>CM038214.1:290716322-291352316 GCA_021442155.1 Cymbidium sinense | reverse complement strand
GGTTAAGAAATTTTCTTAAGTATTATGTTAATGAAGATGTTTTAAATTGGTTTCATAAAATTTTATAATTTCTGCAATTTTTTGATTTATTATTTCATTTAAATTGACATTTAATCAATATCGACCTAGTTTAACAATGGATAACCAATATTCAGGGGATCCCTTGCCCGAACCCATACATGTTTCTGTAGGTCTCACAGTGATAGGTTTATCGGGAAAGATATGTACCCATATCTTTCTACCATGATGCACATATCATGTCATTGCTCTTTACCCTGCTTCTATTTGTCTAGTTGTGATCCAAACAGGTACAAGTGCTTGAAGGGTGTATTTCCATAGGGATCTTTATATATAACTATGTGTGTTTTTCTATTTTATTTTATCTTTTTATTTTATCAAAATTTTTAAAGTATCTCACTTTACCTCTATTAAATCACGCCATAGTCATCTAATAAAAGAAATTCTAATATTGACTCTTTCCTCCATCATTTGTAGGGTCAATTCATGACCATTCAAAATAAATATATATATATTTGGTTCATTTCACCATCCTACACAATGAATTATTAGGATTGATTTATTTTCAAGAAAATCCTATGTAATCACGGGTTCCATCGTTCCAATAACTTCTTTATTAATGCATAGGCTTGAACTCTGCAATGGAGCTCTCAACAAAATTTGTTATTTATTTTTGAGTTAATCTTCTCAATTTTTCTTAACCCAAAGCTCGATTAAATTATTCTCTATTTTCCATTATTTAGATTATCTATTCTTCCATCTTTGATATCTTATAGAATAAAGTATAGTATCCATATTGATTAAATTATTTTTAAATTATTTAGATTATTATTTTAATTTAATTTATTTTCTTCTATAGTTTTAATTTTTTATTTGTATATTTCTTATTCTATTGTAATTATATATTTTTTATTTTTATTGTATATTGATGTTGATGCTTTATAACACTATCTTTTTTTATTTTTTTATAGGTTAATTCTTCATAAATCGTACTTCTTTATTTTCTCTTTCTATCATCCTTCCATTTTTTCACATCCTCATTTTTTTCACAATTCATAATCAAATTTTTTTTATTAAAAGAATTTCAATTGCTACAACTATATGATTGATTGTATCATATAGTGTCTGTTTCTTGGGATCTCGATAATACGAAGCAATAAGTTGGTTTTTATTTTTGAGTTTTGAGTTTCTTGAATTTTGATAGTTACTAAGTTTATAATTGGGTCAGCCTGTTTCTTTTTTTTTTCAATCTAAATTCTAAACTCTAAAGAAAAAACTAACGAGTCACACACTGAGCATAGCAATTATAATAAAATCTAAATGAAATCGAAGGGTAAATCAAATTATTATTCATCCTTATAGAATTATAATTGTTTGCTTTTCTTTGATTAAGAAAAAAAATAAGAAAAGAGTTTCTAAATTTTTTCTATCAATGAGAAGAATGGCGAGATAAAGAAAGGTCCATTATTCTTATTTTCTTATTCTTGGTTTACATATATATATATATCCAAATTTTGGTGACTAAGACTCCATAGATAGTCCTAATTGTATAGGAACTGTGATCAAATTTAGCGCAAATTGTTTGTAAGGGAACCTTGCCTTCTCTGATCCATTCGATATGCGCAATCTCTTTTCCATCGATATGTCCTACAATTTGCACTTGAATTCCCTTTGTACCCATTTGTTTAGTTAATTCAATAGCTTTTTTTCTTTGCATCTTGAAATGAGACTCTATTTTTTAATTATAAAGCTATATATTCTGTGAGAATATTAGGATGTCCATAAGGCTTTTCAATTCTTGTGATAGCAATATTGAGTCTCCAATTTACAGAATGAAATTTTTTTTGTACTTTCATCTATAATTCTTCAACTCCCCGTGTCCATCCTTCTAATAATAAGTTGGGAAATCTAATGTAGATTATGACCTGAGTCAAATCTATTCTTTTTTGAATTCCTATATGGGCGATTCTTTTGAAACCTGATGATATTTTCTTATTTTTTTACGTAGTCCTTAATACAATTATGTATTCTTTCATCTTCTTGTAGACCCATGGAAAAATTCTTTGATTTTGCGAACCATAAAGAATGATGACTTTGAGTTGTTCCAAGTTTGAAACCAAGTGGATTTATTTTTTGTCCCATATTTTATATTCTTTTTCCATCCATTTTTTTTTTATAAATAGGAATCTAAATTTTAGATTTTAAAGAAATCTTTATATGACAAGTGGTTTTTTATCAGATAACTACATCCAGGTTTTAACTTTTACAATAGCACTCTATTGACTTTAGCTTTACTAATAAATACTTCATTTAAATTGAAAACCTACAACTTCTAGTACATAGGTTATTTGGCTTTGAAATATTTATGGCAAGTGGGGTTTCTTAGCAATTTAATCTCCAAAGTTTCATCTTAATCTAATGCATGTTTTAGGACTAGTCAAAGTTTTAATTATTTCAATAAAATTTAATTTAAGTCTTAATTAGAAAGAATTAATCAAAGTTTTTAATTTCCCTTGATTCCTCTCTTGAAGATGCATCCATTGAGTATTCATTTATAATTTTAGGATTTTTGGCTAATTTATTATATTTTTTAAAGTTTAGACCAATTAATTGAATTACTTAATTCATTTAATTGCTTGATTAGGTTATTTTACTGATTATGATGTTTCATATTATCATAAGGTCTACTGATGTGAATTATGATATTTTAAACTAATTTTATAAAATTTTCAAATTTCCTTAATTTATTATTAATTTATTTCATTAAATTAAGGATTTAGGGTTCAAACTTGCACATCTTGGGATTTACTCACCAATAAATCCTAAGAAATTTATTTAAAGTGTATTCTAGTCTCAATTTTACTTCCCCAAAGTTTTATGTTAATTAAAGTAACATTTTAAACTTAATTTAGGTTTAATTATTTAATTAAACTAAAATTAACCTAAAAATACCTAATAAAAATTGAGGATTTGGGGTTTAATGTATTCCTCTCAATGAGATGAATCCATATATCACTTATTTATTTTTTTTGGTTGAGTATTTTACTATTTATGAATTTTTAAAAGTTATGTTCCTATTTATACCTTTCTTAATTCAAAAAAAATCCTATTTTCTTTTTTAAAACAATCATCGCCAGATGGCACTTATGTGGCACTACTTTACATAGGGTGTGGTGCCACTGGACCACATGGGATCTGCATGGATCTTGCGTCAAATGGTGGGACACATGGGATTAATCTGGACCATCCGATCATGGATTATGTTGTCCTAATTAAATCCCACTTTCTTTTAGGAATTTTAATCAGATCCTCCAACTAAATCTCGACTGTCCATTCCTTCTATTAAGAATAGATGTTGGAGATTTCATCTCCCCCATCAACGGTGGAGGCCAAGCATTGTTCATAAATAAGATAGGATTTTTGATGATCTAATTGATAAAAACACATGATTTTGATGGCAAATCCATCAAGAAAAATATTTGGAACACATCTATACAGTTTGATGTCACTTGAGATAAAACCTCCTCCATGAAGGACCAAAGTTGAAATCAAAGATGGTCAGGTTTGATGCATACCTCATTGACATTGATCTTCCACAACCGGACATTATGAACACGTTCATTGGGATGTGACAAGACTTTGTGAAGAAGGAATTAAGTTTTCTCCTCACCAATCACTATGGAAAGCGTGCTCCACTCATTCACCGGTAGGTTTTGTCAAACTCGCTTATTTATGGTGTAGGAATTAGGGAAGGGTGGCTCTCTTTCATTTCACCCTAAGGAATGTGTGTGAGTGCTTAGATTGCTAAGAGAAAATCTCTCTCTTCTTTTCCATGTATGGTCATGAGCTATGTCCATGGAAAATTCAAAATGGATTTGGCCATTGTGATTTCCACCCTTGGAGGCTAGCTCCAAGAGGTGGTTATCATATTGGGATGAGCCCATATCAATTTTGAGTGAAGAGATGGATGGGGCATGGAAGAAGGGAAGTGAGATTTGAATTCTTTGCATGGGTTTTGGTTTATTTCTTCCCATGGATTTAACTCATCCTCCATTGTATCTTACATGACTAACCTACCTCACATGCTTCCTTTGGGTTGATTGAGTGCCTAAACCCAATAATGTTATGAGTAAAACTCAAGCTTATTTGAGTTGAGTTTGGATATAAGTGCTTTGGATTGATCCATTTGATTCTCTTTGCTTTTGGATTAATTTTTGTTAATTCATTTGTTAGTTGGATGTATATTTGGATCTCAATTGTTATTAATTGATAATTAAATGTTTTATAGGTCAATTTTAAGTTTCGATGTGGTTTAGGTTAAGTTTGGCCTCATTTTGGACTAAGTGGATCAAATCAAGTCTCCTAGCCACCTTTCCTATTTTAGAACTTAGATTTGGGTTTAATATTGTTTAATTGACCATTTATAATGGATATTATCAATCAATTCAATTTCATTTGATTTAAAGTAGATGTTTACTTTAAATCAACCCATTTTGATTCAAATGGGTTAAGTCAAGTTTTATTGAGTTAAATTGGTCAATTTGCCTCAATGAAGGTGTGTTTGAGTTTCACTCATATTTGATTAAGTATTTGAGATGATTTGGAGTAGTTAATTTTATTTCATTTGAGGTTAATTTTGAATTCAAACTTGCTTTGATCTAATTTGAGCTTAATGAGTCAACAAGAGTTTAATTGACTAAAATGACCAATTTGATCAAATTAAACCCAATAATTGGTTGAATTATGTTTAATGATGATTTCCAAATGATTTTGGACAGTCAATTTGAATTGATTTTGATTTAATTTAAGTTTAGGTTCCATAAGGTCCATTTAGGCTCATTTAGATCAAGTGACCTAATTAACCCAATGAAGGCCATATTGAATTTTAGATTTATTTAAATTTATGTTTAAACATGTTAATTTGATGATTTTAAACCTTTAAAATGATTTAATTTGGTCAAAATTTTATGGGTTGACCTTTGATTGGGTGAGACCCACATAAGTCAACTTATGTCGAATGGTTGACCATCTTTGACCTTCATTTGAATTTGGTTTTAAATCCATCATGTTTGTGTAGTGACTTCATGCTTTTTATTTGATTTTATTTTAATTTTATTTGAATTTCTTTAGGTTTAGTTAATTTTGAGCTTAAGTAGGATAATTGGGTTAACCACCTCAATGACATTGATCTAAACTCAATTGGATTCATATTTTAATTAAAATATATTTGACTTAATCATTTATTTAGATTTGAGTTTAGTTTGGGTCCACCTAATTAGGTTAGGTCAAACCTTAGAATGATTCACTCAGTATAGTGTCCAAGTGCCTAATTTGGAGGCTCCAAATCTAGAATTAGGTGTCCTAATTACTAATTTAGATATGATGTTAACCTCATCCAAAAATGAGATCAACAATAGAGTTTTGTAGATCCGCCAATATCTTCATTTTGTAAAAATACACAAGCTTCTGTTAAGTGTCTTATTTTCATGTCATTTCCAAAAATGTAATGGACTCAAACTTTTATTTTGTTACTTGTTTATTTTTATAAAATAATGACTTAGTGACCCTCCCTCTCGAACCTGAAGGCATCACCTTTCTTGATGAGTGTGAGGGGGTTAGTGAGAAGTCAGCTTCTGCTAAGGCCGCTCCTGAGAGTTTGTTAATGAGGCTGAATTGAGTTCTCCCAAGGGACCCAAGAAGAGAGCTGTGAGCCCAGCTCCTTACATGCATTTTGGTAAGAGGAGTGACACTAGCAAGGAACCAGAGTAATATGCCATGAGCAACTTTACTCTAGACCTGGTCAGGCTGACGAGTGAGACATTTGAGCTAGGGTGGTAGATTTATTTTAATGTGCTAGACTCACTCCTTGAAGGCCATTCCAGTGGATAGCTGCCATAGGCAGTTAACCTAAGAGGTCTACAACAAGTTCCTTCTTTGAAAGAAGGAACAACCAGTAAAGAGTGTGGAGCATGTGGCGATGAAGAACGAGCTTGAGGCTTATAAGAGTATGCTCACCAAGCTTAAGGAGAACAATAGGTGCTAAGAAAGAGTGAGAGCAAGCTATCATGGAGCTGGCTCGCCTAGAGGAGGTGTAGAAAGAGCTCAAAGTGGAGCTGTCTTGTCACACCAAGGAGTTTCAGTAGTAGTAAGCATAGCTGTCCAGCTTTTTGCATGCTAATGAGTACAAAACTTGCTGCAAGAGAAATTCAAGGAGGGCCCCAACTATGTCATTACCAACTGGTGAGGCATTGTCAGTTGGATGCAAGTTCTTAGATTTTAATAATGTACTTGCATGTTGAAATTGGATTCTGATGATGGCGATGAAGGATGCCTCCTTTTCTTTCTTTCTTTTATCTACTGAGAAGAAAATGTGTGATACTTTTTGTATACTCACACATTTTGTATACAACTATTTGATGAAATGAAAGTTTATTTTTATTTCCTTTTTTTTACAAGTATTTTTGTTGATAAATGCACTTGCTTGGAGTGGAGAATTATTGTGACTTGTTATATTTTTTAGGAATATGGTGAGTACCCATTCAAGTTGATTAGTTAGGCACTCATATTTGTCTTCTGTGAGTCAAGTATATGTTATGAAGCAAGTTCACCAAGTATGTTTCATTGAGTTTATAGATAGGAAGTCTCTTTTATTTTTTTCTTTGTAAGAGGATTTGATTATACTTCTTGTAGTGGAATTTATTTTGAATAATCATTTTATTGCACCTTATGTGACCTCATTTTGGATGAGGTTAATATTCCTCTTAATCTTGGTAATTAGAATTTTTAATCCTAGGCTAAGATCATCCTTACTTAGACACTTAAGATACTTCTTTAGTGACTAAATGAACACTCAATTCAAAATATAAAATAACCAGAGTTATGATCAAATAAAATGAAGTTCAAAAATGCAAATCTAAAATTATATTGAAATTAATCTGATTAGACCTAAATCAGGCCAATGGGCCCCATTAGGAGTTGACTTAGCCTAATTGGGCTAAGTGAGTTTAGAGACTTCTAAATTCAACTAAACTAAACCAAACACCAAATGAAACACATTTGAACCAAAATCTAAATTAAATTGAATCTTAATTAGGTTAATTAGTTTGATTAACATAATTAACCAACTTAAGCCCTATTTAATCCTAAAATAAATTAAATTAAGTTGAATCAACCTAGAGGCTTAAGATTGTTATTCAAACTCAATTAAACACAAAACTGAATTCAATTAGGGTTCAACTTATCTAATCAACTCACTTGACCTAAGATGACCTATGTGGGCCCACTAAATCAAATCAAATCTAATCAATATTATACCAAATTGGGTTCTCTCCAAGGGTCAAAATTATTATACTAAATCCAATACAAATTTAAATTTAACTAAAGCTTTAATTAATTGTCAATAACCCAAATAAAGCCTAAATGGACCCTATTCCAAATTTAATTGAAATCAAATCAAAATAAACATTCCAAATTACTTTAGAAGCACATTTGGACATAATCCAACTTCTTTTTGGGTCAACTTGGCCAATTTGGTCCATGGACCCAGTGAACCCAAATTGAGCTAACTTGATTAATTTGAGTCAAATCTCAAAATTAAACCTAAACCAATTGTAATTAATTAGTTCCAAACACTCTAAATAACTCATTAAACATAATTAAAGCCCAAATAGAGCCTAAATTGTTCAATTAGGTTACTTAACCAAATTTGGCCCATTTAGGCCAAATTAGGTCAATTTGGGTCAAATTCAAAATTAAACTCAAACAAATTGCAATCAACCAATACCAAATAGTCTAAATGATTCACTAAACATAATTTAAACCTACCCAAAATGATCAATTAGATCATATAAATCAATTTGAGTCACTTTGATCAAAGTGGGTCAATTTAAGTTTAAATCAATTCAAATCCAAATCAATTCAAAATTGATTGACCCTAAGGGCTTTGATTAATCAAGTAAATATGATTAAAGATTAATTTTAATGCCAATAAGCCAATATAGATCACTTGACCCAACCCAAATTAATTAAGTGAACTTGGGTTGACCCAAATCCAAAATTGACCCATAAAATCCAATTTGACTTTAGCAAGCCAATACAACCTATTCTCTTATGTGTGGAAAGTTTTTGTAGCCTTCAAAGGATGTAAGAGAAATTGAAGGAGTGGAATTAAAGGCTTGAGGAGAAAAGATTGAAAAAATACCAACTTTCCCAATTCCATCGCTTCTCCTCCCCTTCTTCCCAGTTGATTGACTTGAGGATGATCTTCAATTAATTAACCCACAGCATTTCCAAGCTCCCATTCTCCATGGCCGACCACCTCAATGCTTCACTAATGGAAGAGGGTTGGCCAAATATAAAATTGAGCCTCTAAGTCCCTTAAGCCACTTTAGAGACATTGCACACCTTTTCTACACTCTAAGCAATCAAATTAACATATTCCCTAGCTTTCCTGATTTCCAAACCCTCAGATTCGATTAAGATATGATAAAGGGAAATGGGTGTTGGTCTATAGGATGTTCCATGAGGAGGCAAGAGGGCAAACTTTACCCAAATCTTTGTCTCTCTACTTAGGGAAGCTTTTGAAATGGAAAAATCACTCAACATTAGCTTGAGTGAGTTAATTGATCTTAACCATAGGAATATATTTGCTTTGGTGCTTTGTGAAGTGAAGTTGTTCAATTTTAGAAAAGTCCTTAACATACCCTTGCACTTTCATTATAAAATTTCCTAATTCTTTAATTGCAAAATATTGGCAATTCTCCAAAAAAATCATTAAAATTTGGCTCTAATTTGAGCTTGGACCCGTTTCTCGAGGTAGGAGATGGTGTCCTAGCCATTGATTATTTTTTATTATAATCAATGACTAGGATTATAATGTATTAAAAATTTTATTTTAACCCCATGTATCATAAGTTTAATTCGAGATGCTCAATATTTGATCGACCATGTCGACTTAAGTGGATCCCATGTGATCCACTTTCACATTAAACATGGAAAGCAGACCCCAATTAGCTGCTAACTAGGTTAAGTAGGAAATTAGAGATTTTTTAGAATTTTAAAATTATGGAAAATACTTAAACTTCAAAAATCATAGATATTAAAACACTTAACCATAAATTTCAAATAGGACCTCTATGGACTAGCTCTTCAAGAGAAATCTAATGAACCAAAAATCCTAATATTTCATTAGGAATTTTGGGATACATTTAAATTTATATGAAAATCATATTTTCTTAATTTACCCCAAAATAATAATCTAATTAATGTAAAATTTGTAGGTATTGAAACTGATTTTAGGACCTACCTAACATAGTAAATTTAAGTCAAAATAGTTAGCTAATTAAAGTTATTGATTTTGAAGTTGCTAATTTTAAAAATAATTTAATGAAAATCAAGGAAATTATGGACAATTTTTTATATGATCCAAATCATGCTAATAATAATTAAGGAACTTAAGAGAAAATATTTAAGCTTTTTGGTTTTCATTAAATTTCAAAATCACCAAATTAGGGCTTAGTTAAACTTTAATTAATTAACTTATTTATCTTAAACTACAAAAATTTATAATATATCTATCTTTGAACTAAAATACAAATAATCTCCTCTAGGAATTTATATTTTAGAGGATAATCTAATACATTTAAAAGCCCTAAATTTTTCCCAAGATGAGATGAATTTGGGATTTATTAGAAACAATAATTCCCTTATTATTTTCAAAATATAAACCTAATTAAATTAAAATTCTTAAGGTAGAAACTTAGTGCAAATCTCCCCTTATAATAAATTTTTTAACTCAAATAGAAGTAGTGATCAAATGTTATTTTTAGGTTTATTAGGATAATTTAAAGAAAATAATTAATATTAAATTTGAAAAATTACAAAAGTATATCAAATGATCCAGGACATCTTCATTAACATTAGATAAGCTCAAAAAATTAATTAGAGTATATCGACTTGGTTAAATCCTAAAATCAATTAATTAAAGTTTAATAAAGAATTAAAATTTAAATTATTTGGATTTAGTGGGATTAAACTTCAAACACTCATAGTAAATTAACCACTAAATGGATTTAACATTTAGAGGGGAATCCATTGAAATTAAAGACACCACACTTTGTGGAATATTTTATGAATAGTCTATATTTTATTGAAGATAATAATCTTTTAATTACTCCTAAAATAGATGTTTAATTGACTTGAAATTGTTATAGTAGGTTGAGTATATCAATTTTTACTTTCCATAAAAAGTTATTAATTTTTAACCCTTTCAAGATAATTTAACCAGGTTATTAATTCCAAAATTTTAAAATTTATAATAAAAACATTGATTAACTTGAAACATTTCATAAATAGAAATGCTTAAATTAGATAATTAAACCTTTTAAACTTAACCAAAACAAAAATTATGAAACCCAATCCTTAATTATTCTAAACTAATTATTTCATTAAATGAAATACAAAAAGTTTAATAAATTTTAAGTAAATTGAATATTTACACAAAAATTGTAGACATCTGAACTTAAGTAATCATTATCTAAACCCTAAATTAAATTAAATTAATCAACTCAATTAGTAACTTAAAATAAATAATCATTAAAAATGTAATTATGTGGAACCGTTAAACAATAATTAAGTTAATTATTCAAATCAAATCACCTTAAGGTGTAATGGACCACTAATTAGATATTTATTAACTTGATAAAGATTATAATTACTTCTTAATTAAACTTTATTTAAATTAAGCATGGTTGACTGAATTTATCATTAGTTGACCATTAATTAAATGAATCACTTAATATATAATTAATTAACACTTTTGAGCTAATTAAAGTTAAATATTTACTTAATTATTAAAATATACTTTAATCATTTTAATCACTTAACTAAGTTAAAGCTTAATTAATCATTAATTAAATCTTAATTGAATGAACCATTTAATCAAATCAATAATGGTTAACTAAATCAATCATTATTTAACTTAACTTAATAATGATAAAGTTAAATTATGACTAATTGAATTCTAATATCAATAACTTAACTTAATTAATCCAACTTTAATCATGTAAATCAATAAATCAAGTTAATGATGATCACTTAGTTAATCATTTATCAAATCTTATGTAATTACATAATTAAGAAAACCTAATTAATGCTTAATTAATCATTGTACCTTAATTAAATTGATTAATTAATTAAAAGTGAAGCCTTTAATCAAAGCAAACACTAAATCTAATTAATCAAAATAAATTAATCATTAAATTGACTTTATTAATTAATTGAGTTAACCATGTCAAAATTAAAATGAACATAATTAAACCTTGGATAGTCAAATGTTAGGTTAAATTAACATTCTTAAACTAAATTAAAAATTAATTAAACCTTAATTAAAATAATTATTTAAACTGATATCTTAAAATTAATTAATTAAACCCTAACTAAATCACATTAATATATACACTGTGTTTAATGTCAAATTATCATTAAAATTTAAAATTAATTTTCTATGATGCATAATTATCAGGTATATAGTCAAAAAATTGAAGATCATAGGGCTATTGGTTCAAAAAAGGTTATTTTACTTCATATCTCTTCTCTAATATTGATTTTTACCTATAAATACAAAATTATAGAGACTCACAAACTTAGAATATGATTAACAAAAAAAATTATCTAATTTAGATTCTTAAGGTGAACCTTCATCTTTTGATTAGGATTAGGGTGTTGATGAAATTTTATCCCTCAAGTAAGGCCCATTTTTTTCTTCACTCTTTATTCCTTTAAAATCAACCTAAACTTAAAAAAAATAAAACTTAAAACATATTTTAAAATCATTTAAATAATCAAACTAAAATCCCCCAATGGTCAATTAAATTGAGCTCTAAATACAAATTAAAACTTAAACCCTAAAAAAGCCCAGTAATGTCACCATAATAGCTCCTCTACACATACTAGATAGGTCATTAACTCTAGATTTATGTTAGGTTGATTCTTTGTTTGTGATGTATTTTTTTTCTTATTTTATGGTATTTTCTTTAGATTAGATTTAATGATTGTTTGCTCATAGATTATATGTTAGGGCATTTTATTAGACTAATATTATCCTTTATAAAAGCTATGCTTAACTATTATAATAAAATTTAAATTGAAATCATTTGCTTATAGATGTGAATTGCTTAAGTGTTTAAGTATAACCCATTAGGATAAGTGGGATTAGTACCCGCTAGTGCTAAGACTAAAATTTTGAAATATAAACTACTTATGTGTATGTTTGTTCAAATAATGTCTATTCTATAGGTTTAGTTAATTTTTTTTTTGAATTTTAACTATAATTTAATACTCAAATTAGGTTAGGATCTATGAGATTTAAAATTAATTGGAGTAGATTGCATATGATGATGATCTAATATGAAGCTGAAAGAGTTCCCTAAAGGAAGAGATGATCCAAAGTGTAGTTAAATTGAAGACCTCTATAAATCAAAACTTTTAGTTTTAGGCTATGCATTATGATGGTAGAGCTTGACTACCCATTTTCACTTTCTTCTAGGTGCATGGTGGAACCTAGTTACATTGGTATTTTTTTTAAAATGTAATTTATTGTGTGTGTTTATTTTGAGTGTGCAATAGTATAACATTCTTTTCATAGGTTTGTTTCTATGACTATTATGATGTGATGTGAAAGTATGGTTTATACCATAGCACTTAGGGTAAAATTAATTTTTTATCTAACTAAATTAATTAACTTAAAATAAATAACTCATAACCTCACTCTAAAGTCTTATGCATAAGTAATAAAGTTGATTAGAAACCTTAGGTCTATGATGTGAAATTATATTTCATTCCTTGAAATGAGAGTCTTCACCCATTACATAAGAAGGGGGAGTGTTCATTCATTATGGATAACCACCCTCAGTTTAGATCACCACTCTCTTTGCTTTAGCCAATAACTTCATTTCATCATGCATCTAGGCATTCTCATACTTAAGCCTGGTTAATAAAATTATGACTCTAAAACTTATAAAATTTAAAATTTTATTATAGTACCTAGAAGCATATCATACTAGTCACTGTCTTAAAATTTAATGAGTGAGTCTAGGTTCTTATATTTCTTTTCTAATTAATAATAGCCTAAACCATCTTACATCTTCATATAACTAAATAATTTGATTTAAGACATAATAATTGGTAACTAACAACCTTACTAGCTAAGATGTAAGTCCAAAAGTGTGGAGGTAAGGTTCCAATGCTCTTGGAAGAAAGAACCAACATACACTAAATTTTTCTATACTAGAATAGGAAGAGCTTTGCTTATGCCAAAAACACCATTAGATATATAATCTATAACATCTTATTTCACTTTTTATACGAGACTAAGTCTCCACCTCTCATACTTTTCTAAAGTCTTGTGCGTGTTAGACTATAAGCCATAACATTTTAATAAAATATCAACTTATAATAAAATAAATCTCTTCTTCAAAGTTATAATAGAATAGGTTTAAGTGCTTACTAAGCTTCATTGTATATCTCTTTCACTTTTTCTCATTTAGCCTATTCCTTTTATCTATCCCATTTGGCTTCTATATTTAGTAGTTTTAAAATCAACTTTAAAATATAGACAAAAAGATTTAATTTCTTTAATTACATGTTTTGTTGAGAGGCTTTTCTTCAATTAAGATGTAATTAACTATAGGGGCTTGGCCTTATAGGAAATTGAGAATCAAATATAAAATAAACCATGTTCTACTTTTTCATGTAGTTTAGATAAAGAATCTCTAATATATACTAATTTATCAGCCTTAGGAGTTCTTACTAAGTGTTTGAATCCATTATAGGGTGATATTTCCATCTCTTGAGATGGTATATTATTTCTTAATGATGTATTTGTTCACCTAAATAAGAAACCACTAAGATCTGCATGGTTTCCAAATAAAACTTTGTAGATTTTTTTGATTCCTCTCTCCATTTTAGAAATTATCTCATATATTTATATATTGATAATGAACTTATGTCATCTTACACTCATATCTTGCTTTTCATTGGGTACCTCTTAATTTCATTCTTGGTGTAGCTCACCTAACATATTTAGTTTAGGTTCTAGAAACCCTTATTTATAAGAGTCTAAATAAGTTGGTCTTAGAACCTTATTTGAAATAAAATATAAAAGTTTTAAATTTTTCTAAAAATTTAATCAAAATTCTTTAAGTTTGAAAATTTAAGTCATTCGTTAAACCTAATCATGGTCAAAATTAATTTGACTCTATTAATGATCTCAAAAATACTAAAGAAATCTTTAATCAATATAAATATCAAATCACTTCTTACTTAATATTTTCATGACTTTTATAAAAGCTAAAGATAGTTAAGATAGCCTCCCCAAACTGAAATTCCCATGTCATCATATATTGCTTACAAATGTATGATTGGTGGAGATTGTCCTAATAATTTTTCTTAAAACTTTTCTCTAATAAAGTTCTTAAATAAATAATTAAAATAACATTTTTATTTTTAATAAAAAAATGGTTGGACAATTGATTTCCATAGCTCTAACATTAGCTTTTCCATTAATAATAGAAGATTGCTTGATGGTTTATGTATAACCAAAGTAATGGGTCCAAGCTACTTGATAAGTCTATTTGCTAAGATAAGCACACTCTCCATAAAGGGTACTCAACAACAGAGGCTACCAAAATAAGTATATTCTCTAGAAAGTGTATCCAACAAAGGAAGACCATCCTGAGCCAGCAAGTCAAGGACTTAAGACATAATGACAAAGAATAAGGCACCAATCAACTCACTGATACTGGGTGAATGCTCAAAAGAATAAGTGGCTACTCTTCTTAGCATAATCCTTACTCATGTACTCGCACGATGATGGGCCACACACCCCTACCCCACATATCTACCTACTAGCATAGGCAACATCCACTTGCACTCAATTTATCTTATATATATTTTCTATATATAGTCACTCCTTGGTGTTATAAAAGGAAAACTCCTCTCTTATGGGGGGCCTTTCTCTCTCTCTCTAGGCCCCTAATCTTTGTACTTTAATTATGAGAAATAAATATTATTATTTCTCCCACACTTCATTACTTTCTTGTCCTCTTGTTTATAATATTTTTAAACGTATTTACCAAGAGTATTTCAAGGTTCCTCTTTCATCCATAGACATATTTGAATTCAATATTCTTTTAGGTGTAGTGAGCATGGATGAGGTTAAGAATCATGAGCAAGATACAAAGCGAAGTAGGACTCTCATCATGAGATAGCTATGTGGACTTGTAAAAGAATGTCCAATAATTAATAACACAGTAAGATTTGTGAGACATGGTAGATAGAATTACTCACCTTATGTAGGCGACCACAGGGAAACCACACTATGAAGAACCTTGATTTAAAGAGAATGAAGGATCCAAGGGATTGGCTATTTGCTGATCTTGCCAAGAAAGAAGAAACTCATATAAGGTTCCAAGCTCTTATCCATCAAAGATTCTCAAATCTGATGATGAATCTTATGACACAGGTGAAGAATAAGATGTGCTAAGGAAGCAGCCATAGCCAACTAATGCTTTCTCTATGAAGATTACTAAAAGTTACCCTCCTCATAGTTTCAAGATCCCTCATCTAGAATCATATAAAAAGAGAACATATCTAATCAATCATATAACATATTTTGAGTCAACCACATTACTATTGGACTTGGATGATATAATGATCTGTTGAATTTTCTTTACCACTTTTAAAGGGTCAGCCCTTAGATGGTTCTCACACCTTCCACTAAGAGTTATAACATCATTTATTGATTTCAAAAAGATGTTCACCACACAATTTGCTTTTCAGACTCCTAAAGAGATCACAAGCCCTCCTAGATGAGATAGAACTTGGAGAGTTCTTAAAGAAGTTCATTACTCCCTTTTAGAAAGAAATGTTGGAAGTTAATGACCTAGAACCCATAATCGCCCATGTAGAAATCGCTTATGGCTTAAAGGAGGGGCTCTTCAGATATGTCTTAGGTCTCCAATAACTTAAGTCACTTATTGAATTACTAAAGCTGATGAACAAGCATCTAAATACTGAAGAGTATGATGAAGTTATCAAAATAACATCACTGAGTGGGACTAAATAATCACTAAAAAGATCTTCAAAATGATTCCCAAGGGATAGATATCAAAAGTGAAGAATGAATAGAGGAGGTGACCAAATCACTAGAGGCTTTAAAACTCAATAACTCACTATCGGCAGATACATGACCCACTTTAGCTGGTAGAGGCAAGTTAAATAATCAGCTCTTAGATAGTGAGTTATTTGAAGTACCATGGTGTATTAATGGCTGAGCTGGTTGAGGCAATTTAAATTAAGAATATTTAAAATGCCATCACCTATGAAGGAGGTGTGAGATCAAGTTATTATACTTATCATCGTGATCATAACAATGATGCTAGAGTGTCACCATTGAAGAACTTAGTGGAGTTAATAAAGGCAAGGAAACTCAAGGAGTTCATTTGGAGAAAAGATAAAGAAGTCATCAATGAACTTGCAGCCTCGCTCATTATTCATATTAGTGGAGTTATACCCACCATCTTAGGGGGTGATAGAGAGTCCTCAAAAAAGCTAGCATGAAAAAGTTACTATCTAGAGAAGAAAACTTAGCCACCATGATATGCACATCATCTAAATCGATAATCCCAGTTAGTTTTTCAAAAGGGCTAATTCTATTATTAGGAACCTATAAAATGATGCAATCATTGTAATAGCCTTGATCGCTAACTCCTAAGTGGGTAGTAGTTTGATCGATAAGGGAAGTTCAGTCAATATCATTTCTAAATTAATCTTCGATAAGTTGGGACTAGAGAATTCCAAACTCACACCCATAGAAAGAATATTATAAGATTTCTTAAGTGAGTGAAGAGAAATTGAATAGATGATTACTCTCCCCATCACTTGGAGAGGGCAAAAAAAATCATGGCCATGGTGAATTTTATTATAGTAGAGGTACTTGCTACTTATAATGTTATCTTTTGCCAACCTCTCTTAACACATTTAGAATAATGGTGTTACATATCATATAGCCATCAAATTTTCCATTGGAGGAGAAGAGATCACCATTAGAGGAAACCTCAACCAATCTAGCATGTGATACTTAAAAGTGATTGATAAGTCGTAAAGAAGATAAAGTATTTCAATGGATATTGCATGAGTAGGAATTAAAGTTCTTGAAGAGGTAAATAGAATTCCAACCATGAAAGGCAATGGGTGAGTATTAAAGATTAGTACTACTTTCTACGACATAAAGAAATCCTCATATGATCTTTGTTAAAAAATTTAGATGTATTCACTATGGTAGCGAGATGTTGGGTATAAATGTCAACACTACTTGTCATCGCCTAGATATTTGTGAGGATGCACAACCCGTTAAAATGAGGAAAATCACTACCATACTCATCAAGCCTATTAAGGAGGAGTTCACCAAGCTACTCGAGGCTAACTTCATTAGAGAGGTTTAATATCCAGAATGGGTATCCAACATGGTAATGGTGCAAAAGTCATGTGGCAAGTGGAGAATGTGTCAACTTTAGTAATCTAAATTTAGCATGTCCAAAGGACTATTTTCTCTTCCATAAATAGACAAGTTTGTTGACTCAACAACCGGTTTTCGTGATGTGCTTCTTGGGTGGATTCTCATTTTGGGATACCATCAAATTCAAATGCACCCTATAGATTTTGAAAGAAAAACTTTTATTATTACTATTGAATTAACTTGCTACTGATTTATTTTTTTGGACTAAAGAATGTAGGGCTGACCTACCAAAGGCTAGTGGATTGTGTATTCAAAGACTAAAAAAGCAAAATAATGTAGGTTTATGTGGATGACCTGCTAGTCGAAAGCAAGTACTCAATACAACACATCTAAGACTTTGAAGAGACATTCACTACATTAAAAATGTATAATATATGTCTTAACCCTCAAAAATACTTTTTTGGTCTAGGAGCAGAGAAGTTTTTGGAATTTTTATCACCCGTGAAAGCATAAAGGAAAATTCTAATAAACTAAAGGCCATTCTCATCTTACCCTCACCAAAAAAGGTGAAAGAGGTTCAATAGCTTATTGGGTTAGTACCGATTAAATAGATTCATCTCAAATGTAGGGGGGATGCTCTCCATTTTTCAAGGTTTTAGAGAAGCAAATAAATTTTTGTGGACTCTAGAATATGAGAAAACCTTTAATGACTTAAAATACTCTACACATCACCTCCTTTGTTGAAGATCCTAAAGGAGGGAGAAATCCTATTATTGTACTTAGGAGAAGGAAGAAGACTCAATTAGTTCAGTCCTTATCAAAGAAAAGGTCAAAATAATATCACATCTATTATTTCTATAAATCTCTATGAGGTACTGAGTTACACTACTCACTTATAGAAAAGTTTGCACTCGCACTAATCACCTCAGTCAAATGATCACAATCTTACTTCCAAGCATAATCCGCACAAATTGTCATTGATAACCAGCTCAAATTTCTACTCACTAAGCATGATTCTTAGAAAGATTATTAAAATGGTTCATAGAGTTTAGTGAGTTTATACTCACCTTGAATTATGTTCAAACTCTAGGCACTCATGGATTTTTCTGTTGATTCAGTAGCTCACAAGATATCTTCATCAACCTAAAACCCTTATGGCTACTATATGTTGATAGTTCTTTTTAGCAAGCAACATGCATGAGCAAAGTGTTAAAATGTCAAATATAAATCACAATAACATAGTCTCAAATTTAACTTCAAGGTGATGTATAAATAGGCCAAATATGAAGCTTTACTCATTGGGCTAAGATTTGCTAGGGGACTAGAAGCCACACATGTAGTAGCATATTCGACTTACCACTTGTAGTAAGATGAGTTAATGGAGAATATGAAGTCGAGAAAAGTATTTGCAAAAATATTTACTTAAAGTGAAAGCATAAATTAGGAAATTAGAGTATTTCAAGATTGAGCAAATCCCTGAGAGAAAATAACTCATTAATATATTATCTCGAGCTAGTAGACTCATGGAGCATGAGATCATTCAATTAAGTATAAAAGAATGAGAGTTAATGGAAGTTGACCATGAATGCTTATAGAGTTGGGTTGACCTTATCATAAAGTACTTGCGATAAAAGAATTAGATAGAATGATAAAGGATTTGAACTAGTTCAAACTCAAGGCTACCTAATACCTATTGATAGGAGAAGAGTTATTTCAAAAGTTGGTGACCTTTCTCAACCTTAGATGTGTGAGAGACTCTGAACAAAGGAAGATTCTTAAGAAAATACATTCAAGCAAGCATGAAAGTCATTCTGGAGGGAGGACACTCGCCCAAAGAATCTTTAAACAAGTGTATTTCTGGCCTACACTTAGAAAAGATGCTGAAGAGTTCATGTGGAGATGTATATAATGTTGAAAGTTCAAAACACTCCAACAACAATGATCACAACCTTTGCAACCCATCATTAGTCCTTGGTCATTTGATATTTGGGCAATTGATATGATACATCCCCCTAATTATTGGTAGATAGAGAAAGTTCATCTTAGTCATGATTGCCTATTTTAATAAGTGGATTGAGGCAAAGTCACTTAGAAAGTTAACTTTTTAGATAATAAGAATTTTATTTGGACTGACATTATGTGCATGTATGTGTTACCCATGGCGATTATCACTAATAATGGGCCTAAATTTGCTAAGAGAGGCCGTGGAGTTTTGCGAGTCTCGAGGGGTCAAGTTGAAATTCACATCAATACACCACCCATAGAGTAACAGATAAGTAGAGGCTACTAATAAGAAGATAATCAATTTACTCAAAAATAAGGTCAAGCTAAATGGGTAGACACATTACCCAGTACACGAGCACTCAAAACCACTCTCATAAATGCAACATGATATTTATTCCATTATCGATGACATAGAAGCCATCCCCTTGGGAGTATGAGGTTTAAAGCTAAAAGATCTTAATAATGGAAAGGATGGGAGGTGAAGATGGTGCGTGGGAAGAACTAAGAATTGAGGCATCACTAAGATAAGAATAAATAAAAAGATGAATGATTAAATGCTTCAATTATTATGTGAAAGAGAAGAATATCAAGAGCGGTGACCTACTACTGAAGATAGTAGACGCAGCTACTCAATAGAATATTTTAGGAAAACTAATCCATAATTGGGATGGGCCTTTTATAATCAATGAGCAAGTAGGCTCTAACGCATATTGACTATAATCTCATTCAGACAAGAAGATGCCAAGAACATGAAATTATAGAGACTTGAAAAAGTTTTATCCTTAAGGGAATATTTCTCTAATTTGTACTCACTTCTTTAGTTTTAAATTTCATGTATCTTTTTATTTTTAGTAATAAATTAATTATATTTTGCTTCTTAAATGAGTTAACTTATAGGATAATGGTAGTTATCAAAAGAGCATAATCATATGCTAAATTATAAAAAATACACTTGAGGAGCTGTGTGATGACTCAAGATACTTAGTGTGTCATTTTTAGACCAAAGAAAGGTCCGATTTAGTGTGTAGCAAAATCTTGAGTAGGAGATCCAAATACATGGTGCACCACTCTTGGAGCAAAAATATTGATACTAAGCAAAGCCAAACCTTGATGCAATAATACTTGGGGAGCTACATGATGGTTCAAGTTACTCAATGTGATATTTTTGTCCCAAGAAAGGGCCCATCTTAGTGAGTAGTGGAACCCCAAGTTGGAGATCCAAATATTTCATGCACCACTATTGGCCGAGAATACTAAAGTCAGACAAATGTGGAGAAGATTTATGACACCACACTAATTTTAAGAATACTTATTTAGGTAATCAAATAAGACATTAAGGGATAAATATATTATCTTGAAAGATAAACATATTACCCTTTAATGGATTCAATTACCTAATAAGGACTTCTAAGGCATATGAGTCTTTGATATTCCAGAGATTTCTTTCCTTGAATTAGATGGAAATGTAGAACATGGTTTATTTATTGCAAAGTTTGTAGTTTCCTATAAATGCAAGCTTTTAAAGTTAATTACATATTAGAAGAAAGGGAATTCTTCCTAAGAATACTCTTAATTAAATAGAATGTCCTTTATCTCTATGCATTATAAAGTTTATCTTAAAATAATTATTAATTTAAAAATTCAATAGGGAATGCTTCAAGGAGGAAGAGTTCTTTTTGGAAGCTAATTGGGAATAAGTAAAAAATGCTTTTGGATACTAGGATTTCCAGTAAGCAATTCAACTATTATACTATTAGGCTTTATATTTTAAAAATAAAAATTATCAAAATTATGAGTTTGTCATTTTATTAAAAATCTAGGACTTAGATTAGACAAGACTATAAAATGCAGGGGTTGAAAATTTATTCCAATTGGATGCTTGATTTAAGTCTATAAATGCTTTTGACATAAGTCAAAGGCTTGACTAGATCTAATTCTGGGAATTATTATTTCTCTTTCTCATTTGATAAAATTAACATATGCCTGACTCCTCTTGACATACAACTTTCCTGGAAGGCTTGCCAGATAACATCACCTAAATGATTTTAAATCCATGAGTTCAACCATATGAATGCAATATGGTTGGGATGTTGTATTTAAGAAAGGAAACTAAGAATCTAAACTCACTCCCTAACACCAAGATCATGGATGGTATGTTATGCACTTAACTAATACAATAAATTCCATTTTTTTTGTATTTTGACTCATACTTTTATTGAAGGCTTTGGGTATGAAATTTCATGCCTATAATGAGATGTAGTTAGAAAAAGGCTATGTGCCAAATCAATACGAGAAGGCACACTTTCCTAAAAAGGGTGATCATCTTCATAGGTTAGATTCCCCTTATGTGCAATAGTGAAGCACCCAATTCAAGAATTACAAATAATATGCTTGCATGATTCATAAAGTCTAATTATTTCTAGTCATTTTTAGTTGTATGCCTAGGGCTTTATTTATGGTGAGATTATGAGTGTCCTTTCTATGTTCGAGTTGTTTAAATTTAATGGGATAGAAAAATTTAGTTTTTTTAAGAGCCTAATGTTTCTAGGCTTTATCGTAGAGCACATCAACCATAGAAAGAAACGTTTGAAAAGCATATAGTTTTATTATGCACCCCAAATTAAATTAAGTCAAATTAAATTATATAAAATAAACCAGTGTGGCTTAGTGTTATTGTACATCTTAAAAGAAAAGAAAAATGGGCAGTCGAGCTTTGCCATTATACAGCCCTACCTAAAACTAAAGTCTTGAACTGTGAAGTTCTTCATCCAGGATCGTCACCGTCTTCAAGGACCTCCTCGGGCTCCACAGGGGACCACCAACTAGTAAGGTCTGTTCATGTTATTCCTAGAACACATAGATCCTAGCCTAAATCTAGGCTCAAATTACATTTTAAATTTCCAAAATAGGTTCCTAAACCTTGCAAAATAAAAGCTAGGAAATACATACAACACACCAATAGTTTATATTTCAAATATACAATCTTAGCACCAATGGTTACCAAAGTCACCTAACTTATTGGGCTATGTTTAGAGACTTAAATAACACTTGCAAGAAAATAATATTTATTTTATATTTATTATGAAAATCCATTTATGCACAGCCCCTATAGAAAATAGTGTTAGCCTAAAAAATGCTCTAACATCTAAACTAGTGAGCAAACAATTTCTAGATATCCATTCTAAAACACTACATCATAAAATAAGAAAACATCATTTCACAGCACAAAACATCATCGATCATCATCATAACTTAAGACTAGGGTCAGTGGCCTAATAGTTTATTGTGTGAATGGAAGGGTTTATGTGATATAACTGCATTAGGCCTTTTTAGGTTCACGTTTTGATTTGAATTCAAGGTTAGTTCTGATTTTATTATTAGATGATATTAATTTAAATGATTTAATTGATTTATGATTTTATTTCAATTTTAAATTTATTTTTTTATTAAATTTAAATTTAAGTTATAAAGAATGAGGAATAAAATAAATTCTGCTTTGGGCACAACTCATCTTATTCAATATCCTTATCTTAGTAGAATGGGTTTCCATCCTAAGATGAAGATCCATTCCATGGGTTAAACTAATAACTTAAGTATCTTAATTAACTCTTTTTTTAAAATTATTTGAATGGATTTATTTGATTAATGTTCATTTGATTAATCAAGATTTCAAAAGTTAAGTTTATTGAATTTATTTCATTTCATGTATCTTGATTATTTGCATTAGATTAGGTTTTTAATTTAATTTAATTTAATTTGATTTTAATAACTTAATTAGTATTTAATTTCTTCCTTTAGATTTTATCTTATTAATTTTAATTGAAGTTTATATGGTTTAAGTTGTTAATTAATTTTAGATGTTATTTGTATTTTATTTCAATTGATTGATGTATCTTAACCATGTTGTAATTTTTTATTACAATTTAAAATGATCTCTTATTTAAGGTTTAATTAAGAATTTCTTCATGTGATTTATTGAATTTAATTATTTAATTTTTATGTTGACATTAATTTAATGGTTGTTTGGTTTAATTTGAGCTTTTGATTTGATTTTAATTAATTTATGGTCAACAAATAAACACCCAATATGTGTAGTGGACTAACTAGTGTACATTGCACATATTTGCATTAATGAACCTAATCAACATATCCTATAAAGATTACAAACAATATAGCTTTCAATGGTTCAAATTTTGTTTTGAAATTTGAGTTTTGGATTAGCTATGCTTTTGATTGTGAAAGATATGCATAAACATGCCTTAGTCGTAATAGCTAGAGAAGATGCCTCTGAGGGACTTATTCTAATCTTGATTATAATAGAGTTTGGTTTTTTTTGTCAATTTTCAATGGATAACTTAGGAAGAAGGCTTGGGGACTCATATCTTTTTAGGTGAGATTAGCCAAAGAGTGATCTAATGACTAGCCAACCTAAAGAGAGGATCTATAAGTAGATCCTAAACTTTTTTTCCTTTTTTTTATTTTTTAGAAAGAATGCCAGTATGGATACTCACTTTTGTCTAGGGGAGGGATGGTAGTTTGAGAGGATGCCACTATGGGTACTTACTCTTAACCAAACTACATGGATTTAAACTAGAAAAGGATTCCATTAGGGGACTTACTTCTATCTAGTTAGTTATTAGGAAGAGATCTTTAATAAATTAGTTCTAATCTAAATAGTTTGAAAGAGGAAATGGGTCTTAATGATTTAACCCTATCCTTATTTTCTAGAAAGGATGCCTACTAAAGGACTTCTATTTTGATTGTTATTTGGAAGGGGCCTTGAATAGCTTGATTCCAACTTAAATAGTTAATGATGAGGAAAGGGGTCTTTATGACTTAAATCATAAACCTCAAATTTTGACTAGTCAGAAAGGGGTCTTGGTGACTTAATCTTAACCTAGATAGTCTATTTAATGGGAAGGGGGCTTGGTGAGTTAATCCGATCCTTATTTTGTTAGAAGGATGTCTACTAAAGGACTTGCTTTTATCTTATTAGCTATTAAGAAGGGGCCTTCAATGACTTGATTCCAACTTAAATAGCTAAATGAGGGAAAGGGGTCTTGATGACTTAATCCTATCCTTATTTTGTAGGAAGGATGGTTACTAAGAGACTTACTCCCATCTTGTTAGCTATTAAGATAGGGCCTTCAATGGCTTACTTTTAACTTAAATGGCTAAATGAGGAAAGGGGTCTTGTTGACTTAATCTCTAATTCAGATAACCTATTGAAATAGGGCCTTTAATGGCAAAAAGTTGTTATAAATGATTTAAAAGATATCACTGAAGAAATCTATCTTTAGTCAATTATTATGCAATAATATTATAAATAGAATTTAGCCCAAAGTAAATTTATTTGTTTTACAAAAGATCAATCTCTAGATAAAAATAAATTACGAAATAAAATTTTATGAAATATAACTTTATTGATTCCTTTGGAATTTGATACAATTCATACATAATATTTCTTTAAGTAACATCCATTAATTGGGGACATTGGACATTCACCATTACAAGTCATCAACTGATAAGAACCTCATTCGTAGACTTTCTCCATGATGAACGGTCCTTCTCATGTTGGTTCAAATTTGCTGCCTATCCTATGATGAGCTAAAATTGGCCTTCTAAGAATCAAGACCAATTCTACTACTTAGAAAGTTCTATGATGGACCAATTTATCATGAGTTTGAGCCATACACGATTGGTAAAGTTCAATGTCTTGTTGAGCCATTAGACATTTTCCTTTGAGACTTTTAAGTTCTTTTAGTTGAAGTTTATGATTCTGATATACTATAATGTGGTTATTGACAATGATCCTTAGAGAAGGTAGTTATACTTCTAATAGAAGAATAGCTTCAGTTCTTTAAACCAAATCATATGGTTTTGATTGAGTTGGTGTCTTATATGTGGTCTGATTGACCCATAAGACTTCAACCAATTTTTCATATCACCGACATTTATTTTCATCAAGAATTATATTCAATGTTTGTATGAGTATTTTATTAAAAGATTTGGCCAATCGATTTTCCCTAGGGTAATAGATGATTGAATATCTCCAATAGATGTTTTGTTTTTCTCTAAAGTAATTTTATTTAATGGACTTAAATGCTTGCTCATTATCAGATATGATTCAACGAGGAACACCATATTTATATATGATGTTCTCTCAAAAAAATGTAAGCACATGGTAAGATTTAACTTCTTATAATGGACTGGCCTCAGCCCATTTAGAAAAGTAGTCAGTTGCAACCATTATAAAATGATGCCTTTTTTATGAAGGAGGGTCAATAGGCCCTATGCCGTTAGTACCCCATCTCTTAAAGGGCCAATAGGCAATTATTGGATGCAATATATTTGGCGGCTAATGTAAGACTTCACCATGTACTTGGCATTGATGACAAAAACATACAATTTTCATGTCATCTAGCAGGCCAATAATACCCAAAGTCTTTTAATCTTTAATTTCATCTTAGGTATAGATTGGTGAAGACCACATAATCCATAATGTACCTCGATTATAAGCTTATGTGTTTCTTTTTTTTTATCTAAGCAACACATTTGATCAAATGACTAGTGATATAATGATTATTGATTTACAAATAGGAAAAAGCACATTTTTTTAATCTGATTTCTTGAGATTTATTTTCTGGTAGCCTCCCCTCACTTAAATAGTTAATGAATGGCTATCTTCAATCATATTATTTTCGACCTTCAGTAAGAGTAGTTATCGTTTGAATTTCTGCTTTTCTATTCATATAATCTAAATCTATAATAGATAAGCCTTATTGATGTTGTACCTCTATAAATACTTATTCTTTTTCTGGGGACACAATTTCTTTTGCAAGCTTAGCCAAAGCATTAACTATAGCAATATCTTTTCATGATATTTTATAAAGAGTCACAAAAAAAATATTAAAGCAGTTTCACTGTATATTGATAATAATTGAAAAGTTTTGGGTGTAAAACTTTATAGATTCCACTCACTTGGTTAATAACTAGTTGAAAATCTCTAAAGATTTTTTATCTCTTTAACATCCATATGTATTGCTAACTCCAACCCAGTTATAAGAGCCTCATATTTAGCTTCATTATTTGTATAGAGTTCAGACAAATGGTATGAATATCACATCATTCTTTTATGTAGAGTTATAAAGACTTTATTTTACCTAAGATCAATAATAATTAAATTATTTATCTCTTTTGGAAGAGTCTGCACCATCAAAATACTGCTCCCAGATGACATTACTTTCTTCTTTTTAAATCATTATTTGTTTATTATGGAGATCATCATTAAAAGTAGAACCCTCGGGAAGAGGATGTGTTTTTAAGAAATTAGCTATAACTTGACCTTTCACAGCATGAAGAGGGATAAATAAAATTTCAAATTGCAACAAAATCATAGACCAATGTGCTAGATGTCCAAATAACATCAGATGGGTCATATGATATTGTAAAGGATTTACTCTTAAAATCAAATTTACTTTATGTGAAAGCATATAATGCCTTAGTTTTTAAATAGTAAAAATTAAAGCTAAATAATATATTTCAATGGATGAATAATTCATCTCCTTTGGGATAAGTCTATGGCTTAGATAACAGAGGGTATTTTCTTTTCCTTCTTCATTAACTAGAGCTAATAATGCTCCATGAGATTCATCTAAAGTTGTAGTATATAGAATTAATGGATTCCCTGAGATTGGGGTAGCTAAAATAAAAGTATTCATTAAGTATTATTTTAAACTTTTAAACTCAATCTTACATTTTTCATCTCAAATAAATTAAGAATCTTTTTCTTTAATGTCATGAATGGTTGGCATCTTCCAAATATGTTTGCTATAAACCTTCTTAGGTATGCAAGCCTTCCCTAGAGTGATCTTAACTATGTAGACTTATAGGTGGTGGCATTTTATGATAGCTTTAATTTTTAGGATTGATTTCAATCCATGGTGCCTCATTATAAACCTTAAAATTTTCTTGGCATCACTCCAAAGGTGCACTTAAAAGGATTCATTTTAAGTTATAATGGCACAACCATTCAAAATAATTATGTGATCATATAAATGACTTTCTTTTTCTTTACTTTTGATGACTATATTATCAATGTAACATTCAACTTGATTATGAATCAAATCATCAAATATTCTAGTCATTTCTCTTTGATAAGTAGCCCTAACATTTTTAAGACCAAATGACATGACTATGTAATAGAATATCCCAATCAGAGTTCTAAACACCGTATGTTTGTCATCCTCAATGGCCAATTTTATATGGTGCAGATGACCCATCCATAAATGAGAAAATTTCATGTGATGAGGCTATATCCACCATATTTTTTGGTATCGGTGGTGGGAACTCATTTAGAGAAAGCCTTATTCAAGTCTCTTAAATCTATGCATTTGATCATTCTTTTCTTTACTAGCACAATACTTGTTAATCAAGAAGGATGCTTTTCTTCTCAGATAAAATTGGCTTTAATTAATTTCCTTACTTTAGTAATTACTTATTGTTCAATCTCCAAACACATGCTTCTAAGAGCTTATTTTGTTGGAATAATTTATTTTAATCTCTAATTTATGGATTGCAGTGTCTAACGATAAACTTGGCATTTCATCATAATTCCATGGAATGTATTTATAAAGTAAACTAATAAAAGTTGGTCGTGGGTCTTCCTTAGTTACTAAGTTGATTTCTATTAGTTCATCAACAATGAATTTTACTTCTTCTTTAAATTCTAGGGGTGCATTCTGAACTGAGTGATCATCTAGATTATCTAATGTTGCAAGACAAAATTCTTAAATATTGACGAACTTAAAAGTTGATTAGTTATAATTAAATAATACTCATCATCATTTAAAGGTCCAATGGTACCAAACCAAGTGCTAGCCTTAGATTTTAATTTTTTAATTTTAGTATTCTATAAGATTTTCATGTGTTGGGCTAAACCTTTGGGCCAAGCATGAGGAATTAAACCATGTTTCATTGCATTCTTAACATAATCAAGATACTAGTCAAAAGAAAGTTATATTACTTCATTAGAAGATGAATCTTCAAGCTTTACACCTACTTCTTAGCTCGATTATTTGGGTATAGAGTAAAATTTTGACAACTTCCCAACTTCTTCTAAAAGGTTAGGGGCAACTTTGACTTTTAACTCTATAATTGTTTGTTGAGAATGTGGAGAAATTTCTTATTTGAATGATCAAATGCATCACTAAGGAATAAACATAGTATCTTGGAAGATAAACATATTTTCTTATAATGGATTTGATCATTTAATAAAGGACTCCTAAGGCTAATGGTTCTTTCGTGTACCATAGATTTTTCTCCAGAACTATATGAAAAGTAGAACATGGTTTAATTTAAACTGGATTCATGGTTCCTTATAGTGACAAGCCCCTATAGTTAATTATATCTTATGAAGGGTCTCTTCCTAAGAATACTCTTGATTAAAAAAATAAGCTGTTATTCCGAAGGTTTTCTAAGTTGGTTTATAAATGATTGATTTCTAGAATTTTTAATTCAGATTGATTCAAATTGGGGAGAGTTATTCTTGGAAGCCAAATGAGATGAAATAGTAAATGCTTATTGATACTCGGATGCTTCGTAGGTACTTTAAATATCCTATCATTATGCTTTCAATTTTTGAATTAGTTTAGATTTTGAGTTGATATTTTCTTAGAAATCTAGATTTTAGATTTTAGCAGCACAAGATTGCAGAAATGCCTAAGGTTGAAGACTTATTCTTGAGAAGGATGTGTTAGAATCTAGTCTAAAAGTGTTTATGACACATGTTAGATGCTTGATTTAATTTTATTTTAAGAATTATCGACCATTACTCTCACTTGAGAGAACTAACCTATTCCAGACTCTTACAGACTTACAACGCACCTACAGAGGGCTGCTAGCTAACACCACCTAAGCGCATTTTAAATTCATGATGCCAAGCCTTATGAATGCAAGATGGCTAGGCAGTTGCATTTTAAGAAAGGAATATATGAACCTAGGCTCACTCCCTAATCCCTGATATAATGTAGGGTATGAAATGCATCTAACTAATGCACATTTTTTAGATTTTAAATATTTTGACTCAAGATTTATTTGAGATCTTGGGTATGCATTTTTATGACTAATGCCATGCAATTAGAAATGATTATGGGACAAATCAATAAAATTTGTTAGGCTTTCCTAAGAAGGTGGTCATCCTCATAGATCAGATGCCCCTTATGTGCAATGGAAGAAGTTGTCTAATTCAAGGATTGGGGCAATATTATTTCATGGTTTCAAAACTTAATTGGGTTCTAATTGATTTTAAGTTTTGCATAAGGCTTTAATTTATGTGAGGTTTCAATTTTTTTAAATTTTTGTTTCAATTGTTTAGATTTAAATTGGACATAAAATTTAATTTTTCCTATGAGCCTAATTGTCCAGACATATTCAACATAGAAAGAAACCTTAAAAAGTAGGTAGATTCTATTGCACACCCAAAAATAAATTAAGCTAATTTTAATTTAATAAAATAGGCTAATGTGGCTAGGTATCGCCGTACATCCTGGAAGAAAGAGCAAATTGGCAGCTAAGCTATGCCCTTATACAACCCAACCTAGAACTTCAAGTCTAGATATATGGGTCTTCTTTCCAGGTTTGTCTCCTTCTTCAGGTACATCCATTGGGCTTCATAGGGGACCACTACACCTATCTTATAGTAGAGTCAGCTCCAGCTAATCCAAGACCCCATAGATCCTAACCTAATTCTAATATCAAATTGATATTTTGATTTCAAAAATAAATCTTAATCCCTACAAAACAAATATTAGAAAAATACAAATAACACACAATAATTATATTTCATAAACATATGGGATTAACATTAGTTGCTTGCCAACCCACCTGTTCTATGGGCTATGGTTAAGGACTTAAGCGTACCTATAAGAAAATAATATTTTTAATTTTATTTATGATAACAGTCCCTTCTAGCATAGCCTCCTGCAAAATATAATGTTAGATCTAAAAAGAACATTCTATCATCTAGTCTAATGGGAAAATAATTTTTGACATGTAGTTTAAAATAATACGGTACAAAGACATGTGAAACACAATGCATCACATCAGAGAATCATAAAAATGAATCATAGAATGGCTTAACCTAAGTCTAGGTGCTAATATAATGATCTAATGTGTGAAGAAAATAGGCTTGTATAACAAGACTTTGCTAGGCATCTTTAGTTCAAGTTTCAAATTGGAGTTTTAAGTTTGTTTGAATTTTACCTTTGGATGGTTTCAATTCAAATGATTTAATGATTTTTTTTTCATTTTCATTTCACGTTTATTTGGTTAAAGTGAAGTTCAGGTTTTCAAGAATGAAGAGTAGAAAGAATCTCATTTTTGGGTGGAACCCATTCCATTCAACATCCTAACCATTAATGAAATGAAACATTCATCCTAAGATGAAGATCCATCCTAAAGGTCTAACTAAGATCCATAAGTATCTTAATTAAAACTTTTAGTTTCATTTATATGGTTTGGGTTTGGATTCAATTTATATTTTTAGATTAATTCTTTTCTTTGGAATTTAATTATTCATTTCATCCCTTTTGATTTTATTTGATTTTCATTCTTGGTTTGGTTTATTGTTTTAAATTAATTTGGTTTGAATTATTTTATTTGAATTGAATTGGTTCATTTGATTTAATTTGAATTGGTTTTGCTTTGAATTATGTTTAGGTTTGTTGAATTATATTCATTTCATTTAGTTTAATTTATGTTAACCTAAGGCACTTAGGTTAAAAAATAAAAAAAAATAAAAAAAGAAGGCACTTAGGTTAAAGTTTGACCCATTCTTAAGTTAGTTTGATTGTATATTTAAGTTTCATTAAGTTTTTGTTTGTGATTTCATTAACTTTGGGTTTAATTACTTTTAATATGCCTTCTCAATTTCCTTAACCATTAAGTATAGAAATGATTAAGTTCTTTGACTTAGGCTATTTGGAGAACTATCCTAAGTATTTTTTATGTTGATGTAGATTATTTAAAGTTACTTTATTTATGAATTTTCTTTTGTTAATTATTTGATTTATATTGACCTACAAATTTGGAAATTCAATAATTCCAAATCCAAAGATAAATTGGATTTGAAGTTCTTAGGGAAAGTGGGGTTCCATGCCAATTTCATGTTTCCAAAATTTCATCTTGATTAGATTCATAATTAAGGTGTAATTAAGATTTAAATTATTTTATTAAAACACAAATTAGGTCAAATTTGATGCAAATCATTTAGTGACTTCATATTTTATTAATTTCTCTCTAAAAGATGATACCAAAGAGGGTCCATTCATAATTTTTGGACATTTAGTTAATTTATTGTGATTTAATAAAATTTTGGTTAATTATATAAATTATTTAGTTCAATTAATTACCTAATTAAGTAGTTTTGTGATTTATCTAGTTTGAATGAATTTCATTGATGATTTTATGTTCATTAGAGTTCATTAAGTTGATTTGAGGTTATTTAATTCATTTTATCTTAATTTATTTAATTAAAATTGAGGTTTAGGATTTGAAATTTCATTTCTCATGAATTGCATTGAATGAACTAATGAAAATTTTTCCTAAGGTGTGTTTTAACCTTAATTTCAATTCCCCAAAGTTTCATTTGAATTGGATTAATGGTTTGTGATTAATTAGGGTTTAGTCTATTTCATTTAAACTTAAATTAGGGTTAAAATACTCAAAATAAATTGGAGATTTTTATTTTAATGGATTCCCCTCATCAAGATGAATAATAGAGCCCAAGTTTGCAATTTTTGGATTTGTATTTAATTTTTTATGATTTTTTGAATTTTTTGTGATTGTTAATTAATTTTTAATTAATTATTTAAAGGAATTTCTTGTTTTAGGATTGCGAGCTGATGTGGCGGCATGCGTGGTGCTGTTGCACCATAGCAAGGTGGGATTTGGCCACATACCTCATTTTTGGTGATCACCGGTTGTGGGATTGACTCCATTAGCTTCACCTTGATGTGATGAAGCTGTGTATGCAATTTGGTGGCTTGCCTCCCTGTGGATTGCTCCCTAGACCAACTTCAGATCAAAATCTGGTGGCTTTGGTTATTCTCCGGCTCGCCGGCAGTGAGGGAATGAGGTGGCGATCGTTTGAGGTTGGCTCGACCACCAAAATGTGTTGGAATGTTCAATTTGATGTGTGAGAGTCTCCCTTGCATTTCACCATTAAAGAAGCTCGGTGGACATTCATTTTTTGATGTGCCGCTGGCGAGGAGTCGGAGGAAGGGTCTCCTCCTTCATCCCTACCCTTGGTGAACAATTTGAGATGAAAAGAGGGAGGGAATTGGCCTTCCCTCCCCTCTTTCCATGCTTAGGTGAGAGGCATGCTTACGGCCTTCTAGGTGGCTAGATTCCGTCCACAAGTGGTGGCAAGGCTGGCCAAAGGGTGGATTCAATCCCCCTTAGCCTTGTGAACATGTTTGGATGAGAATATGGAAGGGAGGAGGAGGTATCCTCCCTTTTCCTTGCTTGTCCAAGCCATGGCTTCTACCTTTCTTCCTTGGCTTCTCCTTGGAGGAAGCTAAATGTGTTTTGGCTTGAGCACTAATCTCCCCTCTACTCTGCCCTTGGAATTACTCTCCTAAGAGGTCGTCAAGGGTGTAAGGCTACTTGGATAAAATACAAGTGATTTTCATGATGAAAAGGGGAGGAATCTTATTCTGGCCAAAGATTTACAGTCCTTGTCTTTGGTTTTATTTTCTTTTTGCTATTGGAATCACTATTAAAGCTTTTAGTTAATTGGACCAATATTATTTTGAAGCCAATGTTTGAAGCTGATGTTCAAATTTATTTGGATTGGATTGGTACTTTGAATCCAATCCAAGGATTTGGATTCAAAGTGGTCTGGTTTTGATTCAATTTATTTAATTTTGAGTTTAATCATCTTTAATTGATGATTAATTAGATTTTGATTTAATTAATTCATTTAGAATTGAATTAATTTTGGATTTTATTTCATTTCAACCCATTTTAACCTAAATGGGTTAAGTTTGATTCCAATTGGTTCAACTGACCAATTTGACTCACTCAATTAGATTTGGTTTGAACTCCAATCATGCTTGATCACATGTGTGAGATGATTTGGAGTGATTGATTTCATTTAATTTCAATTATATTTCATCTCGTTTGACCCAAAGTGGGTTAAATGGGTTTAGTTTGGGTTTCATTTGGGTCAAATAACCAATTTGACTAAATTAGATAGGTTGATGGGCTGGATTGTGTGTGATTATCATTTCTAAATGATTTTGAACAATTAAATTGAATTGATTTCAATTTGATTTGGGTTTGAACCCAATAGGATCCTTTTAGGGTTATTTATACTACGAGGTCTAATGAATCCAATTAAGGCCTAACTAAATTTAAATTTCTTTAGACATGTTTATTTGATCATTTAAAATATTTGGAATGATTTAATTTGGTAAAATTCTTGGTGGGTTGACCTTTGACTTGGTGGTACCCACCTAAGTCAAACATATGTCAAATGGATTGACTAGATTTGACTTTGGTTCAATTTTGGTTTCATTCATTTGTTTTAATTCATTTTCAATTTGATTTATTTGGATTTGATTTAATTTAATCCAAAATTGAAAATTGGGTCAAGTCTACCTAAGCTCATTGGGTTAGATCAAACAAAAGGAAGATGCCCTAGGTCACTAAGTATATATTGTCCTACGCACTGAATGAGGAGATTCTTATTTAAGATTAAGACATCTTAATTACTGATTTCATAATTCAAATTAACCTCATCTAGAAATGAGGTCAATAGAGACAAATAAGTTAAAGTTAAAGTATCTAGATACCTTTTTAACTTTTCATAAGTAGGCAATTCAGGTTCATCTTTAAATGCTTGAGTCTGCTCTTCATCACTATCTGAATCTAGTGAGATCTTAAACTATATTAAGGAATTATTTTGATTTGAATCTTCACCAGAGCTAGATTATAAATCAACCTGAATTATAGGAGGTTCTTTTTCTCTTTCTTTTTCTTTTTCCTCCTTTTCTTTCTTTTCTTCCTTTTCATTTCTTTTGATATCATCTTTTATTTTCTTTGATGCCTTAATAATGCTAAATCTCATAGAATTAGGCATTTGCCTTTTAGGTATATAATAAGCACAGTCCTTGTAGTGCTCAATTTCATGAATAGAAAATGGTTATATATGACATTTTATAGTATATTCCACACTATCCATTGTGTATTTAATATATTGGTGGAGTGATGAAGGAACCATTTTATATTCATGTATCTATGGCCTACCTAAAAAGTATTAAAAGATGTCTCAGAATCAATAATGTTGAATTTTTCTTCAATTTTCAACCTATCTATTCTAGTAATAGAGTGATTGAACCCAAAGAATTTTTTGTTATTTCATTAAACCCCCTTAGCATCATTTTGTTAGAACTAAGACCCCATGTGTTGATCTTCAAAAATGATAATGTCTTTATGTTCATGATATTAATTGAAGCACCAGAATCTACTAGGACTCTGGATAATCTATAGTTTTCTACTTTAACTAAAATGTAAAGGGTCCAATTAGGGTTAGTGGTCCCCAAAAGTAAATCTTCATCAGAGAAACTTACTCCAGGGACTTCTTTAAAATAGCAAGCCTCATCTAAGTAAGTTTTTGCTACCTGTGTCAAGTAATTTCTTAGGTCGAGCAATGCTTAAACTAATGATTCCCTCATTTCTTTGAATAGAATAAGGGCATTAAGAATGCTTAACAAAGCATGTAGCTTTTTAAGATGGGATAATACATTGTAGTTGACCTTAGAAGCTACTGGTTTGATCACTGAATCTTTCTATAATGGTTTAGGACATTAGTCAACTACTTGTTTTCCTTTGTCCTTAGAAGGAGATAGGAGAGGTGGTAGGACCTTCCCACTATGGAGATTGACTTTAGTATTATCTCCTAAATTAAACTCAGGGGTCATGCTAACCTGTCCCTCATCGCTGTTATTCTTTTTTTATTTTCCAAAGATTGGTCAGAATCCAAGAATTCTACTTGTATGTTAACAAGATCTCCTTGTAAATCATTCATAAAAATATCATTTTTTTGATTTTGATTCATGAAATATATTGCATTTAGTATGAGAGTTTTCTTTTGTAGTTTTTTTCTACTTTATTTATATCACAGTCATCAGACAAAGCAAAAATATAAGAAATTTCTTTTGTGGCAGACTTTTTATTCATATTTTTAAAATAAGTACATAAAGATAAAGGGACAAAGGGCCTAGCCTCTTTGTCTTTATTATATAGAACTCTCTCTAATACAGTAATCATTCTTCTCTCACCACTATTTTTAGATATAAGAGAATTTGGTGATGATGAATGGGGTTGAGGAGGATTGGCTTTTGACGCCAGTTGATCAACTTGGATAATCATCTTTCGGGTGTTCACATCATCTTGCATGGAAAATTTAAATTTTTCTTATTAAATACTTTTTAGATGAGTAGGATAAAGCTATATCCCAATCATTTGAAAGAAATATATTTTTTAAAGAAGAGGTTGGAGATTCACTTGTGATCACCTTAGTGGACCCTTGCCTAGAGTCCATGAGGTATTCTTTAGGATTAATCACCAACCCTCTATTGCAATTCCTTTCAAGCCAATATTAAATGTGATGTAGTCCATAATGGTATTACTAGCATCTAATATTATGGATAGTAATTTGGGTCATTAACATTGCTGACTTCTTTTAACATTTTGGATCAGGTAGTTTGAAATCTAGCTTCTTCTTCAAATTTTTAAATATTTTCCTCATAGCCTCTCTCTTGAAAGAATAAGTCTAGTTTATTCTTTCACAAAAAGGGCATGTGAGGTTTTTCTTGGGTTGTGGTGATTATTATTGTTGTGGTTTATGAGGTGGAGGCCACTCTACTTGGACTTGGATTGAATCTTTCATTTGTCCACTATAGAGATAGTGCTTTCTTTCTTTTCCAACACTCTCCTAGGTTTAGAATGTTGTATGGTGGATTGATCTTTTATGAATGACATCCTATGAGATTTCTCTTAAATGATAGTAAAACCCTTAACCAAACCCAATAGGACCATGGATATTCTGAAGAAGAATTTCCATAATGTTTGTTATTGTCATTGGCATTTGCACTTCAGGTTAAGAATCCTCCATCTTAGAATATTATCTACAATAGGTTCATCAAGTTTTTATTTTCAATGACTAAGTTGCCTACGGTAACATGATGTTGTATATCAGTGTATCATTCCACAAATAAGTTCTCAAGTTAAGTGAACTTGCGCACTAAACCATTTGGTATTTCCACATACAAGTCAAAGGAAACCCCAGTCAAACTACTTACAAATTATCTAAATAATAAGGCATCACTTTCCTCGGTGTTACAACAACTCACCTAAAAATGTGCCAAATGTTGTTTAGAATTGGTTGTCCCATCAAAAACTTTACAAGTAATGGGTGTAAATTCCTTTGAATAAGGTACAAAATTATATTCTTCAGAGTAGGGTCCACTCTTTAGAATTAGAGTCATACCTCAGGACTATGCTAATGCCTCTTTTACTTGTTGTCCCATTAGAGAATTTAAGTCAATTTTGGGTGATACATCATGTCTTATTTTATTTTCTTGGTGATGATCCTTTAAACCAAAATTCTTATTATCCATGGGATGGAAATCCTCTATTTCCTTTGGTGAATAAGGCTATGAAGTTGTAGAGATTTGACTTTAGATTTATCAAATTGTAGCCATCATCTCCTCTATTTTATTTTCCATTCTTAAAGTTTGGTCATCCTTCTTTTACAAATGAAGGATTAACTGTTGGGTTGGATCCCCTCTTTTATAATGTTTTGAGTTTCTTCTTACTTTTTTTAGATGCTCTTGTGTCTACCATAAAGAAATGGGCTACAGGTAGCTTTGAGACATCATCTAAAAGGTCAACCTGATCTAAGTCAAAATTTCTTTGAATCCTTTTTATTTTCTCTTCATATTTCCTCATAATGGTTTCCACCACATCTTATGTTAGATTAAGTGGGACACTATTATTGTCAATGATTAGTTTAGATTCTTCATTAATTTCTACGTCTATAGGTTTTGGTCTGAATGTCTCTCCCTTATGACTTTCTTGAATGATTAAGAATTCCTCTTTAGTAATAGTGGCTCCCAAACCGAGGTGTTTATCATCTAAAACATCTGTATTGCAAGGAGATAGATGACAAGGCTCTATCTCTCCTTTAGAAGATGATGATGACAACCCCTCAATTCTGATCCTAGATAAGGATGATAAAGGCTTATCTCTAATAGGCCTAACAACTGATGATCTCTCTAGCTATGATGGAATGTGTAACTTTGGCTCAGTAGCCAATGGGGTTTTCCTCACATAAACTCTCTTGATTTCTTTCCTATAGATAAAACTTTCCTTCTCCACATTAGTTGACTCACTTTTATGCCAAGTTAGTGACCATATTAGATGATGATACTAGTCAGGTATAACAAGCATGGGGTGATAGGGTCCTCTTCTCTTTGGAGAAGATATATTTCTCTTTCCTTTATTTTGGCTAGCCATAGCTTCTCCTAAAATCTCTCTTTCAAGTTCCCTGAAGACTTTTCTCTTCATGACCATGAGTAACTCCACCTTAGTGTAGGTAGAGGACCCAGAGGTTCTATGAAAAACCTATTACAGTCTACCACTAGATTCTTTATTCATTAATTTGAAACTCTTCTTATTTTCATAAGCAAAGTGGCGAGGTGGAGAACTCACAATTCTAGATATATCTTCCTCTCCCTGGGCAACAAAAAGAGAGTGAAATCTATTGCCTCATAGAAGAGAAGAAGTATCTGGAAGGGTAAACTCCTTTCTTGCCCTAACTTGTTCAATCTCTAGCAACTCACTCTGCTTCATTTCTTTTAAGGGTATACATTCTAAGCCTCCTACTCCTATTGTTCTGACTCTTGGTCATCAGTGGAGGCTCAGAAGTGGAACATATCTTGAAAGTGTTGGGAAAGAAAAGAGCAGGTGTCTTTTTAGTAGGCAATTTGATTTTCTTTAGCACAAGACCTACCTGGACTCTCTCAGTGGCCTCTATAGCTATCTGCTTACTAGAAGTAGGGATGCTATGAGGTACCCTAGAGAACTCCAAGATGGGCTTCTTATCTTTAGCAGAGCCATTGCTAATAGGAGCAAGTTTACTCCATTAGCAGTGATATTCAAGTCTTGAAAACCAACTTTGAATTTTATGATGGAGCCTTCAGGCAATCTACCAATATCAACATGAAAGTTGATTCTAGATGTAGTAGTAAAAATAAGTTATTAGACCATTTTCTATTTTCAAGTAGTTAAATTATATAAGTTATAACAGACTTTAATTAACGTAATGAAGTCAAAATATTTTGACCCATTAGGAGAGTTTAGCCATCTTTATTATAGACATAATTTTTTTAAAGCAAATATTTATTTTGATATTTGAACATCCAAGACTATCACCTTCTTCCGGGACCTCCAATAGGTAAAGTCAGCTCCTGCTATTCTTAGACCCCATAACCTAACCTAATTCTAGGCACAAATTATATTTGAAAACATAAAAAGAAATTATTAAACCCTACAAAATAAAACTCAGGAAATACATACAACACTTCAACATTTTGAATTTCAAACATATGGGCTTAGCACTAGCAGTTACCATTCCCACCTGTCCTATTGGGATATACTTAGGGACTTAAGTAACACTTGAAAGTAAATAACATTTATTCTATATTTTTTATGATAGTCCCTTTATGCATAGACCTCTGTAGAAAATAGTGTTAGCCTAGAAAGAATGCCTTAACATTCAGACTAGTGAGCTAACTGTTGATTTCATGAGCCCTAACTCATTTGAGATTATTTTTGATGATAACAAACATATGTTCAAATGCATTAATTAGTTTAAATTCTAGTGTACTTGAAAATTGTTCAACTCTAGATTCTTTAGTTAATTCGAAAAGCTAAAGTTGTTGGACCTGAACTGGGTAGGAATTTTCTGGGAATTATAATATTAAGGGAAATGAAGAGCTCGATACAACAAAATAAATGATTCATTCATTTTAAGATAATTTATTTTAAAATTTTTCATATTTTCTACATTTCATATTTACAATTATTCCTTGAATTATCTATTTTAAATAATATGAACTAAGTGCTTGAGTTAAGTTCCATTTAATATGTGCTAAAATGAGATAAACTCACTATACAATTCATTAAATCATTTCCATGCTTAATCATAATTTTTATTTTTATATTTATTGCATGAAAATTAAATTATTCTAGAATTATCTTATTACTATATTTTCTCTCCTATTATTCTATCTTCTCTCTCCTATCATTCTTATCATGCTCATATTATTTTGGCCAAATTTTTCATTGAATCTTAGCTAATAAATCATGTGAGAATTATTCAAAATGTTTCCATATATAATTCTATCAAATATCATATTTTAAATATTCATTAATTTAAAATTTTGAATTTGAATTATTTTGAATTTAAATTGTAAAATTCGTGACATATACATGCAAAATTAACTCTAATCATTTATAGAATGTTTTGAACATGCAGAGCATGATTTATTCCAGCTAATCAAAGTTTAATTTAATTATTTCAAATTACTTTAAATTGTAATTCAAATATACCTCAATTTAATATATTTTTCTTTATTTAATCAATTTTAGGAAAGTACATAGCTGACCCTTATTAAATTAAAATTATATTATTTTAAATAATTTTTATGAATTAAAAAAAATCCTAATTAAGTATCTTGTATTTTAATTAATTAAATACACTAATTTAAATCATCCTATTAATGGAAACTAATATTCGGCTAAAAAATATATTGATTTTCTCCTTTTTTATGTAAATTAATCCATGTAATTATCTCATAAATATTGCTTAAATTGATTCATTATATTTTCTTATATCACAAATTAAATTAAAATTGGATTCTAACTTGGAATAGAGCTAGGCCGACCACCTTGTTTTGAGGAAATTATTTTCTAAGAAAATAAAATAAATTGGCTCTTGATTGATTGAAATCCTTAATTAAATTTTATTTTCTATTCTCATTAATTCCTGTTATTGATTTGGCCAACCATACATGTTCAAATTTCAGAATATTTTTAATCGTACGTTGAATGCTTCAAAGTTCAAATTCCTTCTAAAAATATTTTCCCTCTCATTGCTATCCTTGGTCGAAAATCCCATTGCTTGAATTAGATCTTATTTGAAAGATATGATTAACTACATAATTCTCTCTCTCCCTCTATAGATCATCCTTGGAATTGAATCTCTCATATGTTTGAAATATCTCCATTCAAATTTGAGCTTGGACCTTTTCCATAAACTTCTAATTTTAATATGTTTTATGCTTTATTCAACTCCATTGGAATTCCATCATGTGCTCTTGAAGTCAAAGTTCAAGTTGTTTCCAAATTATTTTTCCCTCCTATAGATGCTTGCTTGGCCAAATCTCATCATCCATTTTCTATATATTAGAGTTGTGTTTTATTGGAAAAGGTTACATTAATTTATTCTCCGCTCTTGGCTGAATTTTGCTACATCATTATCTTGGAGAGCTTTGTGATTCAAGTGCTAATTTCTTCATCATCCTTTCTATTTCTTCTTACAAAGAGATTGCGTAGAAGTTTTCTTAGGAAATACTTGGAGGATTGGTGAATACTCCTTTGGTCAAAAGCTATATAAGATTCATTTGATTTGTATTGTGCTTAATCTCTTTATATGACTTCGATTCCTACCTTGGACATAAGTTTTATGTAGGTTACTCAAGTTTTATTTATGCTTAACATCATACTTCATCTTGTTCTTGAGTTTGCTGAAATATTGGTCTTATTTGAATTAAAATTTGTGCTTATAGTTCTCTTTTTCTCACTCTATTTTCATGTATCATTAAGTGAAATTCATCTTGAGTTGTTACTTCAAATTGTATACAAGTGATTAGAAAGTTTTTTTATTTACAAATCATTTTATCACTTGCATATATTAGAGCTATTATGAAAGAAAATTCGAGTTAACTTGTGTGATTTAATTTTTTATATCAATTAGTTTATTACTTAATTCAAGTTTCCATAGAACATTTGTTGGGGTTTATCATTCAATTTTTTTTTGTGTTGTATTTCAAATTAATAACTTAAAGCATTTTGATTTCAATCTTTCATATCCTTATATTAAATCAAATCTCATTAAGACATACTTGCATCAAATTGTTCTTTCAAGTTGTTACATTGACTTTAACTTTAAATAATAAATAAGTGAACTCTCTTTCTTTTAATTCACTTGCCTTAATATTGGTATAGTTGGGTTGTGAGTGAATTTTTTTTTTAAATTGAGAGTTAGATCCTTATTTTTTTTTCTCTTCTTCGTCCTTATTATTTGTTGGGGTTGTACTTACCCATGTAGGAAAGTATGGTGTTGGGTTCTACTTGCCCGTGTAGGCAAGTATGGTGTTGTTTTATACTTTCCTGTGAAGAAGAGTATGAGAGATTGTTGTAATCTTAACTTTGAATTAGTGAATTCCTAGCTTGGGTTATTAGGCGTGGACATAGACGTATTTTTTGGATTTGGCAGAACCACATAAAAATATCTTTGCTCTCTTTTTTCTTCTTATGCACATTTACTTTTCTATATTGTTGTTTATTAATTGTTGTGGATCTTTAAAGAAAATTCATTTTTAATTAACTTTTCTACAAAACATTCAAATTAACTTTTAATTTGAAAATATTTTTAAAAACCCAATTCACCCACCCACCCTCTTGGGTGCCATAACTTCATAATAATTGGTATCAAAGCCTCAACTCAATTTTTGGCTTAACATCCTTCAGTTGGATCACTATGGCACAAGTATTTCCTAAGGGTACACTACCTGAAGAAAAGTCTACACATAGGCCACCTTTACTTGATAATGTTCTGTTTGATTATTGGAAAAATTGCATTAGTACTTTTATTTGAGGATAAGATTCTTGAATGTGGCATATGTTGACACATCAATACCACACACCCTCTATAGAAATAAACAGTTTAAAAGTTGATAAACACTTTTATGAATGGTCTGCTTTTGAAAGAGAATTAGATAAATTAAATACTATGGCTTGTAATATCTTATATTGTGCTTTACTTTCTGATGGCTATATGAGAATTTCCATGCTTAACACAATAAAAGAAATTTGGGATAAATTTACTTTTACTTATGAAGGACTAATGAAGTTAAAGATAGCCATATAAATAGGTTAGTATATGAATATGGATTATTCCACATGCTACCAAATGAAAGTATTTTTGATATGTACACTCATTTCATAAAAATTATTAAAACATTGCATTCACTTAGAAGAAAATATAAAAATAAAGATTTGGTTTAAAAAATTCTAAGATGCCTTCTAAAAGAATGGGATGCAACAATTACTATAATTAGTGAAGCAAAAGATTTGACTACATATACACTTGATTAGCTTCTTGGTTCCTTGATAGCTTATGAATTGGTTATAGCTCAAAGAGATCAATCAAAATGACTCTTTCCAATAGAAAGATAAAGGAAAATTAATTTCTTTGCAGATGGAAGGCTCTTGTGAGGAAAACTATTCATGTTCAGATGCTGACAGTGATGAGATTGCTATACTTTCAAACAAGCTGAGAAATATGATTAGAAAGAAAAGCATATGTATGGGAAATATAAAATACATAAATTGCCTACTAAAAGTTGAATGCAGGTGAAGGAATAGTGTGCTACAATTATAAAAAGTCAGGACATGTGAAAAGTGATTTCCCAGATATTATTGAAAAAGAAAAACAACCTGAAAGGAAGAAGTCTTGGAAAAATGAAAAGCCTTAGAAGAAAAAAAGAAAAGAGGACTTTGGGCAAACTATGATTCAAAAGAATCCTGTAAGGACACTTCAGAGGAAGAAGCAAACCTATGTTTGATGGCAGATGTGGATACTACAAGCAAGGTATGTGAAGAAACCTCATATGAAAAATTAGATAATGCTTTTAATGAATTAGCACATGAATATAAAAAACTAAAAAGAAAACTCAATGCTTTAGAAAAAGAAAATAAAAATTTAAAAATGCATGTTTCACCTTTAGAAAAGGAATGTAATGATTTGAAAACTAAGAATGCCTCTTTAGTAGATCAATTTGTTTTATTAAAAAGCTTATAAAAGAAAATTTATCACTTCATGCAAAATTGGATACATGTTCGTGCATATGGAGTGCAGCGGTGCTAGTCCTAAATCTCAAAAATTGAGAGGCTAGTGCCTCGGTGCTAAGTCCAATCTAAAATAAGACCCTTAGGTAGCAAATTTTTCATTATAAAGCCTTAGTTCTTTTGGAAGTTCTTATCATGTTTCTTAGTGAATATGCTAATCAAGTACTTCTAGAAGGGTAAGAAGAGGGTAGCTTGGAGCGACGATAGATGATTCATTAGCATAAAAATGGAGGATAGGTATCAGCATGCTCTTATCCACAAGCATCTTATTTCAAAGAGGAGTATCCACAATCTTAGTGGGAGCATAGAGAGAATCATCAATGAGCGAGGCTGGGAGAAGTTGGTCTTCTACAATGTATCTTGCATCATTCTTATGGTGTGAGAGTTCTTTACCAATGCGAAGGAGCACTAGAATAATAGAGATTTGGTATGGAGAAAACTAGTAAGTTTTGTTAGTGCAACCAGTAATACATATTACAATTTGCAAGATGTTGTATATGATCAATATCTTTTCTACTATAATGATCATCTTAATTTTGATGAAATTTTTAATTTTTTGACTGTTAGAAATGCAAATGTCCAGTGGAAACGGTGAGAGAAAAATATTATAAATTTTTTTGCCTCTGGCTGGATTCTGAAGCTAAAGCTTGGTATTATTTTATTTTTACCAAGTTGATGCCCACTGGTAATGTTAGTGAAGTAACTAGGGATAGGGCCATTTTAAATTTTACTATTCAAAAGGGGTTTGCGATAGATGTAGGAAAGGTTATTTATAATTCAATTTATAATATGCTTAAGGGTAATACTACTACATGATTTGGTCATCCTTCTCTCATTTATTCTTTATGTGTTGTATCGGGTGTGTTGGGGGAGCTTGATGAAGAAGTCCTTATACAAAGGGCTCCCCTAAATAAAAGAACAAGTGAAGGATTTGGTTCAAACATGGAAGTAGGAGAAAGCTCATGCGCTCCTTAGTACAGATATAAATCCTCCAAGACATTAACTGAGCAACTCCAAGATATTGGAGGAGCAGTCTCAGAATTAAGAAAAAGAGTGGGCGAAAGTAGCCGGCGATAGTAGGAATTGGAGTAGAAATTTGATTATCATATGGATCAACAACAACAACAATTTTCTTATATAAATGAGTTCAACTCAACACTCATTCAAATGTTTAAAAATTACAACTTTAATGTTGACCCGAGTAGAGTTCCTTTTCCTACAGCACCTCACTACCACCCCTATCTTAACACGTCGTCGGAGCCAGAAGAAGAAGAGGGGGAGGAGGACTATAATTTTTAGGTTAGTTTCTCTTATTTTTTATCTATAGTTTATTTTATTATTATTTTTCTTTTATTTGAAAAATTTGTAACAAAAATATTTTTATTTCATATTTTATATTTTATCATTACAATTATTATTTGGCTGCTCCTAGATTTAAAGCTAAAATTTAATTGAATAATAATTTTAACCCAAAATTGATGACTTTGAGAGATTAGCACCTCAACATTGTCTAGATAGTGTTGCAGCAATGTAAATAGAACTCAGCCTTAAAATTAGAGAGATCATCACCTCATCGCTGCCTAGATAGTTTACAAATGTTGTGGGTAGATATTCTTTATTCTTACAACCCTATAAGGCAACGCATTGGTGCCCATATTGTATCACTGTGGCACCAAATGATCAATGCCATGATGTTTAATGATAGGACTTAGGCATAAAAAGTTATATGAGCTAGTGCTTAAATGCTCCAAAGTTAACACAATGCCTTGGCACTTTAAGGACAACGCCTCAGCGTTGCAAGTGGATACTTTGATTTTACCGACACTGCAATGCCAAGATTCAGTGTCGTGACCCTTGTCATATTATCTCAGTGCCATTAAATAGTACTGTAGTTCTGCAAAGTGGAACACCAAGTTTCAAAATCCTGAGAGCTTAATGTCATGATGCTAGGTATTAGTGGTGGTGCTATGAGTAGGATGATTTTATTCCATGGTGATTTTCCCATGTGATTTGATGATTTTTAAAAATTTTTGAAGCATAATAACTTAGTAATGCTAGTTTTTAAAATATATTTAGTCAAAATGTAGTATTCTCACTTATTTTAGATCTAAGATTGACAGGTCAGAGTTTTTTCATCTCATGCCAAAACCAAGTTCAATGGCAAAGGTCTTGGATTTTTAATTTTGTATTTCAGTGAGTTAAAGTTTGATTTAGAATTGATTTTGACAACATTTTATCTTAGCAATGCCTAAAAATTTATATTTAACATGATTCCATTCTTCTCTCTTACTCCGAATCCAAGATCGATTGAGGGAGGATCTTTATTTCTTATCAGATCTAAGGTTAATGGTGAAATCTTCAAGATTTTCCTGTAGAGCAAAGAGTCATATAAAAGAGACTTTTCATTTAGAGTTTTACCTAAAATCTTATCTTGCACGAGGAAAAAATCATGCAGTAGAGAGGAACCTGGAATAAAATCAGTAGTAGGGGGAGGGAAGAGAGTAGTGTGGGAAAAAGTGGAAGAAGAAGAAGAAGAGAAGATGGGTTAACCCTTTGCTTCTTATAGGAATTGGTCTTCAACCACTTCCACTCTCCTTTCAATCGCCCTAGCTCTCCAAACCACTCCCACTCTCCCCTCAGCCAGTTATCATTAAGGGGGATGGTTGTTGGTGGGAGTAGTTAATTTTTTTCTGAGCTCTTTAAACTTAGGAGCAGTAGAGTCAGCACCTAGGTGTCAAATTTGCAGCACCATGATGTTAGGTCCAAATGTTGATTTATTTATTTACTATTATATTATTATTTTTGGTTACAAATAAATTGCTCCCCAATGAATGTGTCATGTCAATTAGAAATGATGCATTTGTTTCTTTCTCCTTTTATTTATTAGTGATTATATTCAGAAACATAAAAGGAAGAAATAATATAATATTTGAAGAAGTCAATAATCATAATATTCATGTATCATGTAACAACAAGAGATAATTGCTAAAAGAAATTTCAGCTACATGTAATTAGTCTGAATTTCTCTAATATAAATAAAGGTAGTATGAGCTCAATAAGCTATAGTAGCCTATATCTCTCGGCATCATGAATATGCTAGAAGGTTGTTTACTACTCATGGACTAATGTAGAGAGAACTTGCTCAAGTTCAGACACCTGAGCATCCATCTGTGAGCAATCTTTTTTTATAGTTGTGATAACATGTCTCGCCATTGACCTTCTCTCAAATAAATATTTCCTTCTCTGCTGTAACTCTCTCAATTCAGTAGATATATCAAGAAGCTCAATTTATGCTTTAGAGAGTTCTCTCTAGAATGATCTCAAGGCTTTGAGGTTGTGCTCGAGATCCTAGTACACTAGAGAGGCATGATGTGAAGTAGTGTCGAGTGAATTCTCTGCCTTGATGAGTCTGTCTAATAAGTGCTCAGGGTAAGTAGTTCGTATTAAGAATAGTCCAAACTCAACATCTTAGCATAGGGACTCCCAAAGCTATAGCTCTTCTACTTCAAGGCCCAAAGCAACATTATCATCTAGCAAAGCGTTCACCTCTACATAGAAGCTAGAATGCAAAGGCAAAAATTCTAAGTCAACACTCAGAAGCATGTGATCTTGTGCCATCACTATATGACATAAGCTCTTTAAAGAGCCACAATGTGATGTTCTTAAAAGTTTAGAGTGAATCTTGGAGATGAAGCATGAAAGTTATAGATCATATAAGCAGTTTGAGGTATATCCCTCACTAGAAGTAGGGTGTCTCTCTACATAGGAGTTAAGCTTTGCTAAGGAATCATCCTAAGTGGCACTCACTATCACCCAAGTCAAGCTTGATAGGAATGATTCACCATTAGTCTTTAAAGCACTAGATTCCTCTATTCATGGATGTTTGATATGCATATGGCCATCACTCACAGACTTAGTAGAATGAGAGAATGGGGAAGTCCCACTAACGTCTATCGATAATACTAGAGTGACATTACTCTCTACCCTCTCTACTGATGGTTTAACCTATAATAGTGGTGGTGGAGCATGAATAGGGTTGAATGTTCTTACTACTCTCATGCTATAGTCAGTTGAAAGAGGACTTTGAGCATCTCTTTTGGTTTTATATGAATAGGTGAAAGTTCTCAATGATGCTTTCTACCACTGTCTCATCTATTTGATGATTCCTTAGAAATATGATCTGTGTGTCGAGGGAAATGCAAGTGTCATGTCAGTCTGGCTTTCTTAAGTCTTTGACTGTATATGTAGAATCCTAGCTCCAAAAAGAAAGAGAAGGTGTAATAAATCCATAGCAATTATAGGTGGCTAACTCTTGTGCTAGCCTGCAAAGTAGAAAAGTCCAAGGCATAGAAGGTACCTGCAAATAAACAGACAGTAATAACTTCCCTAGGAAATGAGTATCTGCTATATCAAGTATTTATGGTAGTCCATGTATAGGTATAGCCTGAATAAAACCATACCGTCTAGCTACTCTGTTGGGGTTGTATCCCTCTAAAATCATAGATTCATGATGTCGATATCAAAGCCAAGTAGGTCTCAGGTCAATGAGGTATTGTTGAATACACATATATGTTAGCTTTGATAATAGTAAAGATGTACCTCTATCAACAATAAAATCTATGAATTTTTTATCCTAAGCTCTGATTAGGTAAGCTATAGAAAGATGATATGTGAATGATCTAAAGTGATCCATTATGTGTGTGAGCCAAACATAAATGTCCAAAATTGAACTCTATCAAAAGTAACTATCGTTCTGCTCAGTTGCATAATCAACAAAAATATTACTCTCTGAAGTAAAGAGGTGTCTCAGGGTAGCTAAAGCCTCCATAAATATGTGTGTGAATCCATCCATATACAAAATGCTAAAAAGCCTCCACATCATAGTGGTGTGAGTTGGACATGATGCTCACCCTGACTAATCCATGTACAGGTAGGCTAATTCTACAAGTGCTAGTGCAATCCTCTCACCATGAGCAAGGAAACTAGTCATGAAGAGAGTAGAAGGGTAGAAGAATCTACTATGACCAGAGAATATAAGGTAACACAGCCATGAAGCAATGAAGGCCACTATGAACAACTCCTCATCGATGTCTCATGCTAAAACATGGCGAGAACTAGCTCTCTCATCACGCTCAAATTTAATGTTGAAGGACTCTTTGGATGAATGAAAGCTAATATTAAATGGATCATCCAATCATGTAGAATGAGGCAGTCATACTGTTGGACAGAAGAAAACTCTTAGACTATATATCAAAGGTAACAGTACCACATCATTTACGGTCTAATCTCTGCTCTTTGAACAACATATAGTAATGAACTAGGGAATGATAAAGGCTAAAAGAATATACATGACCTCCTCTCCTCCATTAACAAATTGACTGATGCTAAAAGATCTCATGATTTTGGGGGTTGCACTCCTCATATGGAATGCCTAAAATGGGAGGGCCTGCTATATCCTATATATCTTCCAAAGTAATCATCATCTCATGTAGACACATCCAACAAGTATTGGTGGTCCTATCCCAATGCTCTACTATGCCATGGAACCAAAAACATGTATTGAATCTGATATATGAGAGGAAGATGACTATAATTGAAGAGTGATGCATAGAATGCATGATATATACTAGCTCTCCTGAGAATATCACCATGCATATGGAAATGATGGTGGGTCCAATATATGTACCCACTAACAGCTGACAAAGGTGTGCTGAATACAAACTTTTGATCTGAATCATTTCCCTTATAATGTAGTGTATGGTGGGCCAAAAGTTGGATGATACCAACAGAAGGAACTCTATCTACAAATGGCTAAAACATCTTGGTCCCCAGAACTACTAATGTGATATGTGATTCACTCTAGAGGAAAATTGTAACTGTGTCTCAGCTTTAAATTAATCTCTCAATCTGAAAAATCATACTTTGATGGGAGCTCTGAATCAAAGAGTAAAATATAGGATGATTGTGCAAATGAATTTTCGAAAATATTTCTGGCCATTAATATATCTTGATGCCATAATAAATGATCTTGTAGTCCAGCTAAATGTTGCAAATCATAAGCTAATTACCATCACGATTCCTTTGCGTCATAATGAAACTTTGGATAACACAAACTACTCTTTTTCAGACGGAGACACATTGGACACTGACAGACCCTTTCAAACTGTTATAAACAAAAAAAATCATTCAAATCCAAAAATAACTCTAAAAATGCAACCAGAATCACAAGATCTTCATCAATCCTACATCAACTATAATTACCTTTCTCCTCATTCTCATCCAATCAATTTTTCCATTCCAACAATTATGATTAATTTCATCATTTGGAACATTCATGGTATTGGGACTACCCTAGTTCGCAATCGCGTTAGAAGCCTTTGTCGCATTCATAACATTTCTCTCCTTACTATCACTGAACCACTTATCCACTCTTCTAAGATTGCGGCTACTGCTAGAACACTAGGTTTCCCTAATTTTTCTCACAACATTAACAACAAAATTTGGTTATTTTGGAATAATTCTATCAGCGTCAATATCCTTGACAACCAACAACAATTGATTAATGCTCAGATTTCGGTGGGTGTTTTCACCATGTTGTGCTCTTTTATTTATGCATCTTGTAATAGAGCGTAGGTACATTCTATGGAATAATTTAAGATCTTTAGCCTCCTCACTCAACCTGGATGGTTGGTGGAGATTTCAACACCATCCTCTCTACGAAAGAAGGGGAGGGTCATCTCTAATATTAATTCTATGGAAGATTTGCTAATATGATTCGACTGTAACCCACCAATATAGGATTCTCGGTTCCAACTACACGGAATAATTCTAGACTTTGGCAACGCCAATCGTATCGATTAACCACCTTTGGATTGATCAATGGCCTCATACCTTAGTTGAACACTTAAGTAGAACTCTGACACGCCCTCTTGATCACCGCGTGAAAACACCCCTATTGCAATACCCGGGTCCCCTTTCGTTTCCAAAATATGTGGTTGCAACATAATGACTTTATGTCTTGTTTCATCTAACTGCCCTATTCACCCTGATAACTCCATTAAAGGCATGACCCATTTTTGGCTTAAACTTAAAAGATTAAAACAAACTCTGAACTGGTGGAATAAACATTATTTTAAAACATTTTTGCAAATCTTAAAATATGGAAGATCTTGTGTGCTCACTTGAAGAAGCCATTTGATCTATAATAAAATGATGAACTCAACTAGAGATAACTTGATTAAATATCAAAACATGGAGGAAACTTATTGGCAAAAGGCTACTAAACATATTGCCGATGGCGTAAACACAAAATATTTCCACGCTCTTTTCAACAAAAGAAAAGTTATAAACTTCGATTAAGAAAATTAAAACATTAATGATAATTGGATATCGAAAAAATGATATTAAAGATTCTTATACATCATTTCCAAAATTTGTTAAACAACAACATTAACATGGAACCTATTGAACCCTCATCGATTCCCTCAAAATTACTTGATCAAAACATCTCTCTTTGTAGATCTCGATGGAATCGAAATTAGTAATATTCTCCAAAGCATGAATTGATTGGCGGGATGGTTACACTACTATATTCTTCCAACAATGTTGGCCCATTATTAAATCTGATTTAATCGAAGCCGTTATTGACTTTTTCAATGGCACCCCTCTTCCTAGATTCTTCTAGCACCTCCATAATACTTATCCCTAAAACAACCATCAAACATGGAATGACTTTAGACCGATTAGTCTATGCACCTTTTTTTTAACAAGCTAATATCCAAAATAATCACCAACCGTATCAACCCTCTCTGAACATTATCCCGAATCAAACCGGTTTCATTAAAGGGAGAACCATAGCGATAATATCCTTTTAGCACAAGAAATGATTCATGATATTGACGTTCTATTAGAGTAACATTGCTTTCAAACTAGACATTTCTAAAGCCTTTGACAAACTCTCTTGGGAATTCCTCTTTCTATACTCCAACTTTTGGATTCTCAAACGAATTTATTCATATCATTAAAATTGTATCACTAATGTTTGGTTATCGTAAATGGAGAATCGAGGTTTCTTCACTTCTAAACACGCTTACGCCAAGGAGATCCTTTATCGCCATTGCTTTTTATTATAGTGTAGATTATTTATCCAGACAAGCGATCTTTTCTATAATAAACCAAGTATGATTTATAAAACTCAAGGTGGATTTCCCATTACTCATCTTTGCTTTCGGCATTTTATCGTTTCGCAATGCTTCTATAACACACGCCAAAACTATGAAATTCTTTAAAAAATTTGGCAAAGAAAGCGGTCTCCTCCTTAACAAAATAAATGTTGCTTCATAACCGCTAATAAAATCAACAATAATAGAATTAATCGACGAGGATCACTAACTTTCATCAACATCATCTTGATCAATTATCTAGGTACTCCTCTCAAAGGACATAAAGATCTTACCTTTTGACGATTTAATCCACAAAATATCCAGTATCTCCTCTTGGGAATATCATTTTCTATCCTTTGGAGGATTAACTTCGATTAAGAGTACCCTTAATTCGATGCCTCTTTATCTCATTCAAACTATCGTTCCAACCAATTTTGTATTAATAGAATTGAGAGGCTCATTAACAAATTTTTTTGGGGTCTAATACCTCTTCCTCAAAAATACACGGTCCTCTTGGCACAAAATTTGTGGCATCTCGAGGAAATTCGGGTGCAAATCTATCAAAGACACCATCCATTCTCTTATAAACTTTCGGTGGAATTTTAGAAACAATAGCCTTTGGGCTAACTTCATGACAAACAAATATTGCCTATCTAAGCACCCATTGAACTGCTCTTATAAAACTAACGCTTCTCCTATTTGGAAAAGACTCTTTAAAATCAAATGGAAGGCGGAATCTTTAATTTTTTGGGGCATTAACTCGCAACTCTTTCTTACGGCAAGATAAGCGGCTTGGAAATAACTCTTTTGATGAATTAATTTCCTCATGTTCTATTGATACCATCAAAGTCAAATCTTTACGGAATAATAATAAATGGAACTTTTCCGGGCTCATTGATTATATCCCTTCATCCTTTTAGACAAACTCAATAACATAAACATTACATCCAATAAAAAGACCGATTCTTTTAAACTCTCTCAAAATGGCGAATTCGGTTTTAAAATGTTTGGCTTATGATCAAAGAACCTCGATTATTCCAAAGTGTATGCTCGACTTTGGCACAATAATATTCCCACCTCATATTCCATTCTCACTTGGCGTATCTTAAAAAGCTTTATCCCTATTGATTCCTTGATGTGGGGTAAAGGTTTTTACCTCCCATCAAAATGTCATTGTTGCTCTCATATTGAAAATGTAAATCACCATTCGTGAATGTGCGATTGCATCTAAACTTTGGATTTGATGCGATAATCTTTTCTCCATTGACAAATATAACGGTTCTTTCTATTTATCAACTCCTCGAGATATATTTTGAAAACAATATAAAGGTCATATTAAAATTGTTCGCGATCATTATTCTCTGGTTCATTTGGATGGCTAGAAATGATTCTAAGCATAACGATATTTCTATGAATCATTCCAAAATAATTGCCAAAACTAAGTTCAAAATCCATGATCTATTTAAAGCCAACCTTATTAAATATAAACACTTAAAAGGGTGTAAATTTGTTGCCTCTAAATTGGGTTTGCATTTGCCTGATACAAACACCTCTAATCAAGCCAAAATACTTTATTGGGCCAAACCACATGATAACGTTATCAAAATTAACACCGATGGAGTATCCCCTAATGCTTACGGTTGTGGTGGCATCTTTAGAAATTTCAAGGGTGATGTTCTCATGGCCTTTGCTAATCCTATTATTACTAACTCGGTACCTTTTCTTGGGTATAATGCTCTTAACATTGCAATCTAAAGGTTGGCTTAATATCGGCGAAGTGGATGCCTTATTACTAATTGATCTCCTGCAATCTGAAAAAAATGGCAATGTGGAATTATATTACTTAATCAAGCAAACTAAAATTCTGCTCAATCAATTTTGTTACAAAATCACTCATATATGGAGGGAAGGAAATGCTTGTGCTGATTATCTTGCTAACTTAGGAACTAGATTGAATGAGCCCACTAATTTTGATAACCATTCTATTCCTAAATACTTACAAGGATTGGTCAACCTGGACAAGACGGGTTTGCCTTACATTAGAGCATGACATTTTCGGCAGAATTTGCATCTTGTCTTCATATTTTTTAATGTCTTTGAAACACCCTATGCTTTATGGTATTGTTGATTTCTGGATTGTCCCCATTAAGCATTGTTGCCTCTTTTCATTGAAGATCTCGTTGTTGGCCCGTGAATATCTCGATTTATGGAAACTTTTTGCTTGATGTTATCGTTATGGGAATATCTATTGTTCCGGGTTAATTTTGATCGGATTACCGTATGGCAACCCTATCTCGCTTGGAACGCTACTCTAACGATATTTGGATAATTTTTGGGGCTGTTTGTTACAAATGGATGCTCTCCGTTAAGATTTGCAGCCCTGTTTCTATGAGAAAGATTTCTGGATTGTTTTTGGTCCATACTTTCATCATGCATTGGTTTTGCTGTTTTCTAATCCCACATTTGGAAAAGTTTCCTTTGGTCGTGGTAATTGTTATCGGTTTCTTGCTTGTGGATGCAACTCTTCTTTGGTGCTTATAGTGCTTATATTGTCCTTTTATGGATCGATTCGATATGAATTATCTGGAAAATTATTGCTTATGCTGAATCTGCACAGATCTATATGAATTTTCGGAACCTTGTGGTCGTTCCTACTAGTTCATATGGGAATTGCAGCTTTAAGTGCTTTTGCTGGGTTTATACGTTGGTTAGTTGTTACATTTGGCTGATGCACATATTACCTTGCTGCAATTTGTCATTTTGCATGATAGCTGGGTTAAGTTTTCATGTTTACGCTTATGGCAAATGCGTCGTTGATCAAAAATTTTTTCTCTTGTCATTCCGTGCTTGAATATTCATATATCGCATATAATTCCTACGCATGATTCTTGGGTTAAAATGGGCTTTCATTTCTTTAATATGTTGGTTTTCGCCTTCTCATTTTGGTTGGAAAATGCCGTCAGCCATAACTCTTCCCCTTTTCGCTTGTGGTTGACGATATCATCGTGGATGATGATATTCTCCGGATTACGTTCTCCTATCGTTCGATTCATGTCAATTACCTATATGGCACCCATGAATGCTCTTATTGGTATTACGCTCTAAATGCAATTCGGATGCGTATTTTTGATGATTGTATTACATACCTGTCTGAAATACAATGCTTTACTTACACTATTATCCCAAGGTTATTTATAAAGGGAGGGTTTCACGGGCTTATTGCCGATATACTCTATTGGGATGGTCTTAAACTCGAGATGAGCGATTAGGTTTCGGTTATAAAGCTCACTTATCTATCAACAACGGATGTTGCATCTCTCGGTTTGTTGGCTATGATGGCGGTGACGATCTCACTTCCTATTGGTTCGGTAGTTGCTCCTGTGATGTAACCCTTCTGCTGAAGTTCGGATGCTCATACTTGCATCTGCCCCAAAAGGATGTGATTGAGCCTAAACCTATTTTACCACATTTCCTCAATATCATTCTCAGTTTATTGTGTTTTCCTCCACTTATTGTCGGCATTACCTTAACTGCTTTATCTTTTCTTTGTTCTTTTATGGTTTCTGAGTTTGCTCAGTTAGTATTTTCTTTTAATTGTTTTAATGCTTACTTTGGATTTTGGATGTATTTAGATTGGGGTTTTTCTCCTTAGGTTGATTGTAGCTCTTTGAGCAGTAGTTCTGGAGTATAACCCCTTTTAAGGATCTTGTAACCTTATTTTTGTGGCAATAAAATACCCCCGTATAATGGGGTTTCCCTAAAAAAAAAAAAAAAGCTTCAATAGTGGCTCATATATGCTCTTTAGTGGGCTCAATAAGAGGCATATGATTTGGCCTTTTCCAAACAAACATTGTAGCAAATATGAAAGATAGAAGCATATAAATTTTATAGGCATCATAAAAAAGTAATAATATTTGAATATATTAGTGAGCTATGCTTGTGGGCTTTTATTTAGTCTTTTAGACTTTTATAACATTGCCATTTGTCATATACTTCTCAATCCTTTTTGGACTTGATAGATTCATATTTGTATTTAGATTCAATTCATTTTGAATGTGTTAATTCTAGATTTGTATTTAAACCCAACCCTTTTTGGCATGTTGGGCAGTGTGTTTAAACATAGATCTATTTTTTTTTTGGCAATGTTGGATTTATGTTTGAAACTAGATGACCCTTTGAACATGATGAATCTAGGTTTAGATTAGATCTGGCTCTTTTGGACATCATACATCTAGGTTTAGATTTAGCACTAGTCTCTTTGGACATGATATTCTTAAATTTTAGATTTAGATCCGATCTCTTTAGACATGATAGATATAAACTTAGGTTTAGATTTGTCCCCTTTGAACATGATAAATCTAAATTTAGGTTTAGATATGGTCCCTTTGGACATAATAGATCTAAGATCCCTTTGATATGATGGGGTTTCCATTTGATGATGATTTTTCTTTGCTTTGTAAGAAATATAAAATTAGCCCCTATTGATAAAGGAATTTTTCTCTGGGATGGAAGTATTCTTCTCGATCTCAAATGTTAATAATATTTTATCATTTTGATCGGTAAAATTAGAGTCATATTTGACTCTTACGTTTATAAGCATAACATCTTCAATAATTATGCATAATATATTTTGAGATATTGTTCGTTTATAGGGGCATAGGCCTTATGCCTTTTACATCAATGAGTTGATAAGCTCCCCTTTTAAATACTTTTTCAATAATATAAGGTTCTTCCCAATTTGGGTCAAGCTTTCCACCAACCTAGTGATGAGAAATGATAGATCTTCTATGCACCAGTAGCAGTTCACATGTTTTGAAGCTTCTTGGGTGAACCATATAATCATGAGTTAGAGTTAGTTTTTCTCTATAAGTTTTTAGATTTTATTGGGCTTATAGTCAAACTTTGTCTAGAGCTTTAAACTCTTTGAGTCATAATAAAACATTTTCCTCCATTGTAAGTCTATTTTGGACTATCCCATGACTACAGAGGTAATCAAAAATCACAGGGGATTAAAGCCAAAATATTAGCCAAAATAACTACATAGGTAATAAAAAATTTCATATGGACTAGCCCATGAACATCATCATAAATAATAGATCTTAATTCATCAATAAGGCCTTAAAGGAATTATTCAAATCACAGGGAATTTACCACTATCCATCACTTATCAATGAATAGTCAGGTCGAGAATACTAATAAACATATTCTTAATCTATTAAAGAAGAAGATAAAAGGTGATAAGGCTAAATAGGTGGAGATGCAACCTGCTGTGATTTAGGCTTTAAAAACAACAACCTCATTAGCGTTGGGACAAACATCATTCACGTAACCTATGGAGAAAAATATTTACTTCTTGTCGAGTATGATGGTGCTCAAAATGGTCAACATTATAGCTTGCTAGAACATACTTAACAAACTCGCCTATAGTTAGGATGGGAAATACTCATCAAAAAGCATGTGGGACTAGAGGCCTACCAACTACAAACTTATTCAAGAAAAGATGTATCCAGGACATGGAACACATTTGACTTACAAAGTTTTATCCTTAATTGAAGTACCAGTTTATAGCATGAAATGTGCATGAACTTGATGAGCCTTCGTAGGAAAGGATTGTCATAATAGCATTTAATGATAAGAAGTAGAATTAGACAATTATTGAACTTGTCCACAAGGAATCACCTTGAGTAGGAGAGCATGAACCAAATAAATCTTCCAACTAGGTGACTAGCATCAAGCAACTTGCCTCATATATGGAGACTCATTTGCACACGAGTGACTACACAACTTAACATTCATATCAAATAATCTGCTTCACCTAGGTCACTAAATACACTCAAGAGCTTGTCATTCAACATACCTCACTCACCTTCATACCATAGTCTCACCTTATGTAATTGAATTAACTGATGCTTATATTCCTTATATGTACTTTATATATGTAGTCACTCCTCCTTATATAAAGGAAAACTCTCAAAGGGCAGAGTCTTTTTTTTCTTCAACCTTTTTCCACAATTCTTGACTCATACTTAGATCCCTTACTTGTACTTACATTCTTAAAAATAATAAAATTTCTTCTACTTTTTGTACATTTTTATTATATTTTTCTGTTTACTTATCCTACCTAAATCAGCCCTACTTTTTACAAATTTGATAGAGCTTGTTCATCATTCCACAAATAAATTTGGATCCAACATCCTAGATATCAGGAACAAAATAAAGTAGGCTCGTTAGCATGTGATAACTCAATGGATTTAGAGGTGAATGCATAAGAGTTCATCATAATGTAAGACTTAAATGACATAGAGGATAAGATCACTCGTATAGCCTAAGCAGTTGTGGTGCGAGTAAAGAATGATAACCTGACAGTCAATTAGAATGAAGGGTCCTCTAGTCTTATGATTCTTTGAACTTGGTGTAGGAGAGTATAAGTGAATATAGGTCCCACAAATGCCTTTTTTAGCAGGATCACAAAAGGATATCCTCCAATAAAGTTTAAGATTCAACACATAGAGTCTTATAAATGTAACATCAGCTCTATTGACCATGTTGCATAATTTAAATCTACTACGTCGCTATTGGACCTGAGGATGTCCTTAACATAGTTCACTTATGCCCAGAAGCCCTTGCAGGCTCTTATGTAGATAAGATAGATATGGGTGAGTCACTAAGGAAGTTTATCACTCATTTTTAAAGTGAAAATTTAAGATTAAATGATCTAAAGCCTGTACTCACATAGACTGAACTCATCTAAGGCCTCAAAGAAGGGTTGTTCATATTTACTTTTGGGCTTTAGTAGCCAAAGCACTCACCGAGTGTTGGAGTTGGCCAACAACCATGTAAATGCATATATAATGAAGTCACCAAGTTAAAAATGATGATTCATGAAAGAGATTCAACAAAGAGGTCACCACTTGAAGAGTTCTCAAAGGATAAATTTCAAGTTTGCAGTCAAGATGGAGGAAGAAGATAATTTACTCGATAAGAAGAGGCATTAATTTGTAGGTGCAAATTCAAAAATCCACCAACCAGCTATGGCATGATGAGTCCTTACAGCTAACTATAGTCACACCCTTGAGCATGTCAAATGTAAATGGCTGAGTTAGTGGAGGCAATTTAAAATAAAGATTACTTCAAGTGACTAACATCTTTGAAGGCTAATAAAGTTTTCGATTGATATAGGTATTATGCCTACCATCATGACCATGGAAACATTACCAAAGAGTGTCAACATTTGAAGAGTTTAGAGAAAGAACTCATAAAAGTTGGGAAGCTAAAAGAGTTTATGAAGTAAGTATAAAATAATGTTATCGAGTGAGTAGTAAACCCACATCGGCTCATTACAATCTCTATTGGAAGAGCTATACCCACCATCTTTTAAGGAGGTGAAGAGTTGTCCAAATGAGTGGGTCTTAAATGACTACGTTAGGAAGGTGTTAGCTCAATGGCTATGGCATGAGCATTAAGTATAATAATTATCCTAGTTAGCTTCTTAGAGAAAGACAAACTAGCAATCAACAATCCTTATAATTATGTGTGGTTGTCATAGTGTTAGTCATCAATTACTATATAAGGAGCATTATGATCGACATGGAGACCTCATTAAATTTTATTTTTAAGTTCACGTTCAATATTATGAATTTGGAAAGTTGAAAAGTTGACCTAATAGGAGGTCCCCACTGTGGGTTTTTTATAGAGAGATGAGGGATAAAAGGAATAATCACTCTCTCAAAGACTTAGGGAGAAGGAGAAAACATTTCACAATTGTGACCAACTTCATTATTGTGGACACACCTGCCATGTATAAAGCTATTTTTCATTGACCACTACTCAACATATTTAGGAATATGGTGTAGACTTATCCTGTGGTGGTCAAGTTCTCAACAGGGGGAGAAGAAATCATAATTAAGAAAAATTTGAATCAATTTAGAGTTTGTTACCTATAAAAAGTCGGTGACTTTCATGGAGTAGATGAAGTGCTAGGATTATAAGTCACGTACACTAGAGTAGAGATCTTCAAAAAGATTAAGGAGGTTCCAACTATGCAAGACCTAGAGTGAGTATTGTGAATTAGCTTGACATTTAGTGGTGAGCTCAAATAGGCACATGTCTAAGCCCTCAAAGATGACATCAATGTATTTTCCTAAATAACAGTCAAGATGCTAGGTATTGATGTCAATGTTGCTTTTCATAAGCTTAATATTAAGAAGGATGCTCACCTGATTAAGTAGAAAATGAAAAAAATGATGGCTCTACTTTCCAAGCCAATCAAAGAAAAAGTCACCAAGCTACTCGAAGCCAACTTCATTAGAGAAGTTTAATATATAGAGTAGATGTGAAATGTTTTGATGGTACACAAATATAATGGCAAGTAGAGCATCTAGTGGAATTTGCAAATTTAAACTCAACTTATCTTAAGGATGAGTATCCATTCTCTAGAGTAGATCCACTCATTGACTCGATGGCAAATTACTTAATTATGAGTCTTCTGAATGCATCCTCTAGGTATCACTAAATACAATATCTTGTCAATGTAGATAAAATGCCTTTTATCACTTGGTAAAGATTATACTTAAAAGTAATGCCCTTTCATCTAAAAAAAAAAATGCAAAAGGAACATATCAAAAGATGATATATTGAGTATTCAAAGAGTAAAAAGGAATAAATATGGAAACCTACGTAGATGACTTAAGTTTTTTAATAAATAGTAATTTCATTAAGGTAGGAAAAATATTATAATATCCTATCAAGCCCTCTAATGTAGGGAATAGTCAAATAATCACCATGTAAGAGTTTTCTTAATTGAACACTAGGAGAAGAGGATATAAGTACCATCATAATAGATTCCCTATTTTGGGTCAAGTAGTTTGCTGGTTGGTTGGCTTCAAATGTGGGTCATCACAATATTCTTATCCCTTAGGAATAATCTAATATGTTTAATAAGGGGGATAGTATTCCATGTTTTTGTATGGCCCTAGTTTAACAAGTTAATAAGCTATATTTAGTTAGATTCAATCAAAAACCCTTGTAATCCAAAAGCAGGAAGTAAGCATAAGGATACGTTGAGATCCTATAGTTCAGCATGGATAGCATACTAGGCCATTCAAGGAGAGGAGAAATATAACAGAAATTTTCCATTTGAGTTCTAAAATAAGCCACCAATCCTAGCAAAATTATTTTCTTCTTAAAGCAGCCATCAATATTGATTTTGATAGTGTCCCTTCTTCCAGGTTATTTTGGACTGAGTTGAGCATTAATCCTTCCATCTATCATCTTGGAAGAGTGGATTCAACTTTAGAAAACCAAATCTAAGGGTATTAACAATATAGTTAATAATATGCATTATTGTTTACTTGAAAGAAGGTTGTTCATTATCATGTTTCTTGCATTTCTTTCAAACCAATTGAACCAATAGGTGATGAGGGGAATGAAAGAATATGGTTGGACAAATGTTCCATTGGAGTGTGCTATTGTCACCATGAGCTGCAATCCTCCAGTTTGTTTAAATGTTCTCTTACTTTTGGTTTTAGGAGCTCCCTTAGCACCATCCATATTTTAATGGTAAAGCAGCAGTTAGGGAGAATGTACATTAATCTCTCCTCATTCTTTTAACATAAATAACATTTGGATACAATTTTTAAACTTTTAAGTTTTATTATGTCATCCATGGGGATTAGCTTGTGAAAAATTCTCTGATAGAAAAATAAAATAGTTGGTCAAAAGAATCTATTCCATATAAGTTTCACCAAATGAGTCTTTTGATTATTATCCTTTAAGCTACAAAAAATAATTTGGGAAATGTAATGAGTGATCCTACTATTCTTGATAACTAGCTGATCATTTTGTTGAGTATTGATTGGAATATTGATGAAATCATTGATTATATCTCTAGACATTCTATCTTGTAGTTTATCGATGTTTCAATCTCTATTTGTCCAAAGATATGCATTGTAGTTATGGGGTAAATTTATGACACCACATAGAGATTAAGAATTTTTTATTTGGATGATCAAATGCTTCATTAAAGAATAAACATATTATCTTGGAAGATACACATGTTGTCTTATAATAGATTCGAACATCTAATAAAAGATTCTTAAGGCTAATGGGTCTTTTATGTACCAAATATTTTTTCCCTGAACTACATGGAAGGTAGAACATTGTTTAATTTAAACTGGGTTCATGGTTCCCTATAAAGCCAAGTCCCTATAGTTAATTACATCGTAAGAAGGGTCTCTTCCTAAGAATACTCTTGATTAAAGAAATATGTTATTATTTCTAAAGATTTCTAAGCTAGTTTTCAAAGAATTTACTTTTGGAAATTATCGATCATTCCTCTCACTTGAGGGAATTAACCTATCCCTGACTCTTTTGGACTTACAATCCACCTGAAGAGGGTTGCCAGCTAGCACCACATAAGCAAATTTTAAATTCATGATGCTAAGTCTCATGAATGGAAGATGGCTGGGCTGTTGCATTTTTAGAAAAGAAATCTATTAATCTAGACTCACTCATTAAAACATAGAATCATGTAGGGTATGAAATGCATCTAACTAATGCATATCTTTCAGATTTTTAAATGTTTTGATTCAAGTTTCATTTAAGTTCTTGGGTATGCATTTTTATGCCTAATGCCATGCAATTATAAATGGTCATGGGCCAAATTAATAATAGAAGGTAGGCTTTCCCAAGAAGGTGGTCATCCTCACAGGTCAGATGCCCCTTATGTGCAATGGGAAAAGTTGTCCAATTCAAGGATTGGAGCAATATAATTTCATTGTTTCAAAACCTAATTATTTCTAATTGATTTTACATTTTTGCATAATGCAATAGTTTATGTTATGTTTCAAGTTTTTTTTAGTTTTGTTTAATTTGTTTTGATTTAAGTTTGGTATATATTTAATTTTTCCTATGAGTCTAATCATCCAGCTATTCAATCACAAGAAAGCACAATACAGAAAGAAACCTAGAAAAGCAGATTGATTCTATTGCACACCCAAAATAAATTAAGCCAATTTAGTTTAAGAAAAAGGCCAATGCGACTGAGTATAGTTGTACACCTCAGAAGAAAAGGTAAATGGGTAGTCGAGCTTTGCCCTTATACAGCCCGACCTAGAACTATAAGTCTAAATCTATGGGACTTCTTTCCAGGATAGTCTCCTTCTTCAAGGACATCCATTGGGCTTCATAGGAGACCACTGCACCTATCTTTTGGTAGGGTCAGCTCCTGTTAATCCTAGACCCCAAAGATCCTAACCTAATTCTAACCTCAAATTTACATTTTGATTTTAAAATTAATTCTAAGCCCTACAAAATAAATGTTAGCAAAATACAAATAACATACAATAGTTATATTTCATAAACATACGGGCTTAGTATTAGTTGCTTGCTAAGCCCACTTGTCCTATGGGCTATGCTTAAGGATTTAAGCATACCTGCAAGAAACATCATTTTTTAATTTTATTTATGATAACAATCCTTTCTTTCTAGCAGCCCCCCCTAGTCTAACATACAAACAATTCATAGTCTAAAATACAACATCATATGAAAAAATCTCACAAAGAAATATAAAGAATCACAGAATGACCTAACCTAAGTCTAGGGTTTGTGACCTAATGATCTTGTGTGTGGAGTAAATAGGTTTGTGTAGCAAGACTTTGCTAAGTCTCTTTAGTTTAAGTTTCAAGTTGGATTTGTTTGAATTTTACCTTTGGGTGGTTCAAATTCAAATGATTTGGTGATTTATTCCTATTTTTATTTCAACTTTATTTGGTTAAAGTGATGGTTAGGTTTTCAAGAATGAAGAGCACAATGGATTCCATTTTTGGATGGAATTCACCCTATTCTACCTCCTAACTCCTAATGAAATGAAGTCTTCATCCTAAGATGAAAATCCATCCCAAAGGTCTAACTAAGATCCTTAAGTATTTTAATTAATCCTTTTGATTTCATTTATTTTGTTTGAATTTGGATTTATGTTTTACTTATTTTCTTTAGAAATTTAGATTTGATTTGATTTTTATTTGATTTTAATTTGATTTGATTGAATTATTTCATTTGATTTTATTTGAATTGGTTCATTTGATTTATTTTGATTTGGTATTTTGACTTTGGTTTGTTTCATTTGCATTAATATTTTGGATTAAGTTATGTTGGTTTTCATATAGTTTGATTCATGTTAACTTAGAGTGTTTAGGTTAAGGTTTTATTTTATTTGATTTAATTCATGTTGTTTAATTTTGAATTTATTAAATTAATGAATTTTCTTTATTTATTATTTGACTAATATTGACCTAGGAATTTGGAAATTCATCAATTCCTAATCCTAAGATTAATTGAGCTTGCCATTTTTATGGAAAGTGGAGTTACATGCCAATTTTATGTTTCCAAAGTTTCAACTTGATTAGATTCATAATTAGCATGTAATTAAGGGTTTAGTTAATTTATTAAGACCCAACTTAAGCCTACTTTAATGAAGGTCATTTAGGGATTTTATTTTTCATTGATTCCTCCTTGAAAGATGTTTCCAAAGAGAGTTTATTCATAATTTTTGGACATTTGGTTGATTTATTATGATTTAATTAAGTTTTGGTTAATTATTTAAATTATTTAATTCATTTAATTACTTGATTCAGCAAATTTGTGATTTATTAAGTTTGGATGAGTTTTATTAGTGTTTTAATGTTCATTAAGGTTCATTAAGTCGATTTAAGGTTGTTTGACTCATTTTCATTCATTAATTTTATTTAATATTTATTTATTTAATTAAAATTAAGGTTTAGGATTTGAAATTTCATTTCTCATGAATTACATTGCAATAATTCATGATAATTTTTCATAAGGTGTGTGTTAACATCAATTTTAGTTTCCCAAATTTTCATTTAAATTGGATTAATGGTTTAAGATTAATTAAGGTTTGATTGATTTTAATTAAACCCAAATTAAGGCTTAATTACCTAAAATTATTTGGGGACTTTAATTTTTATGGATTCCTCTCATTAGGATTTCCATAAAGCCCTAGTTTGCATTTTTTTTGGATTTTTATTAATTTTTCTATGAAATTTTTAATTTTTTGTGATTTTTAATAAATTTTTAATTATTTTTAAAGGAGGATTAGTCGTTTGGTAATAGCGATTGACGTGGAAGGCCCCATGGCACCTATGCCACGTGGCACAGCGTGAGTGGGCCACACGGATCCCGTGTGGCATCCACGTCAAAAGCGGTGCCATACAGGATGATCCTGGACCATTCGCTCGATGATCGGATGGTTCAGATCGATTCTGTGGTTCCTTAGGGATTTAAATCAAGCCGCTCACCTAGATCAAGATCATCTATTCATAATAGAAAGATCAGATAGTCAAGATTTAATCTCGAGGCTCACCAGCGAGAGATGGATGTCGTCCATCTTTTTTTCCTGATCGTCAGTGATTGCTGGTAAATCGGATCGTGATTTTGATCGCAAATCATTCAGTGAATGATTTAGGACCTATCCATTCAGCTAGATCCAATTGGGGGTGAAATTTTCTTCAGAGAATTGTAAAATTGACAGCCTAGAGGATTGGAGAGGGGGCATACTCGAATTTCAATGATCCTTGGTTGTGAGATCCACTCCAATAGCTTCATCTCGACCAAACGAACGTATGGACAGAGTTTGGTGGCTTGCCTCCACATGGATTACTCCCTAGACCAACATACGCTCGATTTTTTGGTGGCATCAGTCATTTTTTGGCTTGCCGTCAGTGAGGGTTCGGGGTGGCGATTCATTTGAGCTCGCCCCCACTTCTAGAACATGTTGGTAGCTTCAATTTGATGAGAGAAGATCTCCTTTGGATTTTGCCAATAAAGGGGGCTCAGTTTCATCTGTTTGTCGATGGGCCGACAGTGAGATGCCAGGGGAAGGGCCTGGATCTTCATCTCCTACCTTGGTGGATGTTTTAAAATGAAAAGGGGGAGGGAATAGGCTCCCCCTCCCCTCTTTCCATAGTTGGCTGAAAGCCTTCTTTGTGGGAATTTTGGTGGCTGAAATCTGGCCACCGGCAGTGGCAAGGCTGGTCAAGGGGTGGATTCAATCCTCCCTTGGCCTTGTGAGCAAGCTTGGATGTGGATTTAGAAGGGAGGATGGTTTCTTGGCCGTCTTGTCCCTAGGTCAAGCCTCCTCTTCCTTTCTTCTTCCTTTTTCTTTTTCTTTTTTCTTCTTCTCTTCTCCTTGGAAGAACCCAATTCCATTTTTGCTCTTTTTTGGTGGGCTTCACTAGAGGGCAACCTTCTTCTTAAGAGGTGGGATAAAGATCCTAGCTTACTTGGATAAATCCAAGTTATTTTTATGATGGAGAGGGGGAGGAATCTTCTTTTAGTCAAAGATTTCCACTCCCTTCATTGGTTTGATTTTTTCTTTGCTTTTAGCTTTAGGCATCACTTATTAAAATCCTTAGATTAATATGTGGCTGCTTACATCAAACTCAAATGAATTTGAGTTCAAATTTAAACCCAATTTAACTTGGATTGAAAAATTGAATCCAAACCAAATGCATTTATTCAAAGTGTTTAGATTTTAATTTAATTCCCATTAATTTTTGGACTCAATTATCTTTAATTGATGATTGACTGAGTTTTGATTTGATTAATTCATTTAATTTTGAATTTCTTTTGAATTTCACTTTATTTAAACCCATTTAGCCTAAATGGGTTATGTTTGGTTCCAATTGAGTTCAAATGACCAATTTTACTCAATTTGATTGGGTTTGCACTCCAATTATGCTTGATCACATGTGTGAGATGAGTTGGAGTGATTAAATTTATTTAATTTTAATTGGATTTTAATTTGAACCCATTTGAACCAAGGTGGGCATAATGGGTTAAGCTTGGGTTTCATTTGGGTCAAATGTCCAATTTGACCAAATTTGACCTAGTGATGGTTGAATTATGTTTGATTATCATTTCCAAATGATTTTGAATAATCAAATTGAATTAATTTTAATTTGATTTGGGTTTGAACCCACTAGGACCCATTTAGGTTATTTTAGACTAAGTGGTCTAATTATCCCAATCAAGGCCTAAATGAATTTGAATTTCCTTAGATTCATGATCAAACATGTTTATTTGATCATTTGAGATATTTGGAGTGATTTAATTTGGTAAAATTCTTGGTGGGTTGACCTTTGACTAGGTGGGACTCACCTAAGTCAAACTTATGCTAAATGAGTTGGCTGGATTTGACTTTGGATTTGGTTTTCTTATTTTAATTTGATTTTATTTTGATTTAATTAGATTTCATTTGAGTTAATCCAAATTTAAAATTTGGGTTGATTTCACCTAAGCCAATTAGGTTTGATCAAACCTAAGGAAGATTCCCTAGGTCACTAGGTATAGTGTCCTAAGAATTGAATTAAGATATTCATATTTGACATTATGACATCCTAATTATTGATTTTAAAGTTCAAATTAACCTCATCCAAAAATGAGGTCAACAGTAGTGACAACCCATTCTAATATCTTTTAGATGTATTTTAGGCAACCAATGATCCAAATAGAAGTTGATCTTTACCTCCCATACATCCCAGTAAATAAAGTTCTTAGCTTCCTATTGGCAGAACAACATACTCATCCATAGATTAGAATCTTTGCTACTCAAATTGATTAAGGCTAGGTGCTGCTTGCTGTAGTATTTACTTTGAAGATAAGATACCTAAAGAGAGTCCCCTACCCAGTTTCTAATCCAATTTTTGATCATATTAATTTTTATAGAAACTTGAAGAGATCTTATTCCAATTCCACCTTAGGATTGCACATCTTCTTCCAGCTAGTCTAGTGAATTGATTTATTGTTGCCACTCCATAAGGGCTTGTTGAATAGTTTGTCAATTCTAAGTTGCACACTTAAGGGAATATTAAAGGCTTGAATAATATAATAGGGAATTGAATTTAGGATACTTTTGATGAGTGTAATCTTACCTTCAAAGATGAGCAAGGAATTCTCCCATGAGTTAATATGAATTTGGATCTTGCTTATAATGTCATCAAATAATCTTGCCTTAAGTCTTCCATTATATATGTAAGCACCCAAGTATTTGAGAGGAAGCTGATGCTTTGAGAAACTAGTAAACTACTTCATCCACTTGACCCTATTAGAATCACATTATTTGTTAGAATGAGTTGGCACTTTTTTTATTCAAAATGAGGTCATATACTTTCACAAATTCAATAACAATGTTCATAACCTTTATAATAGATTTATTCCTAGCATTGTAGAAAAGAAGGACATCATTAGCAAAAGCAAGGTGAGAGATAATGGTTTAGCTTTTAGCCTTATAATGGATTCAGTTGTCTTTCCTATATGTCTGTTTCAATAATTTGGAAAATTAATCAAAAGTAAAGATAAATAATGATGGAGAAAGAGGGTGCCCATGTTCAATTTCTCTATGTGTTTGAGAAAGCCATGTGGTTCACCCTTAATTAAAATTGAGTACTTGTTGTTAAGAAGTGCCAAGATCATTGTGCAGAAATTAGAGTTGAATCCTTTAGCTTGGAGCACCTTGTGAATGAAGTCCCAATAGATTGTAGAAAATGCTTTCATTATGTTCAATTTGATCACCACATTTCCTCCCTTTATTTCTATTTTTGTTTAAGTCTAGCACTACCTCTTGAGCAAGTAGAATATTATCCATTATATTCCTACCTTTGACAAAGTGAATTGACTAACACTTATCAGGTGATGGAGGTAGGGTTGGATTTTGGAAGAGATTATCTTACTAAGAACTTTGTTCTTGACTGTAGCCAGAGCGAATGGCCTGAAGTTATCCCAACATAAGGCATCCCTATTCTTGAGAGTGAGTGTGATTATCAAAATCTTGAAGTAGCTATGCATTTCCCTATATCTAAAAAATGCTCTTATAATTGCAATTATGTCTTCTTTGATAACCTCTTAAGTGCTCTAATAGAAAATGGTAGTGAATCCATTAGGTCCAATAGCTTTGAATCTAGTCAATGAGTATATAGCTACTTTGAACTTGAACTCTTTAGGTTTAGTTGTTAAAGTAAGGCCACTTTTATGCTATCTCTCTTCCATGAAAAGATCCTCTTTGAATCGATTATTTTGTATGGAGGATGGATGAACTATATTCAAGAAGTAATCAATGCAATCTACTATAATCTCATCCTTATTAGTTTTCCATAAGTTAGAGCTATTCTTGATCTTTGTGATTAGCTTTTGATTCCTTTTCTTTTTTATGCAAGCTTAGAAGAAATGAGTATTTCTATCACCTTCCATTAAATTAGTCATGTCAGATTTTTGTTTGAAGAATTCTTTCTTTATGTTGATAAGAGATTGAAATTCAATAGTGGCATCTTGGAGTTCTTGCATCTTAATTTCATCCAGGCTAGTTCTAGCTTCATCCTCGAGGGTATAGACTCCTTTTTTAGCCTCAGCTACATTGTTGGTCATATTCCCAAAGATCTACCAATTCCATTTTTGAAAGTATTAGTCATATTCTTATAAAGCTTCCAACATTTAGGCCAAGGATTGGGATGGTTTTCTGCCTTCCATGCATCTTTAATGTGAGCCAAGTAATTTGGTTGATGAATCCACATGTTAAGGAATCTAAATGATAAATTCTTTGGATTGGCCATCATAAGAACTACAAGTGAAAGCTAGTTGTAATTTGAAGCAGTTCTACTTAAATGATTGAAAGTGGAATGATGGAAGTAATTCAACCATTTATTATTGATAAGTATCCTATCAAACTTTTCATATGTTCTACCCCTATTCTTTGTTGTGGTGTTTTGATTTGGAGGCATAGGGACACCACATAGATCTTAGGGGGTACTTATCAAAGTGATCAGGTGCAACATCAAGGTATGATGTACAACCTCAGAAGATAGAAAGATCACCTTACAATGAACCTAATCACCTAATAAAGACTCCAAAGGTAGATGGATCTATATATATACTAAAGATCTTTCCCCTACTTTAAATGGGTAATTAAAGTAGGGTTTATTTTTTATTGGGTTCTTTAGTTCTCTATCGAAGCAAGCTTCCATAGTTAATTACATCTTAGTAAATAAAAATTTTCTAAGAACACTTTCGATTAAAGTAGTCAATAAGTATCTCCAAAGATTTCAAAGTTAGACTATCAAAGGATTAGGTATTTCTTAAAAATTAGGTGGGAAAGTTTAAAAAGAAAGACTTATTTATAAATTCCATATGAAGACAAGTAAAAAGTACCCATGACACTAGGAAGCATAGTAAGTGCTTCAATCTACTCTATAATGAAGATTTACATTTTTGAAAGAGAGAATTTACTTTTATTTAAGTTGGAATCTTATTAGAATGTTAAGGCTTATAGTCCAACAACACAAGATTATAGAAATACCTAAGAGGTGAAGACTTATACTCATAGCCTAAAGAAAATAAGTAGCCGTAGAACCTAAATCTAAAATGATTTAGCACTAGAAGCTGATGTAAGTTTAATGAAAATGGGACCGTTTATCTCCACAAGAGAATAGACACCTCCGACTCTTCGGACTTACAACTGCACAGTGGTGATTAACACCTCCCACGCTTTATAATCATATAGGTTGTTCTTATGTAAATGCAAGATTGTTAGGATATTATTTAATCAGGAAGAAAGTTAGAATCTTAAACTCACTCCCTATTTGGTATGCAAACATGACTTAGACTAATGTTGAAGATTTACAGGTTTTTTTAAGGATCATTTGACACATTTATTACTAGACCAAAGCTTAGGACAATTATGCCTATATGCATAATGAAATTAAGTCATGGGCTAAATCAATGAGAGGAGGTTTTCTCCACTACAAGGGATTGCCCTCAAAGGTCAAGCATATCCCCTATCGTGCAAGAGTAGAGACCCTCCCTATTCAAGATTGACACATTATGATATGCTTGGTGTGATAATAAACAACATTTAGTTCAGGAGTTGCTAAATCTTTTATTATCTTAGTTAAGAACCTATGCTTTAAAATGAGGTTATGAGCTACATTAAAATTTAATTATGAGTTATTTAGTGAAGATAGAAAATTTAATTTATATCCTAAAGAGCCTACCACATCCATGCCACACATAAAATCATCAAACTATAAGAAACCTATGAAAACATTGGGATTTCTAATGCATAAGCTAACACAATAATCAAACATATGACTTTCATAAAAGAATAAAAGACTAGTGTGGTTGGGTATTGCCGTATACCCTAGAAAAGAAAAAAAATTGGGTAGCCGAGCTATACCCTTATACAACCTAAATTATAATTGAATATTACAATTAAAATAAATGCTATGAGGGTCCTCAATATCTTATCCTTCTTTCCTTCTTTTGAATTAATTTGCTCCAGGCTTCATAGGGCCTCCCAGGTCTTTGCTTTCTAACCACCACTCATCCTAAACCCCATAATACTAATCCTAATCCTTATTGCAAAAAAAGTATTTTATAAAAAAAATAAAGTCTAACTACAATTGTAAAATAGACATTAGCTAAACAAACTTATAAGCCAAGCAATTGTATCTCACATATTTGGACTTAGCACCCTGCACTTGGGTAACCAAGCCCACTTATCCTAATTGAATTATGCTTAGGGACATAACTGATGCCTATAAATAAGAACATTTATATTTACTTATTATTACCTTTATCACAAACCCCTGTAGAAAACATCATTAGGCTAATAGTGACCTAACATCTAGTCTACGCACAAACAATCATAACATCCAGTCTAAAATATTACATCATAAAATAAAATACAACACTATAACATACACTGGCCTAACCCAACACTAGAATTGGTGACTTAGCCTTCTAATGTGTGTGCTGAGGTTTAATGTGGTGTGTCTTGATTAAGCTTTTAAGAGTATGATTATCTAGATATTAAAATTATTTGAATTAAACATTAGGGGAGGTTTTACTTCCAATATTTGAATGAATTGATTAATTTTAATTTACACTTTATTATTTCATTTGATACTTAACATCTAATTATTATGAAGAGAAGAGAGTGGTTTGACCCCCTTCATCCCTACCCTATGTTACTTTCTAAAAGTATATTATTATGACTTTGGTTTCCTTAGTGAGCTGTTTAATATTTTATTAAGCCCATGCTGGATTGGATTAGTATTAAGGAGTCTTATTCAATCATGAGAGACATCTTAGGATTAATAAAATTGAATTACTATTGCATGAATAACATTCCACTACTTCTTTCCATCATCAATAGCATACACACTTCTTCATGATATTTGATCTATTATACATATTTGTACATACAATATATACTTATATTTGCAAACTTAATGATCATTAGTGCATGAATTTGGTAGAAAAGAAAGATTCATAGTTAAGCATATCGGAACATGTATTAGAGATTTAAGCAAATGCGTGTCATTGTTAAACTAGAAATGAGATTATCTAAGACCTCCATAGGCCTACTTAAAGCCTCGTATTCCAGGGATGTCTAGACTATATACTTGCCAACTTAAATACATTTAAACATATACACAAGCATAGAAATGAAAATAATGCAAATGTTATATCAAAGCAAATCTTTTATTCATGTAAAGCAAAGTTTTATCCCAAATTCTAGTACATGCATACACATGAATGAAATTAAGCAAGTACATTCCATTATTAAACCAGAGAAGTGAGATTATCTAAGACCTCCTTGAGGCTAATTAAAGCCTTGTGTTCCCAGGATGTCTAGACCATATACTTGCCAACTCAAACATAGGTAAACATGCAGATAAACCATGAAGACAAAACAATCCTTTACCATCTTTAAATTATAACTAAATGTAAGCTTTATTAAATATTTAAAGCCAACATTAACTTAAATTTTACATTCTTATACGTCATTAGCTAATAGTTTTGAAAAGAAATTGGGATTTATTAGTGATAATAGCCTCACCATATAAAAATATTTATCCAACACATGTAACTTAGATGTAATCATATTCTTTTAATTCTCTTTTATTTTTGAAAACATGAACATGTGAAAAAATGCACATTTAATGATTGAAAATAATAATTAAATATTACCACATATTATACTTAATTACATTAGTCTTAAAGATAACTAACCAATGTTCTTATAAGATTTGATTTTGATATTTGAGTTGTTAAAACCTAAAGAGGAGAGATGATACTTAGTAGTTACCCTTTCCCATGTTGGTGATTTGATATATTTAAAGAAAGAAATTAAATGGATTTTATGAGTTGATTAGGTTCAAGCCATTAAACACATCAATTTAATTATCTTTTTCTAAACTTTTTTAATTTAATTAACTACTTGATCATGAGCCTTCAATGATATGCTTTTAAGAAAGTAAAATTTGCAATGCACCTAAAGGAATCTAATGCAATTAGGCTCATGCTTAAGAGTTAATTAGATTAAAGAAGGAAAGAATTTAAGTTAAATACTCTTATGATTTTCCCATACCAATGGGTTAATCATAATTTCTTTAATGATTTTATATTATTAAATATGAAAAGAGAAATTAATGGATTATGCTTGAATTATCTGAACCAATTATTAATTTTGTTTGATTTTTATTTTATCATTAATTTTTTTAATTATTCCCTAATTATTAAATAAGTTAATTAACCCTCTTAATAAAATACATTTGAAAAAATAATCAAGAAAGGGTCCTAATTATTTCTCCTCACTATTCTGACTACCCACAATGATTAATTCTCATTAATTATTTAATTTTTACTATTCACCAATTTTAATAATTATTTAATTGATTAAAGAGGGTAATTAGAATTGAAATTCAGATTTTCTTAAATTATATGGCAAATAATTCCAAGAAATTATGGGAGAGGACATCCCATGGAAACATCTTACTAAATTTGGAATTAATTATCCAAGTAATTTGGCCATAATTAAGGTAATTAGCCTAAGTTTCAAACTTTAATTAAGCACAGTTCACTAGGCATAAATTAGGGATTTTATTTTTCATAAATTCTCCTCAATCTAATCTTTTCAAAATTAGTTTATTTGCTTTTTTTAGATTTTTCTGCAATTAGTTAAGATATTTTGAAGTTCTAGCCATTTAATTACATTTTTAAATCCTAATTAACCCTTTAAATCGTTGGTGCCACACGGATGCTGACGTGGTAGCGCTTTCCACACGGTACCATGGTATTGGCCATTTAAATCATTCGATGTGGTAGCTAACTTAGCGATGCCGAACCCATTTTCATCTCGACCGTCCGATCTCGGATCGAATGGCCGAGATTAATCGCGTGATTTTAAAGGGATTAAATAAAAATTTCTAACGTGATTAATCACGACTGTGCTGACCTCATTTTTGGATGAGGTTATTATGATTCTAAAATAAGTAATTAGGATGTCATAATCTCAAATAGGAATCTCCTAATTTAATGCTTAGGACACTATACCTAGTGACCCAGGGTTGGGTTTGATCTAATTTGATTGGCTTAGGTGGACTCAACCCAAATTCCAAATTAGGATTAAATAAAATCAAATCCAAATAAATTAAATTTAAATTAAATTAAAATAAAGGAACAAATTCAAAACCAAACCAAAGTCAAATCTAGTCAACCCATTTGACATAGGTTTGACTCAAGTGGGTCCCACCTAGTAAAGGTCAACCCACTAAGAATTTAATCAAATTAAATAATTTCAAATGTTCCAATTGATCAAATAAACATGTTTGATCACAAATCTAAAAAAATTTGAATCCATTTAGGTCTTAATTGGCTTCATTAGACCACTTAGTCTAAATAACCCTAAATAGGGCCTATTGGGTTCAAACCAAAATCAAATTGAAATTAACTCAATTTTATTGCTTAAAATCATTTGGAAATGATAATTAACCACAATCCAACCCATCATTGGGTCAAATTTGGTCAAATTGGTCATTTGACCCAATTGAAACCCAAGCTTAACTCATTAAGCTTAGTTTGGGTCAAATGGGTTCAAATTGAAATGAACTTAAAATTAAATGAAATCAATCACTCCAAATCATTCACATGTGATAAACATGATTGGAGTTCAAACCTAATCTAATTGAGTCAAATTGGTCATTTGAACCTAATGGAATAAAACTTAACCTATTTAGGTTTAAATGGGTTAAAATGAAATGAAATCTAAAATTAATTCAAATCTCAATGAATTAATTAAATCCAAACCCAATTAATCATCAATCAAAGATGATTAAAATTTAAATTAAAAGAGTTGAATCAAAATCACACCATTGTAATCGAAATCCTTGGATTGGATTCAAAGTTCAATCAATCCAAATCAATTAGAATATTGAATTCACATTGGCTTCAAACTCATATTGCTCCAATTAAATAAGAGCCTTAATAGTAATGCCAAAAGCAAAAAGAAAATCAAATCAAAGGAGAGGAGTGGAGATCTTTGATCAAGAGAAGATTCCTCCCCCTTTCTATCATGAAAATGACTTAGGTTTTTTCAAGTAACCTTGGACTTTGACCACCTCTTAGAAGAGTAGTTCTAAGGGCAAAAAAGGTGGAAATAAGTCCTCAAGAAAAAAGGCATTTGGCTTTCTCCAAGGAGAAGCCAAGGAGAAGAAAATAGAAGAAGAAAAGAAAAGAAGATGGCTCGACCAAGCAAGGAAGAGGGGGTAATTGGCTTCCTCCTTTACATGTGATCATCCAAACTTGTTCATAAAGCCAAGGGGGATTGATTCCACCCCTTGGTCAGCCTTGCTGCCGCCGGTGGCCAGATTCTAGCCACCTAGAAAGCTAAGGAAGAAGCTCTCGGCTAACCATGGAAGGAAGGGAGGGAGAGCCAATTCCCTCCACCTTTTCATCACAAGTCATTCACCAAGGCAAGAGATGAATGAAGAGACCCTTCCCCTGACTCCTCGCCATCGACATGCTGGAGAATGGACATAAACCAAGCTCCATTAATGGTAAAATCCAAGGGAGAATTTCTTTCATCAAATTAAACATTCCAATATGTTCTAGAGGTCAAGGCGATGTCAAATGAATCACCACCCACCCCTCACCATTGGTGAATAGAAAAATGACCATGCCTATCATAAAATAGATCTAATGTTGGTCTCGGGAGCAATCCATGGGAAGACAAGCTACCAAATTTCATACACACCTTCATCGCATTGAAATGAAGCTAATGGAGTCAATCCCATTGCTAGTGTTGGCCGAAAATGAGGTATGCTTTATCACCGTCCTCCCTAGCATTCAATTTTGGTCCTTTTTGAGGCCAAATTGTTCCCTAATTGGATAAAATTGTATGGATCGGTTGTAAATCGATCACTGATCATTTTACAATTGAAATACCTTAAAAATTCATCGACTATAGCTAAAAATTGGTCAAAAAATATGGACAATGTCTGTCTCTCGCCAGAGAGTTACAAGATCTAATCTTCGCCATCCAATCCTTCTTTTAGGAATGGATGACCATGATTTAGTCAGACAATTTAATTTTGTCCCTTAAGAACATCGTGGATCGAATTGGGACCATCCAATCTTTGATCGAATAATTGAGGATCATTCCACGTGGCACGGCTTTTGATGTGGATGCCACGAGGGATCTACGTGGCTAAATCCTACCTTGCCACGTGGCAAAGGTTCCACTATGGCTGCCATATCAGCTCGCCATTATAAAATGGGTAAATTCCCTTAAAATTAATTAAAAATCATAGAAAACTCAAAAATTCATAGATAAATAAAATACAAATCCAAAAATTGTAAACTTAGACTCTATGGATTCATCTTGATGAGAGGAATCAATTAAAATTAAAATCCCCAATTAATTTTGGGTATTTTAGGCTTAATTTATGTTTAAATGGAATCAATTATACCTTAATTAATCACAACCCATTAATTAAATTTAAATGGAAGTTTGGGGAACTAAAATTGATGTTAAAACACACCTCAAATTTTTTTTTCATGAATGATTGCATTATAATTCATGAGAAATGAAATTTCAAATCCTAAACCTCAAATTTAATTAAATAAATTAATTTAAAATGAATTAACTCATGAAAATGAATTAACTAACCTTAAATAAACTCAATAAACTCTAATGAATATCAAAACACTAATGAAATTCATTAGAACTCAATAAATCATAAAATTAGCTTAATTAAGCAATTAAATGAATTAAATAATTGAAATAATTAAGTAGAACTTAATTAAATCATAGTAAATCAGCCAAATTTCCAAATGTTATGAATGAACTCTTTTTAGAAATATATTTCAGAGAGGAATCAAATAAAAATAAAATCCCCAAGTAATTTTCATTAAATTAGGCCTAATTTGGGTTTTAATGAAAAAATAAAACCTTAATTACACCCTAATTATGAATCTAATCTAGATGAAACTTCGGAAATATGAAACTGGCATGGAACCTCATTTTCCATAAAAATTGTAAATCCATTTGAAATTTGGATTAAGAATTATTGAATTTCTAAATCTCTAGGTTAATATTAATCAAATAATGAATAAAGAAAATTTATTCATTTATAAAAATATGAAATAACTTGAATTAATCTTAATCAAATATTAGAAAGATTTAGGATAGTTTTCCAACATTATAAATCAAAGAATTTAATCAATTTCATACTTAAGTGTTAAGGAAATTAATAATGCATATTAAAAGTAATTAAACCCTAAGTTATTGAAATTACAAACAAACACTTACTGAAATTTGAATACACAATCAATCTAACCCAAAAATGAATTTCTAACATTGACCTAAGTGCCTTAGGTTATTATGAATCAAACTAAATGAATGAATATAAGTTGAACAAACCTAAACATAACCCAAAATCAATTCAAATTAAATCAAATGAACTAATTCAATTCAATTCAAATCAAATAATTCAAACCAAATTAAATTAAAAGAACAAACTAAACCAAGAATGAAAATCAAATCGAACCAAAAGAAAAGAAATGAAAAACTAAATTTCCAAAGAAAATAATTAACCAAAAAATATAAACTAAATTCAAACCCTAACCATCAAAATAAAATCAAAATAATTAATTAAGATACTTAAAGATCTTAGTTAGACCTTTGGGATGGATCTCCATATTAGGATGAAGGTTTCATTCACTAGGGGTTAAGATATTGAATAGAATGAGTCCACCCAAAAGTGGGATCCATTCTACTCTTCATTCTTGAAAACCTAAACTTCACTTTAACCAAATAAAAGTGAAATGAAAATGAAAACAAATCACTAAATCATTTGAATTGAAACCATAAAAAGGTAAAATTCAAACAAATTCAAACTCCAAATTGAAACTTGAACTAAAGAGGCCTAGCAAAGTCTTGCTAGACAAGCCTGTTTACTTCACACACTAGATCATTAAGTCATGGACCCTAGACTTAGGTTAAGCCGTTCTGTGATTCTTTTATGATTCTGTGTGATGTGTTGTGATATGATGTGCTTCACATTTCTTGGTGGTGTACTATTTTAAACTACATGTCTAAGATTGTTTGCCCGTTAGATTGGATGATAGGACATTTTTTTAGATTTAACATTATCTTATAGGGGCTATGCTAGAAAGGTGATATCATAAATAAAAATTAAAATTCTATTTTCTTGCAAGTATGCCTAAGTCCTTAAGTATAGCATATACGATAAGTGGGCTTGGCAAGCAGTTAATGCTAAGCCCATAAGTTTGTCAAATATAATTCTTGCATTCTATTTATATTTTTCTAACATTTATTTTGTAGGGCTTTGAATTAATTTTGAAATCAAAATGTAAATTTGAGCTTAGAATGATGTTAGAATCTATGGGTTTTAGGATTAACAGGAGCTGATCCTACCAGAAGATAGGTGTAGTGGTCCCCTGTGAAGCCTAATGGATGTCCCTGAAGAAGGAGACTATCCTTAAAAGAAGACCCATAGATAGATTTAAACTTGTGGTTCTAGGCTGGGCTGTATAAGGGTAGAGCTCGGCTGCCCATTTACTTTTTATTCTAGGGTACGTATACCCACATTTTTTCTTAAATTAAATTGGCTTTATTTATTTTGGATGCGTAATAGAATCAACCTAGTTTTTAGGTTTCTTTCTGTGTTGTGCTTTCCTATGATTGAATGCTTGGATGATTAGGCTTATAAGGAAAATTAAATTTTATACCCAACTTAAATCTAAATAACTGAAATAAAAATAAAATAAAATTAAAACTTCACATAAACTAAAGCCTTAGGTAAAATATAAAATCAATTAGAAATAATTAGATCTTGAAACCATGAAATCATATTATTCTGAATCCTTGAATGGACACTACACTCATTACACATAAGGGGTATTTAACCTATGAGGATGACCACCTTCTTTGAGAAGTCTACCTTCTATTATTGATTTGGCCCATAACCATTTCTAATTGCATGAAATTAGGCAAAAAAATGAATACCTGGGTCCTCAAATCAATGTTGATTCAAAACATTTAAAATTCTAAAAAATGTGCATTAGTTAGATGCATTTCACACCCTACATGATCTTAATGATTAGGGAGTGAGTCTAGGTTCATAGATTCCTTATATAAGAATACAACAACCCATCCATCTTGCATTCATGAGAGTTAGTGTTATGAATTTAAAAATGTGATTAGGTGGTGTTCGCTGGTAGCCCTCTCCAGGCGGGTTGTAAGTCTAGAAGAGTTAGGGATAGGTTAGTTCTCTCAAGTTAGAGGAATTGATGATAATTCCCAAAATATATGTAGGTCGAGCATCTAACATGTGTTAAAAGTACCTGTAGACTAAGTTTTGAAGCATTCTTTTTAGAATAAGTCTTCAACCCTAAGCATTTCTACAGTCTTATGCTGCTAGAATATAAGTCCAAGACTTTTAAGAAATTTTAAACTCAAAATCTAAATTAAATTCTAAAATATAAAGCTCAATTAAAGGATAGTTGAAATGTCTAATGAGCATCCAAATATCAATAGAAATTTCCTACTTTATCATGTTTGGCCTCCAAAATAAGTCTTTCCAATTTGAATCATTCCCAATTGAAAATTCCAAAAACCAATCCTTTGAAAGGCAACTCAGAAATCCTTAAAAATAATAACTTATTTCTTTAATTGAGAATATTCTTAGGAAGAAACCCTTTTTAAGATGTAATTAACAATAGGGCTTACCTCTATAGGGAACCATGAACCGAGTTTAAAATAAATCTTGTTCTACTTTTCCATGTAGTTTAGGGCAAAAATCTTCGGTACATGAAAGACCCAATAGCCTTAGAAGTATTTTATTAAATGATCAGATCCATTATAGGATAACATGTTTATCTTTTAAGATAATATGTTTATTTCTTAATGCCAAATTTGATCATCCAAATATAAAAGTTCTAAACTCTATGTGGTGTCATAAATTTTACCTATAGGCTGCCCATTTTATTCATGCAGAATGGACGTCCAGTGATCCCTCATCCCATGAGTGCTAAAAGACAGACATCATCTTCCTTTTGTCGCTTGATCTGACTCATTAGAGATCATTTGATGGTGAAATAAACTCTAAAATAATCAAGGAATGAATCTAGAAAAATCTTATGTTGGAGATCGCATGAAAACATGATTCACTTCAAAAAAGACCAACACCTAGGATCCAAAGCTACGGTTGCAAAATTTTTACTTTGTCAGAGCTAAAGACCAATGATCCACTGATAGACATAGCTTTGTCTTGATGAGATGAAGCCCTACTAAGAAGATCACAAGTTGCCTCCTCGCCAATAGCTTTGTAGACCAAAGACCACTGTAAAGCTCACAAGAGTTGGTCTTGGGATATCTTCTAGTGGTCAAATCACTTGAGAAATGAGTCAAAGTGATGTGAAAGTGTGGAAATAGTTAATTTGTATTTGGTGAGTGTTTAGGATGTTTGGATGGATGGGGCTCTTAGGTTTGATCAGGAGCTAGTCTCACCGATAGTGGAGTGATCGAGGACCTCGAGAGACGGTATGAGATTGTGTAGAATGCCCTAGGGAAGCTCTATGATTGGGTTGAGTTGATGGGGAGGAGTATACTCTCCCCATTGAATAAGGGTTAGATTGGTTGTCTTTGCCTTGACCATCCGGTGAGTAGGTGGTTAAAGATGGCACAAGGTCAGTGAGGCAAGGAATGTAGTAGGCATGAGGTGTACCCTCTCCCTTAGGTGGACCAATGAATGCCCATGGATGAACTCTCTCTCTCTTGGGCAACGGCTAAGCCCAACAACTTTGGGTTTGGTTGGGTTGATGGTCATCTTGTCTAAGAAGAGCCAAAGGTGGTTACCAAGGGGCAAGGAGTTGGAGAACCCACCAAAATGGAGATTTTATCCCATTTGGGTGGCTTGGTTCAATAGGTTTGACCTAAACTAGGTTCACCGTGGGTTGGGCCCACTTAGCCAGGCCCATGATGACCCAAGGATGAGTCATGCCAAGTTTGGTTAGGTTTAGGCTTAGTTTGATTGGGTTTAGCTCAATTTGATCCATATGAGTCAAATGGGTCAAGTTGAACTAAGTTGATCATTTTGACCAAATTGGGTCAAAATGGTGACTCGGGTGAGTTCAATTGGTCATTTGGAGTGAATAAGTGTAATTAGTTTGATTAAATTTGGGTTAGATTAAGATTTAGCAAATATGGTTCAATTTGGGTTAAATTAACTAATTTGACTAAATTGGCCAAATTGACTTGAGCAGGGGTTAGGTTTATGTTCAATTGATCATTGGTAATTGATTAAAAGAGTTGATTTGAATTGATTTGTATTATGGAGTGAATTAGTTCAATTTGACCCTTTATGTCAAATTGTGCTAAATGGGCTAATTAGATTAGGTTGACCAAAATGAGTTCAATTGAAGGTTGAATCATGTTCAATATTGAATTAGTGATTGGGTGGAAGCATTGGTTTTAACCAATTTAGTCTAAGATGTGGTTTGGTTCAATTTGACACTTTAGGTCAAATTGGGTCAAAGGATCCAATTAGCTTGACTAGGTTCATTAATGACCTATAATCATCAATGGAGGGATTGGATAGCTTGATTTTATCTAATGGAAGTTTTCCAAGTTTGATTGATTACCCTTTTAGGTCACATTGGGTCAGGTGACTTGGTTAAGCCAAATTGGACCAATTGGGGTTATAGATGGTTGGGATGTGTTCGATGATAAATTTTAGGTTGATTGGTGGCTTTGATTATAAATGATTTTGGCTTAATTAGGTTTTGGCTTTGATTTCAAAGGAATTAAATCAAAATTTCATTATTAATCATGTCTGTCTATTCTAATCACGCAGAATGGATGACCGGTAATTCGTCATCCCACGAACACCAGAAGATGGATGTTGTCCACCTTCTACCACTCAATTTGAGTTTGTCGGAGCTCATTCGATAGTGAAATTGACTCCAAAATGATCAGGGAGTGAATCTAAAAGATCTTATAGTGGACATCACATGAAGACATGATTCACTCCAAAAAAGACCAACACTTAGGGGCCAAAGCTATGGTTGTCAAATTTTTACTTCGTTGGAGCTAAAGACCGGTGGTCCATCGATGGAGGTAGCTTTGTCTTGAAGAGATGAAGCCTTTCTAAGAAGATTATGAGCTGGCTCCTCACTGATCAGTCTGTAGACCAAACACCACCATAAAGTTCACTAGAGTTGGCCTTGAGATTTCTTCCGGTGGTCAAATCACTCAGAAAATGATTTGTGTTGGCTCGCCAAAGTGAAGTGAAGGTGTGGAAAGAGTTAATTTGAGTTTGGTGGGGTTTCAGGAAGTTTGGATGGACAAGCCTCTCTATTTTGATTCAGAGCCAGTCTCGCCAGTGGTGGACTCAATGAGGAGCTCGGAAGAAGGTATAGGACTGTCCATAATGCCTTAAGGAAGCTTTGTGCTCTATTTAAGTCGATGGGTAGGAGTAAACTCTCCTCCTTAGTTGAACCAAGGGCTGAGATTTGTTTAGCCTTTGGAAACCATCCGACTGGGGTAGGTGGCAGGAGATGGCAGGGGACTACTTAAGTGACTGAGGGTGAGAGGCTAAGGGAGTGTAGTGGGCTGACATGAGGTGTGCCCTCTATTTTAGGTGTACCAACGGATGTACATGGGTGAACTCAACCTCTTTAGGCTAAAGGCTAGCCCAATAGCTTCGGGTTAGGTTAGATTAGTGGTCCTCTTGTCCAAGAAGAGCAAAAGGTGGTTGCCAAGGGGTAAGGAGATGGAGAACCCACCCAAATGGGGATTTTGTCCCATTTGGGTGGCTTAGTTCAGTGGGTTTGACCCAAATCTGGTTCACCATGGGTTGGGCCCACTTAGGCAGGTCTATGATGACTCAAGGATGAGTCATGCCAAGTTTGGTTGGGTTTGGACTTGGTTTGGCTCAATTTGACCCATATGGGTACAAGTTGGGCTAAGTTGACCATTTTAACCAAAATAAGTCAAAGTGGTGTCTTGGGTGAGTTCAATTGGTCATTTGGAGTCAATAAGTGTAATTGGTGTGATTCAATTTGGGTTAGATTTGGATTTGGCTCATATGGTTCAATTTGGGTTAAATGGGTCATGTTGACCAATTTGACCAAATTGGCCAAATTGGCTTGAGCATGGGTTAGGTCTATGTTCAATTGATCATTGGTGATTTATTGGAAGAGTTGATTTGGACTGATTTGGATCATGGAGTGAATTGGTTCAATTTGACTCTTTAGGTTAAATTGGGCTAAATGGGCTAATTCAGTTAGGTTGACCAAATTAGGTTTAATTAAAGGTTGGATCATGTTCAATATTGAATTAGTGATTGGTTGGAAGTACTGGTTTCAACCAATTTGGTCTAATTTATGATTTGGTTCAATTTGACCTTTTAGGTCAAATTTGGGTCAAAAGATTTAATTGGCTTGATTAGGTTCACTTAATTGTAGTGGAGTGTTCAATAATGACCTACAATCATCAATGGAGGGGTTGGATGGCTTGATTTGATCCAATGAGAGTTTAATGGGAGTTTAGTTCAATTACCCCTTTTAGGTCACTTTTGGTCAAGTGACTTGGTCAAGCCAGCTTGAAGCAATTGGGGTTATGGATGGTTGTGATGCGTTCGATGATGAATTTGAGGTTGATTGGTGGCTTTGATTATAATTATTTTGGGCTTAATTAGGTTTTGGCTCATTTGAACCCTTTAAGTCAAATGGGTTAACTTGGGTTGGTCACTTTCCTTTGGTTCAATTGGCTTGATTGCAAGTGTTGGAGTGGCTTGAAATGATCTAATAAATAATTGAAGTGATTGAGAAAATTAAATTGGATTTAGTTGGCTTGACTGTGTTTGAATTGAGCCATAGGATCATGGTGTATTAACTTGGGTTAAGGTCCATGTTAATTTGACTTGGAGCTTGGAATAGAAAACCAAATTCAATTAAGATTAATTGAATAGGTTTGAGGTTGGTTTAGTTCCATCTACATGAGCTTAAGTTTGAATGAGTGAATATGTACAAGTCTTGATTTAGGCCATAGGATTGGTGAATCCTATTTGTCCTAAGGTGGATTTAATCTTAAGGTTATGCCTTCTATGTCTCTTAGCTCAAGTTTAATGTTTCCTTATTCACTAGAAGTGTCTTAGCACTAAGGAAATCCAAATGTCTAGAAGGTTCCTAGAACTAAGATGAGAAAGATTAGTCCTCACTCCAAAAGTGAGGTCAACATATGTGTATGGACATCCTTAAAAACCCAAATTATCGAGGCTAGCTCTAGAAATATAATAAAAAAACTCTCTCATTGGAGCTTTTCTTGGTTTCCTTCTCCCACCCCCTTCTTTTCATTAGGATAAGAAATCATATTCATGTCACTCCCACAAAAACATTTGAACCATTTCTAAATTTATGCATGTCATCCTTGCATAGGGGCCATGCTAATCTACTATGTATCATTCTAATTTTATCAGATGTCTCTGAAGAGACAACATAGATGGCTTACTTGTTAAAAGTAAGTCATATGAACAACATATCCATGATTTGAAGGAAACATCCATTGCTTTAATGAAGTATAATATGTGACTAAACCATCTAATGTGCACATTTGGTGTTGGAGAAGTAATGAATGATGTTAATTCGATTAAAATTAAATAAATAAAATAAAATAAACAAAAATAAATGAATAATAAATCAAATTAAATATGAATATTGAGCTATAAAACATAAAATATTAACAAATATAACATCAATAAAATGAAAGAATGAAATTACAACTTAAAATTAATTAAGTTAATTCAAACCCATTAACATTATTGAAATGAATAAATAAATCAATTAAGTAAATTAAATATTTAAAACATATGAAAATAAATAAGAATTTAATTGAATTAAAAAGAAAACTAAAACAATGAATAAATTAAATCATTTAAAGAATGAATCTTAATGCAAATCCAATTCAAAATTTGAACTTTTATCAAACCAAATCCAACTTAAAAGAATTAAAGAAGAGGTTAATCTAGATATTTAGAATATTAGTTTGACCCTTAAAATGTATTTTTTACTTTAGGGTAAAGACTTCATTCTATTAGGATTTAGGATGTTGAATAGAATGGGCCACCCAAAGTGGAACCTAATACATTCTCCATTCTTGAAAACTTAAATTTCATTTTAGAAAAAAATAAATCTAAAAATGAAACTGAAATTAGAAATTATTAAATTATTTAAATTGAAACCACCTATGATAAATAAAACCAATTTTAAGATAAAAAGAAATCAAAAGAATAAAAACAATTTTTTTGATAATTAGCAACATATGGTACATAGTACTTTAATAGCAACACTACCATTATAGGTCCCAAGTTCGGCTGTGAAAAGTCAAGGGTTATGATAGGTAGTTGACAGCCTACATAAAACTTGTCAAAATAATCATGACATGAACCCTTCAAGACATTGTGTTAATGCTAGAGCATCCCCTGGAAGTGATGTGCTGTATGGCTTAAATATAGTAAAAAGTGTGCAAGGGTTGTTGTATTGGCACTCGGGTGCAGTGTTAAATAAGTAAAGGTTCCTACATTATGGTCAGATGCATGCAAAGAAGTTAATCCATGAAACTAGAATTAGGTTAGGAACTTGGAATATAGGTACTCTTGTAGGTAAATTAATGGAATTAATAGATATTATAGTTCATAAGAAGGTAAATATGTTATGTATTCAAGAAACTAAATGGATTGGGGAGAAGGCCAAGGAGACTGATAGTTTAGGTTGTAAACTTTGGTATTCAGGTGAACGTCAAATTAGAAATGGCGTAGGTGTGATTATACATAAATTTTTGAAGGATAATGTTATAAATATTAATAGATTTATAGATTAAATTATAGCTTTAAAGATTATTGTTGATACTTAGATTATCAATGTTATAAGTGTTTATACTCTTAAAGTTGGTTTCGATGTAAGCTCAAAAGAAAAATTTTGGAATGAATTAGAGGGATTAATACAAAAGATACTGCTTAAAAAGTATTTATTGGAGGAGATTTAAATGGACATATTGGTAGAGTGGTAGAAGATTTTAAAAGTATTCATGGTGGCTATGGATTTGGAGTGTCTAATGAAGAAGGTAAGATTATATTAGATTTTACTTTAGCCTATGATTTTGTAGTTGCTAATACTTTATTTAAGAAAGAGATGAGCATATTATTACTTATAAAATGGATATACTAAAATATAGATTGATTATTTTTTGATAAGAAAAATAGATCGTTTAGATTGTAAAGATTGCAAGGTCATTCCGAGTGAAAGTTTAAGTACCCAACATCGATAGTTAGTTTTATATTTTAAGATGAAAGATTGGAGGATGAAAAACAAATAAAATTATTATCCTAGGATTAGATGAGGGCACTTAAAGAATACTAATAAAAATATTTTTAAGAGCAACCTACAAGAGCTTTGAATTTGGGATGTTCATAAAGAAGCTAATGCTATGTGAAAAAAAGTAGCAACTGAAATTAAGCAAGTTGCAAAAAATGTGCTTGGAGAATCAAAAGAAAAAGCTTCTTTTAATAAAAATAGTTGGTGGTGGAGTTAGAATATGCAAAAAAAAAAAGAAACAAAAAGAAGCATTATTATAAAATTTGGTTTAGATATAAAAACTCTGAGAAATGGGAGAGATATAAAGTGGCCCATAGAGATTCTAAGAAAGTAATATTTGATGAAAAAAAACTTTTAGTGATTTATACAATAGATTGGATACCAAAGAAGGTGAAAGATGTATGTATAAGTTAGCCAACCAAAGGGATAGGAGAAGTAAAGATCTAGTTCAAGTGTTGCGTATTAAGGATGAAAATCATAATGTGCTTTTCTTAGAAAAAGATATTGAAAATACGTGGATGAGGTATTTTGATAACTTTTCTATGAAGGATCTAAAAATATGATTGATTTTAGCAACCTTCATATCCCAAACAAGAATATAGAATTTTATCTTTATTATCGTATTAGTAAATTTAAAGTTAGAGAAGCTTTAAATAAAATGAAATGTAGAAAAATAGTATGACTTGATGATATTCCAATAGAAGTGTGGAAATGTTTAGGAGATTAAGAAATTTATTGGCTTATAAATCTTCTTAATGTTATTTTAAAGACTAAAAAGATGCTAGATGAGTGGAGAAAAAGTTTGTTGGTTCTTATATTTAAGAATAAAGGTAATGCATAAAAGTATGCAAATTATAGAGGAATTAAGTTAATGTTATTGACCTCATTTTTGGATGAGGTTAATATTATCCATAATATTAGTAATTAGGAGCTTCTTAATTGTACTCTTAAGACACTGTGCTTAGCGATAGGTGAACAAATCAAAATTAATAATAATTAAATTAAATATATATCTACCATATATATAAAACCAAAATCAAAGTGAAAATCAAAACTAAATTTAAATAGTGTAATAAAAAATCCCTATAGCAGTTCTGAATGTCATATGCTTTTCATCCTCTGGAGACATCTTAATCTGGTTATACTCAGATGATCCATCCATGAATGAAAAGATCTTATGCAAAGAAGCTATGCCCACCATTAGTTCTCGTATTGGCAACATGAACTCATCTTTGGGACAAGCCTTATTCAAGTCTCTAAAGTCAACAAAAAAGCATATTTGACCATTCATTTTCTTTACCGGGACTATGCTGGCTAGCCAATCAGAATATCATTTTTCTGACACAAAGCTAGCTTCAATTAGTTTCTTCACTTCAATAATTACTTGTTGTTCAATTTTTAGTTGCATTTTCCTTGGAGCTTACTTTACTAAAATGACATCTAGTTTAATCTTTAGTTTATGCACTGCAACTTCTAGAGATAAACCTGACATTTCATTATGGCTCCAAGCAAAGCAATCTTTGTATTTAAGGAGTAAAGTGATTAACTCTTCGGAATCTTCTAGACTTAGTAAAGTACTAATAAAAGTTAGCTTTGGGTCTTCAACAGTTCCTTGGTTCAACTCCTTTAACTCATCAACAATAGACTTGATTTGTTCCTCAAACTCAGGAGGAGAATTTTGAAGCAAGAAATCATGGAATTTATTTATTGTTTCTATGCATAATTTGTCTAAAGAGTTAGAAAAAACTTCAAGTAATTGATTTGAATCTAGATGATTGCTTATCATTAAATAATGTTATATATCATCTAGTGGTCCAATGGTATCGAACCCAATTCTAGTTTTGGAATTTGAATTTTTATATATACTACTCTACAAGCTTTCCATGTGTTGAGCTCTATCTTTATGCTAAGTATTTGCAATAAAACCACATTTCACAGAGTGTTTAACACACTTAGAGTACCAATCAAAAGGAAGCTCTATTATTTCATTTGATAGAAAATCTTCAAGCTTTACATCTACTTCTAAGCTTGAAGGTTCGAGTACATAATTGAATTTTGATAACTTCCCCACTTCTCCTGATAGGTTAGGGGCCACTTTGACTCCCAATTGAGATATTTTATTTTGAAAAAGGGGTGTCAAAGTCAAAGTGTCCATATATTTCTTTAATTTTTCAAATGTGGAAAGCCTAGGTTCATCTTTTAATGCCCTAATTTGTTCTTCATCACTATCTAATTCTGATGTAATCTTAAACCTTATCGATGCATCTTTTTGATTGGAATGCTCATCAGAATTGGATTCCAAATCAATCTATATCATTAGAGGTTCTTTTTCTTATACAATCTTTTCTTTCTTTCTCTCTTTTTTATTTGTTCCATTATTTTGTGCCTCAATAATACTGGATTCTATAGAATCATATTTTAGCTTCTTAGGCATGTAATAAGCCGTGTCTTCATAAAGTTCAATTTCATGAACAAAAAATGGTTGTATATCACCTTTTATATTATATTCCACTCCATCCCTATTGTACTTAATACACTGGTGGAGTGAAGAGGGAACCATTTTATACTCATAAATCCAAGGTCTGCTTAAGAGGGCATTGAAAGATGTCTCTGAGTCTATAATATGGAAATTAGCTTCAGCTTTCAATTTTCCTATTTCTAATAATAGAGTGATTGAACCTAAAGCTTTTTCTTTAGTTTCATTAAAACCCCTCAAAAGGATTTTATATAAATTGATCATTGTGGTATATATCTTTAAGAATGACAATGTTCTAGAGTTCATAATGTTGACTAATGCATCAGGGTTTACCAAAACTCTTGATAACATGATGTTTTCTATTTTTACAGAAATGTAAAGGAGACAGTTATGATCAGTAGTCCCCAAAAATAGATCATTATCAAAGAAAGTAACTTCTGGGATATGGCTGAAGTAGCAAGCCTCATTTGCTAGTTGGGTTAGGCATAATTCTGGGTCAAGTAATGCCTGTACTATTGACTCCCTCATTTTGTTTAAACAAACAAGAGCGTCATAAATACTGGACCTAACAAAAAGTTTCCTAATATGGGATAAAATTTTGTAGTCGACCTTAGAAACATTTTGCTCGACTATTATTTCTATAGGCAAAGGTTCTGGATTTAAACTTTGATCCACAATTTTCTTTCCTTTGTCTTTAGGAGGGGAAGGCAAGCAAGGTGGTAAAACTCTTCCACTATGGAGATTTACTTCAATAATATCTCCAAGGGTTGTATTAACCTGATCTTCATCTCTAATATCCTTCTCTAGTTATTGATCAAAATTTGACTTTTATGTCTATACTAAGGGGATTCCCTTATAGGTCTTCCATATGGCTATCAATATGTGATCCTGATTCATAAACACATCATGAGAATCTTCTTTTTTATTACTTTATGTTTTATCATTTTTAATAATATGCTCATAAAAAATAGCAGTAATATATGAAATGCTTTTGGAGGAAAACTTTTTATTTATCTTTTCAAAATGAGTATAAAAGGATAAAGGCATATAAGGTTTTGCCTTTCCATATTTATCATACAAGATTCTATCATATACAATAGATGTCTCTACCTCACCAAACATTCTATTCTTCTGCATAGTTGAAGATGTTGAATCAGGTAGAAGTGGAACTCGCTCTCCAGACTCTGGTGGATCAATCTGGATGATCTTCCTTTGAGACTTTGTCTGATCTTGCATAGCATTTTAAAAATTTTTCATCATATAATTTTTAGAGGAATGGGATAGGGATACATCCCATTCATCTATAGAAGGAGTAATGGAAGAAGTAGAGTGACCTATGATAACCTTAATAGACCCTTGTCCAGGGTCCACAAGGTATTCCTTTGGTATGATCACCAACCTCTTCTTGTAGTTTCTTTCACGCCAGTCTTCAAATGGTATACCCTAACATATGGTGGTATGGATAGTAGTTAGGGTCATTTACTTTTCCAACTTTCTCAAGCCTTTTCGGGTAGGGTAGTTTGAAATATGGCTTCTTTTCAAATTTTTGAAAATTTTCCTCACTGCCTCATTTTTGAAAGAATATATCCAGTTCATTCTCTCAGAAAAATAAAGCATCGCTCCCTCTAACATTGTAACAACTTGCACAGAAGTGACCTAAATGCTATCTGGAGTTCCTAGTCCTATTAAATACTTTAAAATAGGGAGGCACAAATCCTTTGGTATAGAGAACATAATCATATTCCTCAAGGTAGGGTCTACCATTCGGAACCAAGGCTGTGCCTCATGACTGTGTGAGAGCTTCATTTACTTGTTGTTCCAACAATGATTTTAGTTTAGTTGTAGTGGGTACGTCATTGACATGCTTTGGTTTCTGGTGATACTCCTCCAAACCAAATCTTAAATCATCAGTGGGATGTGGTAATTCTGGCTGCTCAATTTGAAGAGGTCGCGAAGAGGAGGGGAACATACTCTGAAGTGATTGCATAGTAGCAATCATTTCCTCCATCCTCTTTTCCATTGAAGCAATCTGATCATCCTTCTTTTGAATTTTTAGGATTAGTTGCTGAGTAGGATCTAAGGAAGGATTTTCTGGTGATTGATTTCCTCCATCATCTTTTTTTTCTTTTCATTTATTCATCCTCTTTGACAATAGTTTCCATTTGTTCATTGGACAGATGAAATGGAGTGCCACTATTGTTGAGAATGATATCAAACTCATCACCCATATTTATGGGTCTTATTTCAGAATCTTCACCTTATGTGCCCTCTTTGGAAGTCGGAACTTCCTCAAGGGTGGTTCCCAAGCCAACATAATACTCATCAGCAATTACTCTAACATAAGGGGATGAATGAGGAAACTCTGTTTCCTTACTAGAAATATAAAATGATGAGGGCCCTTCAACTTGAGGCCCAGGTGAAGATGATAGAGGCCTATCTTGAGTAGGCCTAGAGACAGGTCTCTATAGAGATGAGGGTGGAAAAGGTGGTGAAGGTACCCTAGGCTCAGGAATCAGTGGGTCCTTCTTAACATAAACTCTCTTATTTTACTTTCTAGGAAGGACTCTATCTCTCCCTAGACTAATAGGGTGATCTCTGTGCCATATCAAGGATTTTCTAGGGTGATGGTATCACTCTGGTGATATAGGCATAGGATAATAAGACTTATTTCTATCAGGAACAACTGCCTTTCCCTTCCATTTGTAATGGGAAGTGGTAGGTCTACTCAAGAGTTCTTTTCCTAGCCTTCTCAATGCATGATCCTTCATAGCCCTTAATAACTCCTCTTTAGTGTATGAGGAGGATTTAGGGATCCTACCATGAGATTCTTTATTTAACATTTTTAAACTTATCTTTTTTTCATGCTTAAAGGGGCGATGTGGAGAACTCATAATCTTGAACACTTCTTCTCTCCCTAAGCCGTAGGCAGATGATGATATCTTCTTACACCTTAGAGAGGTAAAGTATCTAGAAGTGTATAGCCATTTCTTGCCCTAGCTAATTCTATATCAAACATTTTCTTATGTTTTCTTTCCCTGAGAGATACCCTCCTAAGCCTTGTACCCATATTTTCCTTTTGATTCTTAGTCATATCGGGGGACTCAGAGGTGGAGCCTATCTCAAAGGTGCTATATGGTAAAGGAGCAGGCAATGTCTCCAAAGTGGGCAGCTTAACTTTCTTTTAAATAGGACCCAACTGAACCCTCTCAGTAACCTAATTAGTAACCTTCCTGCCTTTAGCAGAAGCAAGAGGAAGTGTACTAGAAAATTCCAAGATGGGTTGTTTATTTTTAAGTTCTGCCTTAGCGATAAGAGCAAGTGTCACTCCATTTACAGTTATATTCAAGTTTTCAAAACTAGCTCCAAATTTAATGATGGATCCATTAGCTAGTCGGCTACTATCCACAGAAAAGTTTATCCCAGATATAGTAGCAAAGATTAGTTGTCCAACCATTTATATTTACAAAAATAATAAATTTTAAATGAGAATTAATGAATGATAACCAAAATAACCAAAATGTAGTCAACAGAAAGACTTTTGATCCATTAAAAAATTTTAGCCAATTTTATGGCTAGGATTTCGTTATTTTATTTCAAAAGATATTTTTCTTACAAATAGAGGAATTATAAAATTGTCCCACTTGATTTCCATGAATGGGATAGTTTTGTACTCTCTCTTTTGATATGTTAAATATGCTCTACCAATGATGAAATGGAGAGATATTCAATAGGAAGAAAGGCAATCTTGACCCATGCAAACACAAGTATGTTATCTTTTATAGAAATAGTAACTTATTTCAAAGATGGAGAGAGAAACCAATCCCTAGTGGAGTCACCAAAAATATATTATGATGAGTAAAAAATCGTTTGACACCATGTAAAGTTTAGGAATTTCTTATTTGGATGACCAAATGCATCATTAGGGAATAAACATATTATCTCGGAAAATAAACTTGTTATCCTTTAATGGATTCGATCATTTAATAAAATATTCCTATGACTATTGGGTCTTTCGTGTACTAGAGATTTTTTCCCTGAACTACATGAAAATGTAGATCAGGGTTTATTTTAAATTGGATTTATGGTTCCCTATAGAGGCAAGCCATTATAGTTAGTTACATCTTAAGAAGGGTTTCTTCTTAAGAATACTCTCAATTAAAGAAATAAGTCATTATTTCTAAAGATTTTTAAGTTGGTTTTCAAAGGATTGATATTTGGGATTTTCAATTAGGGACGGTCCAAAGTGGAAAGAGTTATTTTTGGAGGTCAAATGGGATGAAGTAGGAGATTCCTATTAATACTAAGATGCCTAGTAGGCATTTCAACTATCCTATCATTGGGATTTAAATTTTGGAATTTTATTTAGATTTTGAATTGATATTTTGTTAGAAATTTAGGGCTTAGATTCTACAACATAAGATTGTAGAGGGTTAAAAACTTACTCCAAGAAGGATGCTTTAGAACCTAATCTTCAAGTGCTTCTTACACATGTCAGATGTTTGTTCTAGTTTTATTTTGGAATTACTGGCCATTCCTCTCACTTGAGAGAACTAACCTATCCCTGACTTTTCTGGACTTATAACCTATGTGGAGGGGCTACCAATTAACACCACCTAAGCACAGTTAAAATTCATGATGCTAAGTCTTATGAATGCAAGATGGCTGGGTGTTGTCTTTTTTAAGAAATGAATCTAAGAATCCTAGACTCACTCTCTAATCCCTAAGATAATGAAGGGTATGATATGCACTAACTAATGCACTTTTTTTTTAATTTTTAACATTTTTACTCGATGATCATTTTAGGCCATGGGTATGCAATTAGAAGAAAGTCATGAGCCAATTCAATAATAGAAGGCAAGATTTCACAAGAAAGAGGTCATCCTCATAGGTTGGATGCCCCTTATGTGCAATGGGAGAAGTTGCCCAATTCAAGGATTGAAGCAATATGATTGCATGGCCTTTAAGAGTTAATTGGTTTTTAATTGATTTTAAGTTATTCCCTAGTTGACCAATTACATTATTTTTATGCTTGAATTGATTAAATTTAGTTGGGTAAAAAATTTAATTTTTCTTATGAGCCTACATCCAGGCATTCATCATAGAAAAGAACAACACAGAAAAAACCTTAAAAAGCAAATTGATTCTATTGCACACCCAAAATAAATCAAGCTAATTTAAATTTATAAAATAGGCCAATGCGACCGGGTACCACTATACTCCCCAGAAGAAAGGAAAATGCATAGTCAAGCTCTGCCTTTATGCAACCGACCAAGAACTACAAATCTAGATTTTGGGCCTTCTTTCCAAGATCATCTCCTTCTTCAGGGATGTCCATTAGGTTTCATAGAGGACCTTTGCACCTTCTCCTAGTAAGGTCAGCCCTACTAATTCTAGACCTTATAGATTCTAACCTAATTATAAGCTCAAATTTATATTTTTAAATTCAAAATTAAATCTTAAGCCCTGTAAAATATATGTTAGAAAAATACAAATAACATAATAGTTATATTTTACAAATATACGAGCTTAGCATTAGTTGTTTGCCAAGCCCACCTATCTTATGGGCTATGCTAAGAGACTATTCAGTACCTTCAAGCAAACATCAATTTTATAATTTTTATTTATGACAACGATCCCTTTAACACTACTCTCTATAGAAGACAATGTTAATTATAGAAATAATGTCTTACCATCCAGACTAATGGCAATCAATCATAGCCATCCAGTCTAAAATAGAAAACCATAAAATAATAATAAAAAATCTCATCAAAACATCACAAAAAGTTACAAAAAAAATCACAGAACAACCTAACCTAAGTCTATGGTGTGTGACCTATAATTCTAGTGTGTGAAGAAAAAGGGTGTGTATAGCAAGACATTAATAGGCTTTTAGATTTTAATTTTTTGTTATGAGTATTTATTTATTTATCTTTGGATGATTTTAATTCAAATCATTTAATGATTTCCTGATTTTTGTCTTCATTTTAGATACATTTTATTATGATAAAATTAGATTAGGTTAGTAAGAGTGAAGAATACAATAGGTTCAATTTTGGGTGGAGTCCATTCCATTCAACATCCTAAGTCCTAATAAAATAATATCTCTATTCTAAGGTAAAGATTCATCCTAAAGATCTAACTAAAATCCTAAGTATTTTAATTGAACTTGAATTTTGATGGTTTGTATTAGTTCAGTTTATTTCAGTTTGTTTTAAATTTCTTTATTAATAATGTTGTCATTTAGTTTGAATTAATTTTAACTTGAGGTTTAATTCATTTATTATTATGATTCAATTTGGTTTTCTCTCTATGTTAATTCAGTTGTCATTATAATTTTAGTTTCATTTAATTTCTTTGGCTTGATATTGATATTTATCATTTATTCTCTTAATTTGATTTATTTTTATTTTACATGTTTGCTTTATTTATTATGACGATGTATATCTTTTTGAATTTAAATTGTTAAGTTTACTTTCCTTGTATATTAAATAAGTTTTACTTGTATAGCTTTAAATTGATTAGGTTCTTAATGTTTATATTTTTTATTTAATATTTATCTTTATTTATTTTATTTTATTAATTTTGATTTAAAGTAAAATTTTATGTATAATTTCATTTTAGTTTAATTTCATTTATTTAATTTTAAGATGCATATAGTTTACTCATTACATTTAGGTATTTCATTCGTTCAATTCAAGTTAATTTCATTTGTTCATTTTCATTAATGGTCATTAACCTAAGCAAATTTATATTCAATTTATTATGCTTAGGATTATTCAATTTATTTCTCTAACTCATTTACATAAATGATACTTTCTTATTTTAATTTATTCATTTCATGAAGTTCTTTAGGGTTTGTTAATGAATTAAGACTTAGATGACTAATTTCAAATTGTATATTTCATATATTATGGAATGGTTCATTTTACTTTAATTAATTTGAAGGGAATGATCATTATGTCATTTGAAAAGAACACAGCCTAATGGAATTTTTTTCCTTTTCATGACTCGAGGAATTTAAAGAAAGGTTATTCCTTTGTGCATTAAATTTACCTTATATTACTTTGTCATTTTATGTTTAATTCAACTTAACTTAAAGTTTAATTACACTTAATCTTTCATATTTTCATTTATACCATTTCATTCCTTAATACAAATGGTTTTAATGTATTTATATAATGATAATTTATAAATTTCCAAGGTTAATGAACTTAATATTTTAGTTTATAAATGGAATTATTATGGTTTTAGGGATTATTATTGTTAGATATGATTAAGTTTCATATTTTTCTTTAATTATGATATTTAACTTAGGATTATTTAGGTTCTATTGTTTCTAGTTGGCTTGAGTATTTTATTTAAGTGTTCTCGTGTCAATTATAATGCCTTAAATTTATATTATAGATTTTATAATTTTTGTAATTTTTTTATTTAGTATATCCTTTAAATCGACCAAGAGACTTGAAAATTCAAATACTCCAGATCCAAAGGTCAAATGAATTTGAAATTTTTATGACTCCTTGCTAATTTGATTTCCCTAAAGTTTCATTATGATTAGATGTGTAATTAAGGTTTTAATTATTTTATTAAAACTTAAATTAGGCCTAACTTAGTGAAAATTATTTAGTGATTTTATTTTATTTTATTTCTAATTCCCCTCTAGAATATGCATCCAAAGAGGATTCATTCATAATTTTAGGGGTTTGGTTGGTTTGTTATATTTTATTTAAGTTTAGGTTGATCAATTGAATTAGTTAATACAATTAATGGCCTAATTAAGCCATCTTCTAATTTTTTATGTTCCCATGGGTTTCAATGGCTTATTTATGGTCATTAGGGTATATTATGATGTTTTAAATTGATTTGATGAAGTTCCATCATTTATTTAATTTTTTATTAATTTATTACATGCAAATGAGGGTTTAGGGTTTGAAATTTCTAATATTAAGATTTATTGCTTAATAATTTATGAAAAATTTACCTAATGTGTGTCTTAACATCAATTTCAATTACCAAAATTTGATTATTGGTTTGGGATTAATTATGGTTGAAAAGTTTCATTCAAACATAAATTAAGGCCAAAATACCCAAAAATAGTTTGGGAATTTTAATTTTAATGGATTTCTCTCCACAAGAAGAATCCATAGAGCATTATTTGCATTTTTTTTATTTATATTTAAGTTCCTATGATTTTTTAAATTTTAAGCATTTTTTCTTAATTTTTTAATTCATAAAATCTAAAATTTTCATTTAGGCATGTTGAATCAACGTGGATCCAACATGGTTCCACTTTCCATGCGACATCGCGTTATAGCGCCACGCAAGATCCACATGGATTCACGTTTAAAAGGTGGCACATGTAGGTTAATGATAGATAGTCCAATCGAAGATCAGACGGTCATGGTTTGACCTGTGGTTCCTCTTATTGGTTTTAATCAGAGATCCGACTAGATCTCGACCGTCCATTCCTTTTAAAAGGAACGGACGGTGGTAATTATGTCTCTTATAGTGACGGTGGAGGCCGAGAGCCGTCCATCATTTTCTTATGATTTTTGGCCATCACACCATCATAATTGCATGATTTTGATCCAAATCTATCAATAGATTAAAATATTGAGATCTAAATAGTTTGATCTCCCCCATCATCTGTCCTAAGCTAAAGAGGTGGAGTAGGGAATGAGGTTATAGGCTTGGATTTGGCTTTTCATGACTTTGACTTGGCATGGCATCTTCTATGGTTTTGGATTTATTTAAAGTTGATTAAGTGTCTTAATGTTGGTTGGGAATCAACATTAATTAGGTTTGAGCAAGGGTTGGTTGCATCCTAAAGGAATTAGTTGACGATTAGGTTGAAATCCTTTGAATTATGCCATTTGATGATTTCTTTTATTGGTTTGATCTATGTTGCCTCACTTGATGGATTAGCCTTAGATCAATGATTGGATTGTGTCTATTTAATCATTAGTTAACTTGTTAATCAAAGGGTTTTAAGGATTTTAAAATTTATGGAGTGTTTACTTTAGCTTTAATCTATTTTGATGTAATTGGATTTGGGTTGATTTTAATTAAGTCAAATGATTTATTAGACTCAATTATAATGTGTTTAATTTTCAATTGGGTTAATCCAAGCAATTATAATGCATTGGATTAAACAATTCCAATTTTATTTCATTTTGAACCCATTTGACATAAGTTAGGCTTAATGGGTTAAGTTTGGGTTCATTTGGGTCAAATGACCAAATTGTCCAAATTGGACCTAATTATGGACTGGTTTATGTTCAATAATCATTTTTAAATGATTTTGGACAATTAATTTTTTTTTTTTTTAGGGAAACCCCATGATACGGGGGTATTTTATTGCCACAAAAAAAGGTTACAAGGTCTTTAAAGGGGATAAACTCTGAAATTACTGCTCAAAGAGCTACAATCAGCCTAAGAAGTAAATCCCCTAAGTACATCCAAGAGCAAAAGAAAACATTAAAGCAATCTAAAGATACAAGATGATTAACATAATAGGCTAAAGAAAGTATAAGGCCAATGCTCTGATGGTTGTAAGAGTGCTTGGTAATATGGAGCAAACCAGAAGATAAAAAGAGAAACACACCAAAGTTATAATGAGAGAGAGATTAGAACGATTAAGGTAATACTGAGACAAAAGATAGAAGGAAACCATATAATATGAGTATGATAATAAGGAAATGTGATAGAGAAAGGGCTCAATCACACCATGTTGGGGCAGATGCAAATATGAGCATCAAACTTAGAAGGGTTACATCACATGAGCTACTACCAACCAAAAGGGTGAGAACATCCACATAGCCAACAAACAAAGAAGGAAGCAGCGTTGTTGATATTCTTGTAAGCTTTATTACCGCAAATCTAAGCAAAATCATATCTAAAATATATAGGTAATTGCTAAGAGTCAAGGATAAGGAGTCTCATTCAGAAAATTATCATCAATATAGCCATCTTGACATGAGAATACATAAACATAAGTGAGTGAGCCATCTTAGCGTAATCTCATGAATAGCCATATTGAGGAAAGAAATTAGTTCAGATATAATCCCTCCATAAGAAAATTACGAGGAGACAACTCGAAAACCGTAAATAAGTCAATGAGCCTATAATTAACACCATCCCAATCACATGATATGTAAATGAATCTTTTAGTGCCGAAAACAACCCGGGAAACAATCCCCTTATTAATGTCCTAGAGAAAGCAATAGTAAAGGAAGACAACATAGCTCAACACAGGGAATGAACTGCAACCAACCAAAATTAGCACCCAGAAAGAACAGTTAGAGCAATAGCTCTAATAGCGATTCGGCCACCATTCGGATAATCCAAATCAAAATCAATCCAAAGGACAAGGCAACAAAACAACCTCCAAGATAGGCATGGGGCATAATACCATTCTTTAATAAAGCGCTCATAAGACCAACAACTAATTAAAAAGGTAGCAGGAGATGCAGTCGAGAAAATAGGAGATAAATTGCAGCAATCAAAGCCAAACACAAATAATACAACATTGGAACCCATAAAATAATCAACAAGTGAATTGAAATGAGTCTCAACATTAAAATCTATAAAACAACAACAGTTAAGATGGCAACATCCAAGATAGGAAGATACAACAAATTGGCCATAAAACTCCTCAATCAGAGTAGACATGGCAATAGTAGATAAACCAAAAAATAAAGCATATAGACAGTTATTCTAAAGGTAACAAAACAGAGAAATCACCAAAACCCTCACCATCAGAGTAGAACATCTTTCGTGGCATGAGACCAAATTCTACAACCAACAAAGAAAGAGCGAGGAGATAGAAAGTTTGACAGAAAAAGGATGAAGTAAACAATAGTAGAAAAGGTAGATCAATGAATTCCAATGATAGGCATTAGGTAAAGGAAAGGATAGATAATGAATAGTTCCCCACCATAAGCCTATCTAGTAAGTGACATTCGAGAATCGTCGATGCTTATTCACCATAATCCAATTCGCCAAGGGTAATGACAAATAATAACCTGGGTTTGTTAACCCAATTATGCATATAAGATAAATCATTGATTAATTCCATGCATAACAAAGAAATGTGCTTCAAGTTTATGCGTGTTCCAAACATAGCATAGGATGGGAGAACAACAAAGGAAAAGCAACAACATCCGTGAAGCATGGACTAATCATTCACTCCCATTAGGAAAAGGAAGTATTACTAAGAAGGATATAAAGTAAAAATTGTATGAGTTCAAGGATTTTCCATGAGTAGCAAGTGCTCACAATCCCAGCAAATGCACAATGATAATCCCATGAAAAACTCCAAACCTGCTGATCATGGGAAGCAAGACCAGAAACAACAAGAGTAGTATTGAAAAAAATATCACAATTCCATTCTTGCAAAGAGATATTAGTGTAGAGATGGGATATCCCAATCAGCAAAATAACAGTAATAAAGCAATAGGTGCTCAATAGCATCCCCAAGAGCAAATTTCCTCATGCATTGATTAAGAAACTAGCTGAAAGGTAAATCAGCAAAGTCCTAGCCTAAATTACCACAGAACTTATAGCAGATTAAAGTATCACAACAGATTAAGAGATAAAAGATAATGTCAGCACCCCAGCAGAGACAAATCCGATCAGTGAAAATCAAAAAAGCTACCACATAAGGAACATTCATAACAGCAGCAACACTATCCCAATTCAGCCCATAATCCTTGGAGAAATACCCCACAGGCTTGCCATAATAACAATCATTGAGAAAACCATAGGTTAAGATCGATAGAAACGATTGATTAGGCACGGTGATCAAAATACTAGCGGTAAAAGGGATACTATAGCAGTTCACAGTAAGACAACTAATCAGATAAACCAAATCCATAAACATCCAAAATCTTAAAATAGCAACAGACAACATCAGACTATAGTACATCTCAAATAGAAATGACACTCCAATCCAAGAAGGTAACAGCACAAACCCATTAGATGCAGATTATAATATAAACAATGAGTAAATATGATTCCACCACCCAAATGAGCGACAATCCAAAATAATCCAGCAATCAAAGTCACTCCCATCGAGCAACTAATGCAACATTGTAAGCCACTAGAATATAAAAAAGAAGATGATTCCAAGTAGAGACATCATTACCAATCGAATTTTAAGAAAATAAAGGTCCAAAACCGAACTTGCTAAAAAAGTAGCAGCAAGATGACAAAAAAATAGCGAGGAGGAAAGCAAGAAGCGTAAAAAATCTCGGCAGAAAGTGATGAAAACCAAATCAACAAACAAATCAACAAACAACCATGGCGAAACCTCCAAAACCCAAAAAGCAATTAAACCCAATCCATTCCAAGATAAGGATTTGGACCAAAATAACCATTAAAAGAGAGTATTACAATTTCTTCCCTTGCAAGAAAGCATCGAGGTTAGGTATTATATAAGCAAGGACAATTTATGAGAAAGTCCCAAGCCCAACAACCAACCAAATTCCTTTCAGATAAGTGATGGAACGCTTATGAATAAGGCCTTTAAGGAGTAGAGTCCCAAGGAATGTAAGCATCAAAAGAAGTACTATAATCATCAAAATAAAATTGCAACCAAAGACACTAATTGATGCCTAGAATCAACATAATTAGTAGCAATGCTCCAAAATATATTGTCGGTGAAAAAGGTTAAAGGAGTTAGTATAAAAATCTAAGCCCATCAAAATAGATAACTTCCTCCAGCAATGATTAATTCTTTCAGGTTTAGAAATAATTGTATCAATGAAATTAAAGTCCCAAGTGGGATTGTAGTTATAAAAGAATGTGTAACAAAGGCAATTGGGTTCCAATTCAGATTGATGTGCATATAGTTCAACATCCATAATATTGTAAATGCCAAAACGAGCTTCCAACTAAAAGAGAAGGGTAAAGGCAAGTCATGGCAAAGAGCACAAGACAACAATGATATCTATGAGGAGTATCCATAAAGAACACAAGGAAATAGAAAACCAGAAAAAAGGGAGGCAAAGAGGAGAATTAGATTTTGAGGTAAGGAAGCCCAGAGTTGTCCAAGTTAACCAGACCATGCAAGTATTTGGGTAATGTAAATTGATCAAAGAAGATGATACTGTCTAATCTGATTTGCAAGGTAATCGACAGCGTTACCTTCATGCCAAACATGAGTAATGGTAAAATTCAGTTGAGAGAAGAGCCTAGTTTGCTTGAGGAGGTAGAACAAACAAGCGTTGCTCATATTGGTAGAAGTCAAAAGATCAATCAGTAGAAGAGTGTCCACCTCTATCCAAATATTAAGCCAGCCATTTTGAATACAAATTTCTAAAGCTTTGTGGACTGCCATAAGCTCAGTATAAGGGATAGTGCTAGAAATAAGGGGATAAGCAAATGCACATAGGACTATACCCTTAGAATCCCTGAAAATGCCTCCACAACCAAAGTCGTTATGAGAGATAGAGCCATGATAATTTTAATAATATGATCAAGAGATTTTTCCAAAACCATTCTATCATTTCGATAGTAAGTCTGGAAGGTTGAGGCCCATTTATTTACAATTTGACCTTTAAAATGTTTGTGATGAATTAAGTTGGCTTTAAATAATTCACAAATTTTGTTTTAGTTCTAGAATCCTCATGTGATTCATACGAATCCCATGATGTTTAGCATCATTTCATCCATCCATATGAACCAAATAAGAGTAATGGTGATTGATTTTAATATGACCTTTAATTGCTTTGTCAGTAAACTTCAAGAAGTTGATATAAATTAAAGGAACAATTAAAATTGACTGTTGAATAGATCGTCATACCAAATCCAAATTTTAGAGGCAATAGCCCCATTAACAAAAACATGGTTAACATTCTCAATATGAGAACAATATTGACATTTAGGGTAAGTAAAACCCTTTACCCCACAAAAAGAGTCCAAGGAATAAAGTTTTTAGGATACACCAAGTTAGAAGAGTAAGAAGAGGGGATATTGTTATTCCAAATTTTGGAGAACACAATAGAAGAATAGTGTCTTTAGTGTGAAGCCACATTTTTAAGGTTGAAATCCCCATTATGAGATAGCTTAAAGATAATCTCGATCATGATTGTTAGGGTGATAGGAATATTAGTAATCATATTTAAGAAAGTGGAAAGAATAGAATCAAATCTTACTAGTGTTCCACTTGTGGGTTTGCAGTGAATTAACTCTAAGCGGAAGTGGAGTGAGTGTGTAAGTCATCAATGGATCCACAACCACTCCAGTTGTCTTGCCAAAAGAAGGAATTGCAGTTTATGCCCCAAAAAATTAAGGATTGCATCCCATTTGACAGAACAAAGTCTTCTCCATACAGGAGAATCACCCGACTTAAAGGGACAAATGAGAGGATGTTTACCTTGGCAATATTTATAAGTCATGAAATTTGCCCAAAGACTATTTTTGCTCCTAAAATTCCACCAAAGTTTGTAGGAGAAGGCATTGATAACTTCTTTGATGGATTTACAACCCAGACCTCCCTCTTCAAGAGTACCACAATTTATGGACCAAGATGACCAATGCATTTTTTTAGAGGAGGTATTGGTTCCCCAGAAGAATTTGTTTAATAGACGCTCAATTCTATTGATGGTAGAGTTGGTAGGCACAATGGTTTGGAGAAGGTATATAGGCATAGAATTTAGAGTGCTCTTGATCAAGGTAAGCCTACCAAGCGAGTAAATGAAATTCCCAAACCGAAATTTTGTTAGAAATTTTCTGAATTAGATCATCAAAAGGTGTGATCTTTTGGCCTTTAAAGAGTGGAGCCCCAAGGTAATTAAGGGAGTTGATTTTGCTTAAAATTAGTAATTCGGATATTTGGTTAAGTCTATTTGGAATCTTAGTTGAAGGAATAAAACGCATTTTCCTTCATTAAGAAAAAAGGCCACTAACTTTACCAAAATCATTAGAAGGTTCTTAATGGTTTTAACATGTTGAAGGGAGCCATTGAAGATAATGAAATCATCTCAAAAGATGAGAAATAGGAAGCCTCCATGAGTTTTAAAAGACATATTAGATTATTAGTGAAAAGATCGTTAAGGCTCCTACGTATTCAATAGCGATGATAAAAAGAGAAGGTAATAGTGGGTCACCTTGCCTCAAACCATGGCTAGAAGGAAAGAAACCTATGGACTCACCATTCAAGATAATCGAAAACCAGATGTTCATGATACACCTTTTTATAATCCGGATAAAACTATCAGAAAAACCAAACAAATTTAGGATTTGAAAGAGAAAATCTCATGAGAGATTGTCAAAGGCTTTAGCGATGTCCAATTTGAATAAGATGTTGCCTCCTCTAGAAGGGACATCAATGTCATGAACCAGCTCTTGCGCAAGAAGAATATTATCTAATATTACTCTGTGTTTAACAAAACCAGTTTGATTTTGGACAATTGATTTGGGCGTATTTGAGTTTGATTTAAGTTTGAACCCAATAAGACCCATTTAGGCCCATTTAGGTCAAATTACCTAATTAGCTTAATTAAGGCCACATTGGACTTATATTCTTTTAAATTCATGTTTACATATGTTCATACCATTATGTTGACCTTTGACTTGGTGGGACCCATATAAGTCAAACCCATGAAAAAGGATTGACCAATCTTTAACCTTTGATTTAGACTTGGATTTATTTAATTTTATGTCATGATTTTATGCTTCTAATTTCATTTTATTTGGGTTTGTTTGGATTTAATTTGAATTTCCTTAAGTTTATATGGTCATTAGCTTAATTAAGGTAATTAGGTTTGGTTCCCTAATTAAACCCTAATATAGGCTTACTCCATTTCAAATTTAGAGTCACGTATGTTTGGGTTGAAGATTTGGGTTGAATCTAACTAAAGCATTAAGTTTAGATTAATGCAAAGAGGGTACACTAGATCACTAAGTGTGATGACCTAGGTGCTTAGTTAGGAGACTTCCAATTTTGGATTAGAATTCATAAAGATTGTCTTTGGAAGAAATGTTAACTTCATCCAAAAATGAGGTCAACAATATTTATTTTAAAACTTCTGATTTTTAGAAACCATGATTTTTGAAGTAATCTATATAGTAGCTTTTGCTGAATTTGCTTACTTTTTGAACATAATTCAAACACCTCAGTTTGCTATCTCATGGATCTATTTGACTAGCTTGGTCAATGCAATACGTACGATGTGCCATATCAGTAACACCACACCTATTGAGGATCCTTTTATTGATCTCACTTTTAGTGAGGTTGACAACCCTCCTCTTAGACCTAGTATCTAATCTAGGCACTAAGGTTCTATTGACCTCAAGTAAGGCTGATAATCACCCTAATCTTGGTAATTAGGATCTCCAAACTTAGATTAAAAGCTTCCTAATTAGGCACTTAGGATACTACAATTAATAACTAAGTGTTCAACCTAAACTAAAATAAAAATGGAAACAGTAATTCAAAATGAAACTAAATATAGAATCATAACTAAACTAGGAGGTTGACACATTGAGGTGAATACTTGGGTTAATCTAGTGGACCCCACAGGACTTGACCTAACTCAAATGGACAATGTGAGTCCAGTCAAATCTAAATTCAACATAATTAAAAAAAATTTAAGCCAAGTAAATCTAAAATAAAAAATATAATTTATTAAGCCTAAATTGAGATAATTGGCATGGTTAACCCAATTAATCCTATTTAGGCCTGAAAATCATGTAGGCCAACTAAAATCAAAACAAATTTAAATTAGATCAAGCCAAAAGTACTAAACCAACACATAAATATAAACGAACATAAAACTAAATTCAGATGGGGGCATGAAATAGCTAATTAGATTGTTTGACCTAAGTTTATTTATATGGGCCCCACCAAGTCAAAAGTTAAACTAATTAAAATTTGACCAATTTAATTCATTCTAAAAGCTTATCAAATTAATATAATGGAAAAAAATTTAAAAAAAATAATATAATGGAACACAAAACTAATTAATTTTGAATCCAATGATGACTCAAATAGCTTAATTAGATTACTTAGTCTAAGTGAAACCAAATAGACCTTATTGAACCTAAACTTAAAATAAATAAAAATTTATTTAAATTAAATGTTATAAGATACTTTAGAATCATATTTGAACACAATTTGATCTTTTTTTATTTGATTTGACCAATTTGGTCATTTGGCCTAAGTGAACCCAATTTGGGCCAAAATGGTTCTAAATCAAAATGAAATTTAAATTAATTAAAATCAATTGCTCCAAATTAATTAAAATACTTAATAAAGTATAATTGAAGTTTGAATATACATTATATTGGATCAGATTGCTCACTTGACCCAAGTGAACCCAATTTGACTCATTAAGCCCAATTTGGGTCAAAAATGGCTTTAAATCAAAACTCAACTCTCAAGCAACCAAATTAACCAATTTGGTCAATTAGTCAACATGACTCAAATTGACTTAATTTGACTAATATGAGTCTATCAAGACAAAAATAAAATTAATTAAAATAAAATAAATTATAATTAAGTCAAATTAATCACTTTAAAATTATAGTTAAACCTAATTTAACCCTCATTTAGGTTGGATTTGTTCAAGTTGGTCAATAGATCCAAGTGAACTAGATTGACCTAATAAGGCCAATTCATGTTGAACCCAAAAAATTCTAATTTAATCACAATCAATTAAACTTAATCACTTTAAATAACTTAGTAAACATGATTGAAGCCTAATTTAAACTCAAATTGTCTAAACTAACCCATTGGACCCAACCTAACCCATTTAAGCTAAATTGGGTCAAGATGAATTCAAGTCAACCCAAACCCAAACTAAACCCATTAAACCATACAAATCTCATCACACATGAGCTGATCTCTCAGCCCATGTGAAAGAGAATTAAATTCAAGAGTTGGGAATGGAAAAGAGAGAAAAAGATGTAAAGCTAAAAAACTTTCAATCACATCCCCTTTCATTACTCCACTTTTTTTAACTTGGAGTGATTTTTGAATCACCCAATCACTCCCCAGAATGAATGCTAGCTACCACTCCATCAATAGCTACACCCCCTTATCACTTTTTTCATTGTGATTTTCAGCCATATAGAGAGAATGGGGAGAAAAGAGGCTAAGGAGCTCTCTTTTTGGCATCCACCACTTTCTCCACCTCCCAAGAAGTAAGACTAACCCATACCCCACCTTTTTCAGTCACATAAACACAAAATCAAGTATATTCTAGCAAGATATAGTGGTGGTCAATGGCAAGGACAATCCAAGAGAAGGCAAAAGAGGAGGATTATGTAGGAGCATCGAGTTGAGGCAAGGACCAAGTTTGACGTAAGAAATCCACTCAATGTTCGCTTGAGTGAGGTAACTTCTAGAAAAAACCTTTTGGCAAGCCATAAGTATTTATGTTTGTTGAAAAGTGATATGATTCCAGGAAGTTTACTTTAGATCCCTATTGTACTTTTCATTTTGACCCACCTTGATACGAAATAAAGTGACTTCCGGCTAAGATTGCCAAAAGATTGTGAGATCTAGTGATGTTTGGAGTAGATCCCATCCATCCAACTTTTTTTGGTCTGCCTCTCATCAGGAGGACAACCTTTGGACAGTCCATCTAACTTGATTATAATGGACGGTCATGATTATAATTCTTTTTTGATTTATTCCATTATATCTAACCTACAATTTTAAAAAAGTATAACAAATAAAATACTTAACTAAAAAAATGCAAATGATGGCTCTCTAGATTTTCCTTTTTAAGAGTAATCTAATGAACCCAAAATTCTTAAATTCGGCTATATATATTAGGAGTAATTTGAGTTTTAGTAAAAATTATATTTCCTTAATTACACTTAAAATACTAAACCTATTAAGTTGAAAATTTAAGAAAGTGAACTTAATATCATAGCCAACCAATCATAAAAAATTAATGTTAAATAGCCATCTAGTTTAAGAGTAATTAATTTTTCAAAGCAATTAGCTAATTTTAAATAAATAAATAATTAAAAACTATAAAAATTATGGAGATTTAACAAAATAATTTAAATAATTTTGATAAACATCTGAGATCTTAAAAAAAATTAATTAGACCTTTAGATCACACTAAATCACAAAAATAATTAAATTAGGGTTTATTAAGCATTAATTAATTACTTTAATTACACTGAACTTTAAAAAATAATAACTAATTATAAAAAATATCTAAAAAAAATGTAAATAAAAACTCCATGGAAAGCTTAGATTGAGGATAATTGAAAAATAAGAAAAACTTGAAATTTTATGAAGTGTACATTGATAAATTAGAATTTAAAGTTTTATTTAATTAGTGTAATTAAATCTTAATCACTTCCTTGATTAGCTTGAAATTTAGTATGGTTGTCTTATGGGATGACCTTTACCTCCCATAATTATTTCAAGTTGATTGACTAAGTAATTTGGGAGATCTAAAATTTCAAATCTAAAATGGTCATTTTATGCATTTAATAAATAATTAAAATTAAACAAAATTATGAAATTAATTATGGAGGATTAATTATGTATTAAAATAATAAAGGTGATGAAAAAAAATATAATTATGACTTTTAGTCTTGATTATTTCTCAAAATCACTCTAAAGGGATTTTATTTAATTAATTAAATCATCAATTACCTTAGAACTTAAGAAATTAATAATAATTAGTGTAGATCTATAAAAATTTTTACCAAGCCCTTTTGTACTCACCTAACAAAGGGGTTTTCAATGAAATCAAAAATTCTAATTAGTTTGGGGTTATTTGAGTGTAATTTCTGATTTTAGGTTTTCTTTATTTCTTTAATTAACTCATAATTATAAGCCCAATTGCATTAGGATATTTAGGACATGTTTATTTCATATTTATGCATTTCTCATAAATTTCTCATTATTTTTGGGCTTATACTGAAGACTTAATTGAACTATAGACTCTCTTTGACTTAATTGATTAAGTAATTAATTTATAAAAAAAATCATGTAGATCACTTTTAAAATCACTTAATGAATAGAAATGGATAAAGGGTTAATATTAATGATTTTCTCTTCTCAATTGGATTAAGTAATTCAAATTTTAAAATCAATTCTTAATGAACTTGATTAAGCTTAAGTGAGATTATCTTCTTGTGAATGACCTTAGGAATTAATAAGTCCAAATAAGTAATTTGGTTATATTTAATTGCTTTTGCTTTGATAATTTATAAATTTATATTCCATATGTTTCATTCATTCATGTTTCAAAAAATAAATATAAATTTCATTTAATTGCATGCCTTGAATTAATAGTGTGACTATTATCACTAATAAATAGCAAATTATTTAATAAATTATATATATATATATATATATATATATATATATATATATATATATATATATATATATATATATATATATATATATATATATATATATATATATATATATATATATATATATATATATATATATATATATATATATATATATATATATATATAATGTATATATAATCAATGTATATATAAATCAATATAGGTAAGTAAAACTTGAATCTAAATCTTATATGTATGGACTACAATTTTGAAAGGTATATAATTTGAAAACCCGTGGTCCTAGTGCTACTAGTTCGAAGGAGGGCTTGATATGTGATACTTCTGGTATAACAACATCATGTACCTTGAGATTTTAAGTGAACTACATATTAAGGTTAAATTATTTTCATCTTTATATTAGGGCATCTTGAAATTTTCATAATTTCATTCTTATATCCCTATTATGTTAAGATTGAGTTTAAGTTTTAAAGAATGAAGAATAAAGTAAATTCCATTTTGGGTGGAACCTATTCTATTCAAAATCATAATCCTAGTAGAATGAAATTTTCATCTAAGGATAAAAATCCATTCTAAGGGTCATACTAAGAACCTAAGTATCTTAATTAACCTCTTTTGAACTCATTTAAATGGTTTATTTTAATTTAGATTTAAGTTGATTAATATTCAATTCTTCTTTTGAAATTTGATTTTAAATATGGTTAGGGTTAATCCTTCTCTTATTTCTTTTGAATTGATTTATGACCTTTAATTAAAATTTAAAGTGTTTCTATAAACCTTAACTAAGTGTTAATAATTTATCATGATACAGTTTAATTTAATTTTTATTTTAGTTTGATTTGGTTTCAAATGATTTCATTCACTTATGTTTTATGTTATTTAATTTTTATATTGTGTAAGATGTGTATACAATAAGACTCCAAGTCTGTGAGCATCTTAGTTGGTGAACACCGACAGCAATCCCTTATACACAAAGACACTAAGCGGTTAGTTGTCAAAAGGTCTCGACAACCATAACATACATCCAGTGAACACCAGGGTGTGAAATCAGTGATATGTTTTCAGAGATCCACCACTAGAAGTTCCTGAACAATTTGGGTACCAAAAGAATCCCAAATCATTAATTGTAAGCTCACCCTGCTAGATGACGAATTAACACAATCTCCTATCATCGATTGAAAATGTTAGTCTAACATAAACTAGCTAGTGGATGATGAGAAAGAAAATCAACTCTTTTAGGAAGATAAAGATGTCCTAACTAATGGAGATTAATCAATCCTAGACCTCCACAGCAATGATGATATCAATCACATGGAGGTCAAAATTGTTTGTATGATCATCACTCTTTTGTAAAATAGAAATGTGGTGCTCAAACAACAAGATGAAGGGGGAACACCAAGAGAACCCTAATCACCAACAACTTGAAGTCGAAGATTGAGTAAAGGTTGAGGTGATGGAAGAGCTAGTTGACATTGTAATAAGTTTACAATAATAAATGGGTTCTCAACCTTTGCAAAGGAATCAAGAGATCATTCAACTCAATGCCCGCCTTAATGAAATGAATGTGTTGATGAAGGAGCTATTTGGCCAACTTAATTTGATTGCGACTGCAACATAGTGAATGCCTCTAAGGAATTCTTCAAAAATGAGCAATTCGATGGCTAAAATGGTCTATATACCAAATATTACATCCAACTTGCCAATAGTCCTAACACAAAGGCAAGAAGCCCTAGAAGATGCTACAATAAATATCCATCAAGAAGCTGAAATTTTCTTTAAGTCCCAAGTGAAAAACCTTATAAGTCAAAAGGTCAAAGAAGTTATCACTTTAGAGACTGTCAAACAACTAGTAGAAAAAGGATGACCATAAACAGTTGAGTACAATATCCTAAGGGATATGTAGTGCTAAAGTTCAATACCTTCTCAAGCATAGAAAATATACGATAACATTTACCCTAGTTTAAGGCATTATACAAAAATACTGGTAGAAATGACACTTGATTGCTACGTCAATTTATTAGTAGTCTTACCCATACAACATTTAAATGGTATGTTGAATTACTTAACAACTCAATAGAAACATTCGCTGATCTAGAAGCACTCTTCATCGAGAGATTTGTAGGTGAAACAAAGAAAGTAACAATCACAGTCTTTCCTTGGAGAAAAGGAGAAAGGATGAGAGTGTTACTAAATATATCACCAGATGGTGGAACTTAAGCATGAGATGTAATCAACAACTCATAGAAAAACATGCAGTGGAACTCCTTATGAAGATTATTGATGATCAGATGACCCCATATCTTGCCATGATCACAGTCAATATATTTCAAGAATTATTAGATTGTGTAGCCAAGTTTGAAAGGATGCCCAAACAAAAAGGGTTTAATTTGGGCTACAGTAATGACTCAACAACAAGAGGAAAGCAGCTTAAGCTGTAAGAGTCCAAAAAGAATGATGTGAATACAACATTCACACTTACAATAGATAAAAAGGGAAATGAAGGAGCATCAACCTCGCTACCAGCCACAAAGCTGATAGAGAAAAAGAAAAGAGTACCAACCCTCAAGGAGAAAATGGCTAAGAAGTACTTGTTTAAGAGAGAATATACTACTAATATTTTTAAACTTGCCGTAAAGTTAGGGTTAGAGCTACCAGAGCCATGTCAACCAGATCAAGTAAACAAGGTCGATGATCCCAACTATTAGCCCATCCATATGCTTATAAGTCATCTGATTAAAGATTGTTCTATTGTTAAAGATTGGGTTAAGAAAAGCTACCATACTAGGGAACTTACCTTATCAGACAACATCTTAGTAAATCCTAAAAAAGAAAAGGTAAGTGTTGTTATAGCACAACCGAATGAAAAAGTTGAGTCAAGCAAGACTCAAGGCACAAATAAAGACAAAGAAAAAACTCCACAAGTACAAGCAGAAGAAGAAGGTGGCTAGAAGACTTTTATGCCAAAGAAGACTAAAAGAATGATTGATATGAAGCATTCTTTGGTGAAGAGAAGATGAAAGAAGACCTTACCTTGCAAAAGCCACCAACTATCACTTTCAAAGATAAAGACTTATTGCTTGGAATAACTGAACAAATTGACCTCTCCATGTTACAACTAAAATTAATTCTACATGTGTAAAGAGAGTGTTGATTGACTCAAGTGCTTCAGTCAATCTCCTAATAACTAAGACACTTATGGAATTAGCTTTGGATGCTCAATAAATTGATAAGAGCACAATATTTTTACAAGGTTTTAATGAACAAGGGCAGCAAACCTTAGGGTCTATTATCCTACCCATATGTTTTGGGGAATTATATATGAAACCTAAATTTCATGTAATTGAAGCCAAAGTTGCATATAAGGAACTCCTAGGTAGGCCATGGATTCATGAGTATGGTATAGTACTCTCGACTCTTCATCAATGCATGAAATATATCTAAAATGGTGAAGACCATCAAATTGATGGAGACATGATTCCATTCTTGATAGATGAAATCAGGATCTATGATGATGCCAAGTACTATATCCCTAAGAAGATTAAAGAGGTTTTCACTCAAAAGAAAGAAACTCCGCCTATCAAACTAATATTAAAGAGTGGCAATTCAAAAGTAAAATTAGTAATGAATCAAAATAACCCAAAGTAATTCCCCACCTTGATAGTAATACTGAAGAGGATGAAAAAAATTGGTACCTAGGAGGGCTTCAACTAATCAAAAGAAAGAAAAGGATTGTACCAGTAGTGTGACCAATTAATTAAAAAACATGCATATATCTAATAAGATTGTTTGAGTCTCAGGTTTCTAATAAGGCTATGAAAATAATGTCAATACCAAAAGCATATATAAAAGCCTTATCAACTCCAAGGAGAGAAGAAATAGAATAATTAAAAACATTTTATGTTCCTCCTAGAATGGGTTACAAAAATCATGGAATCTTCTTCTATAAAGTTGAAGAGATAATCATAAATTCCATGTAAGAACCATTTGAAGAAGGTAATTTTGAGGAAGATGATGTCTTAAATCATCATTCCTTAATACTTTTCATCAGCTCTAAAGAGGCTAATCTGAAATAATGTCCAACTATCACAATTGAATGCATAAGCTAGATTATTCAAAAGGCTCTCATAAGGGGATAATATTTAGAGTTCCATTATATATGGAAAATTTACTACATGGGGATTAGGATATATTCCTTCATCAAATTCCTCAATGAGTTCATGTTATGTTATATCCAATAAGGAAACTATTCCTTTTGAAACCACAAATCTAGAAAGTGGTACCTCATAGGGGAATGAAAAATTGTCTGAAGATGAATTAATAATCTATCTCAAAGAAGCCCTAAAAAAATTCAAAGAAGGAAATCAAGGCACAATCAATGAACTTCAAGAAATTAATCTAGGTACCAAAGAAGAGCCTAGACCAACTTTTGTTAGTTCTAATCTCACATCAGAAAGATTGGATGAATTAAAAGCACTACTTTATGAATATAAAGACTACTTTGCATGAAATTATAGTGAGATGCCAGGTTTACCACCAAATGTAACTATACATAAATTGGCTATTAAAATATGATGTACAACTAGTAAAGAAAGCATCAAGGTGAATGGGATTAGTGATTGAAGTATACGTAATAGCTGAAATGAAAATGCTCATCAAAGCAGGGTTCATTCAGGAAGAAAAGTATGCTAATTGGATTGGTAATATTATCCTAGTAAGAAAGAAAAATGGGCAGATCTGAGTCTGCATTAATTTCTGAGACTTAAATAAAGCATGCCCAAAAGAAGATTTTCCATTACCCAACGCAGAACTCATGGTGGATAATACATCCAACTATGATATGTTCTCCTTCATGGATGGAACATCAGGCTATAATCAAATTAAAATGGCTTTAGAGGATGAGAAGCACACATCCTTCCATAGACCAATGTGCATATATTGCAACAAAGTGGGTACCACTTACTAGAGAGCGATGACTCGCATCTTCAACGACCTCACACATAAGTATGTAGAGTGTTATGTCAATGATTTGGTCATTGAAAACAAAACACAAAGTGAGCATATAAGAAATCTAAGGATAACATTTAATATGATTTGGAGTTTCAATCTAAAAATGAACCCTCTAAGTGTGCTTTTAGTGTGACCTCTAGAAAATTTCTAAGCTTTATTGTACATCATAGTGGGATTGAAGTCAATCCCTCTAAAATAAAAGCAATAATGAAAATGCCATCACCTAAAACTTTGAAGTAATTGCACTCTATACAACATAAACTGGCTTATATTAGAAGATTCATTTCTAATCTACATAGTAGATGGCACCCTTTTGCTCAATTAATGAAAAAAGATCCACCTTTATATGGATTCCACTTGTCAAGAAGCATTTGATAGCATAAAAGCAAAATTTATTACATCCTCCTATCTTGACAGCATCAATCATAGGGAAGCCATTGATATAACATACAACAGCCTTGGAAGAATCATTAGGAGCTCTATTAGCACAAAATAATGAAGAGGGAAAGGAAAATGCTCTATATTATATAATTCGACATCTAATATGTGCTGAAATAAAATATTCTCGTATTGAAAAGCAGTGTTTAGCATTAATATTTGCTACTTAGAAACTACATCATTATATGTTATCTCATAAGATAACATTAGTATTTAAAGTTGACCCAATCAAATTTTTGATGACAAAGCTCACCGTAATAATTTTCTTGGATAAATGGATTGTCCTATTGTTGCCATTCGATATAACATATGTCTCATAAAAGCATTTATAGTACTAGTCATCAAAATTTTATGCACCACCCGGACGATGCATGAGTTATTGTAGTAGGCCAGTTTTAGCCACCTTTGCTCCATAATTATCCCCTCTATGCTGGCATCGGGATTCTAGAAACCCCTTTCTAGAATCGTGTGAATGAGCATATGTACCAATCCTCTGTTAGGTGAAGCTATTAACATCGGTAGATGCCCTCTTCTTGTCCACAACTCTTCTAATAGGCATGATTAATAGTAGAAATTATAAAATAAAAAAAACTACAAAAGAAAAGAAAAATTTTAAGGGAAGGGATCACTGAATGAAAATCCTTAATAGCCAAGGCCTCTATTTATGAATCAGGACCTAGCACCATGACGCTGAGGTTCTACCCTCTCGGGTTGTAGAACATGACATCAACACCGTGATGCCTGCATGTAACACTGAGGTGCTAGTTAACCCATCTCATTGGTTAATTATAATAAATTTTCTTAATCGATGTGTGTGAGAAGAGCTCAGCGCCACAGTACTTTGGCCTGATGCCACAACACACATTAAATTGAGGCTGTCATTTTCCCTTAAAACTTGCTTCATATTTGCCAAGAATCTTGACCAGCACCACAGTGCTACTAGGAGGCACCATAGCTCTATTCAAATAATCAAATGACTAATAATGGTGGCACTGTGGCACTACATACATAGCACTGAGGTGCTGAGCCTCCAACTCATCTGGTCCGTGTGATGCCACATAAGCACTGGGCTCCACTATCACAACGCTGAGGTGTTGGGTTTAAAATATGAATTTTAGGTATTTTTAATAAAATTCAAATTTTTATTCATTTGCCATGTAAATGCCACTATGTCTACCTAATCTGTGGATAACCCAAATTTTGGCATTCCAAAGGGATGTAAGTCCAGCCTTCTATTCGTTCATTATGTAAACATCTTTCCATTCGCCTGTGAGCACACTATAATTCATTCACCACTAGAATAAATTTTTATTCATCCATCATATTGGAAACCTTAATTTTGGCATTGCAAAAAGGTATGTAAGTCTAGTCATCTATTCATTCACCATGTGAATACCCCATAACCTCTTCTCCAGGCAAACAAATTTATATCCATCCATCATATGGACAACCCTAATTTTGTCATTCCAAAGGAATGTAATCCCTACCTTATATTCACTCACAATATGAACATCTACACATTCTCCATGTAAACACCTTATAATATATTCACCACGTGAACACTCTTACATAACTTTCACTAAAATTCTAAGTCTACTCGAGATACCTGAAAGGAGGCAACCCATGGCTACTAATTAGATTCTTTGGACATTTTGACTATGCCCCTCTAATGTTGGTAAACTAGAACAACGTAATCCCAAGATAATGGAACTATGGGATCTTGATTGATATTATATTCTTATTTTCTTTTTAAATAGTCATTAATGCTGCACAAACCTAAGAGACCCCAATGCATATAAAAAAGATATGTCTATTTCCAACCTTAATCGACAATTCTATCTTACTATGGTAAGAGGGGTAATTAACTATGATGGCTTGCATTCATAAGAAGTAGAACCAAAATCAAAATAAACCATAACCTAAATGTTAAGGGAAATCTGGTTGAATATATATCAATCTACCTCATGAAAGAATATACTCTTGCCTATCCCACAAAGATGGTGGAGCACATCTTTAAATGTATTTTTTGAGCGATCAAATATTAAATGCAATACAATTAAACTATGGATTAGATTTAGAGAAAGAAGTACCCATTGGGCTGAATTTATGCATCAAAGGTATTTTCCACAAACCCACTTAATGACCATTAACCCGAAGAAATTAGATTCCTCAACAAAGAAACACATGCTGCAACATAAAGAAGAAATTAAAAACTTGATTTTGTTTTGGGACATGGGAGAGGCAAAAATTGATTCCTAGAATGATTACTGGATTGAGGAAGAGGAACTTTTCAATTAAAAGATGGATTGTAGATCACAACAATCACAATAAATTTTAGAATTTTGGAATGACTCAAAATGGAATGTCCTCAAACTGAAAGAGCACCTCCCATCACATATATACAAGGAAATCAACACTATACCAATAGAAGGCAACAAGAAAGACAAGAACCTTTTAAAAGGCCAATCTAAAGCCTCATCCATTTCAAAAACTATCTACGAAAATTTGGTGGGAAGGAACCAGGAAAAAGCCATGGGGAAGTGCATTATGGAACTCAGCCATTAAACCATCATTTTCCTTCTTTTAGTCAAGGCTTTTTCACTATTTTATACCAACGAATGACATACTGAAGCTTAAAGGCTTATGACTACCGTCAATATGTTTTTTATGAAAGAAGCACATTGTTCCACACACTACAGCTTCAACACACAAATATGGAAAGTATTTGTAGACCTTTTACAAATTGCATGGATTATAAAATTGAATCAATATATGAGCTAATTGAAACCTGGTAATTAATAGATAGCTAGAATATAAACATCACATTGATCACTCCTCTGATTATTTCATGGTTCATATGGATGGCTAGAAATTAAATGAAACACAAAGGAAATACCATAACAATAGAGACCGTTATAAAGAATATCGAAACTTATCTACACAAGGCAATCTATAATGGGACAATTACAACATCTTTACTGTAAAGACATAGTTCCATAAGCAGCATATCGGATTGGTCATTCTTCAGTTTGTCTGGTTCCCATCAGAACCACCTTGGCCTCTCGAGTAATAGGATTCACCATCATATCCCCGATCTCTCCCTCCGCCACCACTATGGTTGTAACCTCCATTGCTCCTCCTGCCTCCATAACCACCACCACTTCGACCACCACCTCCATATCCACAAGCTGCTTTAGTTCCCCCACCACCACTGTGATAATCGCTGCCCCCACCTTCGCCTCCTTCGCTAGATCTAGATTGAGCCTGTTTGACAGTGATGTTCTTGCCATCAAGGTTTTGCCCATTCTTAGTGTTTAGGTTTAGGTTTATTAGGTTTTAACACACAAATATGGAAAGTATTTGCAGACCTTTTACAAATTGCATGAATTATAAAACTGAATCGATATATGAGCTAATTGAAACCTGGTAATTAATAGATAGTTAGAATATAAACATCACACTGATCACTCCTCTGATTATTTCATGGTTCATATGGATGGCTAGAAATTAAATGAAACACAAAGGAAATACCATAACAATAGAGACTGTTATAAAGAATATTGAATCTTATCTACATAAGGCAATCTATAATGGGACAATTACAATGTCACACTTCAATGCACAAAAGAAATGCTTAGATATACTAGAACTATGTGTTTACAATGCCAAATAGTAATGGAATATCATGCATTAGAATAAATCATCACTTGGCATTATCAACATAAACATTAGTGGGAGCTTTGATATTAAAACTGAAAAAGCTAGAATTGGTAGAATTTTAAGATAGAATGATGGAAAATGCTCAATCCACTTCTCTATGCCTTATGTTGCATTCTCTCTCCTCTATACTGAAGTGGAAGCTTGCCTCTATGCACTCAAGATAGCCTCCATCAAACCTCACCATCAATACTTGATTGAATCAAATTCCACGACCCTCATCCAAATACTTAAGGAGAACAAGGAACACTACACACCTTGGTTTACTATTAATGAGTTCAAAGCATTGAGGAACTTACTAGAAAACTTGAACATATCATTCTCTCATATATGACGAGATGGAAACCATCTTGCTGATATGTTGGCCAAATGAGGTGCTACCTCATAATCATTTTACATTTCTAGGAATATGGACCCAAAGCTGAACTTCTTAATGAGTAGTGACAATATTAATTTACCTTACATCAGATATAAATTTGTGTAACACTTCTCCGATTTTGAAATTTTGGATTACTTGTATCTTTAAAGTGGTCAATAAAATCTTCTTTTTATGAAAAAATAGGTTGGTTAACTCTAGTTTTTATAATTGATTAATTGATTTACCATGAATTTGTCAATTTAATGATTTAAGATTTTATTAACTTTATATTCTTAATCATTTCATGAATCCTAAATGCATAACTAATTAGATTCTTTAACTACAGAGAGTTAGGATTTATCTTTTAAGTGTTATGATGTTAATAAAAATGTTTTAAGTTGATTTCCTAAACTTTTATAATTTTGTAATTTTGTAATTTATCATTTAATTTAATTTGACCTAGAGATTGAAAATTCTATAACTTATGATCCATAGGTCATTTGATTTTAAAATTTTTATTGTAAGACGGATTCTTTGTTAATTTAATCTTCTTAAAATTTCATCTTAATTAGATGCATATTAATGAATTAAAATTTTAATTATCCAATAAAATCAAAATTAAGCTTAAATTAATAAAAATTAATTAGATATTTTAATTTTCTTTAATTCCTCTCTGGAAGATGAACCCATAGAGGGTTAATTTAGAATTTTTTAAGTTTTGGTTGATTTAATATGAATTTAATATTCAAGTTAATTAATTGATTTATTTAACTTAATTAATCCTTAATTAAGGTCATTTTAGGGATTATGAGGTTTTAGTGAGGTTTCATATTTTCCAACGGTCTATTGATATGAATTATGATGTTTAAAATGATTTTATAATTTTCCCAAATTTCTTAATTTAATATTAATTTATTTCATTAAATTAAGGGTTGAGGGTTGAAAATTTTATATCTTTAGATTTAATTACAAATAAATCCAAAATAATTTATCTAAGGTGTGTTTTAGGTTTAATTTCACTTCTCCAAAGTTTCAAATTGATTGGAATAATGTTTTTGGTTTAATTTAAATTTGGTTATTTTTAATTAAACATAAATTATTCTAAAAATATCTGATAAAATTTGGGGATTTTGGATTTATTAGATTACTCTCAATGGGATGAATCCATAGAGCCCCAATTTGCAATCTTGGTTGGGTATTTTACTTTTAATAAATTTTTTTGAAGTTTTTAGTTTTTTAGGCATTTATTTAATCCATAAATCTTATTTTCCTCTTAATCTAGTCAACGCCTATGCAGTGCTGACTGGGTACCATTTGACACATGGCATAGCGGCATTGGGCCAGCTGGATCCATGTGGATCCAGCTTAAAAAGTGATGGTGAATGCCAGATTCATTACAACCATCTGATCAAAGATTAGATGGTCAAGATTTCACTTATGAGTCTTATGGGGGTTTTAATTAAGTGGTGTGGCTAGATTAGAGCTGTTCATTCTAATTGGAACGGTCGACTCAAATTTTGTCCCTATTATCGGTAGTGAGATTTGTGGACCGACGACCTTTAAAGTGTAAAATCTAATGATCTAAGGGGAATTTTCATATGTTTCTGATTTCAAAATGATCAAGACTCTAATTAGAATACATATGTATGGTTTGATCTCACTTGAGATCAAATTCTCTTCATAAAGGACCAAACTGAAATCAAAGGGTGGTAAGTTTTGATGCATACCTTGCCAGCATCGATCCTCAGCAATGGAAATACTTCGAACACATTTTTTTGGATGTGGCGAACCTCTGAGAGGAATTGCATTGCCTCTTCACCAATCACTATGGAGATTGAGCTCCACCTCTTTTTCGATGGGTTGGTCAAAATTTGGCTTATTATTAGTGTGAGATTCAAGGAAGGGGTTGCTTTTTCTTCTCTTCACCTCAAGAATGTGTGTGGATGATTAGATTGCATAGAGTAAGCCTTTTTCCTATCTTTCCATATATCATTGAGAGTCATCAATGCTGGAAAATCAAATAAACTTTTATCATGGTAATTTCCATCCTTGGAGGCTAGCTCTAAGAGGTGGTCAACTGATTAGGATGAGCCTATATCAATTTAGAATGAAGAGGAGGGTGAGGCGTGAGGGAAATTGGATTCAGCTTCTTATGCATGGGTCATGTTCAATTTCATTTGGTTATACCTCATCCCTATCTTTATGACTTTGGGCTATTTTTACTTCATTTTGACTGAAGTATAATCAATCCTAGCCAAATTGAAGGTGCTCTTTGAGTTAGCCTAATTAAATGTTTGTTTGAATTTGGTGATTATACTTGGTTTGATGTCAAATTGATTTGAGTGGTTTTGATTGTATTTATTTTTTTAATTTATCTTTGATTTGAATTTTAATCAATGTTGATTGCTCAATAGATAATTTGAAAGATAATTGAGCCATATTTGGTGAGGGTTTGATATGGTTTGATTTAGGTTTGTCTATTTTGACCTAAATGGGTCAAGTGGAATTTCTTAGTTTGAATGGCCATTTTAGGATTTAGATTTAGGTTTGTTATGTTTAGTTGACCATTTGTAATGATTATGATTGATGGAAAAAATTTATGACACCATATGGAGGTGAGGAATTTTTTATTTGGATAATCAAATGCATTATTAAGGAATAAATATATTATCTTAGAAGATAAACATGATTTCTTATAATGGATTTATTCATTTAATAAAAGATACCTAAGGCTAATGGGTCTTTCGTGTACCAAAGATTTTTTCCCAAAACTACATTGAAAGCAGAACAAAGTTTATTTTAAATTGGGTTCATGGTTCCCTATAAAGGCAAGCCCCTATAGTTAATTACATCTTAAGAAATGTCTCCTCCTAAGAATACTCTCGATTGAAGAAATAATATATTATTCTTAAAAATTCTAGGTTAGTTTTTAATGGAATGATGTTTGGAATTCTCAATTAGGAATGATCCAAAATGAAAAGAGTTCTTTTGGAAGCCATACTGGATGAAGCAGGAAATGACTATTGATACTGAGATGCCCAGTGGGCACTTCATCTAACCTATCATTGGGATTTGATTTTTGAAGTTTAAGTTAAATTTTGAGTTGACATTTATTTAGAAATCTAAGGCTTAGATTCCAGCAGCACAAGACTGCAAAGATATGCCTAGGATTGAAGACTTACTCCGAGAAGGATGCTTGAAAATCTAAGTCTATATATGCTTATTAACCAAGTTAGATGCTCGACCTAATTTCATCTTGGAAATTATCGGCCATTCCTCTCACTTAAGGAAATTTACCTATCTTTGACTCTTCTAGACTTACAACCCGTCTGGAAGGGATGCCAGCAAACATCACCTCTTAAATTTATGATGCCAAGTCTCATGTATGCAAGATGTCTATGCTGTTGTCTTTAGGAAAGAATCTGAGAATCCTAGACTCAATCTCTAAGATCATGTAGGGTATGAGATGCATCTAACTAATGTACATTTTTTAGATTTTAAATGTTTTGATTCATGATTCATTTGATGGCTTGGGTATGCATTTTTATTCCTCATTGTTGACCACATTTTTGGATGAGGTTAAATTAAACTCTAAAATTAGTAATTAAGATGTCCAAATCTCAAATAGAAATCTTCTAATTGAATGCTTATGACACAATACTTAGTGACTTAGGGCATCATCTTTGGGTTTGATCTAACCTAATTGGCTTAGGTGGAATCAACCCAATCTTCTAATTTGGATTAAACTAAAATAAAATCCAAATAAATCAAAATGAAATTAAATTAAAACAAGAAAACCAAATCTAAAGTCAAATCTAGTCAACTCAATTGGCATAGGTTTGACTTAGGTGGGACCCACCAAGTCAAAGATCAACCCACCAAGAATTTGATGAAATTAAATCATTCCAATTGAGTTAATTAGACCACTTAGTCTAAAATAACCTAAATGGGTCCTACTGGGTCCAAACCCAAATCAAATTGAAATCGATTCCATTTGATTATTCAAAATCATTTAAAAATGATAATCAAATATAATCCAACTAACCATTGGGTTTAATTTGGTAGAATTGGTCATTTGATCCAAAGGAAACCCAAACTTAACCCATTAAGCCCACTTTGGGTCAAATGGATTCAAATTGAAATTAAATTAAAATTAAATAAAATCAATCACTCCAAATCATCTCACACATGATATCAAGCATGATTGGAGTCCAAACCTAATCCAATTGAGTCAAATTGAACATTTTAACTCAATTGAAACCAAACTAAACCCATTTAGGCTAAATGGGTTAAAATGAAATAAAATTCAAAATTAAATTAATTAATTAATTAAAAACTTAATTGATCATCAATTAAAGATGACTGAATCCAAAATTACAAAAGGTAAATTAAAATCTAAAGATTTTGAATTAAAATACTTAGTTTGGATTCAAATTTCCAAATCCAAGTCAAATGGGTTCAAACTTGAACTCAAATTCATTTGAGTTTGATAGGGGAATCCACTTATTAGTCCAAAGACTTTAATGGTGATGCCATCAACCATAAAAAATGGAACTCAAAAGATGAAAAAGAAAATTAAAAATGCATAAGAAGAAGGAAAGTCTCATTTCCCCTCTTCCATAAGCTTCATCCACTTCTTATCCAAGAGAGATGATGGCTGGCATCAATTGAATGCCACCAAGCAAAAAAAGTAAAGGGAAACTTTGCTTTCTTCTTCCCCAAGGGAAGAAGACAAATGCCAAGGAAGAAGAGGAAGAAGAAAGAGGAAAGAGGCTCTACCAAGCATAAAAATCTAGCAATAAGTCTTCCTATCCTTCCACACTTCATCCAAACATGTTCACAAGGCCAAGGGGGATTGAATCCACCCCTTTGGCTGGCCTTGCTGCTGGTGGTGGCCTATTTCGGCCACCAAAAATCTCCTAAAGGAGGCTCTCGGCCATCCATGGAAAGAGGGAAGGGGGAGCCTATTCCCTCCCCCTTTTCATTCCAAAACATACAACAAGACATAAGATGAAGATCTAGACCCTTCCCTCAGCATCTCGTCGCCAGCATGTCGGTAAACGGATGAGAACTGAACAACCTCTAATGGTGAAATCCAAAGGAGTAGGAATCTCATCAAATTGAAGCTACCAACACATTCTAGAGGTCGGGGCAAGCTTAAACAAATCGCCACCTTGACCCCTCACTCCCGGTAAGCTGAAAAATGACCTACATCACTTGAAAATTGAGCCAATGTTAGCCTAGGGAGCAATCCATGGGGAAGCAAGCCACCAAACTTCCCCCACATGTTTACATGGTTGAGACGAAGCTAATGAATCCAGGTATGCTCCCTCCCCAAGCCTCTAGGCCATTAGTTTTAGTCCTTTTCCAAAGTAATTTGATCCCCAAGTGGATCTTGCCATATAGATAGGTCCTAAATCGATCACTGATCAATTTAGAATCAAAATTATGGTGTAATCCATCGACGATTAGGCGAAAAAGATGGATGGCATCCATCTCACGCTGGTGAGTTGTGGGATTAAATCCTGATTGTTCGATCCTTCTATTAGGATCAAACGGTCTTAATCTAGGCAAATGACTTGATTTAAATCCTTAAGGAACCACAAAATCGATCTAAACAGTCTGATCTTCAATCGAACGGTCTAGAATTATTTCATGTGGCACCGCTTTTGACGTGGATGCCACGTGGGATCCCAATGGCCCACTTCGTGTTGTGCCACATGGCAGAGGCACGGCCGCTGCCATGTCAACTCGCCATTAGAAAATGGCTAATCCCCCTTTAAAATTAATTAAAAATTGTTTAAAATTAACAAAAACTCCAAAATCGATATAAAAATAAATATAAATCCACAAAAATGCAAACTTGGGCTTGATGGATTCATCTTGATGAGAGAAATCCATAAAAGTTAAATTCCCCAATTAATTTTGGGTATTTTTGCCTTAATTTAGGTTTAATCTAAATCAATTAAACCTTAATTAATCTCAAACCATTAATCCAATTGAAATGAAACTTTAGGGAACTAAAATTTAATGTTAAAACACACCTTAAGAAAAATGTTCATAAATTTTTGTGATGTATTTCATGAGAAAGAAAATTTCAAATCCTAAACCTCAATTTTAATTAAATAAATTAAGATTAAATAAATTAATTAATGAAAATGAATCAAACAACCTTAAATTAACTTAATGAACCTTAATGAATATTAGAACACTAATGAAACTCATCCAAACTTAATGAACCACAACTAAGCAATTAAATGAATTAAATAATTTAAATAATTAACCAGAACTTAATTAAATCATAATAAATCAACCAAATGTCTAAAAATTTTGAATGAACCCTCATTAAAAATATCTTTCAGAGAGGCATCAATAAAAAATAAAATCTCTAAATGATCTTCATTAAATTAGGCTTTGGTTAGGTTTTAATGAAATGATTATAACTTTAATTACACCCTAATTATGAATCTAATCAAGATGTAACTTTCAAAACATGAAATTGGCATGTAACCCCACTTGGCATAAAACTTTCAAACTCAAGTCATTTTTGGATTGGGAATTATTGAATTTCCCAATTCCTAAGTCAATATTAATGAAATAATGAATAAAGAAAATTCGTTAATTCATTAAATCATAAAACAACTTGAACTAATTTCAGTCAAACATTAGAAATATTTAAGAAGGTTTTTTAGCATCCTAAGGCAAAGAACTTAATCATTTTAATGCGTAAAGATTAATGAAATTAATAAATCATATTAAAAGAAAATTCTTTAAGTTAATAAATTCTTAATTAAACAACTTGAATCAAATTAAATGAAATTAAACCATAACCTAAATATTATAGGTTAACCTAGACTAAATAAAATGAAACCAACATAATCTAATCCAAACATTAATACAAATCAAATGAAATAAAGTAAAGTTAAAACATAAAATTGAATTAAAACCAAATGAATCAAATAAAATAAATTAAATCAAATGAAGTTATTTAATCAAATCAAATTAAAATCAAATAATTTAATCAAATCAAATCTTAATTTCAAAGAAATGAATCAATCCAAATTCAAACAAAATGAATAAAATCAAAAGGATTAATTAAGATACTTAAGGATCTTAGTTAGACCTTTGGGTTAGATCTTCATCTTAGGATGAAGACTTCATTTCATTAGGAGTTAGGATGTAGAATAGGGTGAGTTCCATCCAAAAATGGAATCCATTCTTGAAAACTTAAACTTCACTTTAACCAAATAAAAGTGAAATAAAAATAAAAATAAAAATAAATCATTAAATTATTTGAATTGAAACCACCCAAAGGGAAAATTCAAACAAACTCCAACTCCAACTTGAAACTTAAGCTAAAGAGGCCTAGGAAAGTCTTGCTACACAAGCTTATTCTTTTCACACACTAGATCATTAGGTCATGAACCCTAGACTTAAGGTTAGGCTATTCTGTGATTCTTTATGATTCCTTCTGATGTGTTTTGATATGATATTTTTCACATGTCTTTGTGGTGTACTATTTTAGACTGCATTATTAAGATTATTTGCCTATTAGGCTGGATGGTAGGATGTTCTTTCTAGATCTAACATTATCTTATTACAGGGAGCTATGCTAGAAAGGATTGCTATCATAAATAAAATTAAAAATACCATTTCTTGCAGGTATGCTTAAATCTTTAAGCATAGCCCATAAGATAGGTGGTCATGGCAAGCAACTAAAGTTAAGCCCGTATGTTTATAAAATATAATTACTGTGTGTTGTTTATATTTTCTAACATTTGTTTTATGTAGCTTAGGAATTATTTTGAAATCAAATTATAAATTTGAGCTTAGAATTAGGTTAGGATCTATGGGGTCTAGGATTAACAGAACTGACCTTACCAAAAGATAGGTGTAGTCGTCCCGTGTGAAGCCCAATGGATGTCCCTCAGGAAGGAGACTCTCCTAGAAAAAAGACCCATACATCTAGACTTGTAGTTCTAGGATGATGAGGTATATAAATGCCATTTGCCTTTTCAGGGTGTACAACGATAATCTACCACATTGGCCTTTTTCTTAAATTAAATTAGCTTAATTTATTTTGGTTGCATGAGCGAATCAACCTGCTTTTCTAGGTTTGTTTCTGTGTTGTACTTTCTTGTAAATGAATGCTTGGATGATTAGGCTCATAAGAAAAACAAAATTTTATACCCAACTTAAATCTAAATATCTAAAAAAGCTAAAGAAAATTTGAAACCTCACATAAATTAAAGCTTTAGGAAAAACATAAAATCAACTAGAAAAAATTAGGTTTTGAAACCATGAAATCATATTGCTCTAATTTTTGAATTGGGAAACTTCTCCCATTGCACATATGGGGCATTTGATCTGTGAAGATGACCACCTTCTTGGGTAATCCTACCTTCTATATTGATTTGGCCCATGACCATTTCTAATTGCATGACATTAGGTATATAAATGCATACCCAAGACCTTAAATAAATCTTGAATAAAAAAATTTAAAAATTTGAAAAGCGTGCATTAGTTAGATGATTTCATACCCTACATGATTCTATGGATTAAGGAGTGAGTCGAGGTTCATAGATTCCTTTCTTAAAAATGCAACAACCTAGTCATCTTGCATTCATGAAACTTGGCATCATGAATTTAAAATGCACTTAGGTGGTGTTAGCTGGCAGCCCTCTCTAAACGGGTTGTAAGTCTAGAAGAGTTAGGGATAGGTTAGTTCCCTCACGTGATAGGAATGGCCAAAAATTCTCAAAAATAAAACTAGGTCGAGCCTCTGATATTTGTCAGAAGCACATGTAGACTAGGTTCTTAAGCATCCTTTTAGGAGTAAGCCTTCAACCTAGGCATTTCTATAGTCTTGTGCTGCTAGAATCTAAGTCATAAACTTCTAACAAAATGTTAATTCAAAATTTAAATTAAATTCCAAATTTTAAAGCCCAATTATAAGATAGTTGAAATGTCTACTAGGAATCCCAATATCAATAGGAATTTCCTACTCTTTCTTGTTTGACTTCCAAAAAAACTCTCTCCACTTTGAACTAATCCTAATTGAAATTCCAAAAATTAATCCTTTAAAAACAAACTTTGAAATCATTAAAAATAATAAGTTATTTCTTTAATTGAGAGTATTCTTAGGAAGAGGCCCTTCTTAAGATGTAATTAACTATAGAGGCTTGCTTCTATAGGGAACCATGAACCCAGTTTAAATAAATCTTGTTCTACCTTCCATATAGTTCAGAGAAAAAAAATCTCTAGTACACAAAAGGCCCATTAGCCGTAGGAGCATTTATTAAATAATTGAATCCATTACAAGAAAACATGTTTATCATATAAGATAATATGTTTATTCCTTAATGATGTATTTGATCATCTAAATAAAATTTTTTTTTCTAAACTCTATGTGGTGCCATAAATTTTCTCCATAGTTATGGGCCAAATTAATAAAAGATAGACATACTTTGCCAAGAAGGCATTCATACTCACATGTCAGATGCTCCTTATGTGTAATGGGTGAAGTGCCCAATTCAAGGGTTAAAGCAATATGAATGCATGATTTTAAAATTCTAATTATTTCTAATTAATTTTAAGTTTTGCCTAAGGCTTTAATTTAAGTGAAGTTTTAGATTTTATTTTTAATTACAGTTGATTAGATTTAAGTTGGGTATATAATTTAATTTTTCATATAAGCTTACATCTAAGCATTCATCATAGAAAGCACAACACAGAAAAATAATCTAAAAAAGAAGGTTGATTTTATTGTGCACCCAAAATAAATCAAGCTAATTTAATTTAAGAAAAAGTCCAATGCGGCCGGGTACCACTGTACACCCCAGAAGAAAGAGCAAATAGATAGGTGAGCTTTGTCCTTATATAGCTTGGCTTAAAACTACAAGTTTAGATCTATAAGTCTTCTTTCTAAGATCGTCTCTTTCTTCAGGGACCTCCATTGGATTTTAGAAGGGACCAATGCAACCATCCATCTATGTATTACAGTAATTTTAGACCCCATAGATCTTAACCTTATTCTAAGCTCAAATTTACATTTTGAATTCAAAAATGAATCCTAATCCCTTGTAAAATAAATGTCAAGAAAGTAGAAACAACAACAATAGTTATATTTCACAAACATACGGGCTTAGCATTAGTTTCTTGCTAAGCCCACCTATCCTATGAGCTATGCTTAAGAACTTAAGAACACCTACAAGAAAATAATATTTTTAATTTATTTAGGATATCAGTCCTTTCTAGCATAGTCCCCTCTGCCAAAGATAATGTTAGTTTTAAAAAGAATGTCCTATGTAGTCTAAAATAGTACATTATAAAGACATGTGAAGGACATCACATCACAACATATAGTATCACAAAAAGGAATTATAGAATGAACTAACCTAAGTCAAGGGTTTGTGACCTAATGATCTAGTGTGTGAAGAAAATATGCTTATGTAGCAGAACTTTGCTAGGCCTTTTTAGTTCAAGTTTCAATTTGGATTCTTTTGTTCATCTATTTTTTACTTTTGGATAGTTTTACTTCAAATGGTTTAATGATTTTATTTTTATTTTTCAGGTTCACTTTTATTTTTTAAAAATGAAGTTTAGGTTTTTAAGAATGAAGAGTAGAATAGATTTTACTTTTGGGTGGAACCCATTATATTCAACATCCTAACCCCTAATGGAATGAAACCTTCATCTTAAGATGAAGATTCATCCCAAGATCTAACTAAGATCCTTAAGTATCTTAATTAATCCTTTTAGTTTCATTTGTATGATTTGGGTTTGAATTCAATTTGGTTTAATGTTTCAATTCTTTTGTAATTTAATTCTTCATTTTATTTCTTTGATTTGATTTATTTTTCATTCCTGGTTTAGTTTATTTTCAATTTGGTTTGATTTATTTCATTTAATTTGAATTATTTCATTTGTTTCATTTGATTTGAATTCATTTAACATTTAGTTTGCATTAATGTTTTAGTTTGAGTTATGTTTAAGTTTGTTGAATTCATATTGATTTGATTTGAATTATGTTAACCTAAGACACTTAGGTTAATGTCTAAATTCATTCTTAAGTTACATTTATAATTGATTAAGGTTTCATTAATTTGTTTGTTTATGAGTTCATTAGCCTAAGGTTTAATTAATCTTAATATGCATTATTAATTTCATTAACCCTTAAGTATGAAATTGATCAAGTTCTTTGATTTAGGATGTTGGAGAAGTTATTCATAGTAGTTCTGGTGTTAATGAAGATGTTTCAAATCAATTTTATGAATTTTATGATTTTATGGATTTATTTTAAATTATTATTAGATTTATATTAACCTAGAGATTTGGAAATTTATAAATTCTCAATCTAAAGGTCAATTGGGGTTGAAATTTTTTTTGGAAAGTGGGGTCTCATGCCAATTTCATGTTTATAAAGTTTCCTTTTAAATACATTCATAATTAAGGTGTAATTAAGGTTATAATTATTTTATTAAAACTTAAATTAAGCCTAATTTAATGAGGATTAGTTGGGGGTTTTATTTTTTCTTGATTCCTCTCTAAAAGAAGCTTCTATTGAGGTTTTACTCATAATATTTGGAAATTTGGTTGACTTAATGTGATTTATTTAATTTCTAGTTAATTATTTGAATAAATTAATTCAATTAATTACCTAATTAAGTCATTTTTGTGATTTATTTACTTTGAATGGATCTCATTAGTGATTTTAAGTTCATTAGTGTTTATTTTGTTTATTTTAAGTGATTTGATTCAATTTTATGATTTATTTCATTTAATATTAATGTATTTAATTAAAATTGAAGTTTAAAGTTTGAAATTTGATATTTCTTAAATTACACTGAAATACTTCATTAAAATTTTCTTGAGGTGTGTTTTAACCTCAATTTCAGTTCCCGAGAGCTTCATTTCAATTGGATTAATGGTTTGTGATTAATTATGATTTGATTAATTTCATTCAAACCCAAATTTAGGCCAAAATACTCCATATAATTTGGGGATTTTAATTTTAATAGATTCCTCTTATCAAGAGGAAGCCATAGAGTCTAAGTTTGTATTTTTTGGATTTATATTTAATTTTTTATGATTTTTTAAATTTTAGCATTTTAATTAATATTTTAATAAATCAAAATGGGATTTACTATTTTAAAATGGCGATGCCAACGTGGTGCCTTTGCTAGATGATGCAGCATGATTGGGCCACACAGATCTGGTGTGGCGACCACGTCAAAAGTGGTGCCACGCTGAATGGATCTCGACTGTCTAATCGAAGATCGGACAGTTCTGATTCATTTTATGGTTGCCTTAAGGGATTTAATCAGATTATCTAGCTAGATCATGGTTTTCCTTTCCAAATAGAAGGATCGAATGGTGGAGATCATTTCTCAAATGCCTCCTGTGAGATACAGACGCCATCCATCCAATTCGATGAATCTCTGGCAATCCAAGGCCAACTTCGATACAATTTTGATTATAAAATGATCAAAGATCAATTTACAATTGATCTATATGATTTGATCCTCATGGGGATCAAATTCATTTCACAAAAGACAATATTTGAATGTCATAGAGGTTGGTGGTGATGCATACCTCAATTCTGCTAATCTTTGATGGTGGGATCAACTCGAACACCTTCACCTCGATGTGACAAAGCTGTGGACATGATTTGGTGGCTTGCCTCCTTGCCAAATGCCTTGGAGACCAATGTGCGGCCATTTTCCATCAGGTTTGATCATTCTACAGCTCGCCGACGGTAAGGGGTCATAGTGAGGATTCGTTTGAGGCCACCTCAACCTATAGAATGTGTTGAATTGTTCAAATTGAGCTGAAACACTCCCCCTAGAAATTTTCCATTAAAGGCCACTTGATGGCCATCAAATTTGGTCGAATTCTGACATGTTAGCGACGAGGGGTCAAGGGAATGATCCAATTCTTCTTCTCCTTCCTTTGTGAGTGTTTTAAGATTAAAAGAATGAGAGAAGATGGTCTATCTCCCCTCTTTCCATACATGGTCGCAAGCCATGTATTTGGCCTCTATGTGGTTGGATTTTGGCCACTAGCAGTGGGAGGGCCATCCAAAGGATGGATTTCATACCTCTTGGCCTTGTGAGCATCTTGGGATAAAGAATTAGAGGGGAGGAATCCGTTATCTCCCCTTTCCTCCCTTAGTTGTAAGCTAGGCTCTATGGATTTTTCACTTTGCTTCCTTCTTGCTTTTTTTTTTCCTCATGGAGGAAGCCAATTTCCCTTCTTTTTTTTTTGTTGGAGGCTGTCAATTCATGTCAAGATTTGGAACCATCCTCTAAGAGGTGGTTAAATGTCACTTGGATAAAATCCAAGGAATTTGGATGAAAGGAAGGAGAGAAATCCACTAAGCATATTTACTTGGTAAATAATTTCCAATAATTTTCTTTTGGTTTAATTTATGGTTTAAATTAGCCTTGGTTATTCATTAGATGATTAGGAATTGACTTAACCCATGCCACATGAGGGTTTAGTCCAATTCCAAGTCAACTTGACCCATTTTGCCTTAAATGATTTGGTTGAGTCAAATGACCAAATTTAGCTCAATTAAACTATGTTCACACTCCAATTATATTTAATCATATGTGTGAGCTGATTTGGAGTGATTAGTTTCATTTAATTTCAAGTGGGTTTCAATTTGAACCCATTTGACCCAAAGTGGGCTTAATGGGTCAAGCTAGGTTTCATTTGGTCAAATGATCAATTTGACCAAATTGGACCAAATGATAGTTGGATTGTGTTTGGTTATCATTTCCAAATGATTTTGAGCAATAAAATTGAATTGACTTCAATTTGATTTGGGTTTGAACCTAATAGAACCCATTTAGGTTCATTTAGATTACGTGGTCTAATTAACCTAATTAATGCCTAAATAAATTTAATTTTTTTTAGATTCATGATAACACATGTTTATTTGATTATATGAAATATTTAGAATAATTTAATTTAGTCAAAGTTTGGTGGGTTGACCTTTGTCTTAGTGGGACCCACCTAAGTCAAACTAATGTCAAAAGGGTTGATTGGATTTGAATTTTTATTTAGATTTGGATTTGGATTCATTTATTTTGATTTAATTTAAATTTATTTTGATTTATTTAAATTTGTTTTGATTTAATTCAAATTTGAAATTTGGGTTGAGTCTACATAAGCCCATTAGATTAGATCAAACTCAAAGAGGGTGCATTAGGTCACTAGGTATCGTGTCCTGAGCACTTAGTTAGGAGGTTCCTAATCTAAGATTAGGTGTCCTAATTACTAATTTCATAAATGATATTGACCTCATAAAAATGAGGTCAACAATGATCAATCAATTTCATTTGATTTTGATTTTGATTTTAACCCAATTGATCCAAATTGGGCTTAATGGGTTCACTCGGATCAAATGAAAAAATTAATTAATTTAAATCCAATGATTAATTGAATTATATTTAATTATGATTTTTAAATCATTTTGGATATTTAATTTTGATTAATTTTAATTTAATTTGGGTTTAGGTTCAGCGAGGTCCCTTTAGACCCATTTAGATCAAGTGATCTAATTAACCCATTTAAGACCTTATTGGATATAAATTTATTTAGATTCATGTTTATACATGTTTATTTGATGATTTTGAGCTTTGGAATGATTTAATTTGGTCAAATTTTAGTGGATTAGAATTTGACTTGGTGGGGCCCACATAATTCAACCATAAGTTAATTAGCATGATTAGCCATCTTAAACCTCATTTGTATATATTTTTAGGTTCATTTATGTTCATGCATTGATTTTATGTTTTATGTTTGATTTTATTTTAATTTAATTTGATTTTATTTGAATTTCTTTGGGTTTTGATAATTTTGAGCTTAAGTAGGTTACTTGGATTGACAATCCCAATTGCCTAGGTACGAGCTCAATTAGAGTTTAGATTTAAATTAAGATATGTTTGATTTAATCATTTATTTAAATTTGAGTTTGGTTTGAGTTCACTTAATCCTATTATCCTATTAGGTTAGGTCAAATCCTAGAAGGATTCATTAATATAGTCTAGTATAGTGTCCTAAGTGCCTAATCAAGAAGCTCATAATCTAGTATTAGATGTCCTAATTATTAAGGGGCTATCTGGGATCAATTTTTTTTCACTTTTATGTTGTTTTTGAAATCATGTTTGCTAAGTGTGTTTTTTATGTGCTTTTATTTTTTATTTTTAAAAATAAATAACGTTATTTTTAAATCAACAAGAACAATAAAATAAGTTTTATTTTTAAGTAAATCATAAGCAAAATAAAATAAACTCATAAAATAAAAAATAAAAAACAAAAGTGATTCCAAAGCCCCCCTAAGATTAAATATCATGTTAATCCTCATTCTAAAATGAGGTTAACAACAGCCTGCTAATGCTTTCTTGTAGAAGCTCACCCTCATCATAGGTTCAAGATCTTGCATCTTGAATCTTACAAAAGTCGGACGGACCCCATTGACCACATAACCTACTTCAAGTTGACCATATCGCTACAAGACTTAAACCTAGCTTTTCTTTACCACATTCAAAGAGTCAGACTTTTAGTGGTTCTCATGCCTTCCTCTAGAAGTCATCATGTCATTTGACACCTTCAAAAAGATGTGCACCACAAAATTCACTAGCGCTCAAAGCCCCTGAAGTGTTCTCAAGCTTTCTTATAGATGAGGAAAGAACCTAGCGAGTCCTCGAGGAAGTTCATCACTCACTTCCAACAAAAAATGCTAGAAGTCAAAGATCTAAAGCCCGTAGTTGCTCAAGCAGCACTCAACCAGGATTTGAAGGAGGGGCCTTTCAGATATGCCTTGGGACTCTAATAGCTAAAGACAATCGCTAAACTACTTGAGCTTGCTAACAACCATGTCAATGTTGAAGAGTACAATGAAGTAGTACAACCAACATCATAAACTAGGAAAAGTACTAATTGAAGAGGCCTTCAAACCGATTATCCAAGGAAAAATTTTAAAGGTGGAGAGTGGATAAAAGGATATGACCAGATGTACCAGGGTGAAGCTTCAGAAACCTAATTACTCACTATCTATGTGGCAACTATGCAGAACCTACACTAGTGACCCATCTGAGAGTGTCAATGGTCGAGCTTGTAGAGGCTAACCAGAATAAAGATTATATCAAATGATTGCCACCCATGAAGGATGATGGACTACATGATCATTATGAAAAGTATTTGGACAGCTTATATGGATGATGTTGCCATTATCTCCAACTAAGTAATTAGGATCGCTAATTATAGATTAGCAGTTTCCTAATTAAACACCTAGTGACCAAGTGTATAAACTAATCAAAATCTAATAACAAATTAAATCAAATATAAATCTAAAATCAAAAATAAAATTTAAAATTAAAACTTAAAGCAAATCAAACTCAATGGCCTTAAGGTGAAAGCCTAGGTCATCTAAGTGAATCATTCTAAGACTTGTCCTAACTTAGGAATAAATTTAGATGAGGTTCATAATGGTCAACGAGGTCATTTGACCTAGAGTTAACCCATGTAGGTCCTACCAAGTCAAACGGTCAACCCATCAAATTCAATCAGATTGAGTCATTCTAAATGTTTAAATTCATCAAATGAACATGTTTAAACATAAATCTAAGCAAATCTAAATCCAATAAGCTATTAAATGGATTAATTAAATTATTTGATCCAAATAGACCCCTAATGGACTTTATTGAACTTAAATTTAAATAAAATTAAAATTAATTCAAATCAAACATTCATAATCATTTGGAAATCATAAATTAACATTTATTTGGGTTTAATTTGCATTTAGCTCAATTTAGATCAGAATAAGTCAAAATCAAAATTAACATCAAATTGGATGAAATCAATTACTCAAATCATTTTTAAACATGTAATAAAACTTGAGTGGAACCTAAACACACCTTGATTAAGCTGAATTGATCATTTGACTAATCTAAACCTAGCTTAACTCATTTGGGTAAAAATGGGTTGATTTGGGTTGAAATAAAATTCTAATTTAAATCAAATAAAATTGATTGGTCATAATCATTATAATTGGTCAATTAAACATAATTAAAGCTAAGTTAAATTTTTAAAAAGTGGTCATTTAGTCTAAGGATTCAATTTTACCCATTTAGGTCAAAAAGGGTTGAGCCACATCAAACCTTAACATGACATGGATCAATTGAACTTTAACTCATCTAAGGGATACTAAGCAATAATTGTAATAATCATCCAATGCCAATTAATCAAATGGACTTAGCACATCTTAATCTAAATAAAAAAAAATCCAAATGAATGGTACTTAAACAAATGTTTCTAAGCCCAACCCAAAGCTCGCTTTGAGGTAGAAATTGGACAAACCAAAGCAACTAAGAATGCTAAGGTAATGCTATACGGTCATAAGATGATGAGGTAGTCATGAAAATAGCAAGGTGGAGCTTATGGAAGCAAGCATTGTCGACCCTCCTTATCCTTTTAAAACCTTACCCATGCTTAATGCCACACTTTCAAATGGATTCAAACATTATCTTTTACCTTCCCATTGCCTAACCTATCATGATGGGATTCTAATTCCAAAATAAAGAATGCAAAAATGGAAAATGTAAAAAGCGAGATCAAATTGAATTCAAATTTGAACTAATTTAAATTAATTTAAGTTTAATTTATTTTAATAAGTTAAAGCACTTTAGGGACTATCCAAAACATGTCATAAATAAATAAAATACATTTAGAAATAATTCAAGGAAAAATCTAATTTGAAATTAAAAAAATATATAAATAAAAAATTCAAATAATTTGAAATTCAAAAACCATTAAATAAGAAACAATGATTATGGCATCTGTATACCCAAAATAAATAAGCTATTCACATGCTAAAGACTTGCCATAGACATGTTGAGAAAGAAAGAAAGTTAGAAAAAGGAGCATGTGCACTGACCAGATGGAATAATAAGCTTAGAATGACTTAAGTTGAGTAAATACCTTAAAGCAAAAAGAATAGTCACACATAGTTCAAGCCATAGGACAATCCCCATGAGACTCATCACTTGACAATTTGTACTCTCCTCAAATTAAGGTGTGTCCCTATTTGTACTCATTGTCCATACTATGGGGGAAGTGATGTGGGAGGGGGGCTTTAGATTTAGATCAAAGGGAATTTTAGTCCAAGGCCCTCTACTCTCTAACATTATTCATTCTTCCCATAGGAATAAGGCATTCTCTCACTCATATTAAAATAACTTAAAGAATTGTGAAATTCATCCTTCTTGTCTCCTTCTCTCTATTATGCTTTATCCCTCTCTTCACTAACCTTACTTCTTTAGTGTCTCTAGAGGTTCCCCTTCAGTTAATGGATAGATTTGGATCTAACATTTTTAACCATGGTAAGCATGGATGAAGCTAAGAACTAGGAGTTAAATACAAATCAAATTAGGACATTCAATATAAAATCACTCAGTAAAAATAAAGTCAGATACCCAACAATTCACCACTTAGCAAGACATAAAACATATGGAAGATATAATCACTCTCTTGGTGCAGGTGGCCATGGAAAGAGCTAATAATAAGCCAATGGTAATAGAAAATAAAGGATCATCAAAACAAGAAATACACTGAACTTGTTGAATAAAAAAAATCCTAAATATATTTTAAAAGAAAATAGAAGGCGCCAAAGCTAAATGGGTCGACACACTACTCGTTGAGCTTTGGGCCTCTGGATGACTCACCATACTGCTAATAGGCACATGCCCTTCTCTCTATCACATGGAATAAAGACCACATTGCCAGTTGTGTATGGGCTTCATAGCCAAAAGGTCTTGGTGACTACAGAATTGGGAGAATATATCATTGAGTGGAAAAAAAGTAAACTCTGAAGCCATAGAAGATACACTCAACATGCTCAAAGAATTAAGGAATGATGCTTATTAAAATAAGAATAAATAAAAAGGTGAAAACTAAGATACTATGATTGCCACATGAAAGATAAACACATTAAAAGGGTAACTTAATTCTTAAAAAGGTAGATGCAATATCTTGACATAATGTCCTTATGAAACTCTCCCATATATAAGATTGCCCTCATATTATCAAGGAACAATAACTCATGACACTTGGTATGCCATTTTTGGCCTAAGGAAATAGTCCCAATTGGTGAGCAACAAAAAGCACAAGTACATGATTCAAATACTTGGTGTGCCATTCTTGTCCCAAGCATAGTGAAGTTGGGCAGGCAATTCTTGAGCTAAAGTCACTAATTTCGTGCATAAACTTAATTTATAAACTAAAGTAAAAAAATTGAAACCTTATGAGGTTAGTGGCTAAATGTAAGATTGGCACTTTATGTGGTCAGCGATTGAAGTGTAAAATTGACACCCTATGAGGTTGGCAATTTAATAAAAGACCAACTCTCCTAGTTGGTGACTAAAGTGTATGATTGACACCTTGTGAGATTAACAACTTCAAAGAAAACTAGTTAGTGATAAAAGTGTAAAACTAACACCTCGTTAGCTCCACAATTTGATAAAAGACCAACACTTCTAGTGGGAAGGCTAATAGAACAACTCTCTAAGTTGGTGACTATAAAAGAATGAAAAAGAAAAGAAGGCTGACTCATCACTATGGGCAACCTACGCGCAAGGGAGACTCAAACGAAGAACAACTCCTCTAGTTGGCATAATTAAAGAGCTAACTTGCCATGATAGGTAGTTAAAAAAATGACTCGCCATAATCGCCAATCAAAGAAAAATGAACATGCCCCACAATCAACACTCCTATTTTTCTGTTAAGTACTACTGTTAACCATTATGCTTCAGAAAATTAACCATTATGCATGCTCTCATAGTAAATCTTTTTAAGGCTACTTAATTATAGTTCTTATAATAAAAGCATACCATAGCTTATACACACAATTGATTAGTGGAAATAATTGCTCAACCAAAACATTTATGATAATCAAAACATAGAATATTTTTATGAAGGCTTATGGGGATAATAATCTCTCCTTTTTTATGATGGCAAATATTTTTGGTTGAGGTTTGGGAGTTAAATAAATAATAGATAAGATAATAGTACTCCATTAATTTATGCCTAATAAAAGTTTGCAATAAATGAAGAGAATGCATAAATATGAAAAAGAAAATTAAAATAAACAAAAATAAAAAATACTAATTTTCTCCGCCTTTCGACATAATGAAAAGGATTGAAGTAAAAAAGGAAAACACTATCGGTGATAAAAATATTTTGTCTATTGAAAGTTAAGCAGATTTTTCCTAAATCTTAACATAAAAACTTATAGAACAAGTATATTTTTCTAAATCAATCTCAATGCTTATATTATACGTTTCACTAACTGTTGCTTACTAACACTAGAATTTTTAAGTTAAATGCTACAATTATATTAATTATTCTTTATAACTTATATAAATGACATTAATCAATTTAATGAATTTTCTAAGCATAGTTGTAACAAAAATAAAGTGTTCCTTAGATTTCATTCAGATGAATAGATATGCTATTATAAGATCCGAATATATGAACTATTATGAAGGGTCACTTAATGAAATACTTGGTAGGCCTTAATTTTTGATAATTTGCCACGAGGATTTTTTTGATACCTCCCTTCTTGTGGATGTTTTGTTATATTTTTTTATTAGGCTTTTATTATAATGTGTATCCTAGTCTCACTATTGTCTTTACTCAATTCATTCTATAATTTCCAGTATTATATCTTCATGCTAAGATTCATGCACAATTTAATTTGTTACAAAATATAAAAAAAGTAAGTAAAGCATTAAATGTTATTCACATAAGAAAATTCATACTTAAATAGTTATCAACATCATCATAGATAAATTATTAGATGTTTGGTTTGGTTAATGATTTGTACTTCCACTATATAGATTTTGAATTCTAAATAATTCTTAATTATAAAAATATAGTAAAGAAAATTTAAGGAAAATATCACATAAACTTGTAATTCATATAATATAGTATAAAAGAAAAAAAATGTAACATAGTAGAACAAATTGCTAAATATGACTAATGCAACAAAGACAATACAACATCAACTACAAGACAAAATAGCTATAAAAAAAGAGTACATGAGATGTAGAAAACATTAAATAGAATAACATACAATACATATAAAATAAAATAAAATAAACTAAGAATGAGAAGGTCCCTCATAAGGCGGTGGTGGTTGAAACATGCTATAAACAAAGTCAAATTATACTTCAAACCAAGCTCAATCCCCTACACATTACTATTGGCTCCTCCTAACAAGCTCCGTACTCTCTAATATTTTTGTAAATCTTCAATTCTTTTTGTGCAAAATGCTCCATTCAAGCTCTATCAAGGGTAGTGATAGTGTACTGAAGGCTCCCCCTCTCTAGTTGCTCCCCTCTCTAGTTGCTTCCTCCTCTTCGGCCCCTATTGCAACTTGAGCTAGTTGTCACTTCTTACTATAGAAAGTGTGGATATATTGATTTATAAAGTAAAAAGAAGTGTGTTTTAGTGTCTTGGGATAGGTCAGGTTGAATTTGACCTTAAGTAAATAGAAAATCATGTGTCATAAGGCTAAATTGTATTTCCTTTTAGAATTTTGGTTTTTTTTCTAATGGTGAGAGTTTCAATGTAATAAATCTAAAGATTCACAACATTGAACTATGTGTGGGTCATGTATATATAAGACATAATGGAAAGAAAAGGTGTGATATTGTTTCTATCCCTAAATTTAGGAATGATATTTTGCCTAAGCATGTGTTGCATAAAGCGAGCGTTTAACCCAAGATGACTGGCTAGGGCTTGGTGTTGATGAATGGGTATGCCTTTAATGACCAAATTAAAAAAAGTCCAGTAGCATGTAGGGTCATTTGAGATTTATTATGTAGAAGGACTAGAATTAGAGATGTGAAGGTACTCATATAAATCAACATGAGTAAAAGATATTTTTCTACCATAGATTCTAGATTGGAAGATAATATGATTGAAGTTTATGATTAGATTTGCAAAAAAAAAAAAAATTTAAAAGGGTTTCAAAATGAAGTGGGTAGAATAGAGAGATTAAGAACTAAAGAGATGTTTTAACAAAGAGGTCAAATATTAGAAAAGATAACTTATATTGAATGAGTGGGTTTAAGGTAACAATATCACATTTTTTGTACTTCATATAAGTAGCTTCCTCACCATCAAATCGAAACCAATTCCTTTGCTTGTTATCACATACTCTCATGATAGCCATGTGAAGGATCCATGCACTCAAAAACTCAAGAAAATACATGAGAAGATAAGGAAAAATGAAGAATGAAGAGGATTTACTGAGTGTATATTTGGTCATATAGTACGAATAGGGGTTCATACAACATGATCATCTCCAATAGCTATATTTCACTAGTTTAATCATATAATATGATTCTTGAATTGTACAATACTATTTATATCATCCCAATGGCCATTTGAATGGCTATATTGACTTAGTAAAGCATACAAAATGATTAAAAAAATCATATAGTGTGATTAACTATCATTAATCATCCCAACATTCAAAATAATGGCTAGTTTGATTGAGTCAATCATACTATTGTAAACATATTATATAGTAAAATTATGGATCATCTAGTATGATCTATTTTATAATGAATTTCCTAGTCAATTATCCCAACATGTTTTGATACTATAAATATATCAATGCTATAATATGATGGGAATGGTATAGTACGATGGGAATTGTATAGTACACATCTAACAATTTTATGCTTTGGCTCAAAGTGAAAAATAAATAAAATTGAGCTAGCAATATGGAACAAAATAATAATATAGATGATCAAAATAAAGTAAGTTCAATAAAAGAGCATGCATAAATTTAAAAATAATAAAAGAAAATAAAATGAAAAATAAAGATTTATGAATGAAAAAAGAAAAAAAAAACAATAAAATAAAATGTTAAAAACTAAAAAATAATAAAAGGATAAAGATTGGAATAAAATAAGGAAAGGACATAAAAAATAAATAAAAGGATGCATGAATGAATACAAAAATAAATGTGCAAATTAAAAAGAAGGAAAAATAATCTTAAGCAATAAAATCTAACCAAAATTTAAGTTTCTTTTTTATGTAAAAGTTTGCGAGTGGAATCTCTATCTCAATCAATAGACCTACATATAGGATCTTTGTCATCTAAGACTCATGGAGTGATGTTTTTACATCCTTCCAATCATACTAATTTGATCAACTTTTAGGTGCACCATAATTGACTTAAAGGCATTGAATCTCAAGAGATAAATAAATTCACCCATTATTCTCTTCTTAACATTATAGTCATTAGTATCGATAAATATTTATTCAAAAATAAATTATTAAATTCAAACAAAATATCATCAACATAAATTTGTATAAAAATATCAAAATTAATAGCAACAAATCATTTTAAAAATGTCATACTGAGACCTTCCACACAATCAAGTTTTAATGAGTAATCAAATCTAAGGGGTCATTTAACCAAACCCATCTTCTTTTATAGCATCATTCAAGAAGATACTTTTATCATCCCTCGATAAAAGTTTAAATTCAAGTAATCTCCCAAAAAAATTCAAGAATTAATGTCTTATATTTGATCAAAATTTTTTTAGTCTCATACCTACTTTATTCTCAATAACTTCCAAGTTAATTAGTTTATAAACTTTACTTATATTTCAAATGAACATTGAGATTAGGGTCTTGACACTATCTCAAACACATTATTGTTTAGCAAATTGATTCAATTCTTTCTACATTGCTTTAGCCTAGAATTTATTAGATAAGATTTGTATCATAAGACATAACACCTTCTAAAATAAAGTTGGGGAAATATCTTTTAATTAATGAAATATAAATAAGAAATGTTTTAGATTGAAAATAAGAACCATTTCAAAAAAAATTTGTACTAATGGTACTTGACCTAAATGCTTTACAAGCAGAGTTATCTCTAGTTAGTTTTCTTGAGTACTCATTATTTATGTATCATATGCCTCCACCATCGCCTGAGCAAAGGTGGAACTACAAAACAAATTTAGGTTATTATTTTTGGAAACCTAGACTTGCTTGGGTTTCATACATTTAGAAAATTTTTAGGAATCCATGCATACTAAATGTGAATGATGTGTGTATAGATTAGCAATATGCCCAAACATGCCATAAGGAAAATAATGACTATTAAGGAAATAATGCCTCAACTTTATAGCTTTAAATTTTCTTTTCTAAATAGATGTGCTCTTTTTTGTAATTTTCAACTTCCTTTTTTAAAATTTTATTAGCACATTTAAGAAACTAAACTTTTAAAATTGGCCATGTTTTTGTTTTTTGACTTTTTGAAATTCTACCTATTTGTACTCATTTTTAAATTTCTATATTCATCTAGAAATGTGCTATAATTCTTTTCCATCGAGAAATTTTTTTTATTAGAGATGAATATTTTCTTTTCAAATATTTGAATGCAACATGTAATTCTTTACAAAAATTCAAGAGATCATGTTAATAAAGATTACTTACTTGATCATCATAAAATTCATAGGAAACCATTTTAGCCATTAAAGAAAGCTTTGTGGCTTCTTCTACAACTTCTTATGATACTTTAAATCCAAGTTGATCCATAACACATGCTAAGTTTTTCTTTCTCCTTTTTTTGCATCACCTTCTTCCTATTTGTCCTTATGATTTGTGTTCTTGACATAAGGACACTCTTATTGGATATAACATGGTTTCTTACATTCATAGTAAATAAGATCAGTAACTTTTGAAGAATTTTTTATTTTATTCTTGCCTTTCCTTTGGTCAAAGATATTTTTTTTATCTTTTAGGAATTTTTTTTGAACTTCTTAGTCATAAATTCCACATCATCATTATCACTAGTGCTTTTGTTCTCACAATATTTAAAAGTACTTGCTTTTAAAGAAATTGTCTTTTCATTTCTCTTATCACATACATTAGTATTTCAATGTAAGAGTTTTTATTCAATTTCGAGTAATTGAGCCAAGAAGGTGAAATTGATAAATCTTTGGATTTTGAAATGGTAGTAACCATGGATTCCCAAGAATTAAGCAAATGAAAGAGTTCATAACCATGTAAACTCTCTTCTTAAAGCATGCAATGGAGAGACAATTGTTTTAAAACATGTGTACATTAGGGGAAAAATTTGTGACATCACATAATATTTAAGAATTTCTTATTTGGATGATCCAATGCATCATTAAGGAATAAATATATTATCTTGAAAGATAAACTTGTTATCTTATAATGGATTTGATCACTTAATAAAAAACTCCTAAGGCTAATGGGTCTTTATGTGCTAGAGAGTTTTCCCCTGAACTACATAAGGAAGTAAAATAAGGTTTATTTTAAACTGGCTTCATGGTTTCCTATAAGGGTAAACCCTTATAGTTTATTACATATTAGGAATAGAGGACCTCTTCTTAAGAAAACTCTTGATTAAAGAAATAAGCTATTATTTTTATGGGGTTTTAAGCTAGTTTTCAAAGGCAAATGATAATTTGGAATTTCAAAAGAGAACGATCAGAAGTGGAAAAAGTTATTTTCAAAGTTAATAGGATTAAGGAAGAAATGCCTATAGATATTGGGATGCCCAGTAGGTGTTTCAACTATCATACCATTGGCATTAAATTTTGAAATTTAATAGAAATTTGAGTTGATATTTTATTAAAAAATCTAGTACTTAAATAAGACTGCAGAAATGCCTAGGAATGAAGACTTACTATGAGGAGGATGCTTTAGATCCTAAGTCTATAATTGCTTCTGAACAAGTGAGATGCTCGACATATTTCCCCTTTCAATAATTATTGACTCTTTCTCTCACATAAGAAAGGTAACATATCCTTCACATTTCTAGACTTATAACCCGCTTCGAAGGAAAGCCAACTAACATAACCTAAGTGAATTTTATATCCATGATGTCAAGTTTCATGAATGCAAGTTAATTAGGCTGTTACATTTTAAGAAAGAATTTAAAAACCTAGACTCACTCTCTAATCCCTAAGATCATGTTTAGGTATGAAATGATCCTAACTAATGCAACATATTTTAGCTTCCAAATATTTTTGACTAACAATCCACTTAAGGCCTTAGGGTATGCATTTTATGCCTAAATGACCTACAATTAGAAGTGGTCATGAGGTAAATCAAGAAGAGAAAGTAGACTTCCCTAGGAAGATGGTCATCCTCAAATGTCAGATACCCCTTATGTGCAATGGGTAAAGCACCCAATTCAAAGATTTAGAATAATATGCTAGCATGATTTGCAAAAGCTAATTATTTATAGTTTCTTTTATGTTATTCCTAGGGTTTTAATTAATTTGAAGTTTGAAGTTTTTTATTTTTGTTTAAGTTATTTAGATTTAAATTGGATAGATAATTTAGTTTTCCTAGGAATTTAACATCCAAGCATTCATCATAGGAAGCATGGCATAAAAAGAAACTTAGATAAGCAGGTTGATTCTATTACACACCTAAGATAAATCAAGCCAAATTTAAATTAATGAATAGGCCATTGCGGCCAAGTACTCTGAAAGAAAGTGAAAATGATCAACTGAGCTATGCCCTTATACAACCTAGCCTAGAACTATAAGTTTAGATCTATGAGTCATTCTTTAGGATTGCCTCCTTCTTTCGGGTCCTCCATGAGCTTCACAATCGACCACCATCTAGTATGGTCAGCTCCTACTATTCCTAGACTCTAAAGATCCTAACCTAATTCTATGCTCAAGTTACATTTTAAATTTCAAAATAAATCATAAACCCTGCAAAACAAATGTCAAAAAAATGCAAACAACACACAACTAAATATATTTATAAATATACGGGCTTAGCATTAGTTGCTTGCCAAGACCACCTATCTTATTGGGCTATGCTAAAGGATTTATTTAGTATCTGCAAGTAAATGATAATTTTATAATTTATTATAGTAGACCCTTTGGCACAGCCCCTTGTAGAAGATATCATTAGTTCTAAAAAGATAATCCTACCATCTAGTCTAACGTGCAAACAATCCTAGACATCAAGTCTAAAATAGGACACAAAAAACAAGAAAAACACATCACATCACAGAATATCATATAATGATCTAGCCTATGTCTAGGGTATGTGACCTAATAATCAAGCGCGTGATGGAATTGGGTTTATGTGTAAGACTTTGCTAGGCATTTTTAGATTCAAGTTTCAATTTAAGTTTAAAGGTTTATTTGATTTACCTTTGGATGGTTTCAATTCAAATAATTCAATGATTTGTGAGTTTTGTTTTCATTTTTAATTTAATTTTTATGTTAAAATGAATTCTAAGCTTACAAGAATGAAGAGTAAAATAGATTCCACTTTTGGTGGAATCCATTCTGTTCAACATCCTAAATCCTAATAGATTGAAGCCTTCACCCAAAGATGAAGATTCATTCTAAAGGTCTAACTAAGATCTTAAGTATCTTAATTAACCTCTTTGGAATCATTTAAATGATTTGGGTTTGAGTTCAATTTAGATCAATATTTTGATTTTATCTTGGAATTTAATTCTTCTTTAATTTTACTTTTATTTGAATATATGTTTCGGACTTTGAATTATTTTCAATTTGATTTGAATTAGTTTAATGTTTATTTTATTAATGTTTATGTCCATTTAATTTATGTTTATTTAATTTGAATTATTTTAACATAATACATTTAGGTTAATATTTTAATATAATATTAATGTGAATTAATTATGTGATAAGATTACATTAATTGATTTATCATGAATTTACTAATTTATTAACTTTAAGGTTTAATTATATTTTGCATTTTTTAATGGTTTTCAATAAACCTATGTTTTAATTAATCAAATTCTTGACTTAGAGTGTTGAAAAATTGTCCTTAGGTGTTCTAGTGTTGATGAAGATATTTTAAATTAATTTATGAATTTTAATAATTTATTACAATTTTTTGATTTATTAGTCCATGTAAGTGACCTAAAGATAGCAAATTCAATAACTTCCAATCTAGAGGTGAATTGATCATTGAAAGTTTTATGGCAAATGGGGTTCTTTGCCAATTTGATTTTCTAAAATTTTATTCGATTTGATGTGTAATTTGGGATTAATAATGGTCTTAATTATTTTATTAAAACTTAAATTAAGCTTAATTTAGAAAAAATTATTTAAGGGTTTTATTTATCATAGATTCCTCCCTTGAAGATGCATCCATAGTGGGTTAATTTAGAATTTCTAAAATTTTGGTTGGTTTATTATGATTTTCCTAAGTTCATGTTGAATAATTGGATTAATTAATTTAATTAAATGCCAAATTAGATCATTTTATGATTTATTAAATTTTAGTGAGTTTTAGTGGTGTTTTGAGGTTCATTAAATTTTATTGTGATGATTTAAGGTGTCTTTATCATTTTCCATAATTTTTTCAATTTAATATTAATTTATTTCATTACAATTAGGGTTTGAAAATAAAATTTTAATATCTTTTGATTTACTTTGCAATAAATCATGAATTTTTTCTAAGGTATATTTTGAGCTAAATTTAAATTTCCCAAGGTTTCATATTGATTGGATTATTGGTTTGTGATTAATTTGAGTTTGATTATTTTCATTTAAACAAATTAACCAAAATTACACAAAAAATTTGGGATTCTAGGTTCAATGGATTTCTCTCAGATGAATCCATAGAGCTCTTGTTTGCAATTTTTGGATTTATATTCTATTTTTTATTATTTTTAAAATTTTTATGATATTTTTTAATCTTTATTTAATTCAAATTTTTGAAAATTCTTATTTTAAACTGTCAGTGCCACATGGCGTCAATGTGGTGCCGTATTACGCATGGCGGTTCCCGATTCATCCATCTAAAATTATGGTGGGGAACACAGGATACGTCCTAACCATCCAATCTTTGATCGGACGATCAAGATTTCACTCATGGTTTTCTTAAGGTGCTTGTCGGATCATGCGACTAGATCAAGACCGTCTGTTCCTTCTGTTCTTATTGGCGGCGGATGCCATCCATTAAATTTGGTTGATTTCTAGCAATCCAAGGGAGTTTCAATTGATTTTGATTACAAAATGATCAAGGATCAATTTATAATTGATCCATATGATTTGATCTCCTTGGAGATCAAATTATCTTTCTATAGAACCAAACAAAATTGCATAAGGCGTCAGTTTGGGTTCATACCTCATTAGCGGTGATCCCTGGTGGTCACCGACCTTCATGCACCTTCATCTCAATGGGCCAAAGCTATGGTAAAGATTTCTTAGCTTGCCCCCTTGCCAAACACCGTGGAGACCAACACTTGGCCAATTGCCATTGGCCTTGGTTATTTTTTGGATTGCTGGCAATGACGAACCTCAGGGAGGGTTTGTTTGAGGTTGCCTCCACCTCTAGAATGTGTAGGGAGATCCAATTTGAGTGGAGGAATACTCCCTCCCCATTTTCATTTTTGGAGAAGCTCCTTGCCATCGGCCATGATAGAATTTCAGCCTATTGGCGGCAAAAGGATCGGGGAAGGCTTCAAATTTCCTTCTATTCACCTGAGGAGCATGTAGGAGTGATTGGTTTTATAAGGAAAGCTCATTTTCTATCTTTCCATATGGATGAGAGCTATATGTAAAGAGCTTTAGGTGGCCGAGTCACTCGTGATGAAGACCTGATGAAGGGGTTGATTAGGTTGTCTTTCCCTTATGAGTGTGTTGAGATGAAGTTCTTGAGGCTTCCTCCATCTCTTTATTTTGGACATGAGCTAGCTCATGGAATCCATGGAGGAAGCCAAGTTCCTTTTGCTATGGTGATTACCTTGGAGGCTAGCTCCAAGGGGTGGTCAATGAATGAGAAGAGTCCAAAGTTATAAGGTTGAGGTGGGAGGAAGAATCAAAGAGGGTATCATGGATTAGGGAGAGATTTGTTTACACACCACTCCTCATTTCTCCATGTGGTTTTCCCTCAATTTGGATGCATTTGTACCATTATAAACTTCATGATTTTGGCGCCATTCATCCTAAACTCACTTTAGAATGTATTTAAGTGAGTTAAGATAGATTAGTGGAGGCTTTGGGACAAATCCCCACCTTTCATCCATTTGGGTTTGGATAAATTCAAATGTTTTCTTTGATTAATTATTATTAAATTTGAGTTCAATTATATTTAATTGATGCTTTATTATGTTTTGAGTTGAATTTGCATTTCATTTCAATTTAATCCATTTTGGCTTAAATGGGTTAAAGTTGATTTCAATTTGGTTCAAATGACCCATTTGGATTAATTAAATTTATTTAGAATCCAATCATGTTTAATTACATATATGGAGTGATTTAGAATGATTGACTTCAAATGGTTTGAAGTTAATTTCAATTTTGACCCATTTGGCCCAAATTAGGTTTAATTGGTTAAGTTGGTTTCATTTGGGTTAAATGACCAAATTGGTCAAATTAGACCTAATGATTGATTCAATTATATTTAATGATCATTTACAAATTATTTTAAACAATCAAATTGAGTTGATTTCAATTTGATTTGGGTTCAAACCCAATAAGGCCCATTTAGGCCTATTTAGATCAAATGATCTAATTAGCCTAAATAAGGCCTAAATAAATTTAATTCTTTTTTACATGTTTATTCTATTATTTAGATAATTTGGAATGATTTCATTTGGTCAAGTTTAGATGGGTTGACCTTTGACTTGGTGGGACCCACATATGTCAAACTTATGTTAAAAGGGTTGACTTGATTTGATTTTATTTGAATTTGGATTCATTCATGTTCATATTTTGATTTTATGCTTTTCATTTGCTTTAATTTTGATTTATTTTGATTTTATTTGAATTTTTTGGATTTAATTAATTATGAGCTTAATAGGATAACTAGGATAATCACCTTAATCACCTTGCTTTAAACTCACACGAATCCAATTTTTAAGTGAATTGTGTTTGATTTAATTTATGTTTGAGATTTAGGTTGAGTCTACCTAAATCTATTATATTAGATCAAACCCAAAGAGGATGCACTAGGTCACTAGGTTTAGTGTTCTAAGTGCTTAATTATGAGGCTCCTAATATTGGATTAGGTGTCCTAATTCCTAATCTCAAAAATGATGTCCAACATAAAGTCAACATACATGTCAGAATTAGAATCATGAGGTAGCATATGAAAGAGTTAATAATCATATAAAAGCATGTTAATGCAAGATTTCTTGACCACATTAGTTCACTCATAAGTAAAGCACAATTTTGCCCAAGATTGTTTTTACTAGTTTTACAAATCTTTTAAATTTAATCTTCAAACTTCAAACAATAAAAAAGAGTTTGAATCTCTTAAATTTAATAATGCTAAATTCCACTCTTCCAATGACCATGAATTTAAGGATTTTTAATTCATTTGTCATTGACAATATCATGTGGAGGTGAATATCCAACTTTAATCATATTCCACATTGAAATTTATTAATTAAATAAAAATTGACATATGAATTTTCTAAAACTTAAAAATAATATCATCAAAGAGAGGTGGTTGAGTAATAAAGTATCCTTCCAAGTTATTTTTATTTTATAGATGTACCATTAATGGATCTACTAGTGATTGTTCAACTCAAATAAGCAACCTACTTTGATACAACTTATAAACACCCAAGAAGAGTGTGACTTGGTGTGCTTTTAAAAATTTCTTAAAATTAATGATCAAATCAAATTCTTATTTTCATTAAAAAAAACTACATATTATATCTATAATGGTTTGTTCCAAGACCTATGTCCATTCTCCAAGGTGGAGATGCCTTTGTCCTTAATGGGTAATGGGAAACCAACTGCTCCATCTCTTTCAAGGCAAGAAGGATGCCACTCTCTCCAAAATATAAATAAAACTTCTTACAATAAAATCTTACACAAATTTTCAACTAGAACAAAATCTCAAGTCAAAGTATAAGAATTAAAGGCAAGATGAAAGAAAAGAACATCCAAGATGAAAGTGCAAACTTACCAACACAAAATCCATAAAAGAAAAGTGGAAGAGATAAATCTCACTACTTTTCTCTTAAGCTAAATGCTTTTCCCTAAGCCTCAATTAAGATTTTTTACATTGAAGCTTCTGGTTAGGCTCCCAACAAGGGGTATTTATAAGGAGAGGGCTAAATAAAAATATGGAAAAATTAATTTTAGGAAAAATTAGTTCAATCATATTATATGATCCAACATCATACTCTATGATCTATTCATTTTATTAGGGTTAGGAGTTTGGATGATACGGTCATCAAATCAGCCATCACTATTTATATTATACGATCAAGGATCATACTATATGAATAATATAAATTAAAAATTTAGCTCTCTATTTGTTTATCCTGTAATCACATCATACAATACAAACATATTAATAAAAAATTTCCAAAAATTGAATCCCACAAATTCGGATTAAACTCAAGTAATTACCAATTAATATTGTACTATAATAATTTATATCATACTATATGATCAATTTAGGCATAATTTATAATTAATTGACTTAATCTTTGGTAGCTAAAGTAGTTAACAAAAATGGATAATTGTATAATATGATCATGATTATGGAGAGCAATTTCTTTGGAGAATAATTTGGTGTTAGAAAACAAAATTGAATTGCACTAGCTCACACAATCCATATCATGGGAGTGGTACTCACTATATTTGGTGGATATGAGGAGTTGTTATGGAGAATAATTTTAAAGTGTTTCAAAACAAGAGAGATGAACTTAATCATGGTCAAATCACCAAACATGATGATTGTCCTTATTAGCTGTAGAGAATGATTGACCCGTAGTCGAACCCTTTCAAAGACATTATAATAATCATAACACTAATATCTAACTACCAAATTAGCAGTATATCAATTGAAATGGAGAGCTTAATAAATATCATTTTAAGTTTGTGTTTAATAAGATGAATTTAGAGAATTTAAAACTTTAATGCATAATGGATCCACTCTATAGATTCTCTTGGTAGAAGAGGGAGATAGAAGTATAATCAATCTTTCGATAACAAAGGTAGAAGAAAAGTAGTTTATGATAATGGAATCTTTGATCAATCACTGCTCAGTAGCATTACAACAATGGCATCTACATTATCACATTGAAATGAGAATACTAGAAGGAAGACAAGTAATTACTATGTATGGTGACTTAAAACAAGTTGGAAGCTCATGCAAACCTAAAGAAGTATGATCATTTCAAGTTGCAAGAATTGGATTAGAAATTTTAGAGAAAATTGAAGAAATACAATTAGTTAGAATTCTTAAGCAAATTTTAAGAATCAGCTCATCCTATAGCCCTAAGCACAAAAAGTATTAGTGAAAGCTTTAAGGGAACACATGAATATGTTCACCTATACTATTGTAGAGATGCTAGGTATTAGCATTCACATCACCTACCATTGACTTAATGTCTAAAAGAAACATGATCAATCAAGAAGAAAATAAGAAAGATGATAACTACTCACAAAGGTAACCAATTAAAATCTTAATATGTTGTTGGAGTCAAGTTTCTTCAAAGAGGCCTAAAACCTAAAATGGATCTCCAACATGATAATGGTGTAAAAGGCAAATGGTAAATGGTGAATGTGTATAGATTTCACTAACTTAAAATAGAATTACCCAAAAGATAGGTACTCACTCTCTCATATCAATACAATTGTTGACCAATAGTGGAGATGATCTTCTTGGATGATTTTATGTTATCATTATATAAAGATGTACAGGTTGATTCAAATAAGAATATCTTTATCCTGAAGAGCTTTAGTACTATAAAGTGAAGCCCCTTGATTGAAAAAATGTTGGTGCCACTTATCAGAGATTGATAGACTAAGTCAATATGGCGAAAAGATAAAGAAGTGTGAAAGTTTATCTAAATGACTTAATGATCAAAAGTAAGTCACCTGAGCGGCACATTCTAGACTTGAGAGAGGCTTATTCTGCTATAAAAAAGTATAATACATCTATTAATATATTAAAATGCATGTTCATTATTAGTTCATGAAATTTCATGGGATTTGCCGACCCCACCTAGTGGGATTAAGGCTTCTTGTTGTTGTTGTTGTTGTAATGTTAAAGAAATATTTGACGTCCTATCACCAAAAAACACTATGGAGGTGTAACAGCTTAGTAAAAGAGTCTTAAAGGTTTAAATAGGACCATCACAAAGATGAAAAATGCGATTCTCTTTATTTAAAAATTCTTAGATGCCCAAAGACATTCAAGTGTATGCTAAAACGAAAAACAATCTTTCAAAATTGAATGAATTACCCCTTATGCTATAATGCCTTAAGCCAATTATGCCTTGTTATTATATTTAAGAATTGAAGAATATGCAGCAAGTTATATGTTATTTCAACAAAAAGGGAAGATGGAATGAGTAGTGTTAGGGCTATTAAAAAAGCTTGTTATTCGAGAACAACTCATGTTTGGCTCATTCAATAGCTCGTGTTCGGCTCGTTCATTAAGCAAGTGAGTTGAACATAAACAAATATTTCAAGCTCAATTTATAAACGAGTCGAACATGAAAAATTCTAAATTCGATTGTGTTCGGCTTGATTTAGCTTGAAATAAAAATTATATATATATATATATATCATAATTATAAGAATGGCTTAGTGGTTGGTGTTTTGCCATAAAAAAGATTGGCTTAGGTTCAAATCTTCTCTCTTATAAATTTTTCGGATTATTCCTTTTCGAGCCTATATGAACCATTTCGAATAATTCAAGCTAATCACGAACACTAAAATTTTGAGCAATTTTGAACACGAGCTGAACACGAATAGAGTAATTTTCAAATGAGCCGAACATGAATAAAGGTTCAGCTTGCTCAAGCTCAGCTTACTATATTAGCAAATCCCTAAAGGGTGTCAAGAAATAATATCCAATTATTGAGAAACTTACACACACCCTCATATTGTTAGCTTAACAACATTGGCATTACTTCTAAGCACACTCAATTTAAGTACTCACTAACCACTCACTTATGTAATAAGCCAAACAATTCTAGAAGATTATTAGAGTTATTAGTCAAGAAAAGTTAGTTTGACTCTTTTTTTCTTGCCTCTCACGAGATCTAGGAACAAGCACTAGGTGAGTTTTATTAGACTTTAAAGATTTACAATAAAACTCAATGTGCTTAGAGAAACTTATAACTAGGTGAATCCTTAAAAAAATAAGAGATGGAAGCAAGTGTTGTATTACAAAGATTATCAATTATCATAGTCACATAATCCATAAAGTTTATGTTTTGAGTTACCAATAATCAATCTTTGCATGATGCTCAAAACACCTTATAGCGTACTCAAATTCTTAGCTTATGGTGAATGAAATAAATGATGTCTACAAAGTCAAAGATGAATCCCTATAAAAGAATTTATATGAAGTGAAGGTGGAGATATGAAAGTTTTAAGTATTGCAAGATTAAGCAAGTGCTAAGAGAACAAAACCACTTCATTGACTTATTATCTAAGACAAATGGGTTAGAGTTGAACTCACTTTGTTGAGTATAGAAGGAGGCTGTATCATTACAAATAATATGTAACAACTCACCATGCTAGGTTAAACTAATTAAGAAGTTTTGAAGATTTAAGGGCTAGAGGAGAATGTTAAGATTCTAAAATATTCAAGATCAAGGCAATCACATACATCTTAATCAATGGTGCACTATTTCATAAGTTTGTGACCCCTTTAAATCTTAGTTATGTTTGACAAAGAGAACATGAAAAGGTGGTCAGTGAGGTGCACTTAGAAGAATATGGGAGTCACTTAGGTGGGAGAAAATTTTCCCATTGCATTCACCACCAAAGATACTTCTGATATACTTTAAGACAAAATGCAAATAACTTTACTAGAGATGCGGTGCCAAAAGCTCACTTCTATGCAGTTGTAGCTACCACAACCTTCATACCTAATTACAAGTTGTTAGCCCCTCAATTTGTGGGTGATAGATTTGATAAGTTCTCTACCACTCACTAGTGGCTAATGAATTTTCATACTTATTATGATCAACTACTTTGGTAAGTAGTTTGAAGCCATGTCACCTACCAAAATTTCTACACAAATTGCTCAAAATTTTACATGGACTAACATCATTTGTAAATATGGAATACCATCTATCACCACTAATAATGGCCCTAAGTTTGTCTATAAAAGGCTAAATGAATTCAATGAATCCCAAATGATTGGCCTTAAGTTTACTTCTATAGATCATAGATAGACTAATAAAGAAGTTGAAGCTACACAAGAATATCTTCAATCTCTTAAAGAAGAAGATTGAAGGAAGCAAGACCAAGAGGGTTAATGTTCTACATATTATTCTCTAAACTCTTAGAATAAGACCAACTTATCCATTCATCCTGACATATGGAACATAAGTAGTGATAACTATTGAGAGTAAGTTTCATAGTTAAAGAGTCAAGGTGACTACTAACCTTAATTAGGAAACTAATAAGTGGGATAAATGCAACACAAAAACCATGGAGAATTTACTCAACCTATAGGAGGAAATATAAATTGAGGCATCCTTGAGGCATAAGAAAACTCAAAGAAAAATGGCCAAATATTACAATAGCCACATAAAAGAGAAGCACTTTAGACGCAACAACATTTTAACCACATGAGCCTTCACATAACAATCTATGTTTTGATGCTCAAAAATATTTTTTTGGTTAAGCAATTCTTTTCACTGATCAGTTGCATGTAGGCCATGGTATGCTTTCATTATAAGAACTACAAATAAGTAGCTCAATAAATAAATTGACTGAGAGAGCATGCACAATAGAAATTTCAAGTGCTAGAACATGGAAGAATCCATGAACAGTACAAATAAGGAATGATTGATGCCAAATGATTTGAGTCAAACCCAAATTTGTGTCATTATTTTTGGTTTTTTTATTATGCTTATACCTTCATGTATTTAGCATGTGCTTGATGAAAAACAATGAAGCACACATACACACACACTAAATAATTTTTTTTTCTTTAAAAAATTAAATTGGGAAATCATACCATACAATTTCTTTTGTACTAGATGATTGTCCATATTTATTCCTAATTTTAGTCATCATAACTAAGTTAATTAATGCAAAAATTTCCAAAATCAAACTAATTGTATTATATGATGTTTGATCATACTATATGACTAGTCATTTATGTTAATTATTTTTAACCACTAAGATTAAATTATTAATTATAATTTTTCCTAATTTGATAAATCTTATAGTACGATGTTCAATCATACAATATAAGTTTGTTTGGTGATTACTCAAATTTAATCCATAATTTGTGGGATTCTTTTAGAAGAATTTTTTCCCTAAATGTTCATTCTACACCATGATATCATATAGTTGAACAAATATAGAGCCAAATATTTTAGTTTGTACTATTTGTATAGAATGATCCTTGGTCATATGATATAAATAGTGATGGTTGTTGTAATGATTGTATCTTCTAAAGTCTGTAACACTAGAGAATTGAACTAATCATATAGTACAATGTCTAAACATATAATAAAATTGGATTGATTTATTAAAAATAAGGAAGAGACAAAGATGCAAATGGCTAAATATTAATAGTTGGTATTGAAGAAGGCTAATGTGGTTACTTTCTAGAACATACTGGGCAAGCTCGCCCACATATGGGATGGTCCCTACATAGTCAAGAGGCAAGTTAGCCTTGGAGCATATCAACTACATACTCTAGACAAGACATCGCACCGGGAACATAAAGGATCTAAATAAATTCTACCCATAAGATAAGTCCAACTTTTGAATCGTATTTCCCACTAATTTTCTATTTATGAAATGCTAAATGCTTTTCACATAGCAAATGGGTGCTTGTATAACTCGTAACATAATCGTGATAATTAACTCACTATACAAACTTGGTGAGTACCAATAGTCGAAGTTAACACTTCTTGAGGAGTAGCATCCTAGGCTATTCAAAGACACCACTTTTGACTCAAGTGAAACGCATAAAGCTTGGTAGGCCCTCCTTAGCATGAGCAAGCAAAAATTAACTTATATAATACTTGAGTAGTAGATCATACTTGAACAAAATGATTCATAAATTACCATGGGGAGAATGAGTGTAGAACTGACACCCTATGAAGCTGATGACTTGCCAAGACCAGCACTCTATTTAGTTGGCCACTTAAGTGTAAGATAGATAACCCATGAGATCACTAATTCTCTAAGGTCAACACTCTATATGGCTGAAAACTTGAGTGTAAGACTGATACCCCATGATGTTGGTGGCTACCCAAGACTCACACTCTATGCGTTAGCTTGAGTGTAAGATTGACACCCATGAGGTGGGTGGCTCCCCATGACCAACACTCTATGCAATTAACAACTTGACTATAAGACCAACACCGTAAGGTCAACAACTCTCTATGGCCAACATTCCTTATGGTTTATAGTCACCATAATATACACTAAAATGAGTACTCAAAATAATTATACCATAGCAAGTATGCTCAAAGGCTTTCTTGAGCATAATACTTAAGCAAAATTTCATAATTGTGACCTAATTGAATATATTTGGTGATCATATTTCATGAAGTATATCCAAGTTGTTGATAATGAGTGTGAGTACCTTGATAACAAACATGAATAAGTACTCAAGCATGTCATAATAAATGTATTGAGCTACATCCAATAAGTATTCATTACTCCAAGTGCGTGTGTTTACAAAGTAAGCTCATTTAACAAAATGAAAGAGAGTATTAAAAGACTTTTTTATTTCATCAAAAAATTTTGTTTACAAAAGGTTCATATGACAGTATGAAAAAGTCATCATATTTATTCTTTAACTTGTAAAGAGAAAAAAAAAAGGGGAAAAGAAAGAAGCCGATTGGTGTTTCCTTCGTCGCTACCTAGTAGAGTTTACCTTGACAAAATAAGTACATCATTAAAATCTTGGAACTTGGTGTCCAATTGATTGTGCTACACAAATATAATGATCATGATGTTAGTGCCCTCTTTCAAATTATATTATAGTGAATACTTGTAGTCATCAGAGCTAAGGAAGCCCAAAAACTTGGCCTCCATCTACTAGAACTTCTCAATGTAGTGGAACAGCTCCACTTCTAGCTTCTTCTTTTCCACTTCTAGGTGAGTTAGCCAAGCATAGCTCACTCCTTCTCCTCCTAGCACTTTGCCCCTCCTTTAGCTTGGAAATCTTGCCCTCAAGAATTTGAACGTGCTCTTCACAAACATGTGCTATGTCCTTACTATTGATAGCTCTTTCTTCTATAAAAGGAACATGTTACAAACTTCCCAAGTCAACTATCATGTAATGGCTAAGGCATTCATTATGGTGCAAGGAAACTGTCTGGCAGGAAGTTCATCAAGGAGCAAATGCAGCACATCAGAAAAAGTTCATCACCCTATTTTGAATGCCTCATCCATTTACTTGATAAAGAAAGTGCTGAAGTTGCACACATCATACTTCCCTTCTTGAACATGCTCTTCTTGCTTAGGCAATCATGGATAGGAGGGCTTAATGCTCTTTTCTTGAAATTCTTGGGATGAGAACTCTATCCTTCATCAAACAACTAGTAGGCGACCTCGGTGAAGCTCGACTCACCACCAGCTCCTCATACTTGTCCAAGAAGGTGATGACCTTAAGAGTAAGATTATATTATGAGACTCAAGATAAATTGTAGATATGATAGAAATATTCACTAAAGAGGAACTCATGGACCTTTCCAAAATGGAGATAGTGGGAGATATCCAAACATTTACCAATCACTTTCTCTATAATCTCCTTCCCCTGAGCACTCACTTGCAGGGATTTTAGCTTGGCTTTAGTGAAAGGAACATGAGTAGTAAAATGACAAGCTAGTTGAGGTTTTAAAATCACAAGTTTTTTTCCAACTTTTTCAAAAAAGAATTTCAAAAAAACCACCAACAACAGATGGTGCCATCTTGGTGTTTCTTAGCAAAGACAAAGCAAGGAGGGCATTATCCATGTTAATCCCTTCACTCTTAGGAGGATTAGAAAGATGGTAATGCTCACCATCAAATTTTGTCAAACTTGGGTGACAACAACCTTCTTGTAGTTAATTATATCTACCCACTCATGAAGTAGAGGGAAGAAAAAGCTAAACTAGTAGTGGTCCATAAGGATGCACAACTCAATGGGATTAATAGTGTTGAATTGCTGATCCATGTTAGCCACTCACACTAAGAAGTTCAAATTACCGTGATAGTAGCCATGGAAGATGAATGAAGTGATTGATGACTAAAGTTAATGTAGTTCTCAGCTTCGGTATGCATGAACCCCAACCATGTTATTTTGAGCCACCATCACCATGACTTATTGGCACATACAAAGAGTTAAAAGGGTGGGTGAGAGAGCATTGAAGTAGTTCACACAACAAGAAGTTACTTGCTCAAAGCAAAGGATGAAAGGTAATAAAAATTCAACCAATCATAGTAAATTATAATTTATAGATGTGACAACCATAAATTTGATAACACGAGGTCACATCAATCATTAAATAAAGAAATCATTACAAAACCCCGCAAAAACCAAAAGTGGTAGACATTATGATAAAATCAATTAAAACACTCACTTACCTTCCAAAATGCTTACAAAAAACTCAACACTCAAGAGGCGAGTAATAAATGTGAATACATTTTCATAAATATACTTTATTATTGCAATAAATTAAATTATAAACATAATCCCTAACTTCCTATATACATCATCTCTTAAATTATTTTATAATGGGTTCTGAGTGCCACTCCTTAGCGAATGCCTTTTTATTATACAACTATTTAAACATGAAGTTGATGCCCTTGATAAGGTGGGAAGACTTGCTCAACTTGACACAGTGTCAAAGTAAAGTTAACCCAGCCTTTATAATCACTAACCTACATTGGGACTCTACCTACCCTGACTGCCTCCATTTCAACTCAACCTCTAACTTCATTTGCAGCTTGACTGACTGCTACCTCAATAAGCCTAAGCCAATGTCATGAGAGGCCACTCTCCTCTATAAAGAGACAACCTTGGGGAGTACCTGAGAAGCTATGGCTTTGATTTGATCTCTCATTTAGGGTGGGGATCCCTCTCCTTTAGATTCCCCACTATCCTTACAAGTTGATGAGAGAAAACTCACCAACATTCTTAAATATTTATGTATTGAACCCGGTTGTCCCGGTGATTAACTAAGCAGAGCAACCGATCCCCCTCTAGGGTCTAAAGGTCCACCCTCAAAGGATAACTCTAGCCCATCAAGGGAACACTTAGAGGAGTTAGAGTTACCTCTACATAATGAAAATGAATTCAATAAGCAATGATAAATAAATATCCATAAGGGGACTTGCTAAAGGCATAATCTTTGAAAAGGAAGCCACTATTGTAGCATTCAAACATATCCTTTACTTCGATGATGCCCCAATAACTCACTCATGGTCAAATAAACTTTTTTCTCTGACTACTTTGGGTATCCAACAAAATAACTTTAGAGTTGATGACTACCTTTTGTCACCCTCCACTAATGCCTACAAACTCATCAAACGTAGCTATAATAATAAAAAAGTGAAGTCAAGAAATAGTCAAAAATAAAATGTCACTAAACAATGATGAAAACTATCTCTAAGAGTCAGCACTTACATCATTCTCATGTCTACCAATGAAAATCATTACTTCTTTTATGAAGTTTAAGAAGATGTTCCTAATATAATTTGCTAGTGCCCATAAGCCTTTAAGAGCTTGTAGGCTATTTTATAATTAAGATAAGAGATAGGTGAATCATTTATGAAATTCATTATTTATTTCTAATGTGTATTGTTGGATAAAAAACTTTTGGATCCTAAAGTCACACAAGCTACACTCACTTAAGGCCTCAAAAGACTATTTTGATTTTTCTTTTGCCTTTAGTGACTCAAAGCACTCATCGAGCTATTGGAGTTAGCCAATAGCCATGTGAATGTAAAAGAATATAGATAACTCATCCAATCAACATTGGTGACTCATGGATGTATTTTAGGAAAGAGGTTGCCAGAGAGATCATCAAAGCATAGGTTCCAAGTTCACGCACAAGATAGAAGAAGAAGATAGCTACTTGATGAGAGAGGTGTTGATACATTTGAGAAAATTCATAAATCATCCAACTCACTATGGGCATGATAAATATTTTCAATCGATTATAGTCACACCTTTATGGGTGTTAATTATTTAGATACTAGAGGCTATTCAAAATAAAAAAATTCTTCAATTGATCACCACCTTTGAAGGTTGATGTTTACAATTGAACTAAGTATTGTACATATAATTATGACAATGGACTTAGCCTTGAAAGTATCTACATCTAAAGAGTTTAGTAAAAGAACTATTAAAATCTAGGAAGCTAAACGAGTTCATGAAAAGAACCAAAAAGAAGGCCACTAGTTGAGTAACAAAGTCACCCCATTTCATGCCAACTATATTACTGGAGTTATATCTACCATTTTTGGTGACGAGGAGTCATCCAAGTGAGAAAATCTCTAGAAAATACATTTTAGAGAAGTTAACTCTATGGCCATGGTACGAGCACTGATTATAGCAATTAGCCTTAATTTCTTAGAGAAGGACAAACTAATAATCAATAACCCATATAATGGTGATAGTTATCACAACATTAATCACCAATAAATAGATAGGGAGTATTCTATTATACATAAGGAGTTCAATGAATATTGTCTGCAAATCTATGTTCATTAAAATGAAGTTTGCAAGTTCAAAACTTATCCTAATAAAAGGTCTCTTCTATAGATCTTTTAAAGAAAGGAGAGACATAGAAGTGACCACTAAAAAACACCTTTGATGATGTGCTCTACCATATTTGGAAACATGGGTAGAGTAGATTTTTCATGAGGCGATTGACATATATTTAACTAGATTTCCCTAACATTACATTAGAATTTATTTAGATATTGGTTCTACTTCCTATGGACACAAGCCTCCATAATTAATTACTCTCTTATCATAATAAAAGAGCACTCTCAATTATGGTTGGAAATAGACATATCTATTGGATATTCATTGTCTTAGAGGTATAGTGTAGTTAGATAATAAGGAAATAGAGTGTAGTCCCGATCAAGATTCATCGTCCATCTTCCCGAGACTATATTTTTCCTTTAACAACATCGAGACATAGTTGTAATGTCCGAGAGTCCGATTAGTAGCCATGGGTTACCTTGTTTCAAGTATCTCAGTAGACTTAGAATATTTTATATAAGTGGTGTAAGAGTGTTCACTTGGTGAACGAATAGGAAGATGGGCATATATTTTTTTTGAAATGCCAAAATTATAGTTGTCCTTATGATGGACATATATGAATTTTTTCACATGGCGAATGAATTATGGTGGTGTTTGCATGGTTAATTGATAGATGTTCACAATGTAAATCAATAAAAGGTTGGGCTTACATCCATTTGGAATGCCAAAATTATAGTTGTCTACATGGTGGATAGATATGAATTTGTTGGCATGGCGAATGAATTATGGTGGTGTTCATATAGAGAATAGATAAAAGACTGGTTGTAGTCTTTATATTGTACTTATATATTTTTGAGGGGCACCTTAGTCTTTGGAATACGTCTAAGCCTTTACTTAGATAATTAGATCTCATATTACAAGTGTACATTTGAGCTATGAAGTCCGATGCTACATAGGTGGAATCACCTGCTAGCATTATTAGTCCATTTGATTGTTTGAATAGTGTCACGTAGCCTTGTAGTCGTGGCATTAGTCATGATTCTTGATAGTTATATGATGATTAAAGAGAAATTACAACCTCACTTTAATGGGCATCATGGTGCTAGGTTAGAGCATTGTGCACTGCAATACTTTTGGTATGGCTCAGTTATAAAATTTATTATAATTAAATTTAACTTTTTGACCGATGTCGATGGGTTAGCGGCTCGGCAGCATGTAAGTGCCATGGTGTTGGTGCCATATTCTGTAACATGAGAAGCTGACACCATGTTTTGTCACTACTGACGGGCTTGATTTATAAATAAAACCTAGGGGCTAAGGATTATGATCCAATAGTTTCTATCCTTAAATATTTGTTTCTCTTTCAGCCCTATTTTCCACTCTAGTTAACATATTCATCATGCCTCCTCTCAGAAGGGTGGTGAGCAGGAAGAGGGCATCTATCAATGCAGATTCATCGGTGTTGATCAAGAGCGATATTAATACGCCTCATCCATAAACACTTAATCGAGAGGAACTTCTGGATCCTAGTGAAAGTGTTGAAGTGGTGATCATGAGACAAGGCTTGGCCAAACCGGCTTATGATAATATCTCATGCGTTGTCTTAATGGTGCGTGAGATCTTTTTGAATGCACGAGTGAGCTAGGACAACAAAGCATATGTACAACGAAAACTAGTAAGTTTCAACAGTACTACTATTAATGCATATTATAATCTCCAAAATATTGATTACAACCAATATCTTACTTATTATAATGATCATCTCAATTTTGACAAGATCCTCCATTTTCTTTCTAACAAAAATGCAAATTTGCAATGAAAATGATGGGAAGAAAGAATTATCAACTTTCCTGCCATCAATCTTATTGATGAATCCAAGGCTTAGCATTCTTTCATTTTCGCTTATGCGGTAATAGTAGTGAGGTTACCAAAGATAGGGATATTTTATATTTTGTTATTCAGATGGGATTTATGATCGATATCGAGAAAGTTATTCATAAATTATTTATAATATATTGAAGGGGAACACTACTATTGGGTATGGTCACCCTTCTTTGATTTATGGTTTATGTGTTGCAATGAGAGCGGTAGGGGGCCTGATGAAGAAATACTCATTCAAAAGGCTCCTCACGAGGGTAATTGATTTGATTGATGTTCAAGTGGGGATGGCTCACGCGTGCCCCACAACCTTGAATCTTCAGTCCCAGCAAGTCCAAGAAATTGGCAGTCAGGTCACAGACTTTAGAAAAAGGGTGGAACAAAGTAGCCATAAGTAGAAGATTCTAGAGCATAAGTTTGATCATCATATGGATCAATAGCATATGTAATTCTCTTAAAATGGCCTAATTCAACACACTACTCAACATGTTCCAGATGTAATTTGGTAGATGATCAGTCTCCTTCCCTATGGCACCTCAAGATCACCTTTGTGTCATTACCCCAGATAAGCAGAGGAGGTGAAAGAGGAGGAGTAAGAGGGTGATGAGTATAATTATTAGTTTGCCCCATTTTTGAACTTTTCTTCTTTTGTAATTTATAATTTTTTTTAATTTAGAAATAAAATTTCCCTTTTTATTATTTTGTTTTGTATGTTTGTATTAGATTAGTTTTGTCAATTTATCGCTCCAAGATTTAAATAAAAATATTCAAACATATTTATAAAATTGAAATCTAAGTGGCAGCGCCTCAGTGTTGTAAACTAGTGCCTTAGCGTAGTGAATAGAATGGAAAACCCAAGAGCTTGTTGCGGTGTTGTCCCTATGGAGTCACTATGCAATGGTGATTTTATGTCCATTAATAAGAAATTTTTCTATGTTCTTTATACTTATGTTAGTGAGATATATCACTGAGGTTCTAGTCCTATGGTGCTATGGTGCTAGGGTATATTATGCATTATTAATTTAAAAATATTCTAAGTCATACTTCCCACACCAAGTGAGCATGATGTTGCGGTCGATGCCATGGCTAAAGTTATTTTGATAGTGCACCATAATGCTAGTTCTTGGACACAATGGCATTGTTCATTTTAATAGAATACAGAGCACAACACGCTGCCTTGATATTTAGCTCCAATGGAGTCAAAATTGAGTTTCTTGTGATATTTTAGTAAAATTTTTAGAAATTTCAATAGAATTTTACTATAGCAGTGCTAGATTTCAAAATCCTTATGTGAAGTACTCTTCTCTCTTATTTTAGATCTAAGATTGATGGAGGGGAGGGGTTTTCATCTCACACGAATAAAGTTCAACGGATGTCATGATAATCTTCTTTTCCACATCAAATCTAAGATCAATGGTGGGATTATGGTTTAACATGCTTTTAAAGGTAATGACATAAATCTTCTACCGAAATGAATGAAGGATCTCAAGACAAAAGAAGATCATAAGGACGTGAGTGTAACGTTGGAGTGCAATGAAAGGAAGAGTGCTCAAGAGAGAAAAAGGGGAGAAAAGAGTGAACTAGACCTCTATTTATAACTGTTCCCTATTCTCTCAATAGTAGGAGCACCTTGGCCCCAAGATCATGAACTGTGTCCTTGTACCATAAATTTGACATTGGCTCTCAGCGTTATCCTTCTAGAAAACTAAAAGCACCGGCATGAATATAATGTCATGATGTTGGCTAGAAGAATAAAATATACATATTTTTTAGATGAAAAAATTGCCCCCAACAAATGTGTCATCTCATTAGGACATGATGAATTTAATGTCTTAGTTATATATTAGTTGTAGTACATATATAGATATAGTTAAGAAAAGAATTGAGCCTCGATATATTACTCCAATAATTTTCATGTGTTGCACAATAATAGAGAGACAATTTACATTAGAAAATTTTAGCAAAAATGGTTGGCCTGGATTTCTCTAATGCAAATAGAAGTTGTATGATCTCTATAAACAATAGTAGTTTGTCTTTCTCATGCCTTATGGAGATGTTGAAGGACAACCTCTTGATCACACTCTAATGAAGAAAGAGGTTGCTCAAGTTTGGACACACATCTACCTATGAGCAATCTTCTTCCATGGATGTGACAACTTGTCCGATAATGGATCTCCTTTCTAGCAAATATTATCTCTTATACTATAGTTCTTTCAATTACAGAGATATTGAGGAGTTCCATCTATGTAGAAAGCTCCCTTTGGAAGGATCTTAAGGCTCTAAGGCTGTTCTAGATCATGGCAAATTAAGGAGACTTGATATGAAATAGTATTAGCCAATGTTTCTAAAGTAGTAAGTGTATCTAACAAGACCTCCTCATTGGTAGTGTGCAAAGAGAATAGTATGAATTTAACATCTCTATAGAGGGATTCCATAACTATAATTCTTTTCCTTGAGACCAGCGCAGCACAATCTAGCAAAGAATTTGCCTCTACATAAAATGTGGAAAGATAAGGAAAAACTTCTAAGTTGACACCTAGAAGTAGTTGATGTAGAGCTGTTGTTAAATGATATAAGCATTTTGAAGGACTACTTTGCAATGAAGTTGAAGCCTTAGGGGCATATTAAAACAAACATGAAATTTTAGGCGGATCCGCCTCCAAACTATATGTTTTGAACCTGAAATAGAATAACTCTCAGCACAAGAATTTAGGTCTGAGAAGTCTTCTTTGGTCACACTCGCCATCACCCAAGTTGAATCTGATAAAAGTGGCTCAGGACTAGTAGCCATAGGGCTCAACTCTTTTGTATGTGTAGTTTCTCTAGTATGTATATGATATGTACTAATAAGTTGGTTGGACACTAGAGAAACTGTAGCAGTATATGTGAATAGTGCTAGCATGACATGACTCTCCTTCTCTTTGTTGGTGGTTCAGCTTCTATTGGTGAAGCAGGAATATGAATAGAGTTATATATATTTACAACTCGTATATTAGAATCAATTGGTGGGGAGCTATAGAGATTCCAATCATCTTTCTCTTGAGTACCTGGATTTTGATACCATCATATGTAGTATCAATTGGACCAGTTTGGTCTTTTACATTTTGTAGTTGTATTGCAAAAGATGAACTCCAAGAAGGAAGAGAAGGTGTGGCAGATCCATGTCAACCATAAATGACTAATTCTTGTATGAGTCTCTTGTGGAGCTATATAGAAACTAGAATGAGTCCCCATGCAAAGTGTGAAGGCCCATGTAGTAGGTGTTAACAGTAAATGGACTGTTAGTGGAAGTGCTCTCAAGGAATGAGTACTTATTATATCTAGTATTAATGGCAGCCTGTATATAAGTGTAGCCTGAGTAAATCTGAACTGTCTAGGCACCCTTTTGGGGTTGTAAACTTGCAGAATTATAGATTCATGGTGGTGATAGCATAGCCAAGTGGGTCTCAACCCAATAAAATGCTTTGCAATGTATTTATATTTAGGTTTTGATGATAACATCAGGATGCCTCCATTAATGAGAGAATCTATAAATTTTGCTCCATACTAAATAAATAGATTATAGAAAGATGATATGTGGATGATCGAAAGTGATCTATCATGTGACAACAATGGAGGTTCATATTTGATTTTTTATCTATAGAGGCTAGCTTTGTTTAGTTGCTTAATCATGTGGAAATTTTCTTTTGAAATAGGATGGTGTCTCAAAGATTGAAGTCTCTAAAATATAAGCATGAATCCATCCATGTAGATAGTTCCAAAAGGCATCCACATTGTATCATTGTAAATCAATCATGAAACTTGATCCATGATATCAGTAAGCCAATGCTAGAGGAACCAATGATATCATTTGACCATGAGCGATCAGATATTATGCCCAAGGAATACAAAGTAACATAGCCATGTGGCATTGAACGCTACTAAAGATAGCTCATCATCAATATCTCATGCTAATATCTGGTTAGAATTGACTCTTCCTTTTGGTTCAAATTTGTTACTATTAGATATATGGAATCCATTGTCAAATTGGTCCCTAGTCATGCAAAATATGGTAGATGTACCTCAATAAAGGAAGCTTTCACCATGTATCAAGAGTGATCATGTTCGCTATCTGACCTCCTCTATTCTTTGGATAGTCTCTGATAATGAGCCTCCTTAAAAAAATATATATATATATAACTGCATCTCCCATGTTGGCCATCTGAGTGGTGCTAGAAAAGTTCATGATCTAGTAAGATGCATTCTTCATAGGGAGTCCTTATAACTAGAAGTCCTGGTATATCTTGTATATCTTGCATAGTTATTATCATCTATTGTGGACTGATCTAGTAAGTATTGGTGGCCATACCATAGTGTTCCACTATACTTCTGATCCTTGTGTTTGGAAGGTGATCAAAGAGTGATGCTTAGACTGCCTGATATATGCAAACCCTTTTGAGAACATCACCATGCATTTGCAAGTGGTGTCGAGCCCAGTAAATGTACCCATTGACAACTGATAATGGAGTGCCAAATACTAATTTTGGATCCCAATCTTTTGCTTCATGATGTAATGTATAATAACCTAGTAGCCTGACCATGCCTATAGGCAGAGTAGTCTCTTCAGATGGCTGGAGCACATTCTGATCACCAAAGTTAAGGTGATTTGTGACTCGCTCTAAAGGGACATCATGACTATGTATCAATTTTAAATTTGTTACCCAGTTAATTGAATCGTAGATAACTAAAGATTATGATTCAGATAGTGGTAGATGTGATGATTGAATAAATGAATCTTCAAAAATATCTCTGTCTCTTAATAGATCTTGGTGCCATGATCACTTATTCTAAATCGTAGCTGTACCACATTGATCATGGGCTTAAATATTGGCCCATATCTACTCTTTAGCTGGCTCAGTGGAAGGCATATAATCTAGTCTTTTCTATAACCATCATAGCCAACCTATAATATATCTAGAATAGACATAGCTTTTAGGAGTTTTATAAATGATGTAATATATGAATTTATACATGAGCTATGCATGTGAGCTTTTTCAATTTAGTCCTTTTGCAAGTTTATATTTAAACTCACTACTCTTGGTTATATTGTAATCTAAATTTAGGTTAGATCTAGCCCTCTTGGGTATATTGATCATGTCCCTTTGGACATGATGGATCTTAGTATGATTTAGATCCAACCCCTTTGGGTATGATAGAATCTAAATTATGGTTTTGCATTCTTTGGTCATGGTGGATCCGATTCTTTTGGGCATGGTAGATCTTAATTTAATTTAGATTTGACCACTTTGGGCATGATGGAATCTGAATTGATATTTTGGATCCGACCTCTTTAGACATTGCAGATCTGATCTGGCCCCTTTGGGCATGATGGATCTTAGTTTAATTTAGATCCAACCCCTTTAGGTATGATGAAATCCAAATTTAGGTTTTGATTTGGCCCATTTGGACATGGTGGACCTAATTTGGCCTCTTTGGTCATGATAGATCTTAGTTTAATTTAGAGTTGACCCCTTTGGGTCCCACTTCATGTAATGAGTGAAGAACCCATATATTTTAAGGAGAGAAGACAAGAAGCATGCATGGTGTTATTCATTCATCACGCACTCCAAGTTTTCTAAATCTTTTAGGTTATTAATACATAAGCTTTATGATAAGGTTTTAAGTTTTTTAAATTTTAAATTTTAGTTTATTTGTTGGGGAAAGAAATTTAAGTCCTTAAAGAGCATACCATGATCCAAGCCATACAATAAACATCACACTTTTAAAAAGCCTAACAAAAGTATTTAGTTCTATTGCACAAATAATAAAAGTACACCAAACAATCAAATTGATTAAAATAATAAAACATGTCGAAGCAATCAGGTATGTTGACCTCATTTTTGGAAGAGGTTAACATCATTTTTGAAATTCGTAATTAGGAAACTTAATCATGGATTAGGAATCTCCTAACTTAGGACACTACACCTAGTGACCTTGTGCACCCTTTTGGGTTTGGTCTATTGTAATGGGTTTAGGTAGACTCAACCCAAATCTCAAACACAAACATAAACAAAGAATCTTTTTTTTTTTAAAAAAATCAAACATATTTCACTTGAAACTTGAGTTGAAAATAAGGTGATTAAGATGGTTAACTTAATTTCCTTCTTTAAGCTTAGAATTATTTAAACCCAAAAGAAATTCAAATAAAGTAAAAAAAAACACCTAAAAATATTAATACAAAATAAGATCAAATCAAATAAAAGAAATCTAAATCCAAATCAAGGTAAGAAAAATCAACCCTTTTAACATAAGTTTGACTTATGTGGGTCTCACCATGTCAATTGTCAACCCACCAAAATTTAACCAAATGAAATCATTACAAATGATCCAAATGATAAAATAAACATGATTTAACATAAATATAAAGAAATTTAAATTTATTTAGGCCTTAATTAGGCTAATTAGATCATTGGGTTCAAAATTGCTTTAATATAAACATGCTTTAACATAAATATAAAGAAATTCAAAATTACTTAGAAATGATTATAAAACATGATCCAACCAATCATTGGGTCTAATTTGATCAAATTGGTCATTTGATCCAAATGAACCCAACCTTTGGAATTGGAGCCAAATGGGTCAAAATCGAAATTAACTTCAAAGAAATTATAATCAATCCTTCTAAATCACTCCATATATGTAATCAAGTATGATGGGAGTCCAAATAAATTTAATTAAGCCAAATGGGTCATTTGAACCCAATTGAAATCACCATTTAAGCTTAAATGGGTTAAATTGAAATGAAATGTAAAATTAACTCAAAACCTAAAGGAATTAATCAAATTAAAACTTAATAAATCATTAATTAAGGATAATTGAACCCAAATTTAAATTAATTGATCAAAATAAACACAATTTAAACACTATAAATTTAGGTAAAATCCAAATGACATGAATTGGGTTCAAACATCCAATCTAACTCAAGTGGACTTGGGTTCAACCTAAAATTCTTATGTTTGATTTGGGTAACCAAACACTAGCCTAAGGGCTATGGTGGTGAGGCCAAAAGTTATAAAATAAAATTCAAAGAGAGATGAGGTGGAGTATGCAAACAAAGTTTTTCTAAGCCATGATACCTTTGATTCTTCCTCCCTCATCATCTTAATGGCCTTGAATTTTATCCAATTGTGACCACCTCTTGGAAGGTGTTTCCATCAGTTTTGACTAAAGTGGCCATCACTTTAGCCAAAAAAACATGGCTTCCTCTGGGATAGCAAGATAGAAAGCAAGACATAATCCAAGCAAGGAGCCTCTCTACCAAGGAGAGAAAGGGGAGCAAAGGATTCCTCCCTCAAACCTTTCATCTAAAAATCTCACAAGTCTAAGACCAAGGAGAGAAAGGGGAGCAAAAGGCTTCCTCCCCTCAAACCTTTCATCTAAAAATCTCACAAGTCTAAGAGTGACTAAACCCACCTTCTGGCCAAGCCTCTTCCCATTGGTGGCTAGATTTTGGCCACCTAAAGATTTAAAATTAGCTTGGTCATGTATGGAAGAGAGGAGAGATTCCCTTTCCTCTACCTATTTTCATTCCAATACATCCATAAGATAAACATAAGCTAAGCCTCCCGGGGCTTTCCGCAAGTTAAAAATCCACTATAGGCCGGGAAGCTCTTGGCCTCCAATGAAAAGGAGAGGAGATCATTCCAAGCCAAATTGACTCTCCCATGTTTTATGGATGGTTGACCTCAAACAAACCATCCTCGGTCCGCTCCACCGAGCTAGAGAATGGAAAAACGATGATAAATGACTAGAGATGGTCTCCATGGTGTTTGTCGAGGCAAGCTAAGAAACTTTGCCACAACTTTGACACGCCGAGGTAAAGGTTCTTAGAGCATGCTCTAGGGATCACCATGAGGTATGCTTCAAAACTCCTTAAATTTTTTTTTTTGAACTTTTGAAGAGAATTTGATCTCCAAAGAGATCAAACCATATGGATTGATTGCAAATCGATCCTTGATCATTTTGTAATCAAAATTATGTTCAAGTCTTAGATCACCAAAAATCCATCTTTGATGGGTGATGTTTCTTTCTTCGAGAATAAGGGGATCTCCACCATCCATTCTTTACGCTAACTGACCTTGATCTAGTCATATCATTATTTTTTTTAATCCCATACGAGAATCACGGGTGAAATTATGATCGTCCAACATGGTCACCGCTTTTGGCGTAGGATCGCTTGGTAATGGCAATGCCATGTGGCAACTAGCTCCACGATGCCAACTCGACATTGCCATTTAAAAAGAAATTTCCCATTTTTTTGAATTAAATAAACATTTAAAAAAATGCTACAAACTACAAAAAATCATATAAAATAAACTATAAATCCAAAATATAAATGAAGGCTCTATGTATTCATCTTGGTAGTAGAATCCATTAAATCCAAAATCCCCATTAATTTTGAATTAATTTCGGTTTAAATGAAATTAGAGTGATGCGTGACTAGTCCTCTATTCTTTAGATAGTCTTTGATAATGAGCCAAGGTAAGATGCAACCTTAAAGAATATATGTTGCATCTTCCATGCCATCTAATTGGGCTAGAAAAGCTCATGATCCGGTAGGATGCATTCTTCATAGGAGTTTTATAACTAGAAGTTCTGCTATATCTTATATATTTTACATAGTTATTATCATCTCATGTGGACCGATCCAATAATTATTATTTTATCCTTGTGTTCCACTATACTTGATCCATGTGAAAGGAAGGAGACTATAGTCAAAGAGTGATGCATAGACTACCTGATATATGCCTACCCTTATGAGAACATCACAATGCATCTACAAGTGGTGTTGAGCCCAGTAAACATACCCATTGATAGCTGATAATGTAGTGCCAAATACTTATTTTGGATACCAATCTTCTGCTTCATGATGTAATATACAATAACCTAGTAACTTTTATGTTGGCGGCAGGTCTTGATGGCTATAGCATTGATCACCAAAGTTAAGGTGATCTCGGTCTAAAGGGACATCGTGACTATGCCTCAATTTTAATCTAGTTACCCTAATTGGGTTGTTGCCTCATAGAGATTATGATTGATATGGTGATGTGATGATTGAATAAATGAATCATAAAAATATCTCGCATCTTAACATATCTTTGTTCCATGATCACTTATTCTATATCCTAGCTATACCACTTGGATCATGAGCTTCAATAATGGCCCATATCTACTCTTTAGTTGGCTCAATAGAAGGCATATCATCTAGCCTTTTCTAGATAAACATCATAGCCAACCTATAATATTTTTGGAATAGAGAAGCATGTGGCTTTGAGATGTTTTATAAATTATTAGTAATTTCTAAATTTATGCATGAGCTATGCTTGTGGGATTTATCAATTTAATCTTTTATGCAAGTTTATATTTAAACTCACTCTTCTTGGTAATATTGAAATCTAAATTTAGGTTTAGATCTAGCCCCTTTGGACATGGTGGATCTAATCCAACTACTTTGGGCATGATAAATCTTAGTTTAATTTAGATGTGACCCCTTTGGGTATGATGGAATCTAAATTAAGATTTTGGATTAACCTTTAGATGTGGTGAATCTAATCGGCCCTTTTGGGCAATGGATCTTAGTTTAATTTAGATCCAACCCCTTTAGGTATGATGGAATCTAAATTTAGGTTTTTTGATGGCCCATTTGGACATCGTGGATCTGCCCTTTGGGCATGATAGATCTTAGTTTAATTTAGATCCACCCGGGCCCCTCTTCATATAATGAGTGAAGATCCCACATATTTCAAGGAGAGAAGACAAGATGAATGCATGGTGTTATTCATTCATCATAGACCTAATTTTTCTAAAGCTTTTAGTTGATTAATGCATAGGAATTAATGTTAGGTTTTAAGTTTTTTAATTTTTAATTTTTAATTTATTAGTTGGGGCAAAAAAACTCAAGTCCTTAAAGAGCATACCATTATCTAAGCCATACAATAAACAACACACTTTTAAAAAACCTAAACAAAGTATTTAGTTCTATTGCATAAACAATATAAATACACCAACAATCAAATTGATTAAAATAATAAAACATGTTGATGTGGTAAGGTATGTTGACCTCATTTTTGGAAGAGGTTAACATCATTTTTAAATTAGTAATTAGGACACCTAATCATGGATTATGAATCTCTAACTTAGGACATTACACTGGTACCTTGTGAACCCTTTTGGGCTTGGTCTAGCATAATGGGTTTAGGTAGACTCAACCAAAATCTCAAACACAAACATAAACAAAGAATTTTTTTTAAAAAAGATCAAACATATTTAACTTGTAACTTGAGTTTAAAATAAGGTGGTTAAGATGGTTAACTTAATTACCCTATTTAAGCTCAAAATTAATTAAATCCAAAAGAAAATCAAATAAAGTCAAAACAAACCTAAAAAAAATTATAACAAAATAAGATCAAATCAAATAAAAGAAATCTAAATCCAAATTAAGGTAAAAAATGGTCAAGCCTTTAACATAGGTTCGACTTTTGTGGGTCCCACCACATCAAAGGTCAACCCACCAAAATTTAAGAAATGAAATCATTCCAAATGTTTGAAATGATAAAATAAACATGATTTAACATAAATCTAAGGAAATTTAAATTTATTATGGCATTAATTAGGTATAAGAGCTTTTATTGTTAATATAAACTCTTTACTTAGCTCCCAAGTTGACTGCCACTCTATTGCTTGAGCAGTTATAGCTGTGTAAGGGAATTGGCTAGTGGGGAGCTCTTCATAGATTGTCTCTAATGTACAAAAACATCAAGTGTCCCAACTTAAAAACATCACCCATTAGATCAACTATATTTGGTGTATAATTATTTTGAGATAAGTTTTGTGAGTTTCTTTAACTATCTCCTTTGCCTTAGTGCCTTTCTTACTCAACAAAGCTCAAAGAATAGGACTTAGTGGTCTCTTCTTAGACCTTTTGAGAGTAAAAAATAAACCCAACCTCTTTGATAAACTTCCAAAAGATAGACTCAATTAATAAAGACTCACCTTCAGTCTCTTAACATTCCTCAAACTCACTAAGAAATTTGACAACCCCAAGGTCAGAAGAGAAAGGGGTACATACATCATTGCCTAAAGAAGCCAGTTTATAGATGAAAACATGAAAAAGCATATGGAAGAATAAAGCTCTTCAATTACAAGTGCATACCATAGATTTAGTTATATATTTTGTTGAATTAGGCTATTCTTGAAATTGAGCATCTTTCCCTCCAACTTTCACAAAGTCTAGGCCTCCTTAGCACTCAGCTCAGAAACCACCACTTTATCGGCAATGAAGGGAGTGGGAGCAGTTATCACTACTCACTCAATTGAGGATTTTATGAAGCAAAGTTTGGAATGCCAATTTCTCACCTTGATTGTTAAAATAATTATTTTCATATGAACTTCCAAGAACTAGACAATCCCATCTTTGTGAATCTTTACTAAAAAAAAGGCAAAAATAAGTTAAGCTCCATACCTAACACTAGTGCTTTAAATATATAATGAAGGTTGAAAAATCACTATAAAATCTGGTAATACATGAGTGAGTACCACTCCATAAAATTCAAGATATCAACCCACTTGATGTAGAGAGAGAATAAGAGGCCAAATTGAATATGGTCAAATGGAATGTATAACTTATTTATCTTCATGAGCAACACACACTCACTGAGTAGTTGGAATTACTATAGAAATATCCTTAAAAGGCCTCAAGCAATAAATTGAAAGTTTGGACTTGTTCACCATAATTTTCATAAAGATAGTGGATGCTTTTCAAAGTCTTCATGATAATAATCATAGAAAGACTAGCTCAATGGTGAAAAGACTAGCAAAAAAAAGTAGAAAAGCACTCACATGAGAAGAGATCCACTCTCTCTAGATTAAAAGAGGTTGCATAATAAAGTCTTACCAAATAATGATCAATGTAATATATAGGCATGGTAAAATGTTCTAAGAAATATAGGAATCATGTCAAGCATTAAATATAGAAAGCATCACAAAATTTTGCAAAATATTTTATGACACATGTCGGAACAAAATATTTAATGAGCACACTTATATTCATGCAAAAAAATTATAAACTCTTATGGTTGGCACTGCCACTCGGACCTCGATTAATAGGACTTAACAATAAAAGCCATATTAGCTTCTAAGAATCCACTTTTTTGAACTAAGCGACTCACCACTCTTCCAAGAAATCAATACTTGTGAAACTAAATCCACAATAGAAGTGACTCACCTTGGAACAAATTACCAAGATTCTCACTGCACCATAATACTATGTCACACTCTCCTCTTACTTAACATGGGTGAGTTATTCAAACTATGAGTAGCAATAGAAGTCACATGGCATCTAAAATACGTGCATATGTCTACATATGATGTGTCATAGAGTCTATATTTATATTTTATAGCTTGGTATGTATCCATTTGACCAATGTCAATTTTTTATCCATAAAATCTTTTTTTAGTTTTTTCTATATTCACTCAAATCTCCTCAGAATTATTGATCGATATACTATATGCTAGAATATAATAGTGACATTTTTCACACTAGCCTTTTAGTTTGATTTGTTGACATTTTTTGTACATAGCCTACCATCACTCTGTTGTGCATCTCTCATCTAAAGAAGTCATTAACCTCCCACCTACTATTAGCTTTACTCACTAAATTGCCTTATAGACATTGGTTCATTGATAGTGAAGGCTTACATTTATCATTTGGTGTGTCATTTTCTTATATTTTATCATAAGGATTGGTATCAACATTGCATCTTTTAAAATTAAAATTTCAAAATCAATTTCATATTATACCTTTAATTATGTCGACATGCTTTTTAAATCTTATATAAATGATCAAATGGATAACACAATTAAGAGTAGAAGAAGATGATTTAGGGGAAATGTAACAACATCCAAAACCTAGTGATAAACTTTGAAAAGATAAAATATTACTATTAGAGCACAAACCCCACCTATAATTTAAGTAATATGGTAACCTATTAATAGAAGAGCTCATTCATAACTATAGAGAACACATCACCCTAGAAGACATTCCTTTGAGAAATATCTTTAGGATTGACTATAATAGAAACCTTGAGGCTTCAAATGTGTGCATTTAGAAGTTTAAGGGTGATGCCCCCACATGTGATGGAATTAATGATCTTAATGGGTTCTTTGATTAGCTTACATAGAGGAACAAGTTCATTAATTTGTACCATATTGATGACTATTAAAGTTTATATATCTCATAGTGAAACTTGTAGGCCATGCCTTGATCTATTGGAACAACATCCTGATTAAAGAAAGGGATACTGGATAGCCAAATCGTTACTTGGGTATAGATGAAAGAGTTATTTTGGCCAAATACTATAATAGAAACTAATGAGAAAAAATTACATCAATGATTGGTGACACACTTTTAGACTTGGAAATAGACTGGTTGTGGAGTACACAAACATATTTGAGGATTAGGACTGATTGCATTGATTTGAAGTGTAGTTAGCAAATAAGTTTGTTAAGGGCCTTAGGAGTGACATTAAGAATAAGTTGAGTTAGAGGACCCATAGACCCTTGAGAATGCCTTTCATTATTCTTTGCTCACGAAAAGCATAAGAAAGAAGCCTCATCATCTAGATCTAGAGTTTAATTTCCACTTATAATGCAACCTTTTATCTTAACTAATGATGTACTACTAGACAAGCACCTTCATCCTCTAGTTCTAAACACAATAATAATTGACACTAAATCATCTTCTAAGACTAAAGATATGAGGGCTTCAACCTCCATAAGAATGAACACATTTAAAATCAATGTGAAGCAATAATCATATTTTTAGAGGATACTAAAGAAGAAGTAGAAAAATAAGAAGGTATAATTAATGTAGTTGAGAAGATGCATAATGATACCCATCTTTTAATGAGGACTTAGACCATGTCATAGACAAGATGATTGTTATTAGGTGTATTCGGTAACTAAGTATGATGATTTGAGAAGAAGAAATTTCTTCCATCTATGAATTTTATAAGGAGAAGAGGTGCATGTTGATATTTTATGAGATTGGTGGTATGAATTTCATTTCAATATACACTCTTTAAGATGAACCTTAAGCTAGAATCTCATCCTAAACCATTTAATAAAAGTTGAATTGCACCACCTTACCCATCATACCTATGTGCCTTGTGCCTATAAAGATATGTAGTTATGAATATTGTATTCTGTGTGATTGAGATAGCACATATTTTATTAGATAGACCTTGGATTTATGACTTGAATGTGATTTCCTATGGATTGTGTTGAATTAAAATTTATACATGGGCGATGAAGGACCTTTATTTAGGCATGTAGAAAGCAATGCTAGTTTAATTTAAACAAAGTAAATAAAAAATATAACATGAAAGTACAAGAAAGTATATTAAATATTAATATCTTTGAGAATACAAAGAGAACCAAGATATAAATATGAAAGTTCCACTAATTCCTTAGAACTAAGTAATTTAAAAGAAAAGATCCATGGCTCCTTGATAATTTTCTTTTTAAAAGATTGTGAGGTGGCTACAAAAAGAAAGTACACATTAACTCTGTCGATTGCATAAATGACTTGCCAATGATCTAAAGAGTAGGTGAGTTATATATGTTGAGTTACAACTTCTCGAATATAGTAGCTCAAACTAGTAAGTTATTTTATTTGAATGCTTGGGTGCATAATAACTTGTACTCAAGCAAATCATTGTGTATGCAAGATGAGAATGATGTCTTCTTTAATAGGGTTGTCTCTCCTCATGGTCTCTCTCTCTTAGGATGAGTCCTCTTAGAAGCATGAATTACCTATTTAAATTTAGTTTTTTTCGTTTGTTTTCTCCTATATTGATTTTTGGCACTAATGGGCTCATGCTTTATGGTACATTTAGCTCCCATTCTTTTGCTTCTTGTAGATCTAACTCACAAGAGAATTATTGACCTCAATTTTAGAGTGAAAATTCAATCTTCTCATCCTAGATCTAGGAGTCTTATAGGGACTAAGACTTCCTTAAATCATAGGACAGTTCTAGTGGCTAAGTGAACACTTAACCCAAACCTAGGGATTTAGGAGGATTCTCCACAGGATTAGGCTATGACTTAGGACTAAGGGAACAAATCTACCCTATGGCTTAACCCATGACTTATGCCTAACCTTAAGTCCAAAACCAACTTCAAATCATTGCAAAACCAAACCTTAAATCAAACCAATACCAATTGAATCCAATATCATATCCAAAACTCCAAGCCAAAATTAAACCCATCTTAACCCAATGTTTCAATCCTATGGATTTGACCCCAAACCTCCTTCAATCAAACCCAACTCAATTAGTTTTCTCAAACCATTCAAACCCTCATTCCAAACTCTACAATCAAGCCCATTGGACAAAATCAATTCAATTAACCCAAGCTAGCCCATTTGAACCCAAAATGTACAAATGAGCCAAAATCCAATTAAACGTAAATCAATTGCAATCAAAGACATCAATCAATCCGAAATCAATTATCAAACTCAATCAAATTCAATTCAACCCAAAATCAAGCTATTTGACCTATTAGGCTCACTTGACCCAAAGTGACCTAAAGGACCCATTTAAACTAAACTCCAATCCAACCCAAATCATTGAACCAACTTATCTAAAACCTAACAATAATTGTTGATCTCTTCCTTGATCAATTGATCAATTGGTTTTAAACCAAGTCAATTTGATCACCTTTGATCAAGTTGACCTAAGCTACATGAGTTAAATTAAACTAAATACCATCCTACATCAAATCAATTGAAACCAATGATTCATACCAACTTCAAATCAACCCACGAACATGACTTGACCATCATTTGAGCCAAACTAAACCCAATTGGCCCTTTGACCCAAGTTGACCCAATTTGACTTAAAAGGCCAAATTAGGCCAAATCAAAATCTAATCTAAATTGATTGTAGCCAATGATTCAAATCTATTTCTAATTGATTATTGAACATGATCAAACCTTTAGTTGAAAATTGACTAATTGAACCCAATTGACCCATTTAGCCCAATTTGACCTAAAAGATCAAATTGGTCTAAATCATTCCTAAAATCCAAATTGATTGGAATCAAGTCCTACAATCATCTTCAGATGATCAAGTGAACCTAAATCAACACCTAACCCAATTTGGTCAATTTGACAAAATTGGTCAACTTATCCCATTTGACCCATATGGAACCCATATGAGTCAAAGTTCAAATATACTTAAAAAAATCAAACTAATTGATTAAAACATCCCAAATGCTCATTTGAACTTAACCCAAGTCATGGTTTGACTCAATTTGACTAATTGGTAAACTAACTTAGCGTAGCTCAATTTGACCTACATGGGTCAAATTGAGCCAAACATTAAACAAAACCCAAACCCATTCAAACTTGGCATGACCCATCCTGTCACCATGGGTCAAATAAAACCAACCCAAACTTGATTAACCCATTACCCAATGGGTAAAGCCCTCCAAATGGGATAAAACCCATATTTGGGTGGTCAAACCCACTCTCCTCACCTTGGAAGGCGCCTAAGCTCCAAATGGTCATGAGGACCGACTCACCCCAAAGTGTTGTTTGGAACAACCATGAGATAAGTGGAGGTGAGCTAACCCACTTCTCCTTATTAGAATAGTTGGAAATTAAGGACAACCACCTCCTCCCCTTGGCAGCCACTCTCCCCTCACTTGACCACTCAAACTGAACCACCTCAATGATTCTCTGCCACCAACGGCTGCCTGCACTGGACAGATAATTACAAATGATAGAGATAATCCTAGCCGTTAGATTGGAGAGGGGAGGAGGTATACTCCCCTCATTCCCATTTGAAATGACACATTAGCATTCCTGGCTTGCAACTCAAGGCGACCTCCCAGCATGTTCGGTTCCCAGCTTCCCCATCACCGAAAATTCCAAGCCCAAAATAAGATAAGGCCAATATTTATCCAAACTCCTCAAAACTCTAGCGAGGCAAAACGAAATGATTCCTGATTGATTCGAGCTCTGGAGACCACTCCAAGCCTAACTCTGATGAGTTTTTTGGCGATGATAGATCCACAGAGCCACCAACGAGGATGCAAGATGCACGCTTCTTAATAGGGCTTTATCTCTTCATGATGAAGCTACCTTGATCAATTCTCTGCTGATCTTGAGCTCCTACGAGGTATATTCTAACAAATTGACATTTTCTCAAATTTTTAGGCCTTTGTGAAGGAAAGTGTGATTGCGTGTGAATCCCATCATGATCTCTTTAGATCCCCTTCATGAACATTTTGGGATTGATTCTTATGTCTCATGAGCTCCATCTAGCTTCGGATCGAATCAGGAGGCGACGGTGTCCGTCTTCTATTGCTGGGATGAAAGATCATCCTGTCATTGCATATTTGGAATGAACAACTATGATTAATATTTTACATTTCACTTGATTTAATCCTATAGAAACTACAGAATAATCCCCATCATCGATCTTAGATCGGAGGAAGATGCGCATCCACCACCACGCAAGCATTAAGACCATTTAAGTAGCCAATCTCATAGCACCACGTGGAAAGCACTACCATGTCAGCCGTCCGCATGGCGTCAATAGGATTAGGGATTAATTTGGCTTAAAAATGTGTTTAATTGACTGAAACTTCCTAAAATCATCACTAATTGTAGAAAAATCTAAAAAATGCAAATAAATACTCTTTAGAAAGTTAAAATAGAGAAGAGCTTAATAAATATAATTCCATTTAATTTTGAACGATTAAGGCTTAATTAGGTTTTAATATTTTTTTTTAATTAGCTTAATTAAGCCTTCATTACTTGGCAATTAATCTCAAACTTGGCATGTTGATTTAGTGGGATGATCTGCCTCCCATGATTTTCATGGGATTTATTGGCTATGTAATTGGGTAAATTTGAAATTCAAACCATAATTACTCTCTTAATTAATTTAATGATTAATTAATATTCCATACAATAGACAAATAATAAATTCAACTTCATTAATTACTAATGAGCAGTGAGATGATGAGGGAGGGTGATTGGGACCTCTTTCCTAATTACATTTCCAAGTTCATTTCATTAAAGGGAGTTAATTAAAACATGAATTGATTAAGGAATTAATTAATAAATTAATGGTCAATTCAATCAAATTAAAAATGTCAATCACTTCAAATAAACCAACATTTAAATTAAGGGTTTGTCTTTTGTATTCAATAACATAAAGAGCTTAAGGAAATTATGATTAACCCAAGTGAGAAAATCATAAAAGTACTTAATTAGATTCTTTAACTAATCTTTAATATGAGCCACTTGCATTAGGTCCTTTAGGAGCATTGCAATTTTATTTTCCTCATGTTCATATAATTTGTGGCTCATGATTAAATGATTAATCAAATTAAAGAAGCATAGAAAGGGTAATTAAATGGATTGCTTAATGATTTAACTAATTAAATCATAAAAGTCAACTAATTATCTTTACTTAAACAAATCAAGATTACCAACATGGGAATGGGATTAAAAACATCAAATGATTCTCTTTAAGCTTAATTAAAATAAAAAAAACAAATTAATAAGAAATTTTGTTTTCTTTAAATGATTTTATTTAATGTGATTGTCCTTAAGAATTAGTATAGTTGAATGAATCATATGGATATGTTTGACTATTCCTTTTGAATCACTTTAAATTGTGTATGTCATGTGACCTCATGCATTCATGCTTTCAAATTCAAATGAATCAAATGAATTTTTTTTTATAAGCTTGCATGTGTTGGCTTAATTTTATTATATGTGTGTGTCTATTATCACTAATAAATCTAAATTTATTTTCAAAAGCTATGAGTTGATAATAGTATTTAGAGTGATATTAGTTATGAATACAAATAAGATTTGCATGTATTAATAGCTTAAGCATGTGAATGTGAAGCCTTCTTTCCTATGTTTATATATAAATTTACATAGTTTTGAATGATAAATAATATATAGTCTGGACATTCCAGGAATACGAGGATTTAAGTGGCCCCAAAGAGGTCATTTGATTATCTCACTTCATTGGTTAACAAAGGCACACACATATTTAATTTCAATCCTACGTATATTTGTATTAGAATTTGGATAGAGCTTTAAATTTCATGTATAAATAATTTAACCAAATAAAATACAATCTTTTGCATGATCACCATCCTTGTAATTATTTATACATTCATATGTATTTAAGATAGTAAGTATATAGTATAGACATCCCGAGAATACGAGGCTTTAAATAGCCCAAAGGAGGTCATTTGATTATCTCACTTTCTTGGCTAATAATGGCACATACTTGCATACTTCTTTTAACATGTGTATGTGTATTTAATTGAAGAATGAGAATCCTCCTTTTCTGCTAAAAATACATGCATCCATAATCAATTAAACATACCAAAATGTATTACATGTAAAGGTAGTGCTCCCTTTCCTATGTTCATATATAGATTTACATATGTTTGAATGATAATAAGTATAATGTCGACATTTTAGGAATATGAGGCTTTAATGTACAAATAATTCAATCAAGTAAAAATACAATCTCTAAATGTATGCATCCACAATCATTCAATATACCAAAATATGTTGTATGTATAAGTATGCTAATTGTTAAGTCATAAGCATGTTATGGGTGATGATGAAAGGAAGGAATGACATGTTCTATGTGATTGAAATTCAATTACATTAATCTAAGATGCCTTTCATATTTTATAGGATGCTTTAAAGTTAACCCAAACTTAAGATTAATAAAATATTTAATAAACCATTCACTAAAGAAAAAATAAATTATAGTAACATGCTTTAGAAAGTGGTTTAAGGTAGGGATGGAGATGGTAAGCCTCTTTCATCTCTTAATAACACTTAAACACTAAGTATAAATAAAATGAAATAAAACAAAACATAAATTAAAATTTACAAATCATCTAAACATCTTGAAATCAAACCACCATTATGCTAAAGATAACTCCAAACTCTAAATCACTCTAATGCTTAGCTACATACCACACAAACACACACTAGAATTAAGCCATCATTTCTAGTTCTAAGTTAGGATGATGTATGCATGATGTTATTTTATTTATGATGTAATGTTTTAAACTAGATGTTAGGGTGTGTATGATTCATAGATTGGATGTTAGGTCATTGATAGTCTAATATTACATTATAAGGGAATATGTTTAAGGGGCCACTTAAAAATAAATTTAAATGTTCTCTTTGCAAGTTACTTATGCCCTAAGAATAATCCAAGTTAGGACATATGGGCTTGGTTACCTATGTGTGGGGTGCTAAGTCCAAATTATGAAATATAACTTCTTAGATTGTATGTATCTTTAGCAAACCTTTGTTTTGTAGGTATAGTTAGATTTACTTTTCCAAAATATAATTTTGCAATAAGAATTTGGATTAGTGCTATGGGGTTTCGATGAGCAATTTAGAAGGCTTAGTCCTATGGTACCCTGTGATGCCTTGAAGCAGATAAAATCAAGAGAAAGAAGGAAGAAGAAATGAAGAAGTGAAGACCCCCATAGTATGTATTCAATTTTAATTGTAATTATTATTTTACAATTCCGAGTTATATAAGGGTAGAGCTCGACTAGCCATCTTTTCTCTTTTTTGAGGTGTACAATAATACCCGGCCACATCAGCCTTTTATTCTGTTATAAAATCTATGCATGAATGGTTGATGTTATGTTTATATTGTGCAATAGAATTACATCTTCTTCATAGTTTCTTAAATTTGATGTTTGAATGTGTGGCCTAGATGTGGAAGGCTCTTAGGAAAAATTAATTTTCTACCCAATTAACAACTAACTAAAATTTAAAATGACTTTCAACCTTATTCTAAGCCTAGGTTGTAATAAAAATATTAAAAGATTTAGCAACCCCAGTTGATTGTTGTATGTCCCATCATGCATATCATATTATACCTCTCAAAATGAGGGCCTACATTATTGCACTTTAGGGACCACTTGACCTGAGAGCAACTCCTATGATGGTGCTTCACCCTCTTTCTCTTTTGATTTGACCAATAACTAAATTTCATCATGCATTTAGGCATAAGAAATTCCAAAACTTTGTCAAAATGAATGTGTCAAAGTAATATAAAACTTGAAATGATTTTGCATTTTTAGATAAGTCACATGCTCATACCAAACATAATCTAGTATCTTAGGGAGTGAGTTTAGGACTCTAGACTCTTTCCAAATTAGATAACAAACCTAATCATCTTAAAATTACATAAGACCGTCTTACATGGTTTTGAATTGTAGGAGGTGTTAGTTGGCGACCACTTTAGATTGTTGTAAGTCTAGAAGAGTCGGATGAGTCTATCTTCTCTTGTGGAATAGATCCTCATGTCCTCTTTTGCTTATATTTAGGTAGCTTCAACTTATGTTAAAGCTCCTTAGATTTATGATATGAGATTGCTTATTTCTTTGCTACAAGCATAAATCCTCACCTCTTTGGTATCTCCACAATCTTATGTTGATGGATTATAATCTAACCATATAATAAAATTTCATCTCAAATAAATAAATCTCTCACTTTCAAAAAATATAAAGCCTCATCATATAGGATATGTTGGAATGCTCACTAGGCTTTAGTATGATGAGCATTTCTTACTTATTCCTCTTTGGATTAAATAAATTTTCAAATTGAACAATCCCATTTGATTTTGAAAATATCCAATTTATTGATAGTCTGAAATCTTTGGAGATAATAATTGACAACTTTAATCGAGTTTTCTTAAGAAATCCTATTTCTTAGGATATAACTATGGAGGCTTGATTCCATAGAGAACTAAGAACTTAATAAAATAAACCCTACTTTCTAGTAAAGTAGGGAAGAAACCTAGTATATAGGAGACCCATCATGCCTTAGGAGTCCTTATTAGGTGATTAGGTCTATTTTATAGTGATATTTTTTATCTTTTGAGATAGTACATCATACCTAAATGTTGCAATCACTTCAATAAGTACCCCAAGCGATCTGTGGTGTCCACACGCATTCAAAATAATTACCCGCAATTTTTTTGGGGACTATTGGGGATTATTTCTCTCTCTATCTCTAGTAGATAATTATTGTCTCCAAGCATTGATAGTGGACTTATGTTATATAATCCCAAGACCATATTTCTTTCTATTGACACTTTGCTTATTTTATCCTTAAGCAAAGGTGCCAATCATTTAGGTTTTAGGACCTCTCATCAGTAGGTCTTAAAACCCTATTTAGTCCCCAATAGGTAAAAATAAATTAATCAAAGAAAGAAAAAAATAACCAAACATCAATAAAATAAAATTAAGAACCTCACCACTAGCTTGGTAAAGAAAGGTTCATCTCATATTCAACAAAATTTCAATAAAATCCAAAGCAAAATAAAAAAACATTTTTTAAATTTTCAAAAGTCTTTTCAAAATAAAATTAATGAACCCCATTTAGCATACACAAATTTGTTAAATGAGGGTTCTCTTTCAAATCAAAATCAAACAAATAAAAACAAAATCCTTTCTTCAAAATTTTAAAACTTTTTTTGAACCTCATTTAACACACCAAAATTTGTTAATGAGGGTTCTCTTTTAATCAAAATCAATCAAAACAACAATAACAAACAAAATCCTTTTCAAAATATTCAAAATATTTTACATCAAAATCACTCACTTCATTTAACATAACAAATTTGTTAAATGAGAGTCATCAAAATAAATTAAAATCAAACATCAACAAACAACAACCAACATCAAACAAAACAAACATTTTTCCCAAACTTCAAAATTTCAACAAACAATTGAACCCCCATTGACATACCAAAATTTGCCAAATGGGGTTCCAACTCAAAATCAAAATCAATCAAACCCCAATAAAGAAAACATCAATCCCATTTCCAAAGTCTCCCCAAAATAATTGAACCCCATCCAACATAACTAAATTTTTATTGAATGTTGGTTCCAAAACAAAATCAAAAGCAAATCCAGTACAATCCAAAGAATCAAAACAAAATCTCTCCTTCAAATCTCCAAATCCTCCTACAAATAATCAAACCCCATTTAGCATACCCAAATTTATTAAATGAGGGTTCCAATTCAAAGTCAAATCAAAATTGACAATTCAAGACATCAAACAAAGGCTAATTGGTTCTCTTTTCCATGTAGCGAGATAGGTCTTCTTTCTCCTTCCTTTAGTTAGTCTTTAGCCATGCCTTCAAGTGATATTTTATGGTGTGGATTTAGCCCTGGATCTGGCCATACCACCGATGACCCTATCATCAAGTTTGGGCTTGGCTTTGAGCACTTTAAAGTCACATGTGAGGGACTAGCCCTCACTACTGTTAGTAGAGAAGAGGTGGCAAGCAAGAAGCAACTTTTGGTTGACACAGTTACTAGTTCCCCTCTTTGAGAAAGGTTGTTGAGGTTCCCAGTTTTAGTTCAATTGGTTATATTAAGAGTGTAGCTAGTACCACCTCTGTTGCCCCTTCTAAAGGGAAAGGCTATCTTAGCTTTTGAGATAGTCTCCCCACCTTTGAGGTCGATTTTAGTTCCCATTCAGTTCACCAAAACCCAATCAACAAGAATGATTAACGAGCAACATGGCGGTGAAGAGGTAGATGAAGCCTCTAAGTTTTGAGGTTCCTCCTATGAACTTCTCCACTCTTGGGTGAGTAGGTTTCACCCCTTTAAGCTTAGAGGAGAGGAGGACTCTGAGGATAGCATTACCCCACCATCTATAGGTATGAGACAAGCTAGATGAGGAGGAGGCCCTATCAGGTATATGGTCTATTCTTCACATAGTTGGTAGAGCCCATAAATTCTTGGAGTCGGCACCTTTGCATGATCTAGAGCTTGATCCCTAGAAGTGTTAGGGATCAAATTCACCTGAGAGAGGTGAAGTTATTTCTAAGAGCAAGAGAGAGAGAGAGAGAGAGAGAGGAGGAGGTACACCAGGCAATCGACGGCCTCCACTTTGATGGAATTTTCTTCGGTGGTGATAGAGTGATCATTACGATCACATTGTCTTAGATCTTGTCATAGGAAGAGATCTTGTGGAAAGGTAGCGATGTCACACTACTTCACTCCATCCACCTTCACCGGTTTGGTCCCACCATCTAATCCCCACTAAGTTCCATAAGCCCTCATTGAGAGAGAGCTTCTCCATTGGTTCATATGGCCCAAGGATTCCACTACTCCACCCATTGAGGTGAGGTGAGCTCCCGCTTGACCTTCCATCCCAATAATGTGAAGAAGGAGCGACCCAAGAGTGTCATGGTTGGTCCTCCTGAGTTGGAGGAGAGAGAGAGGGATCTTGAGGTAGTCCCTATGGTGGTTGAGGCGATGAGGGTACTCCATAAGTGTAGAGTATTTAATGCATAGATTCTACAAAGCTCAATTCAGTTGTCATCATCAATTTTATAGAGTGGGTCAAGATGATTATTATTTGGATGATAATTTGGAGGACTCGTCTTTGCGGTGACAAATGGTTGGGGATTATCGGTCGACTAGAAGGGTAGACTAGAGTTTGATGGATGAGGATGACATGTTAGATGATCTAGCAGTCACATGATTGATACAGGATCCACATGAGATGGTAGAAAAGTGTTATAGTTGAGGAAGGTGACATCTCACTCAACAACACCTCCTCAAACAAATCAAATAGAAGGATGATTTGCATGATGGAGAGAAGGGGATGGCGGTGGTACTAATTTAGAACCAAGCCCAGTTTCCAACCTTCCCCATGGAGATCGATCGAAAGCTAGTTCATACCCTAGATCATCCCAAGTGCACTCCCATGGAAGAATATGCCAATAGCTTTCTTATGAAGGTCGATAGCACCTACATGCATGAAAAGGACATAAAAGAAAATGATGGAGCAACAAGTGAAATAAGCATTGGTACAAGCAGGAAGCTCATTTTTGTTAAAGGTAGACCTCGAGGAATTTGATGTAGTTCAATATCAAGGGTTTTATATCACCATCCTTCAAGATCTTTGATAGTAGTGGGAACCCAGAAAATATAGCATAATTGAGGCGGTTATTACAATGTTAGTGGTAGTGATGCACTTATTTTTTAGTTATTTGCGGTGTGAAAAGTGGATGGTTGCATTGGTAGTCTACTTATTGTAAAACTTGAAATAATCATGAGTGAATCTTTAAATCATTGTGTTATCTAGGGCATGCCGAAGTGGTTGGTTGTAAGAATCTTTTTGGAAAATATATGAGCCGTATCGATGCTGCGATGTTAAATTATTAGACATTATGGGCAATTTGCAAAGAAGATAGTCCATGAAACTAATTAGGTTAGGATCTTGGAATATAGGTAGTCTTACGTAAATTAATGGAATTAATAGATATTATGGTTCATAGAAAGATAAATATTTTTAGTGTTCAAGAAACTAAATGGGTTTAGAAAGCCAAGGAGATTGATAGTTTAGGTTTTAAACTTTGGTATTGGTAAAAGTCAAACTAGGTGTAGGTGTGATTATAGATAAAAGTTTGAAGGATAATGTTATAAACATTAATAGATGTGGAGATAAATTATAGCTTTAAAGATTATTATTGATACTAAGATTATCAATGTTATAAGTGTATGCTCCTCAAGTAGGTTTGGAGGTAAGTTGAAAAGAAAATTTTTGGAATGAATTAGAGGGATTAATACAAATATACCTCTTGAAAAAAAAAGTATTTATTAGGAGATTTAAATGGACATGTTGGTAGAGTGGTAGAAGATTTTAAAAGTATTCAAGTGGTTATGAATTTGGAGTGACTAATGAAGAAGGTGGGACTATATTAGATTTTTTCTTTAGCTTATGATTTTGTAGTTGCTAACACTTTATTTAAGAAAAGAGATAAACATATTATTACTTATAAAATGGATCTAGTTAAACACATATTGATTATTTTGATAAGAAAAATAGATCGTTTAGATTGTAAAGATTGTAAGGTCATTCAAGTGAAAATCTAAGTACCCAACATCGATTGTTAGTTTTAGATTTTAAGATGAAAGGTTGTAAGAGAAAAATAAACCAAATTATTGTCCTAGAATTAGATGGGGATACTTAAAGAACACAAATAAAAATATTTATAGAGCAAGCTACAAGAGATTAGAATTTTGGATGTTCATGAGTAAGTATATGTGGGAAAAATAGTAAGTGAAATTAAGCAAGTTCTAAAGATGTGCTTGGAGAATCAAAAGGAAAGCTTCTTTTAATAAGAATAGTTGGTGAGTTAGAGTGTGCAAGAAAAGATAAAAAATAAGAAGTATAGTTATAAAACCTGGTTTAGATGTAAAAATTCGGAGAATTGGGAAAGATATAAAGTGACATGTAGATATTCTAAGAAAGCAATAATGATGCAAAATTTAGCTTTTAGTGATTTATGCAACTGATTAGATATCAAAGAAGGTGAAAGATGTATGTATAAGTTAGCTAACCAAAGAGATAGAACAAGTAAAGACATAGTTCAAGAGGATGTAAGGATGAAAATAATAAAATGCTTTTTTTTTGAAAGGATATTGAAAATAGGTGGATGAGGTATTTTGATAAACTTTTCAATGAAGGATCAGAATGATTGATTTTAGCAACCTTAATACCTAAACAAAATAGAGAATTTCATTTTATTATGGTATTAGTAAATCGATGTTAGTGAAGCTTTAAAGAAAATGAAATGTGGAAAAGTAGTAGGACGGATAATATTCCAATAGAAGTGAATATTTAGGAGATCAAGGAATTTCTTGGCTTACAAATCTTTTAATGTCATTTTAAAGATTAAAAGATGCGGATGAGTGGAGAAGAGTTTGTTGGTTCATATTTAAGAATAAAGGTGATCCACAAGTGTGCAAATTATAGGGATTAAGTTAATGCCATACATTAAAATTATGGGAGAGATAATTGGAGCATAGGTTACGATGTGATATAAGAAGTTTCTCACAATGTTTGGTTTCATGCAAAGATCTACTATGGATGCTATACATTTGTTAAGGGGTTTGAGAAGAAAAGAAAGTAAGAGGAAAAGAAAGATTTAGAAAGCTTATGATAAAGTTTCAAGAGATGTTCTTTGGAGTTCACAAGAATAGAAAGATTAACATATGGGGATGAGTCCACCAGGGAAGGAAGGAAGTCGTAGTCAGGTGGAAAACCTCCTTATTGGCCACACAATAGAAGATATGTCCTACTACAAGGAGTACATATTATCCTTAGACTTAGAATCTAGTTTATAGGATGAGTCTTATATGGTTATACACTATACTCTTCCTGATAGTAGATTCCCTTGGAGGTGAGATAGCAAGAAGGTGAAGACTCAGCAAAGCATAAGTGTATCCAAGTCTACATGTGAAACAAGTAGGCATCGGTTGGGAACCTTAGCTCTAACTTTCCTCTCAAAAGTTGAGGGTTTGGTAGTTAAGGAAGCCCTGTCATCCATGTGTGAAGACTTGAGGTTCTTTTGGAGCATCATCCTTAAGAAGTTGATGTAGAACTTGAGATGATTCATATAAAGATTTAATATAATTACCTTTTGATTTGTACTTGCCTTGTGTTAATAATTTAGCAAAGAAAGGGTTAATCCCACATACTTGGTCAAATAATAGGTCAGACTACTTTGAAAGAATATGGAAGAACAAATGCAACAGCTCTCAATCAAGACACTAGGATTGATAGTGGTCCATTGATGATGATTACTAGTCATCACCAATCATTTGGAATCTAATAGTTATTTTCAAATCACATTAACTCATATGAGGAGTTGTGCTTAGAAACTTAGATGATCAGATGATTTTGAAGTCAAAGATGCCTTAGTTTGAAGAAGAGATCAGTCAACCATCGATGAGCTCAAGAAATCAACTTAGGAACTAAGATCCATGCACGACATCAATTTTTGTTGAATGAAATTGAAACAATGACTTAGTTAGCTATTAGTTTAGGACTGCTTTGGATGGTTATTAAGAGATTCTTGGATTGTCTAGTGATCCATAAACTAGAAATAGCTAGCTAACTATCAAGCAAGCTCTAGACACATGATTAGACATAGAATAAAGGTCATTTATGAGTCAAGCGATCAATGCTGGTTTCATTAGAAGAAAAATACCCACCTTGTTATAGCATCTAGTTAAGAAAAATAATGACAAATTCACATATGCATCAATTTTAGGGATTTAAATAAGGCATGTCCAAAAGATGAATTTTCACTACCAACAAGGCGATGGTAGATATTACCTCATCTCATGCAGTCTTCTCTTTCATGGATGGCTCATCTAAATGTAACCAAATAAAGATGGCCCCTAAAGATGAAAGAAACACTGCTTTTAGAACCCTGATCATTACTATAATGTCATGCCTTTCAGCCTTAAAAATGTTGGTGCTACATAACAGCGGGCTATGACTCGAATCTTCGATGAACTTATTCATCATCATGTCAAGTGATATGTCAATGATCTTATGGTCAAAAGTAAAGTAAATTAAGACCATCTCTTTGACTTCAGAGTAGTTTTCGAATAATTAAGATAATTTAACCTCAAAATGAATCCCTAAAGTGTTCATTCGGAGTATTTTTAAGGAAATTCCTTGGGTTTGTTTTCCAACACTAGGGAATCAAAATTGATCCGGAGAAGATTAAGGTGATATTAGAAATACCACCCCCTAAAAGCTTAACAAAACTCGGATCATTCTAAGGTGGGTTGGCATATCTAAGATGCTTTATATCCAACCTATTGGGAAGATGTCAGCCATTCTAAGTACTTGTCAAAGAGGACATCAAGTTCAAGTGGGATGACAAGTGTGAGCATGCCTTCAAAGACTTCAAGCATTACTTTATGATGCCACCAATTCTAGTGGTTCATATCCCAGGCAAGTTGCTCATACTTTACACTACTATGTTAGATGACTCCCTTGGTGCTTTGTTGGCCTAAGCCAACAACGAAGGGAAGAAAAATGCACTCTAGCTAAGCCATCATCTAATCCCTACTGAGGCTAATCATCCACTCATTGAGAATCATTGCCAATCTTTAATCTTTGTATCCCAAAAGCTACAACACTACATGCTTCCTCATAAGGTAAACTTAATCTCTAAGATCAATCCACTATGGTATCTCATGACACAATCGAAGCTATCCATTACAGTATCACATTACCTTTATACCACTCCGTGTGGTGAAAGGAAAAGTGCTAGTGGATTTCTTAGCAGCACACCCACTTCTTGCCAACTCTCCGCTTAGTGATTGTCTCCCCAATGAAAAAATCATGAACTTAGGGGATACTAGCATTCATCGCTAGGAGATGTAATTTGATGGTGCAACTTTCTCTCAAAGAAGAGATGAACCATAATCTACTATTCTAAGAAAGATAGGGGCAGGAATAGTTCTCTTAGCTCTAGACCACAATGTGATGAGATTCTCATATCATCTATTCAGTCCTTGTACCAACAATGAAGTTAAATATTTGGCTCTGATTGTCAGTTTAGAGTTAGCCATTACTCTAAGCATCAAGAACATCATCATCAAATTATCAACCAAATCGCTAGGTCTTATAAGGTTATAAAGCCCAAGCTTCATCACTACCATAAGTACACCATGAAGTTATTGGCCTAAATCCTAGAGGTTATAATTTATAAGGTTCCTTGAGGAGAGAACTTCATAATGTATGCTTTAGCCAAGCTTGCCAAGGAGTTGGCATGTCCATAGGATGAGTCCATATCAATAAAGGTCCAAAATAGACTAGTCTTATCCCTTATTGATATTAAACTCATCAAAAGGTACTCTCTTGAAGGGGAGGTAGCCATTCATAAGAAGGATAAGGAGTTAGATTGGAGGCAACCATTCATGGATTACCTAAATAAAAGTAAACTACCTCAAGAGAAGTCCCAAGCCAATCAAATGAAGCAGAGAGCACTTACTTACGCTCTTGTGGATGGTGCCTTATATCGGTGACCTTTGATCATATGTGGTTATGTTATTTAGACTAGCATGAAGCTCGCAAAATCATGACTGAGATACACTCAGGATTATGTGGATCCAACCAATCTGGTCTGAAGATGATAGCCAAAATCAGGAGACTATGATACTACTGGCAATCGATGATCAAAGATTGTATGTATACGGCTAGGTGAGGCCACCAATATGAAATACATAGTGTAGTCCTACAGGAACCACCTAATATTCTACATCCTACATTGGCCTCATGGCCATTCGAGTGTTGGGGTACTAACAAAATGGGTCTGATTGATCCTCCTTCTTCCAAGGGTCATCAGTTCATCTTAGTACACTACTGCTACTTTTAAATGGGTGAAGGTGATTTTGCTCAGAGAGGTCACAGTTCAGCATGTGCTCTAGTTTTTTAGTAACCATAATATATATAGGTTCAGAGTGTCTCGATGAATTTTTTTTGATAATGGTACTACATTCAAGGGCATCCAGATCAATAACTTTGCCTGGGGATACATCATAGATTGGAGATATTCTATCATCAACTACCTGAGGGAAAACAGCTTAGCAATAGCCTTCAACAAAACTATCTTCTAAATACTAAAGAAGACACTCGACAATAATAAGTGACAATGGGATGAGCAGTTAGTTGAAGTCTTGTGGGCCTACCGCACGACATATAGAACTCCAACTCAGTTTACTCCTTTATCCTTAGTGTATGGGTCTGAAGCCATTCTACCATTAGAAGTCCAACTCCCATCACTAAGGATAGCTGTGGGTAGTAAGATTACAAAAGATCAGAATGCTAGGTTGTGATTTAAAGAGCTCAAAGGATTAGAGGAGAGATGCCTACGGGCATGCCAAAACCTTAAGTTGTACAAAGCTAAAATGATTGAAGATAACAACAAGTTGGTACTTCCTAGAGCTCTTCAAGTATGAGAGGTTATTTTAATTCTAAGGAGACTGATTGTTTCCCATCGTAAGATGGGAGGCAAGTTTGAACCCACTTAGGAAGGACCTTTTGCCAAAGAGAAGGCCTAACAAGTTGGATCTCATCAGCTTATTAATCATAATAGAGAATGCCCAATGCTTCCAATCAATGGGCTCTTCTTAAAGAAATATTATAAATCATGTTATTAAATAATTATCATCAATGAAAATTCCATTTTGAATTCAATCTCTTCCATGTTGAAAGTATTCTTGTTTGCGAAGCCACGATGATGTGTTTAAGCTAGGTGTAAGGAATCGGGGTGGCCTCCTATCCTTCATCAACACAACACAAACACAAACTACATGAAAACATATAAAATAAACACATATCTGTTATCTTGGACTACTCATAGTTGAGATAACAACCCAACGACACTTACTTCATAGCTGCTCTAGGACGGGCTAACATGCTACTCTGCTAGTGTGTGACCCTAGCAATCTTCTTGCTCTAGAGGATGTAAGTCTGCTATGCTTTCCTTCTTTTCTTGGCCCCTGCACACCGACGAGTGCCTTGTTAGTTTGGTAAGATTTACTGCGTGGCCGGTAAGATGCCTCATGTTGGCTTCATTTAACAAGATGTGAGTCTACTATGCTTTCTTCTTGGATTAGCTATTGTACATTGACTGATCGAGTATATTTTAGATTTACGATAAGTCCCCTAGTAGCTCCTTCCCTCCTGACTGCTTCAAGTCTAGGTCCAGTCCTTCCTCGGGGCTCCTTGCTTAGTAGTCACTCTAGGTTAGATAGCATATGTCCCGCCGATGATAGACTATCCCAATGATCAATTCTTCTTGGAAAGTTGTAAGCCTACATGCTTTCTTTCTAGGTTGATCATTGCACACTGATGAGCTCCTTAGGTTTGCTGATTGTCACTATGCTGATGGATACACCACTCATGCTGATAGATACACCTTAGGTTGGTTAGTTCTCACACCTTAGGATACACCACTCATAGCAGATGTAAGTCTGCTATGATTTCTCCTTGAGTTGGCCATCATACACCTATAGGATTTCTATTCCAGGGCTTAGGATAATACCCCTAGTAGCACCTCTCCTATGGGCACTATATTTGGATCACGTCATTTGCAACTCCATTTAGACACTACCCAGGTTACTATCGGATTGGACATTTCCCCTTTCCTAGTAACCACCCATATGGTTGGAAAATCCTTCCTGTGGATGTGCAAATTTTTCCTTGGTCTAGTAAATCTGAGATAGGTCAAGGCCGACATAGCCCCTTCTTAGTGTGGTCCCTTGAACACCAATAGGGTCCACACAAACATATAAATAAAATATATATTCACTTGTGGATTAGGAGGACACCCCTACTAGTACCATTTCCCAAGTAGGTATCATACTTTTAGGATAGTGTCAGGAAAGCTCCTTATAGGAATTACTTAACTACTATAAAGTTAATATAAGTCCCCAATTGAATTCACTCAATAGTTGCTCCTAAGTCGAGTTTGATTTCTTGTGCTACGAATAGGTCAATCTAGCAGTTGTTCCCTGCTTTAGAAGATGTAAGTTTGCTACGCCATCTTCCTAGCATAGCCATTGCACACTGAAAGGAGACCCCTTAGGTTGGCTTGCTCTACCCCACAGCTAGTAGACTATCCCTTTGGATTTGTAAATCTGAGATATGACAAGTCTGATATAGCCCCATCTTTGTGGGTCCATCACACAATAACATGGTCCATAAATTAAATATATCAAATTTAACCAAGCTCACATCCCCAATGGATATGCCCTCAATTTGAAATCAAATTAAACCAAACAAACCATGTCAAATCACATAAAATTAAGATAAAATTAATCTTGACTACTTTTGAGTTGACATAAGTCCCCAGTCAATAGATTTAAATCACACCATCCTCTAGTGGAGCCCTAAATCGTATATAAACAAGTCAATAAATAAATTAAATTCAAAACCAACCTCCATAGTGGAGCCAAATTAAACCAACTCCCCCACTAGAGTCTAAATTAAAGAAATCCAACGAAACTTTTATCCCTAGCAGATACATCCCCAAACAAATCTATGGAATCAAACTTAAATCCTAATCTCGGATGGAAGAACCTACTTCCCTACTGGAAGGTTCATATACCCGATCCCTAGCGAACTCGAGCCCATATCTCTAGCAGATATGCCTCCACATCAATTAGAATAAAATAAATCAAAGTCAATTCGATCTTAATCCTGGGTGGATCATAGATTCTTATCCCCAACAGATCTTCTTTACATAAATCATATAATCAAATCAAATTCATACCTTATTCCAAGCAGATTTTCTTCTTCTATGCCCTCAACATAGACCCCTCACATGTCATGTCCAATGAATGTGTGATCCCCTAGAGGATCTCCCTCCATGTTTTTGACATGGAATTCTCATCAAATCTTATTTATTCTCTTATGCACAACTTTAACACTTCAACCGAAAGCCTAATAATGTATTTGTTTAAATTACATCATCTTAACATTGTAATCAACATTTTATGATTTGTGATGGTGCAAGCTCAAACTAACTATACAATATGATGCTAAACATATTATAGTTTGAATTAACACACTATATTATATTATATATGATGTTATATTATAATTTGCTATAATATAATATATTGTCTAACATTACACCTCATTAGAAGTCACTTAAAAGGAACAAATAACAAAATTTTCTCAAAATGTGAATAATGTTCATTTTGGATGTAAAATTATTATTTTCTATTAGAAATGGTATAAAATAGTATAATTTTTGTTTGCTTCTTGGTGTCATGAATTTTAAATTCTTCCATCTCAACCTTCAAATTAATATTTTTGTGAGTTTTAGAATGTATTATAATAGAATTAAAACATACTAAAATGTACAATAACATTTAGTAACACACCACCACATTCATCTATATGTGAAGTTATATTATTATGTACATTATATTTTAATATGCTCTCATATAATATATTATCTTACATTACACCTTAAAATGAATCACTTTAAGCAAAAAAATTATAAAATTTGGTTGAAAAATGATCATTTATTTTGGATACAAAATTCCATTATTTTGATTAGATGACACACCATAACACACCCCTAATGATGTTCCCTAATGCTTACTTTAAATTTTTCCAAATCCCATCATCGTAGCCTATAAATCAGTATTTTTAACAATTATACTAGTACAAACACTACTACATTATACTATAACAAACTAAAATATGCTAAACAATAAATACTAATACACAATAGTATCTTATAATGCATGATGCTACACTATGTTATGACATCCTATATTATAATACACTATAACATATTATATTATACTATATTGCATATCACATCACAAGGGATTGCTTAAGATAAAAAATCATAAAATTAGTCTAAATAATAAAAAATAATATATTTTAGTTGTATCACTTACATATTTTAAATTGAAATACTATATTATGATGCCAAGCTATATCTATTATGAATTTGGCCAAATTCCACCATTTTGAAATCTAAATCAACATTTTTTATAAATAATGCTAGTGTAGGCTCGACTGCATGATTGTAAAATACTAAAAGAATTTAAAATGTGTAGAATAATATATTATGATATATGATGCTATACTATGCTACAACATATAATATTTATTTTGAACATAAAATCTTACTTTTTAGACTACAAGTGGCATAGCATACCTTTGGTATTACAACCTAATTCTCACATCAAATTTAACAACTTTCATCATCTAATTTATTAACTTAATATTTTTATGATTTATATTAATATAGACTATAGGGCATAATACCATAATATACTAAAACATTTCAAAACATCTTATAACATCCAAAACACATCACTACATGCTCAAATATGTGATACTACATTATACTATAATATATGGTATTATAATATGATTTAAGGTTAGGGTTTAGGGTATTCAAATCTCTAATAGTCAAGGGAAAGTCTCTTGAAGACATTTTCTTTAGCTACCATAATTATGTTAGGATTAGGTTATTCATTAGATATACTCCTAATGACATCTTTATTCAAGGTTTAGGGTTAGTTTAGGGTTTTGGGTTTTGGGTTTTGGGTTTGTAGTTTAGGGTTTAGGGTTCTAGGTTTTAGAGTTTATGGTTTATGGTTTTAGGGCTTAGGGTTTTGGGGTTTAGGGTTTTAACTTTTAGTGTTAAGGTTTAGGGTTCAGGGTTTAGGGTTTAGTGTTTATAGTTTAGGGTTTTTAGGGTTTAAGGTTTAATGTTTTGGGTTTAGGGTTTAAGGTTTAGGTTTTAGGTTTAGGGTTTAAGTTTTAGTTTAGGGTTTAAGTTTTTTTAATGAAGAACAAATTAAGATTTAACATTTTTTCTTTTTGATTTTATCAACCAAGAAGCACCCCAAGTTTTGTAACACACAAGCAATGATATAGATAAAAAATGAGCACCAATAGAGTAAATCAAAAACCCTAGATAAGTAGAACCATCTATACTATAAATACACTATTCCATAAGCAGCAAATCGGATCGACTATTTTTTAGTTTCTCCAGTTCCATCAAAACCACCCCCGCCTCTCGAGTAGCAGGATTCGCCATCATATCCCGATCTCTCCCTCCACCACCACCATGGATGTAACCTTCATCACTCCTCCCACCTCCATAACCACCACTTCTTCAACCACAACATCCATATCCACTAGCAACTCTAGATCCCCCACCACCATTATGATAACCACTACCTTCGCCACTGCCTCCTCAGCTAGATCTAGACTAAACCTAGTTATGGTGATATAACTGCCATCAACGTTATGCCCATTCCTAGGGTTTAGGATTTAAGGTTTATATTTTGGGGTTTAAGGTTTAGGGTTGTAGTTTTAGGGTTTAAGGTTTAGGGGTTAGGGTTTAGGGTTTAGGATTTATATTTTGGGGTATAAGATTTAGGTTTGTAGGTTTTAGGGTTTAGGGTTTAAGGGTTAGGGTTTAGGTTTTAGGGTTTATGGTTTAGTATTTTTTTTTGGGGAAACCCCATGTAGGGGTATTTTATTGCCACAAAAAGAGGGATACGAGGTCCTTAAAGGGGATAAAGTCCAGAACTACTGCTCAAAGAGCTACAATTAGCCTAAGGAGTAAATCCCCTATCTAAGTACATTCAAAAGCAAAAGAAGACATTAAAGCAATCAAAAGATACAAGTTGATTAACATAATAAGATAAAGGATGATTAGGGACAATGCTCTAGAGGACGTGAGAATGCATGATAATATGGAGCAAACCTGCAAGAGGACAAGAGAGAATCACCTAAAAAATTGTAATAAGAAAGAGATTAGAATAGTTAAGGTAATACAAACAAAAAGATAAATGAAAACAACATAATCTGAGGATGATAGTAAGGAATTGTGATAGAGAAGGCTCAGGCTCAGTCACACCAAGTTGGGGCAGATGGAAATATGAGCATCCAAACTTTAGCAGAAGGGTTACATCACAAGAGCTACTACCAAACCAAAAGGTGAGATCATCACAACCATCATAGCCAACAAACACAGAGGAGAGGTTGTTGAAAGTCTTGTGAGCTTTATTACGCAAACCTAAACAAAACCATATCTAATATAGAGAGGAAATTATAAAGAGCTAAAGAATAAGGTGTCCCATTCAAGAAAAGTATCATCAATATAGTCACCCTGACATGAGAATACATAAACATATGAGAATGAGCCATCTTTTCCAGAACCTCATGAAAAATCATATCCAAGAAGAGAAAAAAGCCAACATATAATCCCTCCACAAGAAAACAGCAGAGGAGGCAACTTGCTGAAATCCTACTAATCAAGTCAATGAGCTTATAATTAACACCATCCCAAACATATGATATATATATGAATCTTTCAGGCCAGGAAACAAACCCCCTTATTTATCCATATATTAGGAAAAACAATTGTAAAGGAAGGCGATAGCCCAACAGAAATAGCGCAACCTACCAAAAATAGCACCAAGTAAAGAAAATAAGAGCTACAGCTCCAGTAGCTGCATTCATGACCAAAAATTGGATAATCCAGATCAACAAACAACCAAGAGAGCAAGACAGCAAAAGGCAGCAACTATCCATAGTACCACCCATTCAAAATAGATAGTGCATAAAATTGCACAAACCTAACCAAACTAAGATGGGAATAGAGACAACAGCAGATAATGTAGATCACAACAATTAGGAGATGAGATGACGGACATAGCGAGCGGGTATTGAGAAAATAACAATAGCAAATATAGTTAACCCAACATTGGAAAAAATCAAAAAAGTGATTCAAATGAGTATCAACATTAGATAAAAAAGCAAGATAGATAACCAAGGCAAACCACCAAGATAGCAATAGTTAAGCAAAGAACATCCAAGACAGAAGGGACAAGAAAGTTGGCCATAAAACCTCTCAATCGAGTAGACATTGCATAAGTTAATAACCAAATAGATAGAGCATAAAATAGGTATCTAGAAGGCAAGAACCTGCATAACAATCACCAAAAACCATCAAAACAGCAATGTCAGAAACAGCTTGCAAAACATAGGACCCTGAAGTCCTACAGCCAACAAAGATGGAGCCAACATAGGAGTCCTGAAAAACCAAGACAATAAATATCCAAGACAAGAAACAACCAAGACAACAAAAACCAGCTTGCTTGCCATAAAGCCACCCATCCAGGATAAACATTGCAATAGATACAAGTTTAAGCGAAGAAGATGAGAAAAATAGCAGATAAAGTAGACCAATGAATTGATGATATGCATATAATAAACCAATAAGGGGTTCAAAGCAAAATCCACCAAGCAATCAACAACTTCAATAGAGACTTGTTGAACAAAATAAAACCAAAACCCGAGAGATGTAGAGTATTAATCCAGCCCAACAACCAAGGCAAGCAATACCAACAAGCTTCAAGAGTCCATCAAAAGCATATGTAAAGATCCAAATAATCAGATGGATAATCACAGGGATCTGCACAATGTTAACAAAACCAAGTGGGATAAAATAAAAGCATGAGAAAACAGCAGTAGCCCAATTATTAACAATAAAAATAGTCAGAAAAGCAAAAAATAGGGAACATATAATAACCACAAAGACCACCAGCTGGACAAAGGACTCTAAAATCCAAAAGCCAACAATGGTAGCAAAAAGGTTCAAAGGATAATAAAGAAAAAACCTTCCGATAAAGCGATCGAAGAAGCTTAAACCCACAACCACAAGAAGGCTAAACAGAGAAGCCATTAAGGAAATCCAAACCTAAGGAAATAATAAAATTGAAGAAATTACAAAATCTCACTCGGAAATAAGAGGTTGTCAAAGACAACCAGCAAGACAACACCAAAATCACCTTGCTGAACTAGATAAACAACCCTAGCAGCAGCTTGCTGGATATAAGACAATATCTAGACCATCCAACAACCAAGAAAGAAAATAATAGCAAGTTGGCCATAAAACCAACCATTCAAAGTATACAATGCATAAGTAAATTCCCAGATAGTTAATGAAGTGGTCCGCCAAGACTAATCAACAAGAAGTAAAAAAATAGGTGAAAACAACATCATCCCAAATGTTAGCAGCACAAACATTATATAAAGATGATCCAATTTCAGTGAGAATAGCCAAAAATCCAACATCCATAGATTAAAACAAGGTTAGCCTGCAAGACAGTGAATCTAGAAATCTAACAGTCATAGCTTAAAACAACACTACAATGATTGCAACCATAGGGTAAGCCAATAAAAGCAAGTAATAGAAATACAATAGGGTTCAAAAGAGTCTCATCAATGAGATCCTTTAAGACAAAGAAGAGCAGGTTAGCAGTAGAACTATCATCCTCAGAGAAATCATACTGAATGGAAGTTATTAAACAATTCCAAACCTACAAAGAACCATTAATAATAATAAGGGTATTGCAGATTCTTTCCTTACATGTATGCAAACTGGGATTAGTAATGGCATTCAACAAATACATTAAACCAACTCTAATTGCATCCTGCTAGACAAAAGGACCGAAAGTCCAACAAACAAAGAATTAAGCCTTCAACATAGATGTTGCATCCTACATAGGATAAACCATTAAAGAGCAAAGGAACATAAAGAAATAGACCAGTAGCTAGACCCACATCGAATATTAAAAAATCGTGAAATAATTCCAATCTGCAGAGAAAGAGTTATAACGTGGATGTTTCATCTATTATTTTACAGGTTGTGGTAAGGTTATGGAGCATGGGAGGCAAAAAAGACCCCAAACAAGGTTGGGATATTTAAACCAACAACAGATGCCACAAAGCTTAGCAAAGGACCAGCAAGAAATAATATAATAATGAATCAGTAAATTCCAAAGGAACAACAGCACATTAATAGTAAAAATAGTAGATGCATTAAGCTCCCAATAAAGGCTAGAAGAATTATACCAACATCACATGTCACAGAGGTTGATAAGTAAACAACAAGGGATATCAGGTTGATGCATCAGCCATGACCAAAGAAGTAACAACAGTAAATAGAAAATGATCATGCTAAAAAAGAGGTATTGAAACATGTGAAACCAATGGATTAGATTAATTTTTGAGATAAGGAAGCCCAGTATTGTCCAGATTAACCAAGACATGCAAATGTTTAGGAATGGTTAGTTGATGAAAGAATTTTATACCATCCAATCTAGCACCTAGATTGGCCAGATAATTAACACATGCATTACCCTTGTGCCATACATGAGTGATTTTAAAGTAGAGTTGGGCAAGGAGAGCACTAGTTTGCTTAAGAAGGTAGTAATTCAAGATTTTTCATGGAAGTCAAAAGATCAATCAGCAGAAGGGCATCCACCTCAATCCAAATATTTAGCCAACCTTTTTGAAGGAAAATTTCAAGGGCTTTGTACACTGCCATGAGTTTAGCAAAGGAAACAGAACAAGGATTAAGGGGGTACGCAAAAGCACATAGGACTTTTCCATTAAGATTTTTGAAATTCCACCACAGCCTGAACCTTTATGAGAGACAGAGCCATCAGTGTTAACTTTAATAGTGTTAGCATGAGGTTTAACCCAATAAACAATCTTGTCATCTTTATAGATGTGGTGATCCAGTAAGTTAAAACCCAATTTATTGGCCACAAATTTGCAACCTTTGACATGTTTGTATTTAATTAAATTGGCATTAAATAAGTCACATATTTTGTTTTTAGTTCTAGCAATTATCCTCATGTGATTCATAGGGATCTCATGATGTTTTCCATCATTTCTGTCCATCCATATGAACCAAATAAGATTGATAGCAGTTATGACTTTAATATGTCCTTTAATGGTTTTTTCAAAATAAACTTCAAAAAGTTGGTATAAACTTAAAGAGCCATTGAAAATGACAATGTTAAAAAGGTCATCATACCAAATCCAAAGTTTAGATGCAATGGCCCCATTAACAAAAACATGATTCACATTCTCAATGTGAAAATATCATTGGCATTTTGAAGGTAATTGAAAATCTTTACCCCAGAACAAGGAGTCCATAGGGATGAATTTTTTCAAAATACCCCAAGTAAGAACAAAATATGAGGTAGGGATATTGTTGTTCCAAAGTTTAGAAACCACATAGGAAAAATCTTGAGTTTCTTTAATGTGAATCCAAACATTTTTAAAGTTGAAATCACCATTATGTGAAAGCTTAAAAGGGATCTAGTCTTGATTGGTAGGAATGATAGGAATAGTAGTAATCTTATTAAAAAGAGAGGGAGGAATATGATCAGTAAGCTTACTATTGTTCCACATATTATTCTGCCAAAAAGAGTTCACTTTAATAGCAGCAGTGGAATGGGTAGAAAGTAAATTGTTAATGGGCTCACCTCCAATCCAGTTGTCTCGCCAAAAGAAAGAGGAGCCAGAGTTAATCATCCAGGAAATTAAAGATTCGACATCCCATTTGATGGAACAAAGTATTTTCCAAATAGGAGAGTCTCCCGCTTTATAGGGGCAAATGAGAGGATGCTTACCCTGATAATATTTAACAGTCATGAAATTAGCCCATAGACTATTATTTTTCCTAAAATTCCACCAAAGTTTATAAGAAAAAGTAGTTATAGTTTCCTTGATTTGTTTACATCCAAAACCACCTTCTGTAAAAGTGCCATAGGTTTTATACCAAGAGGTCCAGTGCATTTTTTAGAGAAATTGTTAGAACCCCAGAAAAATTTGTTAATGAGCCGCTCAATTCTATTAATAATAGAGTTGGTCGACACAATGGTTTGAATGAGATACAAAGGCATGGAGTTAAGGGTGCTCTTAATCAAAGTGAGCTTACCACCAAATGAAAGTAAGTGAAATTCCCAAACAAAAATTTTATTGGAGATTTTATGGATGAGATCATCAAAAAGATGAGATCTTTTCTGACCTTTAAAAAGTGGATCCCCGAGATAATTAATAAGAAGTTGATGTTGCTAAAAATTAGTAATTCTCAAGATTTGGTTGGTCCTATTGCTAGGGATTTTAGCAGAAGGAATGAAACAACATTTTCCATCATTGAGAAAGAGACCACTTCCTTTGCCAAATTCATTTAAAAGGTTCTTAATTGTTTTGATATGATGAGTAGAGGCATTGCAAAAGATTATAAAATCATCAGCAAAACTAAGATGAGAAACAGGGATACCACCATGAGTTTTAAGAAACATGTTAGGATTTTTATTGAAAAGATCATTCAGGCTCCTTGAAAGATATTCAATAGAAATAATAAAAAGTGAGGGTGATACGAGGTCTCCTTGTCTCAAGCCATGCCTTGAAGTAAAGAAATCGAGGGACTCACCATTCATGATAACAGAGAACCAAACATTGGTAATACAGTTTTTGATGAGGCGAATGAAATTATTAGAAAACTAAAACAAATGTAAGATTTGAAAGAGGAAATCCCATGAGAGGTTATCAAAGGCTTTAGAGATATCCAGATTGAGGATGATGTTGCCACCTCTAGTAGGAACATGAATGTCATGAACCAGCTCTTGGGCAAGAAGGATATTGTTAGATATAGCTCCATTTTTAACAAAGCCAGTTTGGTTAAGAGAAATAATTTTAGGGAGCAATGGACTTATCCTATTATTAATTAATTTAGCAATGAGTTTTTGAAAGAAGGTGCAAAGGCTGATAGGTCTAAAATCTCCCCAAGAATCAAGATTATTAGTTTTGGGAATGAGGATAATGGAAGTGCTAGATAAGTATCTAGGTAATGGGCTACCATCAAAGAAATCAATAATAGCATCAACAAGGTCAGACTTAATAAAAAGCCAATAATGCTGAAAGAAATGGGTCGTGTAGCCATCGGGCCGAAGAGTCATCATACTATTGAGTACTACCGATCTCCCATATGATGCAAAGTGAGTAAATGATTCTCATCATTAGTAATCATAGAGGGGATCAGATGTGTGTTGGAGAGGGCTTCTAAGGTATGGTTGATGTTTAATAAATTTTGAAAATGTTGTATGACAGAATCTTTAATTTTATTCTTATCAGTGATCCAGCTACCGTTAATATTTTAAATTTTTTGAATAGAGTTTAAGGCTTTCCTTTTGTTGAAAAGAGCATGGAAATACCTTGTATTTCTATCACCATCAGCAATATGTTTGCTAGCTCTTTGATGCCGTAGGTTTCTTCCATATTATGATAATTTATCAAGTTATCTTTAGGTGTTCAACTCATCAAGCTTAGATCGCGACAAAGATCTTCAAGGGAGCAAACTAATTTTTCCATAATTTTGAGATTGGTAAAAAGATTTTTAAAATGATGCTTGTTCCACCAATTTAGGTTTTATTTAAGTTGTTTGAGCTTAAGCCAAAACTGAATTATACCTTTAATAGAATTGTTTGGGTTAATAGGGGCCATCCAATTAATGGAAACAACTTTAATGAAATCACAATGTTGTGTCCACATATTTTGGAATCTAAAAGGAGAAGGGGGAGGAAATATTATTGGAAGAGGTTTTGATAGAAATCAAAAGAGGAGCATGGTTTGACAAAGTTTTGCTCAAATGCTCAACATAAGTGAGGGGCATTGATTGAACCAAAGAGAATTAAAGAGGGTCTTGTCAAGCCGTTGCCAAAGTCTAGAGTTATGCCACATATAGTCAGAGCCAGAAAAACTAATATCAATCAAGTTGCAATCGAGGATCATATTAGAGAAATCTTCCATAGAATGGATGTTAGGAGAGCAGCCTCCCCTCCTTTCCAAAGAAGCAATAATAGTGTTAAAATCACCCCAACCAACCAGGGTTTGTTAACCGAGGAGGCGAAGGTTCTTAAGTGATCCCAAAGGATGTTCCTACCTTCTATTACAAGAAGCATAGATAAATGAACCAAGAACAGAAAACTCACCCAATGAGATTTGAACATTAACCAATTTTTTGAGATCATCAAGGATAGAAATGTTGATTAAATTATTCCAAAAACACCAAATTTTATTACTAATGTTGTAAAAGAAATTTTGAAAGCCAAGCATTCTAGCAACATGTGTGATCTTAGAAGAGTGAATGAATGACTCAATAATAATAAGTAAGGTTATGTTATGAGTGCGACAATGGCTCTAACACATGCATGTGAGAGTCCCAATACCTAACATTCCAAATAAGAAAATTGATCATAATAAGGTGGAAAGAAAAGAAAAGAGTTAAAAAAAATTGAAGGAGAAGAAAATGAGAGCATGAAGCAATTATTTGTGGGAAGTTAGAGAAGACCGAGTGGTTCTAGTGGAGCTATTAGTGAACATTCTAGCTTTAAGGGATTTTTTTAATAAAAGTTTGAAAAGGCCTATCTATGTCCAATGTATCTCCATTAGAAAGGGAGTGGTTGGTGATATTTAGAATAGGGGCAGTATCGATCAAAGCATTCCTAATGGTGATTTCTCCTTCTTCGGTATCAGAGTTAGGTTGAGAAATTGGATTAGCATTGATATCACTATGAAGGGTAACAGAAATAGAGGTGGTGACACCATTAATAGCACAAATTTCATTCACATTTCCATGATGATTATTCAGATTTTGGTCCGTCACCAAAGTATCAACATTTTCTAGAATAATTCCAGAATTAGTTTTGAGATTTTGATCCAACTTGAGATTTCCATTCAAATCACCATGATGATTCATATGAGTCAAGGGATTTTCTTGTGAGGGCAAATTATTACAAGTAGGAGTAATGTTAAATAAGTTATCATTAGTTTCCTCACAAACCTCAATATCATTATTTTACCAAGCTCATTATTCTCCAATAGCAAAATCATAGATAAGAAAGGAGTCGAGGTAGGAGGGTGAGTTCCATTTTGAGTAGCTTTAGGCACATAAGCTAACTTATTGGGTTTTTCATTTCCTAGAGAGGGATTAGAATCTGATTCTTTTTAAGATTAGGGTGTAACACAAAGCATTCAGAGTGATAATGACCATGGATCTTACAGTGTGTGAAAAAAATAGGGAAATTTTCAAATTTCACTTTCTAATTATACCCAAATTTTTTTGAACCGATCCAAACTTCTTTAGGATACTTTTTGGTAATATCAATCTCAACCAAGATATGTGCAACTGATGGTCGAGATCTCACGACGGTGGCTTGATCAATTTGAAGGGGACTACCAAAGAGAGCCCCAATCAAAAATAGGACTTGATGGGTAACATAATGAATCCTCATGTTTGGAAAGGCTAGCCATAAAGGAATAATAGGGGATTCCTCTTTGACATCAAAAAGAGGTGACCATTTCAAGAGCCTCATTTGATAATTGTACACAAAATAGGAGCGACGAGCAAAGACTCTTGAGTAGTCTAAATCATTCGATAGCTAAATAAGGATATGCCTAGGATCAATCAACCCGATAGTGAAAACTTCTGAAAGCTTTAAGCTATGAAAGAAGGATCGGATATTTTCAAGAGTCGGGCGACGTAAGGAAAATTTTCCCACTAATGAAAACTCAAAGGGCTTTGCTAATTTTTTCACATCAAGATCAAAGCACATTACAGCCGGCATTCCATGGAAGGAAGTAGAAATTAAGTTAACCGAAGAATTAGAGCAAGTGTTCTTATCGGATAAGCCATCCTTGAAGGACTTAACAGAAGGCACAGTAACGGATGTAGTTGAATCGTAAATACCTAATAGATCGAAAGGCTTAGCCAACGCCTCCAAGTACATCAAGCTCAGTTGCACGACAAACGGCGCCTCCACCATTATAAGATCGAGGTAAAATCACATAAGTGGCCAAACCGAGAGCAATAAACCAGAAATATGATCGGGGAAGGCCGAGGAGTGGCCAAACTGAGAGCAATAAACCAAAAATATGATCGGGGAAGGCCAAGGAGCAGCCAAACCGCAAGAAAATTGAAAGGGAACAAATAGAGAGCATAGGGGGGAGGCGGGATGGTTTGGGTTTATGTTTGTTTGGGTATGGATTTTAGGGTTTGGGGTTTAGGGTTTAGGGTTGTGGTCCAGTTTAGGGTTTGTGGTTGGGTTTGGGATTTAGGGTTTGGGTTGAAGGTAGGGTTGTGGTTTTGGGGTTATTTTTAGGGCTTAAAGTTTAGTATTTAGGATTTAGGCTTTAGGGTTTTTTTTTTCAAATTAAGTAAACCGGTAGGTTTAGGTTTATTTAGTTTATTTTTTATTTATTTGAGTTTATTTTATTTTTTATTTTTATTTACTTTAGTTTATTTATTTTATGTATATTTATTTTAGTTTATTTTTTATTTTAATTTACTCTTTTAAGTTAAGGTTTATTTTTTAGTTGAGTCTTATTTTATTTTTTTATGTTTTGGTTTATTTTATTTTACTTTAGGTTTTTATTTTATTTTTAGGTTTTTTTTAGTTTTATTTTGAGTTTTTATTTTTTTAGTTTAGGTTTAGGTTTATTTTTAGTTTTTTTTATTTTATTTAATTTATGTTTAGGTTTAGATTTAATTTATTTTAGGTTTAGGTTTCGGTTCATTTATTTTAGTTTAGGTTTAGGTTTATTTTATGTTTAATTTAGGTTTAGGTTTTTTATTGTTTAGGATTTAGGTTTTATTTGTTATTTATTTTTTTGCTTTATTTTTTAGGTTTATTTTTTAAGTTTAGGTTTTTATTTAATTTTTATTTAATTTTTATTTAATTTTATTTTAGGTTTATTTAATTTATATTTTAGGTTTTTTTGTTTAATTTAGGTTTTTTATTTTTTAGTTTAGTTTAGGTATTTATTTATTTTATTTTAATTTAGTTTTTATTATTTTATTTTATTTTCTTTTTGGGTTTAGGTTTAGGTTTAGATTTTTTTTGTTTTTATTATTTTATTTATTTATTTTATTTTGGTTTAGGTTTTTTTTAAATTTTATTTAGTATAGGTTTAGGTTTTATGCTTTTTAAAGTTTAGGGTTTAGGGTTAGTTTAGGGTTTAGGGTTTAGGGTTTAGGGTTTGGGGTTTAGGGTTTAGGGTTTAGGGTTTAGGGTTTAGGGTTTAGGGTTTGGGGTTTAGGGTTTAGGGTTTAGGATTTAGGTTTTAAGTTTAGGGTTTAAGTCTTAGTTTAAAGTTTAAGATCTTTTTTTAAATAGAGAACAAATTTAGATTCAACATTTCTTCTTTTTAATTTCCACTACCAAGTAGTATGCCAAGTTTTCTAAGACACATCGATGACATAGTTCAAAAATGAGAACCCATAAAGAAATCAAAATTCCTAGATAAGTAGAACCGTCTCTACTATAATGAAACAGTTCCATAAGCAGCAGATCAGATCGATTATTCTTCAATTTCTCCAGTTCCTATTACAACTACCCTAGCCTCTTGAATAGTGGGATCCGCCATCATATCCCTGATCTCTTCTTCTACCACCGCCACCGTCACAGCTGTAACCTCAATCGCTCCTCCCACTTCCAAAACCTGTTACCACCACCTCCTATCTACCACGACTCTAGATCCCACCACCACTATGATAACCGCCTCCACCTTGCCTCCACCTCCGGATATATTGAGCCTATTGATGGTGATGTTCCTACCCAAGGTTCTAGTGTTTAGGAGGTTGGGTTTTGGGTGAGTTTAGGGTTTAAGATTTAGGGTTGGGTAGGTTTGGGATTAGGGTTTAGGGTTTAGGGTTGTAGGTTGTGGTTTAAAGTTTTGTGGTTTAGGCTTTAGGGTTTTGTTTAGGTTTTTAGGGTTTAGGGTTTTAGTGTTTATGATTTAGGGTTTAGGGATTAGGGTTTATGGTTTAGGGTTTTAGGGATTAGGGTTTAGGGTTTAGGGCTTTTTTAAAAAAAATTAAGTAAACCAGTAGGTTTAGCTTTATTTAGTTTATCTTTTTAATTATTTGAACTTATTTTCTTTCTTTTTTACTTAGGTTTATTTCTTTATTTTTATTTATTTTAGTTTATTTATTTTAGGTTTATTTATTTTAGTTTATGTTTTTTATTTCAATTTATTTTATTTTGTGTAGTTTATCTTTGTAATTTTCTTTTATTTTATTTTTTTTAGTTTAGCTAATGGGTTTTATTTCTAGTTATTTAGGTTTCATTTTTTTTTTTAGTTTTTAGGTTTATTTTAGTTTTATTTTATTACATTTAGTGTGATCAGTTTAGTTTTATTTATCTTAAGGTAATTTATTTTAATTTTATGTTTAGGTTTATTTTATTTTGTTTATTTTATTTTATTTTAGGTTTAGGTTTTTTATAGTTTAGGTTTTAGGTTTTATTTTTTCTTTAATTTTAGGTTTTATTTTTAGGTTTATTTTTTAGATTTAGATTTTTTAATTTTAATTTTATTTTATGTTAGGTTTACTTATTTTTATTTTACAATTAGTTTTTATTTTATTTAGATTTTTTGTTGATAGGTTTATTTTTTTTAGTTTAGTTTAGGTTTTTATTTATTTTATTTTATTTTTTTAATTTTATTTTTAGGTTTAGGTTTAGGTTTATGTTTCAATTTAAGTTTTTATTTTATATTATTATTTTTATTTTATTTAGGTTTAGGTTTTTTATTTATTTATCATTAGGTTTTATTTAGGTTAGGTTTAGATTTTTAGGTTTTTAGGGTTTAGGGTTTAGGGTTTAGGGTTTAAGATTTAGGGTTAAGGGTTCAAGGTCTTAGGGTTTAGGGTTATAAGGTTTAAGGTCTAAGATTAGGGTTTAGGGTTTAGTGTTTAGGGTTTAGTATTTAGGTCTTAGGCTTTAGGGTTTAAGGTTAAGGGTTTAGGCTTTAGGGTTTAGAGTTTTTAGGGTTTAAGGTTAGTTCATTTCTATCCAACTTTTTCTTCACTTTATTTTTCATGTATTTTAATAAAAATAAAAAATAAAATAAATAAAAAGTAAACTAAATAAACTTAAACCTATTGGTTTACTTAATATAAAAAAAACCTCATCCCTAAACTCTAAACCCTAAACCTTAAACCCTAAACACCAAATCCCAAACCATAAACTAATAGGGATTTGGTTTAATTTATTTTAGTTTATTTTTATTTTTTTATTTTATTTTTAAGTTTAGGTTTAGTTTTTACTTTAGGTTTTTTTATTCTATTTCTTTTAATTTATTTTGGTTTAGGTTTTTTTTTATATTATTATTAGGTTTTATTTAGTTTATGTTAAGATTTTAGGTTTTGTAGGTTTAGGTGGTTTTAGGGTTTATGGTTTTATGGTTTGGAGGTTTATGAAGTGTTTAGCAGGATTTAGGGTTGAGGTTAGGTTTAGGGAGGTTAAGTTTAGAAGGTATGGTTAGGTTAGTGTTGAGTTTAGATTTGTGATTTAGGTGTGGTTCTGGAGAAGGCTTAGGGTTGGGTCTTAGGGTAGGATTTAGCAGTTTAGGGTTAGGGTTTAGGGTTTAGTGGTTTAGTTTAGGTTTATGGTTTTGGATTTAGGGTTTAGTGGTTTAGGGTTTAGGGTTTTAATTAAAACTTTAGGTTATTTATTTTATTAGTTTATTTTCTTATTTTAGTTTTTTTTATTATTTTTATTTAGGTTTATTTTTATCTATTATAGTTTAGTTTATTTATTTTAGTTTAGGTTTTTCATTTTAGTTTATTTTTTAGGATTAGGTTTAGGCTTATGCTTATTTTTAAGTTTACTTTTATTTTTATTTTATTTTCAAGTTTAGGACTTATTTTTTATTTTTAAGTTTTGGTTTTGTTTTTTATTTTATTTTTTTAGGTTTAGGTTTTATGTTTTTATTTTAGGTTTATTTTTTGGTTTTATTTTTTAGTTTATTTTAATTTATTTAGATTAGGGTTTAGGTTTAGTTTATTTTAGGCTTAGGTTTAAGTTTTATTTATTTTAGTTTAGTTCATTTTAGTTTAGATTAAGGTTTATTTTATTTTATTTATTTTAGGTTTAGGTTTTATTTTTTTATTTTGGGTTTAAGTTTTATTTCTAATTTACTTTTTGGCTTTATTTTTAGGTTTATTTTTTAGGTTTAGGTTTTTATTTAGTTTTTTATTTTATCTTAGCTTTATTTTATTTTTATTTTATGTTTAATTTTTATTTTATTTAGTATTTTTTATTTTTTGTTTATTTTATTTTATTATATAGTTTATGTTTTTATTTATTTTATTTTAACCTAGTTTTCATTTTTTATCTTATTTTATTTTTTACATTTAGGTTTAGGTTTTGGTTTAGGTTTTATTTTGTGTTTTTAATTTATTTTATTTTTTTATTTTATTTATGTTTAGGTTTTCTTATTTAATTTATTTTTATGTTTTATTTAGTTTAGGAATAGGTTTTTTGGTTTTTATGGTTTAGGGTTTGAGGTTTAGGGTTTAGGATTTAGGGTTTAGGGTTGTAGGTTTTAGGGTTTACGGTTTACGATTTGGGGTTTAGTGTTTAGGGTTTTAGGGTTTAGTATTTAGGGTTTAGGGTTTAGGGTTCTAAGGTTTAATGTTTAAAGTTTAGGGTTGTAGGTTTAGGGTTCAGGGTTAGTTTTAGGGTTAGGGTTTGGTTTTTCTTTTTTTTAATTTTTAATTTTTTATTTTAAATTAAGCAAAGTCGAAGGTTTATGCTTATTTAGTTTATTTTTTATTTATTTTAGTTTATTTTATTTATTCTATTTTTATTTAGTTTAGTTTATTTATTTTAGGTTTATTTATTTTAGTTTAAGTTTTATATTTTAGTTTATTTTTTAGGTTCATGCTTAGGTTTATTTTTTAGTTTAATTTTCTTTTAAGGTTTCGATTTTATTTCTTATTTTTAGGTTTAGGTTTAGGTTTTTATTTTATTTTTTTTAGGTTTAGGTTTTAGGTTTTTATTTTAAGTTTATATTTAGGTTTTATTTTTTAGTCTAGATTTTGGTTTATTTTTAGTTTATTTTATTTTATTTAGGGTTTAGGTTAAGCTTTATGTTTAGTTTATTATAGGTTTAGATTTAGGTTTTATTTATTTTAGTTTAGTTTATTTTAGTTTAGGTTTAGGTTTATTTTATTTTTATTTTAGGTTTAAATTTTTTTTAGTTTAGGGTTCAGGTTTTATTTTTATTTATTTTTAAGTTTTATTTTTATGTTTATTTTTTGGTTTAGGTTTTTACTTAGTTTTTAATTTATTTTATTTTTTCTTTATTTTATTTTTATTTTAGGTTTAGGTTTTATTTTATTTAAGTTTTTTATTTTTATTTCAGTTTAGGTTTTTATTTATTTTATTTTTTTGGTTTTAATTTTTTATTTTATTTTCTTTTTAGCTTTAGGTTTATGTTTGAGTTTATGTTTTTTTCTTTTATTTTTTTATTTTAGTTTATTTTAGGTTATTTTATTTATTTTATTTTTAAGTTTTATTTAGTTTAGGTTTTCATTTTTAGCCTTTTAGGGTTTAGGGTTTAGGGTTTGGGGTTTAGGATTTAGGGTTTAGGGTTTAGGGATAAGGGTTTAGGGTTTAAGTTTTAAGGTTTAAGGTTTTAGGGTTTATGGTTTAGGGTTTAAGGTTTGAAAAGTTTAAGGTTTAGTGTTTAGGTTTTAGGTCTAGTGTTCAGGTTTTAGTTTAGGGTTTAGGGTTTTTATTTCTTTTTTAACATAGAATAAATTCAAATTCAACATTTCTTCTTTTTTATTTCATCAACCAAGTAACACACAAAGTTTTATAAGACAAAAGCGACAAGATAGATAAAGAATGAGCACACATAGAGCAAATTAAAAAGCTAGGATAATTAGTGTTGTCTCTACTATAAAGACACCGCTCTATAGGTAGAAGATCAGATCAACCATTCTTTAGTTTCTCTAGTTCCCATCAGAACCACCCTGACCTCTCGAGTAGGGGAATCTGCCATCATATCCCTGATCCCTCCCTCCGCCACCACCACGACTGTAACCTATGTTGCTTCCCAAGCCTTCATAACCACCACTACTCTGACCACAATCTTCATATCCACCAGCACCTCTAGATCCCCCACCACCACAATGATAATCGCCGTCTCTGCCTTCTCCTCCACCGCCAGATCTAGACTGAGCCTAATTGACAGTGATGTTCCTGCCAATAAGGTTCTGTCCATTCTTATGGTTTAGGTTTATTTTTTAATTTATTTAGTGACTTTAGGTTTAGGTTTAGGGTTAGGGTTTAGAGTTTAGCATTTAGGGTTTAGGGTTTAGGGTTTTAGGGTTTCTACTTTTAGGGTTTTGTGTTTTGGGTTACAGTTTAGGGTTTACAGTTTAGGGTTTTAGTGTTTGGGGTTTTAAGGTTTAGGTTTTAGGGTTAAGGTTTAGGGTTTAGCATTTATGGTTTAGAGTTTAGTGCTTAGGCTTTAAGGATTAGTGTTTTGAGGGTTTATGGTTTATGGTTTAAAGTTTAAGGTTTCAGGGTCCGCCCAGGGTTTAGGTCAGTAGTTGTATGCAGGCCCAGGGTTTTAAGGTCAGTAAGGCCTAGCCCAGAGCCTGGGCCCAGAATAGGGCCTGGACATAGAGGATTTAAGTGGCCTAGGGCCCATGTTATGGCAGTTTGGGCCTGATCAGATCATATGGCTCAGTGGCCTGGATCCACTCAGGTAGAACCCAAGGTTTAGAGTGGCCCAGAGTCAGGGCCAGACTCATGGTTTAGGGCCTGTGGCCTTTAAGGCCCAGGAGGGCCAGGGTAGGGCCCAGCTTCATCATCTTAGTGAGGAATCAGGGTCAGGATCGGGCCCAGGTAGGGCCTGTGAGTCAGTTCAGTATATGTTTAGGGTTTAGGTTTATCTTTGGTAGGGTTGGTAGCCCTGCCTAGCCAGTCCAAGGTCACCAGGCTCAGGATCAGGCCTGTGGCCTTGGGCCCTGTGGCCTGTGGCCCAGATAGGGTTTAGGGCTCAGTGGAGGAGGGCCAGGTCAGTGGGTAGAGGGCCTGGTGGCCTGAGGAGTTTTAGGGCATTTGTGGGATCAGGAGGTAGTCAGTGTTGTGCTAGATGAGGATAGTGTGTTTTTTTTAAAGCCAAGCACAACCCAAGAGTCTCATTTTTAGTTTATTTTTATTTATTTTAGTTTATTTTATTTTTTTATTTTTTATCACCATTTTATTTTTATTTTGTTTAGATTTTATAGGTTTATTTATTTTAGTTTAAGTTTAATTTAGTTTTTTTATTTAGGTTTAGGTTTCATTTATTTTTAGTTTAGTTTTATTTTTATTTTATTATTTAGGTTTAGGTTTTATTTTTTATTTTTAATTTTAGGTTTAGGTTTTATTTATTTTCTTAAGTTTATGCTTTATGTTTTAATTTTAGGTTTTTTTAGGTTTTATTTTTTATTTTAGGTTTAGGTTCATTTTTAATTTATTTTATTTTATCTCGTCTAGGGTTTAAGTTTAGTTTATTTTAAGTTTAGGTTTAGGTTTTATTTATTTTAACTTAGTTTATTTTGTTTAGGTTTGGTTTATTTTTATTTATTTATTTTATTTTTTTATTTTTAGGTTTAGATTTTATTTTTTATTTTAGGTTTAGGTTTTATTTTTTATTTATTTTTAGGTTTTATTTTTAGGTTTATTTTTTTGTTTTGGTTTATATTTAGTTTTATTTTATTTTATTTTATTTTAGTATTATTTTATTTTTATTTTACGTTTAGTATTTATTTTATTTTGGTTTTTTATTCTTTGGTTTATTTTATTTTTTAGTTTAGTTCAAGTTTTTATTTATTTTATTTTAATATGTTTTATTAGTTTATTTTATTTTATTTTTAGGTTTAGGTTTAGGGCTTTATTTTATTTTTATTTTATTTAGTTTAGGTTATTTATTTATTTTTAAGGTTTAATTAGTTTAGTTTAAATTAGGTTTGTGGTATTTAGAGTTTAGGGTTTTAGGGTCAGTGGTATGCCTTTAGGTTTTAGGGTTGGTTGGGTAGTTTGAGCTCAGGTGGCTCAGTGTGATTGAGTTAAAGGTTTAGGGTTTGAGGTTTAGGGTTTAGGGTTTTTATAATATAAGGTTATTTTATGGTTTAGTGTTTAAGGTTTTACGGTTTATTGTTTAAGGTTTGGGGTTCAGGGTTATGGTTAGGAATTAAGGATTGGAGTTTAGAGTTTACAGTTTAGGATTTAGGGTTTAAGGTTAGTATATGGTTTCGGGTTTATGGTTTAGGGTTTAAAGATTTTTAGGGTTTAGGTTTTACAGTTTAGGGTTTAGGGTTTAGGTTTTAGTTTAGCATTTAAGGTTTTTAATTTTTTTTTTAACATAGAACAAATTCATATTCAACATTTCTTCTTTTTGATTTTGTCAACCAAGTAACACACCAAGTTTTCTAAGACATAAGCGATGACATAGATAAAAAATTAGCATGAATAGAGCAAATCAAAAGCCCTAGATAACTAGAACCGTCTCTACTTTAAAGGCAAAGTTCCATAAGCAGTAGATTGAATCAACCGTTCTTTAATTTCTTCAGTTCTCATCAAAACTGCCCTGGCCTCTCGAGTAGCGAGGTCCACAATCATATCCAAGATCTCTCCCCCCGCCACCACCATGGCTATAACCTCCATCTCTCCTCCCACGTCCATAACCACTACTTCTCTGACCACCTCCTCCATATCAACTAGCACCTCCAGATCCCCCACAATAATTATGATAAATGCCACCACTGCCTTTGCCTACACCACTAGATCTAGAATGAGCCTAGTTGATGATGATGTTCCTATCATCAAGATTGTGAACATTCTTAGGGTTTAGGTTTATGTTTATTAGGTTTTAAGGTTTAGGTTTATTTTTAATTTATTTAGTTACTTTAGGTTCGTTCAAGTTTATTTAGGGTTTGGGGTTTTAAAGTTAGGTTTATTTATGTAGGTTTATGGTTTAGGGTTTAGGGTTTATGCATAGGGTTTAGCATTGAGGGTCAAGGGTTTTAGTTTAGGGTTTAGTAGGGTTATAAGTTTAGAGTTTAGGGTCAGGGTTCAGTTTAGGTTTAGGGTAAGAGTTTAGTTTAGGGTCAGAGTTTAGAGTTTAGTTTTAGGTTTATTTATTTATTATTTAACTTTAGTTTTATTTAGGTTTTTTTTTATTTATTTAGTTTATTTATTTTAAGTTTATTTATTTTAGTTGAGGTTTTTTATTTTAGTTTATTTTTTAGGTTTAGGTTTAGATTTAATTATATTTTTCAATTAAGTTTTATTTTTATTTTATTATTAAGGTTTAGGTTTTATTTTTTTATTTTAGGTTTAGGTTTAGGTTTTTATTTTATCCTATTTTGTTTAGGTTTTATGTTTTTATTTTAGTTTATTTTTATTAAGTGTTGGTGTAAGTTTAGGTTTAGTTTATTATAGGATTAAGTTTAGGTTTTATATATTTTAGTTTAGTTTATTTCAGTTTATGTTTAGGTTTATTTTATTATCGTTATTTTTTGTAGGTTTATGTTTTTTTTTAGTTTAGGGTTTATGTTTTATGTTTTATTTATTTTTAGGTTTTATTTTAAGATTTATTTTTTTGGTTTAGGTTTTTATTTTATTTTTATTTAATTTTATTTTAGGTTTATTTAAATTTTATTTTATGTTTAGTTTTATTTTATTTGTTTTTAATCTTAGGTTTATTTTATTTTTATATTTAGGTTTTATTTATTTTATTTTATTTTATTTTGTTAGTTTATTTTATTTTATTTTATGTAGCTTCATTTTTTTTAGTTTTGATTTTTATTTTATTTTATTATTTTATTATTTTATTTTATTTAGGTCTAGATTTTTTTTTTAGAATTTATTTAGTTTAGGTTTAAGTTTTTAGGTCTTCATTGTTTAGATTTGTGGGTTTTAAGATTTATTGTTTGGGTTAGGTAGGGTTAGGGTTGGGTCTCAGGTGGGGTTTGGCTTTATGGTATTTAAGGTTTAGGGTTTAGGGTTTAGGGCTTAAGCTCAGAGTTAGTTTAGGGTTTAGTTTGGGTTTATAGTTTAGGTTTGTTAAGGTTTTGTGGTTCGGATTAGGGTTTAGGGTTAGTTTTGGATTTATGATTTTGCATTTAGGGTTTAGGTTTAGAATTTAGGTTTTATGGTTTTGTGGTTAGGTTCTGTTGGTTTAGGGTTTAGGGTTTTAGGGTTTGGCCTAGGATTTTTTGGTTTAGGGTTTATGTTAGTTTTATTGTTTATGGATTAGGGATAAGGGTTGGTTTTTTAGGGTTTAGGTTTAGGTTTATTTTAAAAAAAATTAAGTAAACTGCCAGGTTTAAGTTTATTTAGTTTATTTATTATTTATATTAGTTTAATTTATTTTTAATTTTTATTTAGTTTTTTAATTTTATTTAGATTTATTATTTTAGGTTTCTTTATTTTAGTTTAGGTATTTTATTTTTGTTAATTTTTTAGGTTTAGGTTTACTTTTTAGTTGAGTTTTACTTTTATTTTATTTTTTAGTTTTAGGTTTTATTTTTTTATTTTTAGGTTTAGGTTTAGGTTTAGGTTTTAATTTTATTTTTTAAGGTTTAGGTTTTAGTTTTTTATTTTAGGTTTATCTTTAGCTTTTATGTTCTAGTTTAGGTTTAGGTTTATTTTTAGTTTATTTTATTTTATTTAGTTTAGGTTTAGGTTTGGGTTTAGTTTATTTCAGATTTAGTTTATTTTAGTTTAGGTTTAGGTTTATTTTATTTTATTCTTATTTTAGGTTTAGGTTTTCTTTAGTTTAGGGTTTAGGTTTTATTTTTATTTACTGTTTATTTTTTAGGTTTAGGTTTATTTTTTTATTTTATTTTATTTAGGTTTATTTTATTTTTTGTTTTTATTTTATTTAGGTTTTTTATTTATTAGTTTTGTTTAGCTTTTTATTTATTTTATTTTAGTTCATTTTTATTTTTATTTTATTTTATTTTTAAGTTTAGGTTAAGGTTTTACTTTAGGTTTTTATTTTTTTAATTTATTTTATTTAAGTTTAGGTTTCTTAATTTATTTTATTTTTATATTTAGGTTTAGGTTTTAGTTTAGGTTTTTATCTTTTTATTTTATTATATTTAGGTTTAGGTTTTTTAATTCATTTTATTTTTAAGTTTTATTTAGTTTAGGTTTTGTTCTTTAGGGTGTACGGTTTAGGGTTTAGTGTTCAAGCTTTAGGCTTTAGGGCTTAGGGATTTGGGTTAGTTTAGGGTTTAGTGTTTAGGCTTTAGGTTTTTAGAGTTTTTTTTTTTTAAAGAAACCCCATTATACGGGGGTATTTTATTGCCACCAAAAAAAGGGTTACAAGATCCTTAAAGAGGATAAACTCCGAATCTACTGCTCAAAGAGCTACAATCAGCCTAAGGAGTAAATCTCCATCTAAGTACATCCAAAAGCAAGAGAAAACATTAAAGAAATCAAAAGATACAATATGGCTAACATAATAATCGAAAGGAAGATTAAGGCCAATGCTATGATGGTTGTAAGAGAGCTTGGTAATATGGAGCAAACCTGCAAGTGAACAAGGGAGAATCACCGCAAAGTGATAAGAGAGGTTAAAGGTGTAAAATAATACAAATAGAGAGATAAATGAAAACAATAAAAACTGAGAGTGATAAAAGGGAAAGTTGATAAAGAAGGCTCAGGCTCAATCACACCAAATTGGGGCAGATACAAAATTGAGCATCCAAACTTCATTAGAAGGGTTACATCACATGAGCTACTACCATACCAAAAGGGAGTGAAAACATCACAGCCATCATAGCCAACAAACCTGTGAGGAGGTAACACCCAGTTGTTGATAGTCTTATGAACTTTATTACCTGCAATCCTAAACATAATCATATCTAAAATAGAGAGGTAATTACAAAGAGCTAAATGGTAAGTTGTCTCATTCAAGAAAGATATCAGCAATATAGTCATCCTGACATGAGAGTATATAAACATAGGGGAATTAGTCATCTTAGCCAGAGCCTCAAATCCAAGTGAAACCAGCATATAAACCCACCACCAAAAAAAATAGCAGATGAGATAACTTGCTGTGATCATGCTAATCAAGTCAATGATCTTATAGTTAACCTTCCCATCATAAGATATATAATTGAAACTTTCGTATGTGAAAAACCCCTTTTATGTCCATATGAGTAATTGGAGAAAGACAATTGTAAAGGAAGGCAGCATAGCTCAACACGAAAAAAGGGCTGCAACCAACCAAAACTAACAAGTAAGGACATTTAGAGCTACAGCTCCCATGGCAGCATACCGGGCAAAATTCGATAATCCACCTCAACAGATAATCGAGAGAACAAGACAACAAAAGCAAAGAACTTCCCATAACACCACTCTTTCGTAATAGCTCAAAAAATTGCACAAACCAAACCGACCGAGATAGAATAGAGACAATAGCGGTAATGCAAATTACAAGATTCAAGAGATGAATGTGTAAAATAGCACGGCATATAAAAACCCCAACAAAGGAAACAAGTAATGCAACAATGTAAAATAGAATGCAAAAAAGATAGGACAATGGATAACCAAAGCAAAAAATAGCCAAGACAACAATAATGAAGATGAAAACATTCGAGAGGGAAGGACTAACAATTGGCCATAAACCTCCCAATCGAGTAGATATTAAATAAAAGCATCTTGAAGGTCGAACACGCAAATCTACAAAACCATCACCATCGAGCATCAAGAGCAATAAATGTTTTGAATGAAGGACCCGAATTCACAAAATAGAAGGAGAGCCAACTGTGGTGGCTGATAAACCAAGCCGTGAAATTTCGTGACATGAAACAATCAAAATAAAAACCAAACCAAGATGTCATAATGCCTCCCATCCAATATAAACAGAGCAACAGATGTAGGTTTATTAGAGAGAGGATGAAAGAAACAGCAGCAGATATGATAGATCACAATAGTCCGATGATAAGCAACTAAAAGACCAAAAAGGGGGTTCAAAGCAAAGTCCACCAAGCAATCAAGAACAACTTGTAACAAGGTAAACCAACCCGCAGACACAATCCAAGATAAATACAAACAGACAAATAAGACCAACCAAGCCAAGAGGCCACCCAAAATTATATATAAGTAAATGGAAGGATAGATAATTAATAGCACCCCACCCCAAACAAATTACATTCAGAGAAATCAGATCAGTAACAAGGTACTTAATCACCATAATCCAACACTGCCAAGGATAGTGACAATAATAACCAATAGGATTGCCAATAATCCCAATATGCTTATTAGATAAACCATTGATGCCCTTCTAGCATATCAAAAAAAGTATATTTAAAAAAGGCATGTTCACAACATAATAAATGGAGAGAAGACCATAGTAAGGACAAACAACAATCCAGATGTTGGCATCTTGCTGGACAAGGAAAATAGAAAACCAAAAATTAGTGAATACAAAATTACCCACAATCATAGAAATGCGTGATAATGATCCATTGAGAAAATCCAAGTTGTCTCAAAAACAAAACCAGAGACAGCAAGATTGACAGAAGCCTCAAGGAACCAAATCAGCCTTAGAAAAACTACCACATAAGGAACATACATAACATCAACAACAATATCCCTATTCAGCCCACAATCCTTGGAGAAATACCCCACAGGCTTGCCAAAATAACAGCCATTGAGAGTATACCAACCATAGTTTATGATCAAGTAGAACAGTTGATAAGGCATAGTGATCTGCACAATACTAACAGCACTAAAATGGATATTATAGCAGGTTAAGACAGTAGCCCAGAAATAGCTAATCAGATAAACCAAATCCACAAACATCCAAAGTCTTAAAGCAACAATAGGTAACATCAGACTATAGTACCACACTAACAGAAAAGGCACTCCAATCCAAGAAGGTAACAGCACAGACCCAATAGATGCAGGATTACAATATAAACAAAGATTATATATATGATTCACAGCCACCCAAAATGAGCAAAGAACCCAAATAATCCGGCAATCGAGAGTCACCCCATTAGAGCAACTATTGCAACATAAGTCACCATTAAGGGTAAGAAGGTCAAGAGTAACCTATGAGAAAGCTCAAGAAAGAACATCGATACAGAGGAAGAAAGGAAGAAAGCACCCCACAAAGAAGATCCCACCAAAGAAACCTCAAACAGAAATGACATGATGAATGGGGTCCAAGTTCCAATAAAAACAACATCGAGGATGATAAGTATCAAAAAACCAAATGTCCTCTTCATGCACAAAATGAAGTAAAATATAACCCCGTAAGTAAAAGAAAAATGTCAAGGAGAGTTAGAACACAAGGAACAAAACCGTAAAAAAAGAGAGACTAAGAGGAGAGTTAGATTCGAGGTAAGGAAGCCAAATTGTCCAAGTTAACCGCACTACAGGTATTTGGGTAATGTAAATTGATTAAAGAGGATGATACTAATCTCGCACCCAAATTTGCAAGGTAATCATAGCGTACCTTCACGCCAAACATGAGTGATGGTAAAATTCAGAGAGAGAAGAGCCCTAGTTTGCTTGAGGAGGTAGTACAAATAAGCGCTGCTCATATTGGTAGAAGTCAAAAGGTCAATCAAGAGAAGAGTCCACCTCTATCCAAATATTTAGCCAGTCATTTTGAAGACAAATTTCTAGAGCTTTGTAGATAGCCATAAGCTCAGTATAAGGAACAGTGCTGGAAATAAGGGGATAAGCAAATGCACATAGAACAATACCCTTAGAATCCCTGAAAATGCCTCCACAACCCGTGCCATTATGAGAGATAGAGCCATCAATATTAATTTTAATAATATGATCAAGAGGTTTTTTCCAAAAAACCATTCTATCATTTCGATAGTAAGACGTCCGAAGGTTGAGGCCCAATTTATTAGCACGATTTACACCTTTAAAATGCTTATGATGGATTAAATTGGCTTTAAATAAGTCATAAATTTTGTTTTAGTTCTAGCAATAATCCTCATGTGATTCATATGAATCCCACAATGTTTATTCATTCGTCCATCCATATGAACCAAATAAGAGTAATGGTGATTATGATTTTAATATGACCTTTAATTGCATTGTCAAAGTAAACTTCAAGAAGTTGATATAAAGTAAAAGAACAATTAAAATTGATAGTGTTGAATAGATTGTCATACCAAATCCAAATTTTAGAGGCAATAGTCCCATTAACAAAAAACATGGTTAACATTCTCAATATGGGAACAACATTGACATTTAAAGGGTAAATAAAACCCTTTACCCCACAACAAAGAGTCAACAGAATAAAGTTTTTAGGATACCAAGTAAGAATAGAGTAAGAAGAGGGGATATTGCTATTCCAAATTTTGGAGAACACAATAGAAGAATCCGATTGTCTTTAATGTGCATCCACACATTTTAAGGTTGAAATCCCCATTATGAGATAACTTAAAGATAACTGATCATGATTGTTAGAGTGATAGGAATACTAGTAATCATATTTAAGAAAGTGGAAGGAATAGAATCAAGAATCTTACTAGTGTTCCACATGTGGTTTTTCCGTAATGAATTAACTCTAATAGCGAGGTGGAGTGAGTGTAAAGTAAGTCATCAATGGAGCCAACCACTCCAGCTTGTCTGCCAAAGAAAGAATTGCCCGAGTTTATGCCCCAAAAAATTAAGGATTCTGATCCCATTTGAGTAACAAAGTATTCTCCACAATGTGAGAATCAATTTAAAAGGACAAATGAGAGGATGTTTACCCCGCAATATTTAGAAGTCATGAAATTCTCCCAATGACTATTTTTGCTCCTAAAGTTCCACCAAAGTTTGTAGGAGAAGGCATGGATAACTTCTTTGATGGATTTACATCCTGCACCTCCCTTCAAGAGTACCATAACTATTAGACCAGATGACTAGTGCATTCTTTAGAGGATGTATTGGTTCTAAGAATTTTTTTTAAGAGACGTCAATTGCTTATGGTAGAGTTGGTAGGCACAATGGTTTGAAGAAGGTATATGGGCATGGAATTTAGAGTGCTCTTGATCAAGGTAAGCCTACCACCAAAAGAGAGTAAATGAAATTCCCAAACTAAAATTTTGTTAGAAATTTTTTGAATTAGATCATCAAAAAGGTGTGATCTTTTTTTGCCTTTGAAAAGCGGAGCTCCAAGGTAATTAAGAGGGAGTTGATTTTGCTTAAAATTAGTAATTCGATATTTGGTTAAGTCTATTAGAGGAATCTTAGTTGAAGGAATAAAATAGTATTTTCCTTCATTAAGAAAAAGACCACTAACTTTATCAAAATCATTTAGAAGGTTCTTGATGGTTTTAACAAGTTGAATGGAACCGTTGCTGAAGATAATGAAATCATCAGCAAAGTTAAGATGAGAAATAGGGAAACCTCCATGAGTTTTAAAAGACATATTAGGCTTATTAGCAAAAGATCATGTGCTCCTTGACGTATTCAATAGCGATGATAAAAGAGAAGGTGATAGTGGGTCACCTTGCCTCAAACCATGGCTAGAAGGAAAGAAACCTATGGACTCGCCATTCATGATAATTGAAAACCAGACATTTGTGATACATCTTTTTATAATCTAAATAAAACTATCAGAAAAGCCAAACAAATTCAGGATTTGATAGAGAAAGTCGCATGAGAGATTATCAAAGGCTTTAGCGATGTCCAGTTTGAATAAGATGTTGCCTCCACTAGAATTGATATCAATGTCATGAACCATTTCTTGAGCGAGAAGAATATTATCCGATATTGTTCTCGTGTTTAACAAAACCAGATTGATTAGGGAGATGATTTCGTGGAAGCAAAGGGCTAAGCTTATTATTGATTAATTTAGCAATGAGTTTTGAAAAAGGTGCAAAGACTAATCGGTCTAAAATCACCCCAAGATGTGATTGTTTTGGGGATAAGGACAATAGAAGCTTGAAAAGTATTTGGGAATGGGATTGCCATCAAAGAAATCAATAAAGATTAACTAAATCGCTTTTAATAAATGGCCAACAAGCTAAAAGAAGTGGGTCGATAGCCATCAAGGCCAAAGAATGAGTCGTGTTCATGTTCTTAAGAGTATTACTAATCTCCTCTCGGGACACATAGTGAGTAAATGATTATCCTCATTATAATCATAGAAGGAATTAGATGGGTGTTTGATAAAGTATCTAGCAACGGCTTAGAATTTAGTAAAGTTTGGAAATGATGAATGAGTAATCCTTAATATCATTGTTATCTATCCATTCACCATTAGAGTTCTTAATTTTCTTAATCGTGTTTAAGGCTTTTCGCTTATTACAAATGGCATGAAAGTACCGGTGTTTCACCTTCAGAATATGTTTGCTGCTTTTTTGACGCCAATAGGTTTCTTCCATGTTTTGATAATTAAGCAAGTTATTCTTGGCATAGTTCAACTCCTCAAGTTTACTAGGATCAGTTGAGATAGTATCTTCAAGAGAACAAACCTCTTATTCCATAGCTTTAAGATTTGTGAAAAGATTTTTAAAAATGTGTTTGTTCCACCAATTAAGATTTTGTTTAAGTCTTTTGAGCTTAAGCCATAGACGAGTCATACCTTTAACAAAATTATCCAGGAAAATAGGGGCCATCTAATTAGTGATAGCGACATTGGTGAAGTCACTATGTTGGGTCCACATGTTTTGAAATCAAAGGAGGGGGGAGTAGACGGGATTGGGGATTAAAGGAAATCAAGAGAGGAGCATGGTCGACAAAGTTCGCTCAAATGCTCAACAGGGTGTAAAGACCATTGATTGATCCAAAGAGAATTAAAGAGGGCCCTATCAAGATGCTGCCAAAGCCTAGAGTTGTGCCACGTGAAGTTAGACCCGGAAACCAATGTCGATCGATTGCAATCAAGGGTCATATTTGAGAAGTCCTCCATGGAATGAAGGTTAGAGAACATCCTCCCTTCTTTTCGAATTAGCTATGATAGTATTGAAATCACCTCCAACCAACCAGAAGGTTAGCCGAGGAGGCGAAGGTGCGTAAGTGATTCCAAAGGATGTTCCTACCAAATTCTATTACAAGAGGCATAGATAAAAGAGCCAAAAGCCGATAAGTCACCTAAGGAGATTTTGACATTAACTAATTGGTCAAGATTATCAATGATGGAAATGGTGATGGAGTTGTGCCGAAAGCACCAAATTTTATTACTAAGATTGAAGAAGAAATTATGAAAGCCAAGGGATCTAGCGACAAAAGAAATCTTAGAAGAATTAATGAAAGGTTCAATAAGAACAAGTAACTTGATATTATGAACACGACAAAGACTCTAACACGACAGGGATGTGAAGAGACCCACAACCCCGGATATTCCAAATAAGAAAATTAATCATAAGGGGACAACCAAAAGTGATAAGTAAAAAAAAAAGAAAGGAAAGAGAGGAGAGAAATGATGGCACATTACTTGTGTGGGGTGGAAGAAGAGCGAGTGATTCTAGAGAGGTTATTATTAGAAAATTTTTCTTTGAAGGGTTTTTTGTTTTTAACAATTTGAAAGGGTCTCTTAGAATCCAAATTATCTCAATCAGAAAGAGATTGATGTATGGGTTCCGGAATAGTAGAAGAATCTATCAATGATTTAGAAGAGGGGATTTCACCTTCTTCCAGACGAGAGTATGACAAATTGGGATCAATTGGATATCACTCTGAAGGGTAGTAGATGTGGAAGTTGTGGCACCATTCGTAATACAAATATCTTTCTCAATATGTTCTGAAACCATAGGGTCATTATTTATTTGGTCTATTATATGATTCCCATTCAAATTGTTTAATTGTCCAATATGAGGCTACCATTCAGATTTTCAAGAGGATTTAAATGAAGCAAAGAGCTATCATGGGAAACCAATTATTACAAGTAGGGGTGAAGTTAGGTAAATTGCCATTGGTAACATCGCACCCCTCATTGGTTGTTTTAGTACCAAGGTCGATTGTTTGCCACTAGATAGATCAGAGGGAGGTGGTAGGAGGTTCTTTTCGAGTATCTTTAGGCACATGCTGAGTATTGGTTTTCTCGAGTTCCATTAATGGTAGTCATATTCTGGTAAATTTTTCCCGAGATTAGGATGAAGCACAAAGCAACTGGTGGGTCCGCGGAATCTTGCAAAGGAGTAAAATAGGAAAATTTTGAATTCAACTTTTTGACTATATCCAAATTTTTCAGAGCCAATCCAAACCTCTTTGGGATATTTCTTTGTGATGTCTATCTCAACGAGAATATGAGCGATAGATGGCCTAGATCTATTGGTCGTTGCTTGATCTATTTGGAGAGGTCTACCAAAAGGCCAACAAAGAAACAAAACTTGATGAGTAACATAATGTATTCGATGTTAGGAAAGGCAAGCCAAAGAGGGACAATGGGAGATTCTTCTTTCAACAAATAGCACCATTTCAATGCGATTTGACAATTATGCACAAAATAAGAATGACGAAAACCATGAATAATCTAAATCATTAGAAAGTTGAATAAGAATGTGACGGGATCGATACCGACAGAGAAAGAACCCATTAATTTTAAACTATGAAAGAAAGTGTGAATGTTATCAAGAGTTGGGCATCTAAGGAGAATTTACCCACCAAAGCAAACTCAAGGGTTTAGCAAGTTTCTCAACATCCCGACGTAACACACATCATTTACAATCCATGATAAGAAGTCGAAATGAGATTAACTGAAGCATTCGAGCTACGGATCTTACCAGATAAAGCATCTTTGAATGATTTAACAGCAGTTACATTAACAGGTGTAATCGAATCTAGAAAACCTATAGAGTCAGAGAGAAAAGTCGGTGCCGGCATGTCGAGAGGCAGCCGTGATTCACAGAGACCGTGAGCCTCATTGCTCTAATCCAAGGATGTCACATAGAGGAGCCAATGTGTGCTCAGCAGAGAAGCACGCAGAGAAGCAAACACCGAGAATGAATCCAAGGGAACCAAAGTCACCAAAATTGTCGAGAGGAGTGCATGATGAGTACATTTTGCCTTTAGGTTTAGAGTTAGTGTGGTTAGTGGCTCAGGTGGGTTAGGGTTGTGGTTTGGTCCCAGTTTGGGCTCAGGTCAGGGTTCAAGTTTGAAGATGTAGTGTCAGTTAGGTTAGTGGCTTAGTTAGGGCTCAGGGCCTAAGTTTAGAGGGTGTGGTTTAGGGCCTGGGGCCTGTGGTAGGGTAAGGGCTCTGCCTGGCTCAGTTTTAGGATTTTAGGGCCTTGTGGTTACCTGCCAGAGTCTGGGGTCAGGTTTTGATTTAGGGCTCATTTGGGTCAGGTAGTGGGGTGGTAGATCATTTAGTGTTTGATTGGGTTTTTTTTTAGTTATTTAGGCTCAGGTGAGGGCCAAGGTAGGATTTAAGTTTTTTTTTAAATTACAAACCAAGTTTTGGTTTAAATAGTTTATTTGTTATTTATTTAGGTTATTTTATTTTTATTTTATTTAGGTTTATTTTATTCCATTTAATTTAGATTTATTTTAGGTTCATTTATTTTAGTTTATATTTTTTTTATTTATTTTATTTAGGTTTAGGTTTATTTTTAGTTGAATTATTTTATTTTCTGTTTAGGTTTTATTTTAAATTTTTAGGTTTAAATTTAGGTTTCTATTATATTTTTTTTAAATTAGGTTTTAGGTTTTTATTTTAAGTTTATTTTTAGGTTTAATTTTTTTAGTTTAGGTTTAGTTTTATTTTTAGTTTATTTTATTTTATTTATTTTAGGTTTAGGTTCAGGTTTATTTTTTTAAAACTTATTTTAGTATAGTTTATTTTAGTTTAGGCTTAGTTTCATTTCATTTTGTTTATTTTATTTTTATTTTGGGTTTAAGTTTTTTTTAGGGTTTAATTTTTATTTTATTTTAACTTTGTGTTTTATTTTGGATAATTTTAGGTTTAAGTTTATATTTTAATTTTATTTTAATTTATTTTAGGATTCTTTATTTTATTTTAATGCTAAGTTTTATTTTGTTCAGGTTTTTTTATTTTTTAGTTTAGTTTAGGTTTTTATTTATTTATTTTTAGCTTAGTTTTTGTTTTTTATTTTATTTTCTGTTTAGGTTTATGTTTAGGTTTAAGTTCATGTTTAGGTTTTAGTTTATGTTTTTATTTTATTTAATTTTTTAATTTTATTTTGGTTTAGGTTTATTTATTTATTTTAGTTTTAGTATTTCTTTAGTTTAGGTTTAAGTTTTTAGCTGTTTAGGGTTTTGGGTTTATGGTTAGTTTAGGATTTAGGTATAGGGTTTAGGGTTTAGGTTTTAGGTTTAGGGTTTAAGTTTTAGTTTAGTTAAGGTTTTTTTTAATTGAGAAAAAATTTAGATTCAACATTTCTTCTTTTCGATTTCATTAACCAAGTTGCACCCCAAGTTTTCTAACACACAAATGATGACATAGATAAAAACGAGCACCCATAGAGAAAATCAAAAACCATAGATAAGTAGAACCGTCTCTACTATAAAGACATAATTCGATAAGTAGCAGATCAGATCGGTCATTCTTTAATTTCTCAAGTTCCCATCAGAAGCACCCTGGCCACTCGAGTAGCATGATCCGCCATCATATATCAGATCTCTCCCTCCGCCACCACCACGACTGTAACCTCCGACACTCCTCCCGCCTCCATACACCACTACTCTGACCATCACCTCCATATCCACTAGCACCTTTAGATCTCCCACCGCCACTATGATAACTGCCACCTCTGCCTTCGCCTCCACCTTTAGGGTTTAGGGTTTTTTTATTAAGTAAACTAGTAGGTTTAGGTTTATTTAGTTTATTTTTTATTTAGTTTAGTTTATTTTATTTTTTATTTTTATTTAGTTTAGTTTATTTATTTTAGTTTACATTTTTTTATTTAGTTTATTTTTTAGGTTTAGGTTTAGGTTTATGTTTATTTTTTAGTTTATTTTTATTTTAATTTTTTTTAAGGTTTATGTTTTATTTTTTATTTTTAAATTTAGGTTTAGGTCTTTATTTTTTTTTCAGGTTTAGGTATAGTTTTTTTTAATTTATTTTATTTTATTTAGTTTAGGGTTTAGGTTTTATTTATTTTAGGTTTAATTTCTTTTAGTTTAGTTTATTTTAATTTAGGTTTATTTAATTATATTTATTTTGGGTTTATGTTTTTTTAGTTTAGGGTTTAGGTTTTTTTTTTCAATTTTTAGGTTTATTTTTTAAGTTTAGGTTTTTATTTAGTTATTATTTTATTTTATTTTATTTTAGGTTTATTTTATTTTTAATTTATGTTTAGTTTTTATTTTATTTAGGTTTTTTAGTCTTATTTTATTTTTAGTTTAATTTAGGTTTTTATTTATTTTATTTTAGTTTAGCTTTTATTTTTTATTTTATTTTATTTTTACATTTATATTTAGGTTTAGGTTAAGGTTTAGGTTTTAGTTTAGGTTTTTATTTTATTTTATTTTTTATTTTATTTAGGTTTAGGTTTTCTTATTTATTATATTTTTAGGTTTTATTTAGTTTAGGTTTAGGTTTTTAGGTTTTTAGGGTTTAGGATTTAGGGTTTGGGGTTTAGGGTTTAGGGTTCAGGGTTGTAAGTTTTAGTGTTTAGGGATGTAGGTTAAGAGTTTATGGTTTAGGGTTAGGGTTTAGGTTTGGGTTTAGGGTTGAGGGTTTAGGATTTAGGGTTTTAGGTTTAGGGTTTAGAGTTTAAGGTCTAGTGTTGATGTTTTAGTTAAGGATTTAGGGTTTTTGGTATTATTATTTTTAAACAAATAACAAATTCAGATTCAACATTTCTTTATTTTGATTTCATCAACCAAGTAACACACCAAGTTTTCTAAGACACAAGTGATGACATAGATAAAAAATGAGCACACATAGAGCAAATCAAAAACCTTAGATAACTAGAACCATCTCAACTATAAAGACATGATTTCATAAGTAATAAATTGAATCGGTTGTTCTTTAGTATCTCTAGTTCCCGTCAAAACCACCCCGGCATCTCGAGTAGCATGATCCACCATCATATCCCGATCTCTCCCTCCTCCATCACCTTCGTCATAACCTCCATCAGTCGTCCCGCCTCTATAACCACCACTACGCCGACCACCACCTTCATATCCACCAACACCTCCAAATCCTCCATCGCAACTATGATAACCATCGCCTCCGCTTTTACCTCCATTGCCATGTCTAGATTGAGCCTAGTTGATGGTGAAGTTCCTTCCAACAAGGTTCGGCCCATTCTTAGGGTTTAGGTTTATTAGGTTTTAGGGTTTAGGTTTCTTTTTAAATTTATTTAGTTACTTTAGGTTTTGATTTAGGGTTTTAGGTTTAGGGTTTAGGACATAAGGTTTAGGGTTTTAAGGTTTATGCTTTTAGGGTTTAAGATTTAGGGTTTTAGGGTTTAGGGTTTTAAAGTTTAGGGTTTAGGGTTTTAGGCTTAGGGTTTAGGTTTAGGGTTAGTTTCATGTTTAAGCTTTAGGCTTTATGGTTTTAGGGTTTAGGGTTTGGGATTTAAGGTTTAGGGTTTTAGAGTTCAAAATTTAGGGTTTATGGTTTAGGGTTTAGGGTTAGGTTTAGGGTTTAGGGTTTAGGGTTTAAGGTTTTGGGCTTAGGGTTAGTTTACTGATTTAGGGTTAGGGTTTAGGGTTTTTTAGGGTTTAGGGTTTAAGGTTGTAGGTTTAGGGTTGTAGGTTTAGGGTTTATGGTTTAAAATTTAAGGATTTTTTTTAAAAAAAAAAATTAAGTAAACCAGCAGGTGTATGTTTATTTAGTTTATTTAGTTTATTTTTTATTTATTTTAATTTAATTTATTTTTATTTTGATTCAGTTTAGTTTATTTATTTCTGTTTAGGTTTTTTATTTTAGTTTATTTTTTAGGTTTAGGTTTTGGTTTATATTTATTTATTTAGTTGAGTTTTATTTTATTTTTATTTTATTGTTTAAAATTTAGGTTTTATTTTTTATTTTTAGGTTTATGTTTAGGTTTAGGTTTTTTTTTTTAAGGTTTTGGTTTAAGTCTTATTTTTAGATTTTATTTTTTAGTTTAGGTTTATATTTATTTTCTATTTACTTAATTTTATTTAGGGTTTAGGTTTAGGTTTAGGTTTAGTTTATTTGATGTTTAGGTTTAGGTTTTTAGGGTTTAGGTTTTGGTTTATTTTATTTTATTTTAGGTTGAGATTTTTAATTTTTAGTTTAGAGTTTACATTTTTTTTAGGTTTTATTTAATTGAGGTTTAAGTTTTTAGCTTTTTAGGGTTTAGTGTTTAGGGATTATGGTTTAAGGTTAGTTGAGGGTTTAGATTTTAGGGTTTGGAGATTAGGGTTTAGGGTTTAAGTTTTAGGTTTAGGGTTTTGGGTTTAGGGTTTTAGGGCTTAGGGTTTAGGGTTTAGGGTTTAGGGTTTAGGGTTTAGGATTTAGGGTTTAGGGTTTAGAGTTTTAGGATTTAGGGTTTAGGTTTTAGGTCTAGGGTTCAAGTTTTAGTTTAGGGTTTAGGGTTTTTGATTTTTTTTAATAGATAACAAATTCAGATTCAACATTTCTTCTTTTTGATTTCATCAACCAAGTAAAACACCAAGTTTTCTAAGACATAAGCGATGATATAGATAAAAAATGAGCACACATAGAGCAAATAAAAAATCCTTAGATAATTAGAATCATCTCTTGTGTAAAAACATAGTTCCATAAGTAGCTGATTGGATCGGTCGTTCTTCAATTTCTCTATTTCCCATTAAAACCACCCTGGCCTCTCGAGTAGTGCCATCCACCATCATATTACCGACCTCTCCCTCTACCACCACCACGATTGTAACCTTCGTCTCTCTTCCTGCTTCCATAATCAACATTGTTCCAACCACCACCTCCATATCCACCAGCACCTCCAGATCCCCCACCACCACTATGTTAACCACCGCCTCCGCCTTTACCTCCACTGCCAGATTTAAACTGAGCCTGATTGACAGTGATGTTCTTGCTGTCAAGGTTCTGTCCATTCTTAGGGTTTAAGTTTATTAGGTTTTAAGGTTTCAGTTTCTTTTTTAAATTTATTTAGTTACTTTAGGTTTAAGTTTAGGGTTTGGGGTTTAGGGTTAGGGTTTAGGGTTTAGGGTTTAGGGTTTAGGGTTTAGGGTTTAGAGTTTTAGGGTTTATGGTTTAGAGTTAGGGTTTTGGGGTTTTTAGGGTTTAAAGTTTAGGTTTTAGGGTTTGGGTTGTAGGTTTTGGGTTAGTTTTAGGGTTTAAGGTTCAAGGTTTAGGGTTTAGGGTTTAGGGTTTAAAGTTTTTTAAAAAAAAAAATTAAGTAAATTGCTAGGTTTAGGTTTAATTAGTTTAATTTTTATTTATTTTATTTCATTTTATTTTATATTTTTATTTAGGTTTATTTTTATTTTTATTTAATTTGGCTTATTTATTTTAGGTTTATTTATTTTAGTTTAGGTTTTTTATTTTAGTTTATTTTTTAGGTTTATCTTTAGGTTTATGTTTATTTTTTAGTTTAGTTTTAATTTTATTTTAATTTTAGGTTTAGTTTTATTTTTTATTTTTAGGTTTAGGTTTAGGTTTTCATTTTATTATTTTAGGTTTGGGTTTTAGGTTTTTATTTTAGGTTTATTTTTAGATTTTATTTTTTTTAGTTTAGGTTTATGTTTATTTTTATTTTATTTAATTATATTTAGGGTTTAGGTTTAGGTTTAATTTATTTTAGTTTAGTTTATTTTAGTTTGGGTGTATGTTTATTTAATTTTTATTTTAGGTTTCAGTTTTTTTTAGTTTAGGGTTTAGGTTTTAATTTTTATTTATTTATAAGTTTTATTTATAGGTTTATTTTTTAATTTTAGTTTTTATTAAAATTTTAGTTAATTTTATTTTAGGTTTATTTTATTTTTATTTTAGGTTTAGTTTTTATTTTATTTAGGTTTTTTTATTTTTTTTAATTTAGTTTAGGTTTTTATTTATTTTATTTTAGTTTAGTTTTTATTTTTTATTATTATTTTTTAGGTTTAGGTTTAGGTTTTAGTTTTGGTTTTTATTTTATTTTAGTTCTTACTTTTATTTAAGTTTAGGTTTTTTATTTATTTATTTTTGTTTTATTTAGTTTAGGTTTAGGTTTTTAGGTTTTTAGGGTTTAGGGTTTTAGGGTTTAGGCTTTTAGGGTTAATGGTTAGGGTTTAATGTTTTGGGTTTTAGCTTTAGTGTTTAGGCTTTTGGGTAAGGTTTAGGGTTACCTTAGGGTTTAGGGTTAGTTTAGGATATAGGGTTTGGGATTTAGGCTTTAAAGTTTAGGGGTTTTCAGCATTTAGGGTTTTAGGTTTTAGGGTTTTTTATTTAAGATTTAGGGTTAGGGTTAGGGTTTAGGTTTTAGGGTTTAGGGTTTTTTAGGGCTTAGGGATTAGGGTTTAGGGTTTAGGGTTCAAGGTTTATGATTAGTTTTACGGTTTAGGATTAAGGGTTTAAAGTTTAGGGTTTAAGGTTTAGGGTTTTTAAATTAAGTAAATTGGTAGGTTTAGGTTTCCTTTTTAGTTTATTTAATTTATTTTTTATTTATTTTAGTTTATATTATTTTTTATTTTTATTTAGATTTATTTTTTATGTTTATTTAGTTTATTTTAGGTTTATTTATTATAGTGTATGTTTTTTATTTTAGTTTATTTTTTAAGTTTATTTTTTAGTTGAGTTTTATTTTTATTATATTTTTTAGGTTTAAGTTTTTAGGTTTTTAGGGTTTAGAGTTTAGGGTTTAGGGTTTAGGGTTTAGGGTTTTAGGGTTTAGGGTTTTAGGGGTTATGGTTTATCATTAGGGTTTAGGGTTTAGGGTTTAGGGTTTAGTGTTTAGTGTTTAGGCTTTAGGGTTAGGGTTTTAGGTTTAGGGCAGGTTTGAGTTTAGGTTTAGGGTTTTTAGGTTAGAGTTTAGGTTTTAGGTTTAATGTTTAGGGTTTAGGGTTGTAGGTTTAGGGTTTAGGGTGTAGGGTTAGGTTTTTTTTAAGGGTTTAGGGTTTAGGGTTTAGTGTTTAGGCTTTAGCATTTTGTTTTTTGCGTTTAGGGTTTAGTGTTTAGGGTTGTAGATTTAAGGTTTAGGTTTTAGGGTTTAGGGTTAGTTATAGGGTTTAGGGTTTAGGGTTTAGGGTTTAGGGTTAGTGTTTTTTATTTTTTTATTTTTAAGGTTTAAGGTTTAGAGTTTTGGTTTTCGGTGTAGGGTTCAAGTTTTAGTTTAGGGTTCAGGGTTTTTGGTCTTTTTTTTAACAGAGAACAAATTCAGATTCAACATTTCTTCTTTTCGACACCAAGTTTTCTAAGGCACAAGCGACAAAATAGATAAAAATGAGCATGCATAGAGCAAATCAAAAACCCTAGATAACTAGAATCATCTTTAGTGTAAAGACACAGTTCCATAAGCAACTGATCGAGTTGGTCGTTCTTCAGTTTCTCCCATCCCCATCAGAATCACCCCGACCTCCCTAGTAGTGGGATCCGCCATCATGACCCTGATCTCTCCCTCCACCACCACATGGCATCCATGCTCCTACATCCATAACCACCACTGCTCTGACCACCACCTCCATATCCACCAACACCTCTAGATCCCCACCACCGTGATAACCACCGCCTCCGCCTTCACCTCCACTGCATAATCTAGACTGAGCCTGGTTGACGTTGATGTTCATGCCATCAAGGTTCTGCCCATTCTTTGGGTTTATGTTTAGGTTTATTTGGTTTTAGGGTTTAGGTTTATTTTATCATATATTTAGTTACTTTAGGATTATGTTTAGGGTTTTGTGATTAGGGTTTAGGTTTTAAGGTTAGGGTTTAGGGTTTTGGGTTTAGAGGTTAAGGTTTAGGTTTTAGGGTTTAGGGTCTAGGTTTTAGGGTTTATGCTTTTAGGGTATAGAGTTTAGGGTTAGGCTTTAGAGTTTAGGGTTTAGGGTTTAGGGTTTAAGGTTGTTGGTTTAGTGTTGTAGGATCAGGGTTTAGGGTTTAGGGTTAGTTTTAGGGTTTATGGTTTAGGGTTTAGGATTTAGGGTTTAGGTTTTTTTTTAATTAAGTAAGCTGGTAGGTTTAGGTCTTTTAAGTTTATTTAGTTTATTTTTTATTTATTTTATTTTAATTTATTTAATTTATTTTATTTAGTTTAGTTTTATTATTTTAGGTTTACTTATTTTAGTTTAGATTTTTTATTTTACTTTATTTTTTAGGTTTAGTTTTAGGTTTAGGTTTATTTTTTAGTTGAGTTTTATTTTTATTTTGTTTTTTAGGTTTAGGTTTTATTTTTTTACTTTTAGGTTTAGGTTTAGGTGTAGGTTTTATTTTATTTTTTTAAGTTTATTTTTTATTTTATTTTGGTTTTAGTTTATTTATTTATTTTATTTTTAGGTTTTATTTAGTTTAGGTTTAAAGTTTTAGGTTTTTAGGGTTTAAGGTTGAGGGTTTAGAGTTTAGGGTTTAAGGTTTAGGATTTAGGATTTAGGTTTGTTGATTTTAGGGTTTAGGGTATATGGTTTTAGGGTTTAAGGTTTAGGGTTTTGGGTTTTGGAGTTTAGCATTAAGGGTTTAGGGTTTTGTTTTTTGTATTATTTTTTTAAAATAAGTAAACTGGTAGGTTTACATTTATTTAATTTATTTAGTTTATTTTTTCTTTATTTTAGTTTATTTTAATTTTCATTTTTATTTAGGTTTATTTTTATTTTTATTTAGTTTTGTTTATTTATTTTAGGTTTATTTATTTTAGTTTATTTTTTAGGTTTAGGTTTAGGTTTATTTTTTAGGTTAGTTTTATTTTTTATTTTTTTTTTTAGGTTTAGGTTTTATTTTCTATTTTTAGGTTTAGGTTTTTATTTTATCTTTTTATGTTTAGGTTTTAGGTTTTTAATTAAGGTTTATTTTTAGGTATTATTTTTAGTTTAGATTTAGGTTTATTTTAGTTTATTTTCTTTTATTTAGTTTAGGTTTAGTTTATTTTAGGTTTAGGTTTAGGTTTTATTTATTTTAGCTTAGGTTTAGGATTATTTTATTTTGTTTATTTTAGGTTTAGATTTTTTTTAGTTTAGGGTTTAGGTATTTATTTGGTTTTATTTTATTTTATTTTAAGATTATTTTATTTTTATTTCACGTTTAGTTTTTATTTTATTTTTATTTTAAGTTTAGTTTTTATTTTATTTAGGTTTTTTTATTTTTAGGTTTATTTTACTTTTTAGTTTAGTGTAGTTTTATTTATTTTATTTTAATTTAGTTTTATTTTATTTTTAATTTTTTAGGTTTAAGTTTAGGTTTATGTTTTTATTTTATTTTATTTTTTAATTTTATTTAGGTTTAGGTTTATTTATTTATTTTTGTAGGTTTTATTTAGCTTAGGTATAGGTTTTTAAGGTTTTAGGGTTTAGGGTTAGGGTTTAGGGTTTAGTGTTTAGGGTTGAGGGTTTGGGGTTTAGGGTTTAGGGTTGTAGGTTTTAGGGTTTAAGGTTTAGGGTTTAGGGTTTAGGTTTTAGGGTTTAGTGTTTTAGGTTTAGTGTTTAGGATTTTAGGGTTTAAGGTTTTAGGTTTAGAATTTAGAGTTTTTTTTAGGAAAATTAAGAAAATTTTATTGCCACAAAGAAAAGGTACAAAGTCCATAGAGGGGGCAAATCTCTAAGCTAATGCTCAAAGAGCTACAAAAAGTACTAAAGAGATAAACCCCCTAACTAATACAATAGCTAATGAAAGAAAGCAAAGAAAAGTAGAAATAGTAATCCATAAAAGAAAGTCTGTGTAAGCAGCAACAAACTTCCTCGGCTCCTTTTGAAACCAGCATGATCCACCATCAATAATCTCCCAACCTGTAAAAGAGATATGCAATATGTTTTTAAAGGGATGAGTACAAATATTCAAATAATTAATCAAGCATAAAGAGTAAGATAAAAGGAATAAGATAAAGAAAAGGCTCAGCTCGATTACAATCATCTTAGAGCAACATATGAAAGCATCAGACTTGGTGAAGGTTACAATTACATATAGTACTACAAAAGATGAAAGAGTGGAAACATCAAGGCCATCATCGCCATACCTCTTGTAGCATCTTATCAGGAACCATAAAACAAAACAAATATAACCTCCAAACACCACACTTAGAGATATTAAGTTTAGTATAATAGATAAGGAGGTAAACCATCAGGATAACACCAGACCAGAGGGAGCACCACCAAAGCCACCACCAAGAATGGATAACAAAATCACTAGGAACAAACATCAAAATATGAGAAAAAGCACTAAACAAAGACAAGACAAAGGCAAAGGAAACACATAGGTGGTAGGATCCTCCATTAAAAGGACATGCAAAGAGCCCAAAGCAATAATAGCCAATCTAACAGCAAGACTAATAGCAAGAGGGTTAGGCAGCAAGGCAACCATCCAAACAGGAAAGGGGAAAGGTTTAGCCACAACCCAGAACAAAAAATCCTAGCAGGAAGAAACTAGAAGAAAAGAATGATAGAAAGATAAGCAGCGGTTCCCAACATAGTCTCCAAAGGAGCAGGAAAATTAAACCAAAATAAATACTCCTTTAACCAACCCAACCAGCTAGAACAACCAATCTAAGCAACCAGTAAGGAAGACCACCCCGCAAGCCACCATAATAGCCAAGGATACAAGTCATTAAACCCATAACCATTAGTAAAAAAGCCAACAACAGTCATCCAGTCACAAACATAAAAAATATCCCTGGGGATAGAAATAGTCAGTAGCCACTAATCCTAATCTAAGGAAAGGAGAATCCAGTCCAGAATGATAGAGACATTAGCCAAAGATAGAAAAGGAAAATGCCCATTAGGACCAAATACCATCCAAATGAAACAACAACAAACAAAAACCCAACAACCACCAAGGCCAAAAATAGCCCACCGGTAGTCTTGACCGCGTTCGAACAAAACCAAAACCACCATAATATAGGGGAGGACAAAAAAGATAAATGATCCAATTACGTCCATCCTTAAACTCATCCAAAACAAAAATAAAGTAAGGGTAAAGAGTCACAGAAAAATAGTTCTCCAAGCTACAACAAAGCAGTAAATAGCCCTCAAGGGCACCCAATCCCTCTTAGTTGCAGGGGCAATAACCACATAAACACGGTTGCTAAAAGCCATCATCCGATTATTAAACCCCAACCAAGAAACCTACACCTTAAACAACACACAAAAAACCCAAAAGGATGAGAGTAGGTAAGAAGAGTGAAACTCATGAGAGAATGGACAACCAAAAACACCATGAATAACCAATCCAATAACTCAAATATCAGACAGCACATCATCATCAAGAACAACATTTTAGAAAAACTCAAAAAAATGACCACCAGAAAAGAGAGCGAGCAAAGGTAACAAATCAGTGAGCAACACCCAAGAAGGGAAAAAAAACATCCGACAACACCACCAGCCAACCAGAAAGTCCAAGATAAACAAACTAGGCTCCAGAGAGATCTAACCAATAAAGAGAAGCACACCAATTGGAAGACAAGCAAAACCCAATAGCCTCCACACGGTACAAACATCCATAGTGTGGGAGAAAACAAACCAGAAACCAAAAATTATAGTAGAAAGCCAAAAAAAAAAGAAAAATAACTCTAACCAATCAAAAAGATAGGAAGAACTCAAACTGGAGAATAAAAATAAATTTAGGTAAAGATAAAAATCAAGACCAAACTAGCAAAGGAAATAACTAGTTTTAAGAAAAAAAGACCACCATAGAAGAATCCAAAGCCCCAAAGGAAGAAGGAAAAGCTAAAATCCTCGAAGGTAAGGCAATCTAGTTTTATCTAAATTCATCAGACCCCTTAAAGAAAAGGTATGTAATCATTAGAAAACATTTTTAAACAAGAAGACTTGGCTAGAAAATCAGCACAACAATTGCCTTCCCTATAAATATAAGAAATTTGAAAATCTATGTTAGCAAGAAGACTCCTAGTATGATTAAGCAAATAGAACACATCAGCATAAACATGTGAATTAGATTTAAGTAAATCTAAATGAAGGAGAGCATCAACTTCAAACCAAATCTTATGAAAACCTTGTTGTAAAAAAAATGGAAATTCCATGATGAATGCCTTTAAGTTTAGTAAATATAATAGAACAAGGCTCTAAAGGGGAAGCAAAAGTAGAATTAACCTTGCCACCGTGATCTCTCGAAATCCCACCATAACCAAGATAAGAAATTAAGCCATCAGTGTTAACTTTAATGTAATGATAATTAGGTTTAATCCAATATATAATTTTCTGGGTGAAGGTTAATCCCAAATTTAAAGGCCACAGATTTGTACCCATTAAAATTGGAGTGAGCAAGAAGATTAGCTTAGAAAAGAGACAAAATTTTATATTTGGATCTAGCAATGATATGATTATAATTCATTGGAATATTATAGTGCATTACATCATTTCTATCCATCAAAATATACCAAAGAATAGTAATAGCTAATCCAATTTTAACATGGCCCTTAGAAGTATGAGAGAATCATGCTTCAAGGATAATAGAAAATGAACCATTAAAGTGGCAGTCTTAAAAATATTATCATATCAGTTCCACATTCTAGTAGCAATAGGGCCATTCACAGAAACATGATCCACACTTTCAATGTGATAGCAACAGTGACATTTAGAGGGGAGTTGGAAACCTTTTTTCAAAGGAGTAGCATCCACAGGATATAATGCTTAAGAATGCGCCAAGTTAAAATCTAGTACAAAATATGGATACTATTATTTCATATTTTAGTAAAAACCAAGGACTCTTGATATTTAAATCTGATAAAATCCTACACATCCTTAAAAACAAAATCTCTAGAATAAGAAATGTTGAAAAGAATTTTGTTGGGTTCATTAGGGTGAGGGCAAATTTTAAGGATTTTATTGATGATCACATTAGGGACAAGGTTATTCAATTGCCATCCCAATTATTAATTAACGATGAACCTTAAGCACCAGTGGAATGAGTATTGAGAAGGGAATCAATAGAGCCACGACGCCAATTGTCTTGCCAAAAAAATGAGGAACCTTGATACCCCAAGAAATTAAATTCTCAGCACTCCATTTGATACTACAAAATCTTCTCCAAATAGGAGAATCCATATATTTGAAAGCACTAATGAGGGGGTGTTTTCCCTGACAATATTTAACATGCATAAACTTCGACTGGTAACTATCTTTATTTCTAAAGTTCCACCTTATTTTATAGTAAAAATAATTAATAGAATCCTCTAAGGTTTTGCAACCCAAGCCACCTTCATTATTAGTACCATGTATGCCAACTAGCCTCAAATGTAATCTTTGCATGTATCTGATCCCCAAAAGAATTTATTCAAAAGCCTATTAATCCTTTAATAATAATGGGTAGGACAATAGTAGATAAGAGATACATCAAGAGAGAAAAGGGTACTTTGATGTGATAAGTCTAGCACCAAAGGAGAGTAAATGAATCCCAAGAGGAGGTTTTCTTATTTACTTTAATAACTTAATCAAATAAAGAAGACCTTTTCATGCCTCTATATAAGAGAGTCCCATACTTGATAGGAGAGATTTTCATAAAAGAAACTAGTAATATTTTTGATAACTTTGATCTTAGATAAGGAGATAGAAGAGCTAGTAATAAAAAAACTTTTATTAGATTAATATTCAAGCCACCTCCCTACCAAAATGAATTAAGAACTTACATAATTTTTTAATGTAATGAGTGGAGGCATTGCAAAATATAATGAAATCAACAAAAGCTAAGGTGAAAATGGGAAACCCACCAATGGTTCTATAGAACATGTTAGGCATTAAACTAAACATATGCTCAAGACATCTAGAAAGATATTCCACTACAATAATGAAAAGGAGAAAAGAGGGTCACCTTGCCTTAGCCCATGATTAGAGGAGAAAACCATGCACTCACCATTAAGAAGCATAGAAAACCAAGAATTCTCAATCCCATTCTTAATTAAAGTAAATTGATTAGAGAACCCAAATAAAGCCAAAATTTTATATAGGAAAACCCAACCAATATTATTGTAAGCTTTGGAAATGTCAAGTTTAAAAAATGGTTTCCACGTGAACTTTGGCATTCAAATCATGGATCATCTCTTGAGCTAAAAGTACATTATCTGGATCTCCCTTTAACAAAATCGGTTTGATTGGGGATAATTTTAGGGAGCAAGATACTCAATCTTTTAGCCAAAATCTTAGAGATAAGTTTTTTTAAAAGAAAGAGCAAAGGCTAATCGACCTAAAATCACTCCAAACTTTAGGATTGTCTTTTTTAATAATTAAAATAATGGAGGTGCTAGAAAAATATTTGGGAAGGATACAACCCTTAAAAATATCAAGGACTACTTTAATTAGGTCCTCTTTAATGATAATCCAACATTTTTGAAAAAGAAAGGGTAGTATAACCATTAGGCCTAGCCACAGAGTCTTTATTTATATTCTGCAAAATATCAAAAATTTCAATCTTAGAAGGTAAAGAAGAAAGCATATTGTTTTCCTCATCCAAAATAAAATTAGGAATAACTTGCCAAGCATCATAAGCAACATTTTATTCGAAGCTCTTTATAAAAAAGGACAACAAACTCAATAAGCTCCTTTTATCCATACACCAAACTCCATCATTAATTTTAATTTTATGAATATGGTTTATAGCTTTTTTCTTTAACCATGACATGGAAATATTTGTGATCTCATCGAGATCCATTTCATAGAAGTTTTTGCCATAAGTCTCCTCCATATCTTGAAAACATGTCAACCTATCTTTAGCTTGAGCCAACATCTAAATTTTAGAAGGATCATTAACAACATCTTCCAAAATGATCACCTCATTCTCCATTTTATTAATATCGACAAAAAGATTCTTAAAATAATGTTTATTCCACCAAGAAGGGCATTATTTAAGTCTTTTTAATTTGAACCACAATCTCTTCATCCCAAAAAATAGAGTTATCATGATGTAGAGGTTCTCCCGCTTAGAACAACAACATTGAAAAATCTATCATCCATAAGCCACATATTTTGGAAATGAAAAGGGATAGGGGAGAAGGATTTGGTAGCATTAAAATTAACATTAATAAGCAATGGAGAATTGTCCGATAGGGTTCTGCTTAAGTGGTCCATAGAGGTAATATGGAAAATATTAATCCATGGATGATTAAAAAGAACCCTATCAAGCCTTTGCCATAGTCTATAATTATTCCATGTAAAAGTGAGACACTACAAAGCCACTGTGAGTAAGATGACATTTAAGGATCATGTAATTAAAATCTTCCATAGAAAATAAGTTAGGAGAATTTCCACAACAATGTTCAGAGGAAGTAGAGATAGTACTAAAATCTCTACCCACAAACCAAGGACCATTAATAGAAGAAGAAAGAGTAATAAGTTTCTCCCAAAGAATGCATCTACCATTTCTATTATAAGAAGCATAAATAAAGGAACCAAAATAACTAAAATTATTATAAGTAGTCTTAACATTCACAACTTGGGATAAATCATCCAAAATCTACATAACATAGGGACTATTCCAAAAAATCCAAATTTTATTGCTAGAGTTAGCAAAAAAATTACTAAAGAGCCAATCATTCTAGCAACATAATAAATGTTAGAAGGAATAATAAATGGTTCCAAGATAGCCAAGAAGGAAATGTTATGAGTACAAACTAAGTTTCTAATTCTATTTCTAATATAGAGGCTACCAATCCCTCTCACATTCCAAATTAAGAAAGAAACCATTTCTTTTTGGGCAGAAGAGCCAGATCTAGTAAATCTGGCAAAATTAGGAAGTTTGGTTTTTGGAGTTTTATTTTTCTTTCTAAAAAATAGTTTGGAACTTATTATTCATATCCACTACATCACATCTAAGAGATTGTTGTGGTGTTTTGGAGAAAATTTGCACATTTAAAGCATCATTGCAAGCCACTTCACCCTCTTCCAAATCAGTATTAGGTTGAAATGTCAAAATAGAAATCCTTCAACATTAGAAGAGGAGGTGAAAATGATTAGAGCCATTTAAAGCATAAGTGCCTAAGTCAGAATTATAAGCCTTTTCATTAGTTTGCTCTCCATTCAAACCCTCATCTAGGATTGGATTCTCATCAATTAATGGTGGCATAGAAGCATGAATTGAATCATTTGAGAGCAAATCATCATCCATAAGTTTCAAAAACATATTATTACCCATATTATTACCAATATTGAGGGCATTCAATAATATAAAATCATTGAAGTGTAAGGCATCCTTATTAACATGATTGACATCCAAAAATTGATAAGGCTTAAGAACTATAGCATTCTCCACAAAAATAGTGGGTGGATCAAGATAATGTCCCTCAGTTTCAGGTAAAGAAATGTCCATAGAAGCATAATTTTGTGCTTTAACCAAGGGCACCTTAAGGTTGGGATCCAAATTATTATTAACCAATTTTGGTTTCTTAAAGTGAGGGTGAAACACAAACAATCTGAAAACCCATGACCATGAATTTTACAATGGGAACAAAAAATAAGAAAATTCTCAAATTCCACTATTGCAAATATCCATATTTCTCTAATCCTAGCCAAATTTCCTTAGGAAATTTTTTAGTTATATCCAACTCGACTAAAATCTGAGCAACAAGGGGCTGAGTATTAGAAGCAGTCGCCTGATCAGCTTGAAGAGGATGACCGAACATCGCACCCACAATGAAAAGAAATTCATGATTAATGAAATGGACACACATATTAGGAAGAGAGATCGAAACTGGAACAATAGGAGATTCTTCTTAACTATCAAAAAGAGGCATCCTTTTGAAAAATCTTATCTGACAATTGAAAACAAAATACAAGCAATGAGAAAAAATATGAGAGTAATCCAAATTATTGTAAAGCTGGATCAATACATGATGGGAATTGATCAATCCAATAGAAAATATTATAGATAGTTTCAAGCTATGGAAGAAAGATCGAATATTCTACAAAGTAGGATGATGCAAAGCGAATTTACCCACCAACATATAAAGCAAAAAGGCACAAAGAAGTTTCTAGAGACTCACCAAAGGCAATTAGCCTTACTAGCAAGAACATCATTGAATGATTTTGAAGTGAATGATGGATTTAAGCTAGAAACCCCAAAAGAGTGGAGCCGATTATCAAAATTTCCCATGGAAGCAAATTCACAACCATGATCAACAAACTCATGGTGGAAAGTCATCAAGAACGCCAAAAAAAAAAACCAAAATTGCCATAAAAAAAAGACACAAAGGAGATGCCCCATAGGGAAACAAAATTTCAGAAAAACAAAGAGAATGGAGGAAGAGAAGATGCCCAATGAATGGGTTTCATTTTATTTAGGGTTTAGGGTTTAGAGAGGTCAGGGTTTGGGGAGGTAGGTTTAGTAGGGTAAAGTTTAGGGTTTAGGTTTTAGTTTGGTTTAGGGTGTGGTTTGTTTAGGGTTAAAGTAGGTTTAGGTGGGTAGAGTTTAGGGTTTAGGGTTAGTTTAGGGTAGGGCCTAGGGTTTAGGTTTAGGTTTAGGGTAGGGTTTATGGAGGGTCATGATTTAGGATTTAGGGTTTAGGGTTTAGGTTTTAATTAAACAAACCGCAGGTTTAGTTTATTTAGATTTGATTTAATTTATTATTTTATTTATTTATTTTATTTTATTTAGTTTAGGTTTTATTTTATTTTATATTTAGGTTTATGTTTATTTTTGTTTAGTTTTATTTTATTTTATTTTTTAGGTTTAGGTTTTATTTTATTTTAGTTTAGGTTTAGATTTTATTTTATTTTATGTTTAGGTTTTAGGTTTTATTTTGGTTTATTTTAGGTTAGTTTAGTTTATTTTTAGTTTATTTTATTTTATTTAGGTTGGGGTTTAGGTTTAGTTTATTTTAGGTTTAGGTTTAGGTTTTATTTATTTTAGTTTAAGTTTATGTTTATTTTAGGTTTTGTTTTTCTTTTTAGTTTAGCCTTTTGGTTTTATTTTTTATTTATTTTTTGGTTTTATTTTTAAGTTTAGGTTTTTATTTAGTTTATATTTTATTTAGGGTTTTATGCCACCATCCTTCAAGATCTTTGATGGTAGTGGAACCAATGACAACACATTGCACACTTTAAAGCCAACCGCCACTATAGTAACCTCTCTTCCTCCTTTCATTAGCATTATGTCGCATTTGTTTGATTGGTACACCAAACTCAACAAATTTGGTGAAGACTTTTGAGTTTAAGAACACCTCTTCATCAAGAGGTTTCTCGGAGCTCAAGAGGGTGGTCAGATGACCTCATTGAAGAGAAATAGAAACTCAATGAGTCCCTTGTTGATTACATTCTCAGGTGGCACAACATGAGCATGAAATGCGAACCATAGCTATCCGAACAACATGCCATTGAGATTCTTCTCAAAAATATCCATGGCTCCGCCTTCTTAAGGCTTAACTTAATGAAAAAATTCAAGAAATTAATCAACAAGGCCTAGCACAAGAGGAAGCCAAACAGTTGCCCTTCCTCGACCAATCATCTAGGCCCAAGTCATAGAAAGTGTTTGAGAAGAGGTCAGGGACAGTTGTGTCAGTGGACGAGGGATGTCGCTAGTGTTCAAGATGAGACTATGAGCTCTTTGCCACCTCCTCTTCCACCACCTCGGCCACCATCCTACCACCGCAGCCACCATAATGACCCTTTCCACCACCTTAGCAGCCTACCGAGCAGTGATATTCATAACCATCGCCAAATAGCTACTTTCCACCCTCTCTTGCAAATAGATTGAATGAGACATATTCATTCAAGAGGGAGATAGTTAGGAAAATCTTTAAGAATCTCTTAAAGAAACTTGACTTTTAGTTACCAAAGCCTAAGAGGCCGGAGGAAGTGGGCAAGAGAAATGATCTTAACTATTGCCCCTACCACTGCATGTTAAGCCATGTCTTAGAGGATTGTGTCACTTTTAAGGACTAGCTTGAGCACAGCTACAAGTTGGGAGCCATAATTATCCCTAAAGAATACTTTTAGGACAACCATCCAGCCTCTAGAGTAATCCTTGGGGATACTTGTGATCCTCTTAAGACTAAAGAAGGTTAGGATATCTCCCATACCAAACCTCTAAGAAGATCATTTCTAAGATCAAGCTTTCAGGTGCCTAAAATAGCTCAAACCTCCAACACCAAGGAAGGTTTGCTAGTTGCAAAGGATAACTCAAGGAGGGTGAGCAGAGTAGCAAAACTTTCACCATAGATAGTCTAGTACACATCCTCAGTTCCATCTCCACCATTTTAGCCACCCTCCTCTCGCTCCTCTTGTATCGGCAGGAGCGTTGTATCTATGAATAAGGGCACTAAGTTCATTACTCCACTTAGTTTAGTTAATTTCTATTATGTACCTCCACCTAAAAGGAAATTAATGAAGAAGGCTGATTCTACTTATATATTGTCTACTTCTGATGCTTTTGATTTTATTCCTATTGAAAGCTCTCAAAGTCTAAATAGAAATAATAGCTCTAGTAGTTTTGATTCTTTTCTTTCTGATTTAGAGTTAGACTATCCTTCTTTAAATCAATTAGGTTCACCTCTTGAGATTGACTTGGAGTCAACTGACTCTGAGGATCCCATAGGAGAAGTTGAAGGTATGCCCGATGAGAAGGTATAACTTTCCACTAGCTCATCATTCTGAGAAGTCACTGAAGTCAATCTACACAATGACAAAGTTCTACCTCCTAGGGTAGCATCTTAGGATAAGTGTAAGCATGTCATTGGTTCCAGTGAGCAGATAGCCCCTCCATAAGACACTCCACCCATAGATATGCTTATAGAGGACCAAGCCAGAGTTGATTACAATGTTCTAACTCACCTTAGAAAGTTTCCAGCTAAGTTAAGCATATACGATGCCCTTATCTTATCCAAAGAGATGAGGGAATCTCTAATCAAGGCCTTGATCTAGAGATATGCCTAGCTTAGCTGACCGCTACTTAAGAGGAAGCTTGCCACTCGAAGAACATCTTAAGAGTTACATTGATGAAGACTTACTCTAGGGATGACCGTGGCATAATCGCCTCTTTACATTACAATGGATGTTGAGATAGTTATCCAGAGTTGGTAACCCATGTATCACCAACATTATGAGTCTAAGATCGTTTGCCTACTTGAGGATCAACATCTCCAAACTCCAAAAAGAAAGAATGATGTTAAAAGGATTGAATGAACAAGGTGATAGGGCCTTGTGGTGTTTATTTTTAGATGTATAATATGGGGGTACTTTTTGAGGTGATCAGATACAACATTGAGGTATGATGTGCAATCTTGAAAGATAGAGGCATCACCCTATAATGGACTTAATCACATAATAAGGACTCCTAAGGCATGATGGGTCTTCGAATGTACCATATATTTTTCCCCTACTTTACATGAATGAATAAAATAGTGTTTATATTAAACTTGGTTCTTAAGTTCCCTATGGAGGCAAGCCTCTATAGTTAATTATTTCTTAAGAAAATGAAATTTTTAAAGATTATTGTCGATTAAAGTAGACAATATCATATCCAAAGATTTCAAGGTTAGACTATCAAAGGATTGGTTGTATTTGGAAAATTAACTAGAAAGTTCAAGGAGAAGACTTATTTTGGAATCTAAATAAAATAAGTAGGAAATGCTCATACTAGGAAGCCTAGTGTGCATTCTAATCTATCTTATGGTTGGGCTTTATAATTATGAAGTTGAGGAGATTTATATGTTTTGAGTTGAAATTTAATTAGATTACTAGGGCTTATAATCCACCAACATAAGGTTGTGGGAATGCCTAAGAGGTGAGAATTTATGCTCATAGCCTGAAGAAAATAGCTACCTTAGATCTTAAATCTAGGGAGCTTTAGTACTAGTTAAAGCACGACCTAAATCTAAGTGATAAGTGGACATAAGGGTTTACCTCCATAAGAGAGAATAAATTATCCGACTTCTGGACTTATAACCACCTAGAGTGACCGCCAATTAACTCCTCCTATGATTTTAAAACTATGTAGCTCAGTCTTATGAATTGCAAGATAGCTAGGATAGTTATTTAATTAGAAAGAGACTAAAGTCCTAAACACACTCTCTAAGAGACTAGACCATGCGTGGTATGAGCATATGACTTAATCTATAGATGCAAAATATTTTCAAATTTTATTTCATTTTAGACACATCATTTTGACAAAGGATTTAGGATTTCTTATGCCTAAATGCATGATTAAATAGGTTATGGGTCAAATCAGCTAGAAGAAGTTATTCTCCACCACAAGGGATGCCCTCACCCATCAAGCATTCTTTTATCATGCAAGGATGGAGATCCTTCATGTTCAAGGGAGAAATAATATGCATGCATGATGTGAAATATATAGCCATATAGCTAAGGGGTTGCTAAATCTTTTAATTATCTTATTTATGTCTTAGGCTTTATGATGAGTTTATGAGTTGTTTAAAATTTAGTTATGAGTGATTAGTTGGGTAGAAAAGTTATTTTTATCCTAAGAGCCTAATCGTATCCAAGCACACATTAAAGCCTTAATCATTTAAAAAACTATGAAAAGCATGCCATCCTAATGCACAATGTAAATATAACATCAAACAATTATATAAACTATCATAAAAGAATAAAATGTCAGTGTGGTCGAGTACAAGCCGAAGAGAGATAAGATGGGTAGTCAAGATCTACCCTTATACAAACTGGAATATTAAAGAATAATTATAATTGTATTAAATGCTATTGGGGTATTTTTCTTCATATCTCCAATTCTGATTTGGTTCCTTCTTTGATTTCGATGGTGCTTTCTTCAAAGGCATCACAAGGCATCCCACGCAAATCCTTCTGGCCACTGCTCATCCTAATCTCCCATAGAACTAATCTTAATTCATATTGCAAAATTACATTTATGTGGGAAAAGTAAATCTAACTACACTTGCAAAATAAAGGTTAGATAAATATACATATAATCCCAAGCAGTTGTATTTATAATTTGGACTTAGCACTGTACACATGGGTAACTAAGCCCAAGTGTCCTAACTTGGATTATGATTAAGGATTTAAGCAACTTGTAAAAGGAGCATTCACATTTATTTTTAAGCATTCCTTAAGCATAATCCCTTGCAAAAAATATGATTAGGCTAATATTGGCCTATCATCTAGTCTATGAAGCATACACCCTTACATCCAATCTAGAATAATACATCATAAAATAAAACATAAATCATATCATACACCATCCTATGCTAGAGCTAAAAGTAGGGACTTAATTCTAATGTATGTATTAAGGCTTGTGTGGTAAGTCTTGTTAGGCATTAGTGTTGTAATTTTTAAGTATAGAAGGATTCAATTTAACAGAAAGGTTGATTTCACTTGAAGTAGTATAATTGATTTGAGAATTTAAAATTGTGTTTTCTTTTATTTCATTTGATTACATTTAGCAACTAAGTGTTATAAAGAGAGGAAAAGAGGATTTCCTACTTTCATCCCTACCTTAAGTCACTTTCTAAAGTATATTAATTTGATTTAGTTCTCTTTAGCGAATGGCTTATTAAATGATTTAACTAATCCTAAGTTTAGGTTCACTTTCAAAAATCCTATTTAAAATGAAAGCTATCTTAAGATTAATTTAATTGAATTACTACCATATGACATATATTAAATCATTCTTTTCCATCACATGTAACATGCATATGATTTAATCCTCAGTGTACTAAACATGTAACATATTTTAGCACACTTAAATGATGAATGTATGTGTATATTTAGAATTTATATTTAATTTTATTGAATTATTTAACAATTTTAATTTAAAACTTTATGCAAATTATTATACAAAAAGGACATAAGAATGAAATTAAATAGACATGTGCCATTGTTAAACCAATGAAGCGAGGTAGTCAAAATGACCTCCTTAGAGCTAGCAAAAGCCTCGTATTCTTGGGATGTCTAAACTATATACCCATCTGCATTCAAACATATGAAAATTTGTATACATGAACATAGGAAGTAAGCTCCAAATCATTTGGATAATTAATTCAACCACTTAGTCAATTATGAATGCATGCAATTTTAATGTAAAATGGGATTTTCATTAACTAATCACATATACATATACATGTACAAAAATATAGGCAAGAATGTGTCATTAAAAGTGAGGAAATCAAATGACCTCGCTAGCTAACTAAAGTCTCATATTTCTGGGATGTCCAGACTATATACTTGCTTTTCTCTGACACATATGGATGTATACATAAATGAGGTAAAGAAAACCATGCAAAGACTGTATATATTTTTTTGATTGAATCATTTATACATATGAATTAAAGTTCTATCCAAATTCTAATATTGAAATACATAAGAATGAAATCAAATGGGTACGTGCCATTGTTAAACCAGAGAAAGTGAGATATTCAAATTACCTCCTTGAGGCTAGCTAAAGCCTCGTGTTCTTGGGATGTCCAGACTATATACCCATTACCATTCAATCTTATATAAATCAACACATGAACAGACGAAAGAGAACTCAAGATTCATACACTTAAGCTATAAGCACATGCATTTCTTATGTATTTATAACTAGAATCATAACACATATTATTATTCATTTATAAGTTTTTGAAAAATACATTTGGATTTAATAGTGATAATAGCCATGCATATATTAAATTAAATCAACACATGTAAGCTTACATAAAGGAAATCTATTTATTTTTCTTGATTTTGAAAACATGGATGCATGAATTCAAAAGACATACCAAATTTAACATGATTTGAATGAGGACAGTCAAATATAAGCATGTGATTAATTTAACCAAGCTAGTTCTTAAGGATAATCAAATCAAATAAGATTATTTAAAGCAAAGCAAAGCTTCTTTATTAATTAAGTTTTGGATTTGATTTTATTTAAAGAGGAAAAGAGAAATCATCACTTGATGTTTTAAACACATTCCCACATTAATGATTTGATTTAATTTATGGAAATGTAATTAAGTTGATTTTATGGGTTAATTCAGTTGAACCTTTAAATAGATGAATTAATTACCCTTACCTATGTCACTTTAAAGTAGTTAACTAAATAATTATAAGCCAACATTATATGCATTGAAAATAAATGTGGAATGATCTTAGGAAATAAAAGGGGCCTAATGAAATTTGCTCATGATTAATTGTTAACCAGATTAAGGGACTTAATTAATTACTCTTATGGTTTTCCCACACATGTGGACTAACCATAATTTCATTAAACTCTTTAGGTTATAAAACACCTAAAGATCTACCCCATGATTTAATTAATTAAGGTCTGATGTGATTATGATTTCAATTTGATTAAGTGATTTAATTAATTAGTTAAATCTTAATTAATTTTATTTTTAAAAAGTGTGAAATAAACTTAGGGAAAGGGGTCCCGACCATATTCCTTAGTTCACTTACTATTGAACAAGGATTAATATAATTAATTTACCAATTTATTACTATTCATTAGATTAATTAATCATTAATTAACTTAAAAGAGTAGTTAAGGTTTAATTAGCAAATTTTCCTAATTAAGTGAGTAATAAATCTTAAGAAAATCATGGGAGTTAGAGGTCATCCCATTAAATTAGCCAATAAAATTTGGACTTAATTGCTCAAGTACCTTAGGGGTAATTAAGCAAATTAATTTTATAATTATACCTTAATTACTATTCAAAATTAGTTAAGATCATTTTTAATTAATTCACCTTCGAAATACCTTTAAAATAAGTATTTACTTGAATTTTTTTATTTCTCTATGATGTTTTATGATTTCTAGAAGTTTTAGGCATTAAAAATGATTAATTAAGCCTAATTAAAGCCGAATCCTATTGGTGCCATGTGGCCCACTGATGTGGCATGCTTTTCATATGGTGTAGTGGGATTGATTACTTAAAACTTATCTGACTTAACGCCTACATGGTGGCGGTGAATTTGCTTTCATGTCTGCCATTCGATCTATGATTGGACAGCTACAATTAATCCAACAGCTTAATAAGATTAAATTAGATTGATCTTGCGGATCTAACCATGACTATCCATTTCGTTCATGTAAAATTGCCAGTGCATGATCTAACATCACACGAATGAGGGAGAATTGAGTTTAGCTACTGTTGCTCACTTTCTCTAAGCTTACCTGAGCTTAGATCAACTCTAAAAGGATCCCACACCTTCACAACATTGATCAAAGGGGATCCAACGGTCAAGATTACATGAGATGCAAGTTTTCTTTAAAAATCTCTAACCCATTTTTTCCTAAGGATAGGTTTTGGAAGTATACCTCACTAGAGCATGAGACTGGTGACTCAAAGGATTGAGGAAGCTTCATCTAGTGGATATGAAGCCCTATTTAGTAGCAATTAGATCAATTCCTCGAATTCACTCAGAAGGCCATGAATCAATGATCTGGAGCTCAACTTTGATCAAAGTCCCACCTTTAGTGCTCTAGAAGCTTGGCAGATGATTCATTTTAGCTCGACGAGGCCTAAGGAAGGTTCGTACAAAGTTAATTTGAGTTTGATGGAAAAATGGGGAAGTTATGTCAAAAATGGTAGTGTCCTATTTCAAGATGGATGGAAATGGCAGTTTTCGATCGAGGAATGAGCTTGGGAGCTTAGGGAATGCTTCTAGAGGCTCATCTTGGGTAGCTAGGGCTCTAAGGAATGATTTTTGTGTGTATTTAAGTGGAAATGAGGGGGTGTATAGCCCTTTCATCTTGATTGGACGGTGGATTAGGTTTGGCTTCTAGTGGCCATCCGACCATCTTAAGGAGTCATGGGTGGCAGGGAGGAGGTGAGTTGGCTCGACTTGGTTGGTTTATGGTTTGGACATGGCTACCAAGGAAGAATTATGGTTGTCCTATGGGTTTCAAATTCTCCAATGGAGAGGGTGAGGTGATTTCACCTCCCATGGATCATGGCTGACCCAACAACCCATTGGTTTAGGTTGGGCAGTGTCCTAGGTGCCTAGGTGGACCATTGGGAGAGTGCCAAGTGTCCAAGGAATGGAAATGACCACTTAAATGGTTGATTTGTCTCATGTGATGCCCTTGATCGTAGGGTAGAATGATCATTTGGCATTGGATTTGATATAGTCATATTTGAAATGAGTCAAAAGTGGGTTAGCCCAAATTTCAAGTCAATTGGAGTCGATTTGTTTAAGTTTAGCTCAATTTGACTCATTTAGGTTGAATTAGGTTAGGTTGGGTCAAGTTGACCAATTGGTCAATCCAAGGGTTTGGTCATGTTCATATGATCATTTGGGATGTTTTGGTTCAATTGGTTTGGTTTAGTTTGGCTTAGATTTGATTTTGGCACGTTTGAATTCATTTGGGTCAAATGGGTTAAGTTAACCAATTTGACCAAATTGGCCAAATTGGCTTGGGTGATGGGTTGGGTTTAGTTGACCAATTGAAGATGATTATAGGCATTGGTTTCATTTAATTTGGTTTTAGTTTTGATTTAGTCCAACTTTAACCATTAGGTCAATTTGGGCTAAGTAGGTCAATTGGGTTCAATTGTGTTCAATCATGGTTTTGGTCAAGTTCAACAATCCATTTGGAATGAACTTGAGCCATTGGTTGCAATCAATTTGGTTTATATTTTGATTTGACCCAAATTATTCTTTTAGGTCAGTTTGGGTCAACTTGGGTCAAGAGGGCTAATTGGGTTTGGTTTGACTCCATTGAAGGTCAAGTCATATTCAAATATTGATTTTGATTTGGTATGAATCATTAGTTTCAAGGGATTTGGCTTAGGTTGCAATTTTGCTAGTTTGGGTTCATATGGTTTAAGGGGTTGACTTGGTCAAATCTTCATGTTGACTTGGTTTGCCCAATTTGTGATAATTTATCAACCTAGGGTGATCAACAATCATGATGGAAGGTTTTGATCATTTTGGTTCAATCTAGTTTGGGTAGGATTAGAACTTGGCTCAAATAGATCAAATTTGCCACTCTGGGTCAAGTGGACCAATTGGGTTTAGTTAGCTTGATTTTGGGTTGGGTTTATATATGGATATGGGATTGATATATAAATTCAATTGCAATTGGCTTGGGTTAGAATGAGTTTTGGTTCATTTGAACATTTCAAGTCAAAAGGGTAAGTTGGGTTTGACTTGGGTAGCTTTTTGTTTGGCTTGATGATTGTAGATTTTATTTATATTTATGAATATGATTTAAAGTATGAATGATTTATGAGAAAAATAATTGAATTTGGGTTTTGGAATGAAGGAATTTGGCTAAGTCCATGGAGTTGGGTCATGTGGCTTAGGTTTGGATTTTGATTTGGTGTTAAGACTCAGAGGTTCTTTCTGTGAGCATCATCCTCAAGTCAAGAAGTTAATGTAGAACTTGAGAATGATTCATACAAAGATTTAAAAGAATTATCATTTGATTGGTACTTGCCCTGCGTTATTAATTTAACAAAGAATGGGTTAATCCCACATACATGGTCAAAGCATAGGTCAAACTACTTCGAAAGAATATGAAATAACAAATGCAAAAGCTATCAATCAAGATCGAGACTAGGATTTTGTACAGTGGGTCCAGTCAAAGATGGTGATTACTACTTAGTCATCACCAATCATATAGAATTTGGTATGTTCTTTTCAAATCATATTAACTTATATGAGGATATATTCTTAGAAACTTTAGATGATCCAGATGATGTTGAGGTCAAAGATGGACTGCCAGAGTTTGAAGAAGAGATCAAGTTAACCATTGACGATCTCTAGGAAATTAACTTATGACTAAAGAAGATCCACGCCCGACATACATCAGTTCTTTGTTGAATGAAATTGAAACCAAGGACTTAGTTAGGCTATTGATTAAGTTTAAGGACTACTTTGCATGGAGTTATGAAGAGGTGCCTGGATTACCTCTTGACGTAGCAGTCCATAAACTAGTAATAGAGCCTACTACTTACCCTATCAAGAAAGCTTCTAGATGTATGCGATTAGACATAGAACAACAAGTCATTTATGAAGTCAAGAAATTGATCGATGTTAGCTTCATCCAGGAAGAAAAAAACCCTACCTGGTTAGCCAACGTTGTCTTAGTTAAGAAAAAGAATGGCCAAATTCACATATGCTTCAATTTTATAGATTTAAATAAGGGATGTCTAAAAGATGAATTTCCACTACCAATCTCAGAGTTGATGGTGGACATTGCCTCTTCTCATGTAGTCTTATCTTTCATGGATGGCTCATCTAGATATAACCAAATAACCATGGCCTATAAAGATGAAAGAAACACTACTTCAATCGGAATCTATTGCTATAAGGTCATTGCATTCAGCCTTAAAAATATTGGTGCTACATACTAGCAGGCTATGACTTGAATCTTCAACAAACTCATTCATTATCAAGTTGAGTTCTATGTCGATGATCTCATAGTCAAAAGTAGAGAAAAGAAAGACCATCTCTTTGACTTGAGAGTTATTTTTGAACAGTTAAGACAATTTAACCTTAAAATGAACCCCTGAAGCATGCATTCATAGTAGCTTTAGGGAAATTCTTTGGGTCTATTGTCCGACACCAGGGAATTGAAATCGATCAGAAGAAGATCAAGGTGATATTAGAAATTCCACCCCCTAAAATTTTAACTCAACTCAAATCATTCCAATGGCGGTTGGTGTATCTAAGACTCTTTATATCCAACTTATCGAGAAAATGTCAGCCAATCTCAACACTTGTCAAAAAGGATGCCAAGTTTAACTAGGATGATAAGTGTGAGTATGCCTTCGAATACATCAAGCATTACGTGATGACATCACCAATTCTAGCAGCCCCTATCCCTGGTAAGTTGCTCATACTTTACATTATTGCGTTAGATGACTCCCTTGGTGCTCTGTTATCCCAAGCCAATGACAAAGGGAAGGAAAATGCACTATACTTCCTCAGTCATCATATAATCCCTATTGAGCCTAATTATCCACCCATTGAGAAGCATTGCCTAGCTTTAATCTTTGCATCCCAAAAGTTATAGCATTACGTGCTTCCTCATAAGGTAAACTTAATCTCTAGGATCAATCCACTATAGTACCTCATGACATAATCGACACTATCTAGATGCCTGGCATGACGGTCATTGATCCTCTCATAATTTGACATTACCTTCATACCTATCTTTGTAGTGAAAGGATAAGCACAAGCATATTTTAGCGACTGACTCTCCACTTAATGACGATCTCCTTGATGAACAAATTATGTGCTTAGGGGATGCTAGCATTCACCATTGGGAGATGTACTTTAATGGTGCAGCTTCCTCTCAAAGAGGAGAAGAACCATAATCTACTATTCCAAAAAAGGCAGGGGTAGACTAGTTTTCTTAACTCTAGACTGTGATGTGATGAGATTCTCATATCATCTATCCAATCCTTGCACTAATAATGAAGTCGTATATGAATCTATGATTGCCAGTCTAGAGTTAGTCATTACTCTAATCATCTAGAACATCAACATCTTTTGGGATTCTCAGCTAGTTATCAACCAAATAACTAGGTCCTATAAGGTTATAAAGCCCAAGCTCCATCACTACCACAACTAAACCATAGAGTTATTGTCCCAAAACCCAAAGGCTACCATTTGTAAGATTCTTCGAGGAGAGAACATCATAGCATATTCTTTAGCCAAGCTTGCCAAGGAGTTGGCATGTCTGGAGGATGAGTCTATAACAATAAAGGTCCAAAATGGAGAAGTCTTATCCCTTATTGATATTGTACTCATCAAAAAGTACTATCTTGAAGAGGAGGTTGCCATTGCGAAGAAGGATGATGAGTTAGATTACCTAAATAAAGACAAACTACCTTATCAGAAGTCTCAATCCCATTAAATAAAGTAGAGAGCACTTTCTTATGCTCTTGTGGATGGTGTCTTGTATCGGTGGCCTTTTGATCATATGTGGTTACGTTGTTTAAACAAGCATAAATCTCATAAGATCATGACCAAGGTACACTCAGGATTATGCAGAGCTAACCAATTTAGTCTGAAGATGAAAGCCAAGATAAAGAGAATAAGATACTACTAACCATCGATGATTAAAGATTGCATGGATACGCCTAGCAGATGCCACCAATGTCAAATACATAGTGTGGTAATACACTAACCACCCTACATTCTACATCCTACATTGGCCTCTTAGACATTCAAGTGTTGGGGTATCGACATAGTGGGTCTGATTGATCGTTCTTCTTCTAAGGGTCATCGGTTCATGTTAGCATCTACTTATTACTTTTCTTAATAGGCAAAGGTGATTCTGCTCAGAGAGATTGTAGCTCAACATGTGCTCTAGTATCTTAGGAACCTTAACATAAATAGGTTTGGAGTGCCTCAACAATTTATATCTGATAATGGTACAGTCTTCAAGAGCACCAAGATCAACAACTTTTCTCAAAGACACAACATAGATTAGAGATATTCTACCATCAAATACCTGAGGGAAAATGGTTTAGCAGAAGCCTTCAATAAAACACTCATCCAAATACTGAAGAAGACACTCGATAATAACAAGCGATAGTGGCATGAGCAGTTAGTTGAAGCCTTGTGGGCCTACTGCACCACATATAGAACTACAACTCAGTCTACTCCTTTCTCCTTAGTGTATGGGTCTGAAGCCATTCTACCATTATAAGTCCAACGTCCATCACTAAGGATAGTTGTGGGTAGCAAGATCACAACAAAGCAGAATGTGAAGTTGCGGTTAGAAGATCTCGAAGGTTAGAAGGAGAGATGCCTGCTGGCATGCCAAAACCTTGAGTTGTACAAAGCTAACATGATTCAAGCTCACAATAAGTTAGTCCATCTTGGAGCATTTTAAGTAAGAGAGATTATTTTAATTCTAAGGAGATTGATTATTGCCCATCGTAATATGGTAGGCAAGTTTGAACCCACTTGGGAAGGCCCTTTTTCCATAGAGAATGCCTACCGAGGAGGATCTTATCAGCTTATTTATCACAATGGAGAGCTCCTAGTGCTTTTAATCAACAGGTTCTACTTAAAGAAATATAATAAATCATGTTTGAAAATAATTATCATTAATGAAAATTCCATTTTGAATTCAATCTCTTTTATGTTGAAAGTATTCTTGTTTGCAAATCTACCAAGATGTGTTTAGGGTAGGTGTAAGGAACCCGAGTAACATCCTATCCTTTATTGACACAACACAAACATAAACTACACACAAACATATAAAATAAAAAAATATTTTTTGTTCAGACTACTCTAAGTTGAGATAATGCCCCCAACGACACTCGCTCAATAGCTGCTCTAGGTCAGGTTGATGGGCTACCCTGCTAGTGTGTCACCCTAGTGGTCTTCTTATTTTGGAGGATGTAATTCTACTACACTTTCCTTCCTTACTTGGCCACTACACATCGATGAGTGCCTTGTTAGTTTGGTAGACCTTACTACGTGGCCGATAAGCTACCTCATGTTGGCTTCATTTAATAGGATGTGAGTTTACTGTGCCTTCTTCTTGGATTAGCCTTTGTACACTGACTAGATCGATTATATTTGAGGTTTAGGATAAGTCCCTTAGCTGCTCCTTCACTTATGACTACTACAAGTTTAGGTCCAATTTTACCTTAGGGCTCCCCGCATAGTAGTCACTCTTTGTGAGATAGCATATATCCCACCGATGATGGACTATCCCAATGATCAGTTCTGCTTATAAAGTTGTAAGCCTTCAGAATTTCTTTCTAGATTAATCATTGGACATTGACAAACACTTTAGGTTGGTTAGTTCTTACTATGTTGATGGATACACTACTAATGCTCATGGATAAACCTTAAGTTGGTTGGTTCTCGTACCTTAGGATACACCACTCATGGCAGATGTAAGTCTGTTATGCTTTCTCCTTGAGTTGGCCACTGTACACCTATAAGCTTTCTTTTCCAAGTATCAAGATAATGCCCCTAGGAGGACACCCCTAGCTTTCTTTTCCACTGTGTGCCTCGCCTATGGGCACTATATTTGGATCACATTCTTTGCAACCCCATTTAGACACTACTAGGGTTACTATCAAATTGGATAGTTCCCCTTCCCAAGTAACCACCCTTGTGGTTGGAGAATCCATCATGTGGATGTACAGATTCTCCCTTGGTCCAGTAAATCTGAGATAGGTCAAGGTCAACATAGCCCCATCTCAGTGTGGTCCCTTGCACACCGACAGGGTCCATGCAAACATATAAACAAAATATATATTCACTGGTGGATTAGGAGGACACCCCTAGCGGTATCTTTTCCCAAGCAAGCAACTTATCTTTAAGGCAGTGTTAAGATAACTCCTTATAGGAATTTCCTCACTACTCTTGAGTTGATATAAGTCACCTGTAGCATTCACTTAGTAGTCTCTCCTAAGTTAGGTTCGATTTGTTGTGCCATCAACAGGTCACCCTAGCGATTATTCCCTGCTTTAAAAGATGTAAGTCCACTATGCCTTCTTCCTAGCACAACCATTTCACACTGAAAGGAAACCCCTTCAGTTAGCTAGCTCTACCCTACAGCCAGTAGACTATCTCTTTGGATTTGTAAATCTGAGATATGATAATTCTGACATAGCCCCTTCTTAGTGGGTCTATCGCACACTGACATGGTCTATAATTTAAATCTATCAAATTTGATTGAGCTCACATCTCTGACGGATATGCCCTTTCAAACTCAAACTAAACTAAACAAACTATATCAAATCACATCAAATTAAGATAAAATTAATCCTAACAACTTTGAGTTGACATAAGTCCCCATCAACATTCATGTAGAAGTCGCCCTAGGTTAGGTTCGATTTCTTGTGGATCCAACAGGTCACCCTAGTGGTTGTTGCTTGCTTTTGAAGATGTAAGGCTACTAAGCCTTCTTCCTAGCATAACTATTGCACACCGAAAGGCAACCCCTTAGATTAACTAGCTCTACCCTACAGCCGGTAGACTATCCCTTTGGATTTGTAAACCTGAGGTAGGTCAAGGCTGATATAGTGACTTCTTAGTGAGTCCATTGCACACTTACATGGTCCCCTAGTGGAGCCCCAAATCATATATAAACAAGTCAAGAAAATAAATCAAATTCAAAACCAACCTCTCCAATGGAGCCAAATTAAACCAACTCCATCAGTAGAGTTTAAATTAAAGAAATCCAACCAAACTCTTATTCCTAGTGGATACATCCCTAAACAAAACTATGAAATCAAACTCAAATCCCAATCCCCAGTGGATAGCCCGAACCTGCTTCCTTAGTGGAAGGTTCATATACACAATCCCCAGCAGACTCAAGCCCATATCTCTAGTAGATATCCACATCAATTAAATTAAAACAAATTAAAGTCAATTCCCCAGCATATTATAGATTCTTATCCCTGGCGGATCTTCTTTACACAAGCCATATAATCAAATCAAATTCAAACCTTATCCCCAACAAATTTTCTTCTCATAATCCCTCGGTATAGACCCCTCCCATCTCATGTCCAATGCATGTGTGATCCCCTAGTAGATCTCCCTCCAAGTCCTTAACATGGAATTCTCATCAAATCTTATTTTTTCTTTTATGCACACCTTTAATACTTCAACGAAAAGGATAATAATGTATTCATTCAAATTACATCATCTTAACATTCTAATCAACATTTTATGATTTGCGATGGTTCATGCTCAAACTAACTATACAATATCATGCTAAACATATTATAGTGTGAATTAACACACAAGATTATATTATAATATATGATGTTATATTATAATTTGCTATAATATAATATATTGTCTAACATTACACCTTATTAGAATCACTTAAAAAGAACATATAACAAAATTATCTCAAAATATGAATAATGATTATTTTCGATGTAAAATTATTATTTTTCTATTATAAATGGTACAAAATAGCATAATTTTGGTGTTGCTTCTTGGTGTGTACCATTAATTTGTCCAAATTCTTCCATCTCAACCTTCAAATTAACATTTCTGTGAGTTTTGACCCAATGTATTATACTAAAAGTAAAACATACTAAAATGTACAATAACATTTAGTAGCACACCACCACATTCATATATATATATATATATGAAGTTATATTATTATGTACATTATATTTTAATTTGCTTTCATATAATATATTATCTTACATTGCACCTTAAAATGAATCACTTTAAGCAAAAAATTTATAAAATTTTGTTGAAAAATGAACATTTATTTTGGATGCAACTTTCCATTCTTTTGATTAAATGATACACCATAGCACACCCCAACAATTTTCCCTAAAGCTTACCTTAAATTTGGCCAAATCCCATCATCTCAGCTTATAAATTAGTATTTTTATGAATTATAACAGTACAAACTCTACTACATCATACTATAACCAACTAATATATGCTAAAAAATAAGTATTAATACACAATATGCTATAATGCTTGATGCTACACTATGTTATGGCATCTTATATTATAATACACTATAACATATTATATTATATTTCATATCACATCACAAGGGGTTGCTTAAGTTAAAAAATTATAAAATTAGTCTAAATAATAAAAAACTATATATTTTAGTCATATCACTTACATAGTTTAAATTTAAACAATATATTTTGATGCCATTCTCTACCTATTATGAATTTGGTCAAATTTCACCATTTTAAAGTCTAAATCAACATTTTTATAAACAATGCTAGTGTAGGATTGACTGCATGATTGTAAAATACTGGAAGAATTTAAAATGTATAGAATAATATATTATGATATTTGATGCTATACTATGCTACAACATATAATACGTATTTTGAACATAAAATCTTACTTTTTAGACTACAAGTGGTGTAGCACACCTTTGGTACTACAACCTAATTCCTACTTCAAATTTAAGAAATTTCATCATCTGATTTATTAAATCAATATTTTTATGATTTATATTAACATAGACAATTGGGCACAATACCATAATATACTAAAATATTTCAAAACATCTTATAACATCTAAAAACACATCACTACATGTTCAAATATATGATGATACATTATGCTATAATATATGGTATTATAATATGATTTAGGGTTATGGTTTAGGGTATTCAAATCTTTAATAGTTAATGGAAAGTCTCTTGAAGACATTTTCTTTAGCTACCATAACTAATTTAGAATTAGGTCATTCTTTAGATATACTCTTAATGGCATCTTTATTCAAGGTTAAAGGTTTTTGGTTTAGGGTTAGGGTTTATGGTTTATTTAGTGTTAGTTTAGGGTTTAAGGTTTAGGGTTTAGGGTTTAGGTTTTATGGTTTAGGGTTTGGGGTTTAGCATTTAGGGTTTAGGGTTGTAGGTTTTAGGGTTTACGATTTATTGTCTTAGGGTTTAGGGTTTAGGTTTATGTTTATTTATTTATTTTATTATTAGGTTTTATTTAGTTTAGGCTTTTAGGATTTTAGGGTTTAGGGTTTAAGGTTTAGGGTTTTAAGGTTTAGGATTTTGTGTTTAGGGTTTAGGGTTTGGGGTTTAGGGTTTAGGGTTTAGTGTTTAGGGTTTAAGATTTTTAGGGTTTAGGGTTTAGGGTTTTGGGTTTAGGGCTTAGGTTTTAAGTTTAGGGTTTAAGTTTTAGTTTAGGGTTTAGGGTTTAAGGTTTTTTCAACAAATTATAAATTCAAATTCAGCAAATCACCTTTTTGATTTTATCAACTAAGTAGCACCCCAAGTTTAGTTAGACTCAACTCAGGACATAGATAAAAAATTAGCACCAATAGAGAAAATCAAAAACCCTAGATAAGTAGAACCATCTCTACTATAAAGACAAAGTTATATAAACAACAGATTAGATCGCCCATTCTTTAGTTTCTCCATTTCCCATGAGAACCACCCTCACATTTCGAGTAGCAGGATCTGCCATCATATCCCCTATCTCTCCTTCCACCACCACCACGGCTATAACCTTCATCGTTCCTCTCGCCTCCATAACCACCACCACTCTGACCACCACCTCTATATCCACCAGCACCTCTAGATCCCCCAACACCATTGCAATAACCATCTCCTCCTCTTGCGCCTCCATCGCTAGATCTAGACTGAGCCTAGTTGATGATGATGTTCCTACTATCAAGGTGTTGCCCATTATTAAGTTTTTGGGATAGTTTAGGGATAGTTTAGGGTTTAGGGTTTAGGGTGAGTTTAGGGTTTAGGGTTTGGGGTTTAGGGTTTATTGTTGTAGGTTTTAGGGTTTAGGGTTTAGGGTTTAGGGTTTAGTATTGTAGGGTTTGAGGTTTAGGGTTTAAGGTTGTAGGGTTAGGGTTCTAGGTATAGGTTTTAGGGTTTAAGGTTTAGGGTTTAGAATTTAAGGTTTAGTATTTTTTTAATTAAGTAAACTGGCAGGTTTAGGTTTATTTAGTTAGTTTTTTTATTAATATGAGTTTATTTTTTTATTTTTATTTAAGTTTATTTTTTATTTTTATTTAGTTTAGTTTATTTTTTTAAGTTTATTTATTTTAGTTTAGGTTTTTTATTTTAGTTTATTTTTTAGGTTTAGGTTTTTTTTTAGTTGAGTTTTATTTTTATTTTATATTTAAATTTAGGTTTTAATTTTTTTATTTTTAGGTTTAGGTTTAGGTTTTTATTATAGTTTTTTAGGTTCCTCTTTTAGGTTTTAATTTTAGGTTTTTTTAGGTTTTATTTTTTAGTTTAGGTTTATGATTATTTTTAGTTTATTTTATTTTATTTAGTTTAAGTTTTGGTTTAGGTTAAGGTTTAATTTATTTTACGATTAGGTTTAGGTTTTATTTATTTTAGTTTAGTTTATTTTAATTTAGGTTTAGGTTTATTTTCTTTTATTTATTTTATTTTTATTTTAAGTTTTGGTTTTTATTTATTTTAGGGATTAAGTTTTATTTTTTATTTATTTTTAGGTTCAGATTTTTATTTAGTTTTTATTGTATTTTATTTTAGGTTTATTTTATTTCTATTTAGGTTTATTTTTTATTTTATTTAGGTTTTTATTTATTTTACTTTTGTTTAGTTTTTATTTTTTATTTTTGTTTTCTTTTAGGTTTAGATATAAGTTTAGGTTCAAGTTCTAGTTTATGTTTTTATTTTATTTCAATTTAGGTTTTTTATTTATTTTATTTTTAGGTTTAGGTTTTTAGGTTTTTAGGGTTTAGGGTTTTAGATTTAGGTGTTAGGGTTTGTTTAAGGTTTAGGGTTTAGTGTTTAGGGTTTGGGGTTTAGTGTTTAGGGTTTAGGGTTTAGAGTTTAGGTTTTAGTTTTCGGATTTAAGTTTTAGTTTAGGGTTTGAGGTTTAAGATTTTTTTTTAAATAGAGAACAAATTCAGATTCAACATTTATTCTTTTCGATTTCATCAACCAAGTAGTACCCCAATTTTCTAAGACACAACCGATGGCATAGATCAAAAATGAGCAACCATAGAGCAAATAAAAAATTTCATAAGTAAAACCGTTTCTATAGTATAGACATAGTTCCATAAGCAGCAGATCGGATCAACCGTTCTTCAGGTTCTCCATTTCCCATTAGAACCACCCCCACCTCTCGAGTAGCGGGATCAGCCATCATATCCCTGATCTCACCCTCTGCTACCACTATGGCTGTAATCTCCATCGCTCCTCCGCCATCATTTCTCTAGTTTAGTAAATTTTAGTTTAGGGTTTAAGGTTTAGGGTTAGCTTAGGGTTTAGGGTTTAGGGTTTGGGGTTTAGGTTTAGGGTTTAGGGTTTAGGGATTAAGGTTTAGGGTTGTGGTTTAGTGTTTAAGGTTTAGGGTGTGGTTTTAGAGTTTAGGGTTTAGCATTTGGGGTAGGCATTAGGGTTAGGGTTTAGGATTTTAGGGGTTAGGGGGTCAAGGTTCAGGGGTAGGTGCAGCTCATGGTTTAGTGGTTTAGAGTTAGTTTTGTGGAGGGTGAGTTTAGGATTTGTGGTTTAGTGGTTAGTTTAGGATTTTGGGTTTGGGTTTTTTTAAAAAATTTAGTAAACCAATAGATTTAAGTTTATTTAGTTTATTTTTTATTTATCTGAGTTTTATTTATTTTTTATTTTATTTTGATTTATTTATTTTAGTTTAGGAATTTTATTATAATTTATTTTTTAGGCTCAGGTTTATTTATTTAATTCAGCTTTATTTTTATTTTAGGTTTAGATTTTATTTTCTATTTTTAGGTTTAGGTTTAGGTTATTATTTTATTTTTTGAGGTTTAGGTTTTTAGGATTTTATTTTAGGTTTATTTTTAGGTTTTATTTTTTAGTTTAAGTTTAGGTTTATTTTTAGTTTATTTTATTTTATTTAGTTTAAGTTTACATTTAGGTTTAGGTTTAAGTTTCATTTATTTTAGTTTAGTTTATTTTTAGTTATGTTTTAGTTTATTTTATTTTGTTTATTTTATTTTGATTTCAGCTTTAGGTTTTTTTAGTTTAAGGTTTAGGTTTTATTTTTTATTTATTTTTAGGTTTATTTTTAGGTTTAGGTTTTTATTTATTTTTTATTTCAATTTTTTTTTATTTTTTATTTTAGGTTTAATTTTTATTTTATTTAGGTTTTTTAGTTTTTTTATTTTAGTTTAGGTTTTTATTTATTTTATTTTGGTTTAGCTTTTACTTATTTTTGTTTTCCTTTTTATGTTAGTTTTTATTTTATTATATTTTATTATATTATTTAGGTTTAGATTTTTTATTTATTTTCTTTTTAGGTTTTATTTAGTTTAGTTTTAGGTTTTTAGCTTTTTAGGGTTTTGGGTTTTGGGTTTATGGTTTAGGGTTAGTTTAGGGTCTTGGGTTTAGGGTTTAGGCTTTAGAGTTTAGATTCTAGGTTTAGGGTTTAAGTTTTTTTTAATAAAGAATAAATTAATATTCAACATTTCTTCTCTTCGATTTGATCAACCAAGTAGCACCCTAAGTTTTCTAAGACACAAGCGACGATATAGATAAAAAATGAGCATCCATAGAGAAAATTAAAAACCATAGATAAGTAGAACATTCTCTACTGTAAATAAATAGTTCCATAAACAGCATATTAGATCGGCCATTCTTCAGTTTCTCTAGTTCCCATCAGAACCACCCCCACCTCTCGAGTAGTGGGATCCACTATCATATCCCCGATCTCTCCATCCGATACCAACACGGCTATAACCTCCTTCACTCATCCCTCCTCCATAACCACCACTACTCTGACCACTGCCTCCATATCCACCAGCACCTCCATATCCCCCACCACCATTACGACAATCACCTCCGCCTTCACCTCCACTGCTAGATCTAGACTGAGCCAAGTTGACGGTGATGTTCCTACCATCAAGGTTCTATGCATTCTTAGGGTTTAGTGTTTAGGGTTACTTTAGGTTAGTTTAGGGTTTAGGGATTAGGGTTTAGTGTTGTAGGTTGTAGGGTTTGGGGTTTAGGGTTTAGGGTTTAAGGTTTAGGGTTTTAGGATTTAGGGTTTAGGGTTTAAGGTTTAGGGTTTACAATTTAGGATTTAGGGTTTAGGGTTTTAGGGTTTATGGTTTTAGGTTTAGGGTTTACAGTTTAGGGTTAGTTTTCGGGTTTAGAGTTTAGGGTTTAGGGTTTAGGATTTAGGGTTTAGGTTTTTTTATAAATTAAGTAAACTGGTAGGCTTACGTTTATATAGTTTATTTAGTTTAGTTTTTATTTATTGGAGTTTATTTTATTTTTTTATTTTTATTTAGGTTTATTTTTTATTTTTATTTAGTTTTGTTTATTTTTTTTAGTTTAGGTTTTTTATTTTAGTTTATTTTTTAGGTTAAGTTTTATTTTTTTGTTGAGTTTTATTTATCTTTTATTTTTTACAATTACGTTTTATTTTTTTGTTTTACGTTTTACATTATGAGACAAGTTAAAAAGAATCTAATCTAGCTTGTTAGAAATGATAGGAATTTTAGTGAATTTTTCCAAAAGAGAAATAGGAATATAATCGGTGAGTTTACTATCTTTCCAATTATTATTTATCCAAAAGGAGTTCACTTTAATAACAGCAGTCAAATGAGTAGATAATAAATCATCAATAGAACAAGTACCAATCCAGTTGTCTTGCCAAAAGAAAGATGTACCTTAATTTATACCATAAGAAATTAGGGATTCAACTTCCCATTTGATGGAGCAAACTTTTTTCCAAACCGGGGAGTGACCCACTTTATAAGGACAAATAAGAGGATGCTTACCCTGGCAGTATTTAACAGTCATTAAGTTAGCCCAGAGACTATTTTTGCTCCTAGAATTCCACCAGAGTTTATGAGAGAATGCAGTAATAGCTTCACAAATAGACTTACAACTAAGCCCACATTTAGCTAGGGTCCCACAACATTTATGCCAAGAAATCCAATGCATCCTTTTAGCAGAATAGTTAGAACCCTAGAAGAATTTATTAAGGAGATGGTCTATTATGTTTAAGGTAGAATTGGTAGGGATGATGGTTTGAATAAGATATAAAGGCATCAGATTTAGGGTACTTCTAAGCAAAGTAAGCCTGCCACCAAAGGAGAGCAAGTGAAATTCCCAAACCAAAATTTTATTAGCAATTTTTTGAATTAGATCATCAAGAAGATGAGATCGTTTTTGACCTTTGAATAGAGGAGCACCTAAATATTTAATAGGGAGTTGTTGGTGTTTAAAGTTAGTGATTCTCAAGATTTTATTAATTTTGTTACCAAAGATTCTAGAGAAAGTAATGGAACAACTCTTTCCTTCATTAATAGAAAGACCACTTTCTTTACCAAAAATATTTAAGAAATTCTTAAGGCTTTTGATGTGATGAATGGAAGCATTACAAAAAATAATAAAATCATCAGTAAAACTAAGATGGGTGACACGTATACCACCAAGAGTTCTAAAGTACATGCTAGGATTGTTATTCAAAAGATCATTTATGCTCCTAGAAAGGTATTCCACAACAATAATAAATAGGGAAGGGGACAAAGGATCACCTTGTCTCAACCCATGGGAAGAAGGGAAGAAACCTAAGTCCTCACCATTAAGAATAATAGAAAACCAAGCATTGCTAATACAATTTTTAATTAGGTAAATCAAATTATCAGAAAAGCCAAACAAATGAAGGATGTTTAAAAGGAAATCCTAGGAGATATTGTCAAAGGCTTTAGAAATATCTAATTTAAAAGGATGTTACCACCTTTAGTAGGAACATCCAAATCATGAATCAGCTCTTGAGCAAGAAGAATGTTTTCAAATATAGATCTACATCTAATGAAGGAAATTTGGTTGAGGGCGATAATTTTTTGAAGCAAAGGACTAAGTCTATTAGCAAGCATTTTATCAATCAATTTATGAAAGAAAGTGCAAAGACTAATAGGTCTGAAATCACTCAAAGAATCAAAATTATCAATTTTAGGTATAAGGACAATGGAAGTGCTAGAAAAAATCTAGGAAGAAGATTACTAGTAAAGAAATCAACAACAACAACAATTAAGTCATGCTTAATAATTGGCCAACAATGCTGGAAAAATTGAGTGGTATAGCCCTCCAGACCATAAATAGAGTCAATGTTCATATTATTAAGAACTTTACCAATCTTATCCTCCATAGGCAAATTAGTAAGCAAATGATTGTCATCATTGGTAATAGTAGAGGGGATCAAATGTGAGTTAGAAATAACATCTAAAGTGTGACTCTTATTAAGTATATTTCTAAAATGGTTAATAATAAATTATTTAATCTCATTAGTGTTAGGGATCCAATCTCGATAATCACTTTTAATTTTTTGGATAGAGTTTAAAGCTCTCTTCTTATTGAATAAAGCATGAAAATAGCTGATATTTCTATCCCCATCAGCATTATGTTTACTAGTAGCTTTTTGCCTCCAGTAAGTTTCTTCCATATTTTGATAGTTAACTAGATTATCTTTGGCTTCATTCAAATCCTTCAGCTTAAAAGAATCAGTCAAAATAATATTTTCAAGATTATAACCAAAAGCTCCATATTTTTTTTGATATTCTGATGAGAGATTTTTGATGCTTGTTCCACCAAACTAAGTTTTATTTAAGCCTTTTAAGCTAAACCATACTCTAATCATGCCCCTAATCGAGTTGTTAGGGTGTGAAGGGGAACCCAATTAGTGGCAACAACTTTTAAAAATTGAGGAGCTGAATCCACATATTTTGAAATATAAAAGAAGAAGAGGAAGATAATCTTTTAGAGTTATTTTAAACTAAAATCAAAAGAGGAGCATGATCCGACAAAGTTCTACTCAAATGTTCAACAGAGGTAAGAGGCCATTGATTAATCCAATGAGAGTTAAAAAGTATTCTATCAAGGTGTTGCCAAAGTTTAGAGTTGTGCTAAGTGTAATTAGATCTAGTAAAACCAATGTCAATAAGGTTGCAATCAAGAATCATATTAGATAATTTTTCCATAGAATGAATATTGGGAGAGAAACCACCCCTTCTTTTAGAGGAAGAAAGGATAGTGTTGAAATCACCCCAACCTAGCCAATGTTTCTTAACAATTAAATAAAAACTTCTCAAATAGTCCCAAAGAATATTCTACTAGATTAAAGGAAGCATAAACAAAGAGAAAATAGAAAAATCACCAAGAGATTTGAACATTAACAACTTGTTGAAGATCATCTAAGATGGAAACATTTAAGGAATTATTCCAAAAAGCAAATTTTATTACTTGGTATTAGAAGAAATTATTAAAACTGAGCATTCTAGCAATATGATTGATCTTAGAAGCATGTATGAGAGGTTCAATAACAACATGTAATGATATATTGTTAATATGGCAGAGACTTCTAACATGATTATGGACAATGAGGGTTCCAATCCCTCAAAGATTCCAAATAAGAGAATTCAATATAAGGAAAATATTAAATAAAATAAAGGAAAATAAGAAAATAAAGGGTTTAGAAAGTAAACAACCTCTCCAATGCCAAAAGACCATTATTTATGAGAGGATGAACCAGATCTAGTAGATCTAGTCGAGTTCTATGGAAACATTTTTGATTTGAAAGATTTTTTTTTGAAAATAGTTTGGAATATTTGATTTTTATTCAAAGTATCACCATCAGAAATGGACTGATTAGAGGTATTAATAATAGGATTAGAATCTGCAAGAACATTTCTAATCATAACTTCCCCTTCTTCAATTTCAGGATTAAGCTGCAAAGTGGGATTGCAATGAGGGTCAATCTTGGGGATTAGGAGAAGGAGATAAAGTAGCACCATTAAGAGCACAAATACTTGTGTTAGATTCTGAGTTTTGTTCCAAATTTTTAGCTTTATTCAAATATTCATTAAAATTTTCATTAAACTTTTCATACTCATCAATCACAAGAGTCAAGGAAACTTGAATTGATTCATTTATGAGGGAATCAACTTTTTTTCAACCTCTTTTAAGTTTGAATTATCCTAAAAAGGCAAGTTATTATGTAGAGAAGGATTTATTGACAAACCATCAGATTCAACATTAGTAATATCTTTGACCTGATCAGATTGAGTGGTGGGAGTAGCATTGAGAGAACATTACTGGATTCCAAAGTGGCTGAAATAATATTACCATTTGAGTTGGCTTTGGGCACATCAATAGGTTTATTGACTTTATCATTAGGAAGAGTAGAGTTAGGATCATTCAAAATTTTCTTTTTAGATGTGGGTGAAGAACAAAACACTTGGAGTTATCATGCCCGTGAATTTTATAGTGTGAACAAAAAACTAAAAAGTTTTCAAATTCATCCTTTTGAAAGTAACCAAACTTTTTTGAACCAATCTTGACTTCCTTAGGATGCTTTTTAGAACTATCAAGTTCAATTAGTATATGAGCAACAGAAGGAAGGGATCTCATAGTGGTGGCTTGATCAATTTGAAGCGACCGACTGAAAAGAGCCTAGACAGCAAATAAAACATGATGAAAAACATAGTGAATCCTCATATTCGGAAAAGCCAACCACACAGGAACAATCATTGATTCCTCTTTTATGTCAAAAAGGGGAGACCACTTTAAAAGTCGCATTTGGAAATTGAATACATAATAAGATCGATGAGAGAAAACCCTTGAGTAATCCAAATCATTTGTAAGATGAATCAAAACATGTCTAGGATTGATGAATCTAATAGGGAAAGCACCCGAGAGTTTAAGTTTGTGAAAAAAAATGAATTTTGTCCAAATTTAGATGGCACAAAGAAATTTTACCAACCAAAGTAAATTCTAAAGGCTTTGCAACCTTCACAACATCAAGATCCGAACACATGATCATAGGGGTGCCACGAAACAAAGTCAAAATTAGATTCACCGAATCAGAAGGGAAAGGCTCTTACCAGATATAACATCCTTAATGGATTTAATAGCAGCCACAATAGAAGGGACATTAGATTTTGGAATACCCAAGAAATTTGATGCCCTAGCCGGTGCATCCGAAAAGGATATAGCACTGGGTCAATGAGCAAGCCATCTTCAAGCTACACAACATCACCAAACCAAGAAGAAAATGCTCAAAGGGAAAAATAATCCGAGAGGAAAGAGGTTTTAGTTTTTTATTTTTTAATTTTTTTTAATTAATTTATTAATTTTATTAATTTTATTTTTATTTTTATTGTATTTATTATTTTATTATTTTATTTTATTTTTTATTTTTATGTTTTTTAATTTTTATTTATTTATTATTTTTATTTTTTTAGTTTTTTTAGTTTTTTATTTTTTTAGGTTTTTTTAGTTATTTTATTTTTTTTAATTTTGTTAGGTTTTTAAATTTTTTTAGTTTTCTTTTTAGTTGTTTTGGGATTTTTTAATGTATTTTTTATTTTTTTTAGTTTTCTAATTTTATTATTATTTTTTTAGGGTTTAACGTTTAGGGTTTAGGGTTTAGGGTTTAGGGTTTATGGTTTAGGGTTTAATGTTAGGGTTTAGGGTTTTTAGAGTTTAAGATTTAGGATTTAGGGTTTACGTTTTAGGTTTTAGGTTTAGGGTTTAAGTTTTAGTTTCGGGATTAGGGTTTAGAGTTTAAGGTAGCACCCTAAGTTTTCTGAGGAATAAGCGATGACATAGATAAAAAATGAGAACCCATAGAGAAAATGAAAAACCCTAGGTAAGTAGAACCGTCTATAATGTAATGACATAGTTCCATAAGCAGCAAATCAGATTGATTGTTCTTCAATTTCTTCAGTTCTGATCATAACCACCCCCGCATCGCCAGTAGTAGGATCTGCCATCATATCCCCGATATCTCCCTCCGTGACCACCATGACTGTAACCTCCATCACTCTTGATGCCTCCAAATCTACCACTACTTTGACCAACATCTCCACATCTCCCACCACCATTTTGATAACCACCGCCTCCATCTTTGCCTCCACTACAAGATCTAGATTGAGCCCAGTTGACGGTGATGTTCCTACTGTCAAGGTTCTACCCATTCTTAAGGTTTAGAGTTAGTTTAGGGTTTAGGGTTATGGGCCAGTTTTAGGTTTAAGGTTTGGGGTTTAAGGTTTTGGGTTGTATGTTTTAGGGTTTAGGGTTAGGGTTTAGGATTTAGGGTTTTAGGGTTTAGGGTTTAGGGTTTAAGGTTTAGGATTTATGGTTTAGGGTTTAGAGTTGCAGGATTAGGGTTGTAGGTTTAGGGTTTGGGGTTTAGGGTTAGTTTAGGGTTTAGGGTTTAGAATTTAGGGTTTAGGATTTTTATTTAAATTAAGCAAATGATAGGTTTAGATTTATTTAGTTTATTTTTTTATTTGACTTAATTTTTAGGTTTTATTTTTTTCTTTAAGTTTAGGTTTATTTTAATTTAATTTTATTTTATTTAGTTTAGGTTTAGGTTTAGGTTTAGTTTATTTTAGATTTAGGTTTAGGTTTTATTTATTTTAATTTAGTTTATTTTAGTTTATGTTTAAGTTTATTTTATTTTTATTTTATGTTTAGGTTTTTTTGGTTTAGGGTTTAGGTTTTATTTTTAGCTTTATTTTTTAGGTTTAGGTTTTTATTTAGTTTTTATTTTATTTTATCTTTATTTTATGTTTATATTTTATTTTATTTAGATTTTTTATTTTTAGTTTAGTTTAGGTTTTTATTTATTTAAATTTAGTTTAGTTTTTATTTTTTATTTTATTTTCTTTTTAGGTTTAGGTTTAGGTATATGTTTTATTATTTTTTTATTTTATATTTTTTTATCTTATTTTGGTTTAGGTTTATTTTATTTTTTTAGTTTTTTTATTTTAGCTTAGGTTTAGGTTTTTAGCTTTTTAGTGTTTGTGGTTTAGGGTTTAAGATTTAGGGTTAGTTTAGTGTTTAGGGTTTAGGGTTTAGGATTTACATTTTAGGTTTTAGTTTAGGGTTTAAGGTTTTTTTAATATAGAATAAATTCAGATTCAACATTTCTTCTTTTCGATTTCATCAACCAAGTTGCACCCCATGTTTTCCAAGACACAAGGGATGACATAGATAAAAAAGGAGCACCCATAGAGAAAATCAAGAACCTTAGATATGTAGAACTGTCAATACTATAAAGACATAGTTCCATAAGTAGCAAATCAGATCAGTCGTTCTTCAGTTTCTTTAATTCCCATTAAAACCACCCAGCCTCTCGAGTAGTGGGATCTGCCATCATATCCCTGATCTCTCCCTCTGCCACCGCCACAGCTGTAACCTCCATCTCTCCTCCCACCTAGATAACCACCACTTCCCCACCACCTCTCCATAGCACCTCAGATCCCCACCACCATGTGATAATATGCCTCCATCTTCACCTCCATTGGCCAGTCTGACTTTCTTCAAGGATCTTCCCATTCTTAGGGTTTAAGGTTAATTTAGGGTTTTTTAGGGTTAGTTTAGGGTTTAGGGTTATTTTAGGGTTTAGGGTTTAGGGTTTAGGTTTTAGGGTTTTATGGTTTAAGGTTTAGGGTTCAAGGTTTAGGATTTTAGGGTTTATGGTTTAGGGTTTAGGGTTTAAGGTTTTGGATTTAGGGTTTAGTTTTTTTAAAATAAAGTAAACTGGAAGGTTTAGGTTTATTTAGTTTAATTTTTATTTATTTGAGTTTATTTTATTTTTTTAATATTTTAATTTTTATTTAGGTTAATTTTTTTATTTAGTTAATCTTAATTATTTTAGATTTATTTATTTTAGTTTAGGTTTTTATTTTTAGTTTATTTCTTAAGTTTAGGTTTATTTTTTAGTTGAGTTTTATTTTTATTTTATTTTTTAGGTTTAGGTTTTATTTTTTATTTTAAGGTTTAGGTTTAGGTTTTTATTTTATGATTTATTTTTTAGGATTAGTTTCTATTTAGTTTTATTTTAGGTTTATTTTAATTTCATTTTATGTTTAGTTTTTATTTTATTTATGATTTTTATTCTTGGGTTTATTTTATTATTTAATTTAGTTTAGGTTTTTAATTACTTTAATTATTTTAAGTTTAGGTTTAGATTTTATTTTGGGTTTTAATTTAATTTAATTTTATTTATTTATTTAGGTTTATTTATTTATTTATTTTATTATTAGGTTTTATTTCTTTTTTAGTTTAGTTTTTAGATTTTAATTTATTTTATTATTTATAGTTTAGGGTTTAATTTAGGGTTTAGTGTTTAGGGTTTAATGTTTAAAATTTTAGTTTAGAGTTTTGGGCATAGGGTTTAGGGTTTAGTTTTTAGTTTATAGTTAGTTTAGGTTTAGGGTTTGACTTTAGGTTAAGGTTTTAGGATTTAGGGTTTAAGTTTAGGTTAGAGTTAGGATTTAGGGTTTTGGGTTTTAAGGTTTAGGTTTAGGGTTTAGGTTTAAGTTGTTAGGGTTAGTTTAGGGTTTAGGGTTTAGGTTTAAGATAGTTTAGGGTTTAGAGTTTATGGTTTAGGGTTTTTTGGGGTATAGGGTTTAGGCTTTAGGCTTTAGAGTTAGTTTTATGGTTTAGGGTTTATGATTTAGGGTTTAGGGCTTAGGGTTTAGGGTTTAGGGTTTAGGGTTTTAAACTAAGTAAAGTGGTAGGTATAGGTTTATTTAGTTTATTTAGATTATTTTTTATTTTAGTGTATTTTATTTTGTTTTTTATTTAGGTTTACTTCTTTTAGTTTTGGTTTTTCATTTTAGTTAATTTTTTAGGAATAAATTTAGGTTTATGCTTATTTTTTAGTTTAGTTTTATTTTTATTTTATTTTTTAGGTTTAGGTTTTATTTTTTATTTTTTGTTTAGGTTTAGGTTTTTACTTTATTTCTTTAGGTTTAGGTTTTAGGTTTTTATTTTAGCTTTATTTTTAGGTTTTATTTTTTAGATTAGGTCTAGATTTTTTTTTAGTTTATTTTATTTTATGGTTTAGGTTTAGTTTATTTTAGGTTTAGGTTTAGTTTATTTTAGTTTAGGTTTAGGTTTATTTTATTTTTTTTATTTTAGGTTTAGTTTTTTTTACATTAGGGTTCAGGTTTTATTTTTTATTTTTATTTTTATGTTCAATTTTATATTTTATCTTTTTAGTTTAAGTTGTTATTTAGTTTTTATTTTATTTTATTTTAAGTTTATTTTATTATCATTTTATGTTTATTTTTATTTTATTTAGGGTTTTATTTTTAGGTTTATCTTATTTATTTTTAGTTTAGTTTAGGTCTTTATTTATTTTATTTTAGTTAATTTTTATTTTTTATTTTATTTTATTTTTTTCTAAAGTTTAGGCCTAGGTTAAGGTTTAAGTTTTAGGTTAGGTTTTTATTTTATTTTATTTAAGTTTTAATTTTTATTTTATTTTATTTTTTGGTTTTATTTTATTTAGGCTTAGGTTTTTAAGTTTTTAGGGTTTAGGGTTTAGGGTTTGTAGTTTGGGGTTTACGATTTAGTGTTTAGGGTTATAGGTTTTAAGGTTTCGAGTTTAGGGTTTAGGATTTAGGGTTTAGGGTTTAGGGTTATAGGGTTTGGTGTTTAGGATTTAGGGTTTAGGATTTTGGGTTTTGGGTTTAGGGTTTAGGTTTATTTTTATTTGTTCATTTTAGATTTAGGTTATTTTTTAGTTTAAGGTTTAGATTTTATTTTTATATTTATTTTTAGGTTTATTTTTTTTTGGTTTTTTGGTTTTATTTAGTTTTATTTTATTTTATTTAGGTTTATTTTATTTTATTTTACCATTAGTTTTTATTTTAATTAGGTTTTATTTTTACATTTATTTTATTTTTTGGTTTAGTTTAGGTTTTTATTTATTTTATTTTAGCTTAGTTATTATTTTATTTTATTTTATTTTATTTACGTTTAGGTTTAGCTTTAGGTTTTGGTTTTAGGTTAGGTTTTTATTTTATTTTAATTTTTTCTTAAATTTAGGTTTAGGTATTTATTTATTTTATTTATAGGTTTTATTTAGTTTAGGTATAGGTTTTTAGTTTTTTAGGTTTTTAGGGTTTAGGGTTTAGTATGTAGGGTTGTAGGTTTTAAGATTTAGGGTTTAGGGTTTAGGATTTAGGGTTTAGGGTTTATGGATTAGGGTTTTAGGGTTTAGGGTTTAGGGTTTGGGGTTTGGGATTTAAGGTTTAGGGTTTAGGGTTTAAGGTTTAGGGTTTAGGTTTAGGGTTGTAGGTTTAGGGTTCAAGGTTTAGGGTTTACGGTTAGGGCTTTTTTTATTTTTAAATCTATTTTTTAGTTTTTTAAATTAAGTAAATTGGCAGGTTTAAGTTTATTTAGTTTATTTAATTTTTTATTTATTTATTTTAGTTTATTTTATTTTTTTATTTAGGCTTTTTTATTTTTATTTAGAATAGTTTATTTATTATAGGTTTCTTTAATTTAGTTTAAGTTATTTATTTTAGTGTATTTTTTAGGTTTAGGTTTAGGTTTTTATTTATCTTTTTGTTTAGTTTTATTTTTATTTTATTTTTAAAGTTTATATTTTATTTTATATTTTTAGGTTTAGGTTTTATGTTCTTATTTTAGGTTTTATTTTTTAGTTTAGGTTTCAAATTATTTTCAATTTTTTTCTTAGGGTTTAAGTTTAGGTTTAGGTTTTGTTTATTTTAAGTTTAGGTTTTGGTTTTATTTATTTTAGTTTACTTTATTTTTTGTTTAGGTTTAGGTTTATTTTAATTTTATTTTAGGTTTTGATTTTTTTTAGGTTAGGGTTTAGGTTTTATTTTTTATTTATTTTTAGGTTTATATTTTTATTTTATTTTATTTTAGGTTTATTTTATTTTTATTTTAGGTTTAGTTTTTATTTTATTTAGGTTTTTTATTTTTTTAATTTAGTTTAGGTTTTTATTTATTTTATTTTTGTTTTGTTTTTATTTTTTATTTTATTTTTCTTTTTAAGTTTAGGTCTAGAGTTTAGGTTAGGTTTTTGTTTTATTTTATGTTTTATTTTTTTTTTGGTTTTTGTGTTTTATTTATTTGATTTTTAGATTTTATTTAGTTTAGGTTTAGGTTTTTTACTTTTTAGGGTTTAGGGTTTTGGGTTAGTTGAGGGTTTAGAGTTTAGGGCTTAGGGTTTATGGTTCAGGGTTTAGGGTTTAGGGTTTGGGGTTTAGGTTTTAGGGTTTAGGGATTAGGTTTAGGGTTTAGGGTTTAGGGTTTAGGGTTTAGTGTTTAGGGTTTAGGGTTTTAGGGTTTAGGGTTTAGGGTTTAGGTTTTAGGTTTAGGGTTCACATTTTAGTTTAGGGTTTAAGATTTTTGGTTTTTTTAATAGAGATCAAATTCAGATTCAACATTTCTTCTTTTTGATTTCATCAACTAAGTAATACACCTTATTTTCTATGACACAAGTGACAACATAGATAAAAAATAATCACACATAGAGCAAATCAAAAATTCTAGATAACTACAACCGTCTCTATTGTAAAGACATTGTTCTATAAGCAGTAGCATTCTTCAGTTTCTATAATTCCCATCAAAATAACCTCGACCTCTAGACTAGCGGGATCCACCATCATATCCCTGATCTCTCCCTCTACCACCACCATAGCTGTAACCTCTGTTGCTCCTCCCGCCTCCATAACCCAAACTGCTCCGACAACCATCTCAATTTTCACCACCACCTATAGATTTCCCACCACCAATGTAATAACCTCTACCTCCACCTCTGCCTTCGCCTCCACCGCTAGATCTAGATTGTGCATGGTTATAGGTGATGTTCCTGCCATCAAGGTTCTGCCCATTCTTAGGGTTTAGGTTTATTAGGTTTTAGGGTTTAAGTTTATTTTTTATTTTATTTAGTTACTTTAAGTTTAGGATTAGGGTTTGGGGTTTATGGTTGGGTTTAGATTTTTGGTTTTAAGGTGTAGGGTTTAGGGTTTCAGGGTTTATGCTTTTAGGGTTTAGGATTAAGGTTTAGGGTTTAGAGTTTAGGGTTTATGGTTTGGTGTTTAGAGTTTAGGGTTTAGGGTTTAGGGTTTAGGGTTTAGGATTATGGTTTTAGGTATAGGGTTCAAGTTTTAGTGTAGGGTTAATGGGTTTTTGGATTTTTTTTAACGAAGAAGAAATTTAGATTCAACATTTATTCTTTTTTATTTCATCAACCAAGTAACACACCAAGTTTTCTAAGACACCAGTAATGAGATAAATAAAAAATGAGCTAACATAAAGCAAATAAAAAACCTTAGATAACTGGAACCGTCTCTACTATAAAGACATAGTTCCATAAGTAGCAAATTGAATCAATTTTTCTTCAGTTTCTCTATTTCCCATCATAACCACCCTGACATCTTGAGTAGCGGGATCCACCATCACATCCTCAATCTCTCTGTCCACCACCCCTGTGGCTTTAACCTCCATCTCTCCTCCCACCTCCATCGCTCCTCCCGCCTCCATAACCACCACTACTCCGGCCACCACCTCCATATTCACCAGCACCTCTAGATCCTCCACCACCAATGTGATAACTGCCACCTCCGCCTCCACCGCCACATCTAAACTGAGCTTGGTTGACGGTGATGTTCCTAATGTCAAAGTTTTGCCCATTCTTAGGGTTTAGGTTTAGGTTTAGGCTTATTAGGTTTTAGGGTTTATGTTTACTTTTTAATTTATATAGTTACTTTAGGTTTAGGTTTAGGGCTTGGGGTTTAGGGTTTAGGGTTTAGAGTTAGTTTTATGGTTTAGTGTTTAGTGTTTAGGATTTAGGTTTTAGGGTTTTTTTTTAAAATTAAGTAAACTGGTGGGATTAGGTTTATTTAGATTATTTTTATTTATTTTATTTTACTTTATTTTTTATTTTTATTTAGGTTTATTTTCTAATTTTACTTAATTTAGTTTATTTATTTTAGGTTTATTTATTTTAGTTTTTTTTAGGTTTAGGTTTATTTTTAGTTGAGTTTTATTTTAAATTTTTTTAGGTTTAGCTTTTATTTTTTATTTTTAAGTTAAGGTTTAGGTTCTTTTTTTTTTTAGATTTTGGTTTTATCTATTTATTTTAGGTTTATTTTTAGGTTTTATTTTTTTAGTTTAGGTTTAGGTTTATTTTTAGTTTATTTTACTTTAGGTTTAGGTTTATGTTTAGTTTATTTTAGGTTTAGGTTTAGGTTTTATTTATTTTAGTTTAGTTATTTTAGTTTTATTTTAAGTTTATTTTCTTTTAACTACTTTATTTTTATTTTTTGTTTAAGTTTTTTTTATAGTTTAGGGTTTATGTTTTATTTTGTATTTATTTTTAAGTTTTATTATTATGCTTATTTTTAAGGTTTAGGTTTTTATTTAGTTTTAATTTTATTTTATTTTTATTTTATGTTTAGTTTTTATTTTATTAAGGTTTTTTATTCTTAGGTTTTTTTTATTTTTTAGTTTAGTTTAGGTTTTTCTTTATTTTATTTTATTTTTAGGTTTAGGTTTAGGTTTCAGTTTAGGTTTGTATTTTATTTTATTTTGTTTATTTAGATTTAGGTTTTATTTATTTTATTTTTAGGTTTTATTTAGTTTAAGTTTAGGTTTTTTAAGTTTTTAGGATTTAGGGATTAGGGTTTAGGGTTTTAGTGTTTATAGTTTAGGGGTTAGGGTTAGGGTTTAGGGTTTAGGGTTTAGGGTTTAGGGTTTAAGGTTAGGTTTATAGTTTGTTTAGGTTTAGATTTATAGTTTAAGTTTTAAATTTTAGGGTTTAGGGTTAGGGTTTAGGGTTTAGGGTTTAGGATTAGTTTAGGGTTTAAGGTTTTGAGAGTTTAGGGTTTAGGGTTATTTTAGAGTTTAGGGTTTAGGGTTTTAGGGTTTAGGGTTTAGGGTTAGCATTTAGGGTTTATTTAGGGTTTAGGTTGATTTAGGGTTTAGGGTTTAGGGTTGAGGATTTAAAATTTCATAGGTTTATGTTTATTTAGTTTATTTTATTTAAATTTTGGTCTATTTATTTTTTTTTATTTTAGTTATTTTTTATGTTTAGGTTTAATTTTATGTTTATTTTTTAATGTAGGTTTATTTTATTTTATTTTATTGGTTTTTGTTTTATTTATGTTTTTTATTTTAGATATTTGGTTTTTATTTTAAGTTTATTTTTAGGTTTTATTTTTTAAGTTTATGATTAGCATTATTTTTAGTTTATTTTATTTTTATTAGTTTAGGGTTTAGCTTTAGGTTTTATTTATTTTAGTTTAGTTTATTTTAGTTTAGGTTAAGGTTTATTTTATTTTGTTTATCTTAAGTTTAGGTTTTTTTTTAGTTTAGGGTTTAGTTTTATTTTTAATTTATTTTTTAGGTTTATTTTTTAGGTTTAGGTCTTTATTTAGTTTTTATTTTATTTAGGTTTATTTTATTTTTTAGTTTAGTTTACGTATTTATTTATTTATTATATTTTAGTTTATTTTTTATTTTTTATTTTATTATGTTTTTAGGTTTTGGTTTGGGTTAACGTTTAGGTTTAGGTTTAGGTTTTAATTTAGGTTTTGATTTGATTTGATTTATTTATTTTATTTAGGTTTAGGGTTTTTTATTTAGTTTACTTTTAGGCTTTATTTAGTTTAAGTTTGGGTTTTGAGGTATTTAGGGTTTAGGGTTTAGGGTTTAGGGTTTAGAGTTTTGGGTTTGGGGTTTAGGGTTTAGGGTTTATGGTTGTAGATTTTAAGGATTACGATTTTGGGTTTGGGTTTTGGGTTTAGGGTTTAGGGTATTATGATTTAGGGTTTGTGGTTTAGGGTTTATGGATATAAGTTTAGGGTTTAAGGTTTTTTTTATTTGTTTTTTAAATTTTTTAATTTTTTTCATTTTTTTAAATTAAGTATACTGGTAGGTTTAGGTTTATTTAGTTTATATATTTTAGTTATTTTTTTTCTAATTTATTATTTAGGTTTATTGTTATTTTTTTAGTTTAGTTTATTTATTTTACGTTTATTTATTTTAGTTTATTTTTTTTGGTTTTGGTTTAGTTTTAGGTTTATTTTTTAGTTTAGTTCTATTTTTATTTTATTTTATAGGTTTAGGTTTTATACTTTATTTTTAGGTTTAAATTTAGGTTTTTATTTTATTTTTTTAGGTTGAGGTTTTAGGTTTTTATTTTAGGTTTATTATTAGGTATTATATTTCAATTTTGGTTTAGGTTTATTTTTACTTTATTTTATTTTATTTAGTTTTGATTTAGGTTTAGGTTCAGTTTATTTTAGGTTTAGGTTTAGGTTTTATTTATTTTAGTTTAGTTTATCTTAGTTCTGGTTTAGGTTTATAATTTTTTTTATGTCTTGGTTTTTTTTAGTATAGGGTTTAGGTTTTATTTTTTATTTATTTTTAGGTTTTATTTTTAGGTTTATTTTTTAGGTTTTGGTTTTAATTTAATTTTATTTTAGGTTTATTTTATTTTTATTTTAGGTCTAGTTTTTATTTTATTTATGATATTTTATTTTTTTTGTTTAGTTTTGCTTTTTATCTATTTTATTTTAGTTTAGCTTTTATTTTTTTATTTTATTTTTGTTTTAGGTTTAGGTTTTAGTTTATGTTTCGATTTAATTTTATTTTTTATTTTTTGTTTAAGTTTATTTATTTATTTATTTTTGTTAGGTTTTATTTAGTTTAGGTTTAGGTTTTAGGTTTTTATTTTAGGTTTTATTTTTTTAGTTTAGGTTTAGGTTTATTTTTAGTTTATTTTAGTTTATCTAGTTTAGGGTTTAGGTTTAGTTTATATTAGGTTTAGGTTTTACTTTTATTTATTTTAGTTTAGTTTATTTTATTTTACATTTAAGTTTATTTTTTTTATTTTATTTTTATTTTAGGTTTAGTTTTTAGTTCAGGGTTTGGGTTTTATTTTTTATTTCTTCTTAGGTTTTATTTTTAGGTTTATTTTTTAGGTTTAGGTTTTTTTTAGTTTTTATTTTATTTTATTTTAGGTTTATTTTATTTTATTTTTTACATTTAGTTTTTATTTTATTTAGGATTTTTATTCTTAGGTTTATTTTATTTTTTTAGTTTAGTTTATGTTTTTATTTATTTATTTAGTTTATATTTATTAGTTTAATTTATTTTATTTTTAGGTTGAGGTTTTAGTTTAAGTTTTTATTTTATTTTATTATTTTATTTTATTTATGTTAAGGTTTTTATTTATTTTATTTTTAGGTTTTATGTAGTTTAGGTTTAAGTTTTTAGGTTTTTAGAGTTCAGGTTTAGGGTTTAGGATTTAGGGATTTAGGGTTTTAGGGTTTAGGGGTTTTACAACTTAAGGTTTAGGGTTATGGTTTACTGTTTAGGCTTTAGGGTTTAAGATTTTTAAGGTTTAGGGATAGCTTAGGGTTTAGGGTTAGTTTAGGGTTTAGAGTTTAGGGTTAAGGGTTTTAGGGTTGTAGGTTTATGGTTTAGGGTTTAGGGTTAGTTTTATAGTTTAGGGTTTAGGGTTTAGGGTTTTTTTTAAAATTAAGTAAACAAGTAGGTTTTGGTTTATATAGTTTATTTAGTTTATTTTTATTTATTTTTAGTTTATTTTATTTATTTTAGTTTTATTTAGGCTTATTTTTATTTAGTTTAGTATATTTATTTTAGTTTAAGTTTTTTTATTTTAGTTTATTTTTTAGGTTTAGGTTTATGTCTAGATTTTAGTTTAGTTTTATTTTTATTTTATTTTTTAGGTTTAAGTTTTATTTTTTATTTTTAGGTATATGTTTAGGTTTTTTCATTTTATTTTTTTTTTAGGTTTAGGTTTTAGGTTTTTATTTAAGGGTTATTTTTAGGTTTTTTTATGTTTAGGTTTAGGTTTATTTTTAGTTTATTTTATTTTATTTAGTTTAGGGTTTAGGTTTAGTTTATTTTAAGTTTAGGTTTAGGTTTTATTTATTTTAGGTTTAGGTTTTGGTTTTATTTATTTTAGTTTAGTTTATTTTAGTTTAGCATTATGTTTACTTTATTTTGTTTATTTTAGGTTTAGGTTTTGGTTTTATTTATTTTAGTTTAGTTTATTTTAGTTTAGCTTTATGTTTACTTTATTTTGTTTATTTTAGGTTTAGGTTTTTTTAGTTTAGGGTTTAGGTTTTATTTTTTATTTATTTTTAGGTGTTATTTTTAGGTTTAGGTTTTTATTTTATTTAGAGTTTTGTGCCACCATCCATCAAGATCTTTGATGGCAGTGGGAGCCCATGATAACACATTGCACACTTTAGAGCCGGCAGCTGTGACATTGGTGATAGCAACAGACTCCTCTTCCGCCTTTTCATTAGTAGTTTGTCAGGTGTTGCATTTGATTAGTTGGCTGAACTGTCCAATGATTCGGTGAATACTTTTGCTAACTTGGAGCACCTCTTTATCAAAAGATTTGTTGGAGCTATGTAGAGGATCACTGTAGGGGAGCTCATTATGGAGAAATAGAAACTCAGTGAGTCCTTTGTTGATTACATCCTCATGTGGTGCAACCTGAGCAAGAAATGCGAACCATAGCTATAACCACAGCTTCTCAAGAATATCCATGTCTTGTTCGCCTTCATTTTTAAGGGCTTTACCAGCAAAACATTTGAGAAATTAATCAACAAGGTGTGCCAATATAGGAAACAAGCTTGTCATTTCCTGACCAATCATCTAGGCCCAAGCCCCAGAAGGTGTTTGAGAAGAAGCCACATATATTTGTGTTAGAGGACAGAGGGAAGCATCCAGGTGGAGTTCAGTATGAGAGACTGCTAGCTTAACAACCTTTTTTGCCACCTCCTCTTCCACCACCTCGGCCATCATAACGGCCACCGCAGCCACGACAACGGCCATTTCCACCACCTCAGCAGCCTACTCAGTGGTATTCATATCCATCACTAGGTAGCTACTTTCCACCTACTCTTGCCGATAGATTGAATAAGCCATATTCATTCAAGAGGGAGGTAGTTATGAAAATCTTAAAGAATCTCTTAAAGAAACCGACTTTCGTTACAGAGCTTACGGAAGAGGCTGGGTAGAAATGATCCAAGCTATTGCCCCAACCACCGTATGTTAGGCAATGTCTTAGAGGATTGTATCACTTTTAAGGACTAGCTTGAGCGCAACTACAAGTTGAGAGCCATAGTTACCCCTAAGGAATACTTATTAGAACAACCATCCAGTTCTATTAGATTAATCCTTGGGGATACTTATGATCTTCTTAAGACTAAAGAAGGTTAGTGTATCTCCTTATTCCAAACCTCTAAGAAGATCATTTCTAAGATCAAAAAGCTTTCCTTGTAAGTGCCTGAAGTACCTCAAACCTCCAACACCAAGGAAGGTTTGCTAGTTGCAAAGGATAACTCAAGGAAGGTGATAGCTTAGTAGCAACAGCAGCTCACCATACTTGCCTGAGATAGTCTAGTAGCTTAGCCACCATCCGAGTCTAGTACTCCCTCCACCATTACAGCTACCACCTCTTCTGCTAGTTCCTCTTCTATCAGTAGGAGCATTTTATCTGAGGATAAGGGCACTAAATCTCTTACTCTGCTTATATTACTTGATTTCTATCATGTACCTCCACCTAAAAAATTTAATGAAGAAAGCTGATTCTACTAATATATTGTCTACTTCTGATGCTCTTGATTTTATTCCAATTGAAATCTGTCTGAGTATAAATAAAAATAATAGCTATAGTAGTTTCGATCCATTCCTTTCTGATTCAAAGTGGGATGATCCTTCTCTGAATCAATCAGGTTCACCTCTTGAGATTGACTTGGAGAAAACTAACTTTGAGGATCCCATAGGAGAAGCTGTAGGTATGCCTGATAAGAAAGTAAACTTTCCACAAGCTCATCATTCCTAGAAGTCACTAAAGTCAACCCAGTAGTGGTAAAGTTCTACCTTCTAAGTTAGCACCTTAAGATAAGGGTAAGCAAGTAATTAGTTTCAGTGAGCATATATGATGCCCTTGTCTTATCCAAAGAGATGAGGGAATCTCTAATCAAGGCCTTACTTGATCTAGAGACATGCTTAGCTCAGCTGACCGCTACTAAAAAAGAGGCGTGCCACTCGAAGGACATCTTAGGAGTTACATTCAGCAATGAAGACTTACTCATAGGGACCAGAACAAGCCTCTTTACATTATGGATGTTGGCGGTCTGAGCTATCGAGTTATGGTTGACCCATGTGTATCACTCAGTATTATGAGTCTAATAACTCATGCCTACTAGAGGATTGACATCTCCAAACTCCAAAAAGAAAGGATGATGTTGAGAGGATTTAATGAACAAGGCGAGAGGGTCTTATGGTGTTTATTTTTGGATGTAGGGGGGGTACACCACGTAGATCATAAGGGGGGTATACTTTTTGAGGTGCTCGGGTACAACATTGAGGTATGATGTACTATTTTAGAAGATAGAGGCATCACGCTACAATAGACTTAATCACATAATAAAGACTCCTAAGGCATGAAATTAAAAATACACTCAATTAAAGTAGACAATTATCAGCTTTAAAGCTTTCATGGTTATACTATCAAAAGATTGGCTGTATTTGGAAAATCAATTGGGAAAGTTCAAGGAGAAGACTTATTTTTGGAATCCAATTGAAATAAGTAAGAAATTCTCATGATACTAGAAAGCCTAGTGAGCATTCCAATTTATCCTATGGTTGGGCTTTATAATTTTGAACTTGAAGAGATTTATATGTTTTGAGTTGAAATTTAATTAGATTACTAGTGTTTATAATCCACCAACATAAGGTTGTGGGAATGCCTGAGGTGAGGATTTATGCTCATTGCCCGAAGGAAATAGCTACCTTGGATCCTAAATCTAGGGAGCTTTAGTACGAGCTAAAGCACGGTCTAAATCTAAGTGACGGGTGGACATAAGGGTTTACCTCCATAAGAGAGAATAAATTATCTGATTTCTAGACTTATAACTGCCTGAAGTGGCTACCAGATAACTCCTATATTTTTAAAACCATGTAGTCCAGTCTTATGAATTGCAAGATAGCTAGGGTAGTTATTTAATTAGAAAGAGACTAAAGTCCTAAACACACTCCACAGAGACTAGAGCATGGTATGAGCATATGAATTAATCTATAGATGCAAAATCTTTTCAAATTTTATTTCATTTTAGACACATTTTGTAGAGGCTTTAGGATTTCTTATGCTTAAATGCACGATAAAATAGGTTATGGATCAAATCAGTTAGAAGGTGTTCTCAATAATAAGGGATGCCCTCACAAGTCATGCATTCCTTTATCGTGCAATGATGGAGATTCTTCATGTCCAAGAGAGAAAGAATATGCATGCATGGTGTGAAATATACAACCATACATCTAAGGGGTTGCTAATTCTTTTAATTATCTTATTTATGTCTTAGACTTTATGATGAGGTTTTGAGTTATTTAAAATTTAGTTATGAGAGATTCGTTGGGTAGAAAAGTTATTTTTGTCCTAAGAGCTTAATCGTATCAAAGACACACATTAAAGCATAAATCTTTTAAAAAACTATGAAAAGCATGTGTCCTAATGCACAATGTAAATAAAAGATCAAACAATTATATAAACTATTATAAAAGAATAAAAGATCGTTAGTGGTGGTACTGGAAGGGAGAAAAAATGGGTAGCCGAGCTCTACCTTATACAACCTAGAATATGAAAGAATAATTATAATTGTATTAAATCCTATAGGGGTCTTCTTTCTTCATATCTCAATTTTTGATTTGGTTCCTTCTTTAATTTGGATGGTGCTTGCTTCAAAGGCATCACATGGCACCCTAGAACAAAGCCTTGGCCCTTACTCATCCAATCCCTCATAGCTAATCCTAATTCCTATTGAAAAAATTACATTTATGTGGGAAAAGTAAATCTAACTACACTAAAATAGAGGTTAGCTAAATATACATATAATCCCAAGCGGTATTTATAATTTGGACTTAGCACCCTATACATAGGTAAGCCCACTATTCTAACTTGGATTATGCTTAAGGTTTAAGCAACTTGTAAAAGAGAATTCACATTTATTTTTAAGCATCCCTTAAGCATAATCCCTATAGAAACATGATTAGGCTAATATTGACTATCATCTAGTCTATAAAGCACACCTAACATCAATCTAAAATAATACATCATAAAACAAAATATACATCACATACAATGTCTAACTTAGAGCTAAGTGGTGACTTAATTCTAATGTATTAAGGCTTATGTGCTAAGCTTGTTAGGCTTTAGTGTTGTATTTTCTAAGTGTAGAAGGATTAAATTTAACATGAAAGGTTGATTTCACTTGAAGTAGTTTAATTGATTTGAGTATTTTAATTTGTTTTTCCTTTTGTTTAATTTGATTACACTTATCAACTAAGTGTTACAAAGATAGAAAAATAGGATTATCCTCTTTCATCAATTCCTTAAGTCACTTTCTAAAGTATATTAATTTTATTTTGTTCTCTTTAGTGAATGGTTTATTAAATGAATTAACTAATCCAAAGTTTAGGTTCACTTTAACTAATCCTATTCAAAATGAAAGGCATTTTAAGATTAGTTTAATTGAATTATTACAACATGACATATATTAAATCATTCCTTTCCATCCCATGTAACATGCATATGATTTAATCCTTAAGTGTATCTATACATGCAACATATTTTAGCACACTTAAATGATTGAATGTGGATGTTTAGAAATTTATATTTTATTTGATTGAATTATTTAAACATATTAATTTAAAACTTTATCCAAATTCTTATGCAAAAGATATAAGAATAAAATTAAATAGGCATGTCGTTGTTAAAGAGTGAGGTAATCAAATGACCTCCTTGGAGTAGCTAAAAATCATTATAATTGAGATGTTGATCTATATACCCATTTGCATTCAAACATATGTAAATTCATATACATGAACATGAAGTAAGCTCCAAATCATATATGGCTATTAATTCAACCACTTAGTCAATTATGAATGCATGCAATTTTAATGTAAAATGGGTTTTATTTAGTAATCACACACACACATACTCTTCTCTCTCTATATATATATATATATATATATATATATATTACATATATATATATATATATATATATATACTTTCTATATATATATATATATGCATGAAGATGAGCGTACGTCATTGTTAAACCAGAAGTGAGGTAATCAAATGACCTCCTTGGGGATAACTAAAGCCTTGTATTCACAGATTTATAGACTATATACTTGCTTTTCTTGGACACACATGGATGTATACATAAATGAGGGAAAGAAAATCATGCAAAGATTGTATATTTTTTTATTGAATCATTTATATATATGAATTAAAGCTCTATCCAAATTCTAATGTTGAAATACATAAGAATGAAATCAAATGGGTATGTGCCATTGTTAGAACATAGAAGTGAGGTAATCAAATGACCTCCTTGGGGCTCGCTAAATCCTCATGTTCCCAAGATGTCCAGACTATATACCCATTACCATTCGTTCTTATATAAATCAACAATAGAATAGAGGAAAAAGAACTCCACATTCATACACTTAAGCTATAAGCACAAGCTTTTCTTATGTATTTATAATTAGCATCATAACACATATTATTATACATTTATAAGCTTTTGAAAAATACATTTGGATTTAATAGTGATAATTGCCACACATATACTAAATTAAATCAACATATGCAAGCTTACATAAAGGAAATCAATTTTATTTTACTTGATTTTAAAAAGATGGATGCATGAATTCAAATGACATACTAAATTTAACATGATTGGAAAGAGGACAATCAAATATAAGCATGTGATTCATTCATCTAAACTAGTTCTTAAGGACAATTAAAGCAAATAAGATTAATTAAAGTAAACCAAAGAATCTTTATTAATTAAGTTTTGGATTTGATTTGATTTAAGAGGAGTAGTGAATCATCACGTTCTATTTTAAACCCATTCCCACATTAATGATTTGATTTAATTTAAGGAAATGTAATTAAGTTGATTTTTAATTAAGTTGAACCATTAATTAGATGAATTAATTACCATTACCTATGTCACCTTAAAGTAATTAACTAAATAATTATGAGCCAAAATGATATGCAAGGAAAATAAACTTGCAATGATCCTAGGAAATATAAGAGGACTAATACAATTGGCTCATGATTAATAGTTAATTAGATTAAGGGACTTTATTAATTACTCTTATGGTTTTCCCACACATGTGGACTAACCATAATCTCATTAAACTCTTATAAGTTACTAAATACCTAAAGATCTACCCCATGATTTAATTAATTAAGGTCTGATGTGATTATGATTTTAATTTGATTAAGTAATTTAATTAATTAGTTAAATCTTAATTAATTTAATTTTAAAAAAGGGTGAAATGAATTTAGGGAAAGGGGTCCCAACCATATTCCTTACTTCACTTACTGTTGGACAATGATTAATAAACTTAACTAACCAATTTATTACTATTGATGAGATTAATTAATAGTTTATTAACTTAAAAGAGTAGTTAAGGTTTAATTAGTCAATTTTCCTAATTAAGTGAGCAATAAATCCCAAGAAAATCATGGGAGGAGGTCATCCCTAATAAATTTTCCACAAAATTTGGGATTAATTGCTTAAGTAATTAAGCTAATAAAATTTGAAATTAAACTGTAATTAAATCTTAATTACTGTTCAAAATTAATTAAGATTATTTTTAATTAATTCTCCTCTGAAATACCTTTAAATGAGTTTTACCAATTAGAAAAGATTAATTAAACCTAATTAAAGCCTAATCCTATTGCCGCCATATGCCACGCTAATGAGACACACTTTCCATGTGGTGTCGCAGGATTTGCTACTTAAAACTTATTCGACTCAGTGCTTATGTGACGGTGGTGGATGCGCTTTCTCGATCATCGTCTGATTTATGATTGGATGGCTACGATTAATTCCATAAGCTTAATAGGATTAGATCAGATTAATCTAGCAGATCTAGTCACAACCATACATTCTGATCAAGCGAAACGGACAATGCATGATCTAATGTCACATGAGTGTGGGAGAATGGAGTTTGTCCACCATTGCTCACATGATCCGAGGTTACCTGAGCTCAGATCAACTCCAAAAGGATCCCACACTTTTATGACATCAATCAGAGGGGATTTAATGGTCAAGATCACACGAGATGCAAGTTTTCTTCAAAATGCTCCCACCCATGTTTTCCTAAGGATCAATTTTGGAAGCATACCTCACCAGAGCTCAAGACCATCGGCTCAAATAATTGAGGAAGCATCAAATAGTGGAGACAAAGCTCAGTTGAAGCAATTGGATCAATTCCTTGATGTTCTCTTAAAAGGCCATGAACTGATGATTTAGAGCTTGATTTTCAACAAAATCACACCTTTGGTGCTCATGAAGCTTAGGAGATGACTTATTCTTGCTCGACAAGGCCTAGGGAAGGTGTGTGCAAAGTTAATTTGAGTTTGATGAAGAAATGTCAAAGTTTGGTTGGAAATGGCAGTGTCTTATTTTGGGATGGACGAGAATGACATTTTTTGATCGAGGAATGAGTTTGGGAGCTTAGGGAATGGCTCTTGTAGTTCATCTTAAGTAGTTTGGGTTATGAGGAATGATTTTTGTGTGTGCTTGAGTTTAAATGAGAGGGTGTATACCCCACTCATCTTGATCAGATGGCGGGATCGTGTTTGGCTTTTAGTGGCCGTCTGGCCATCTCAGAAGTCGTGGGTGGCAGGGAGGAGGTAAGTTGGCTCGGCTTGGTTGGTTGAAGGTGCGGAGGTGGCTACCAAAGAGGAATCATGGGTGTCCTATGGGTCTCAAATTCTCTAATGCAAAGGGTGAGGTGATTTTACCTCCCATGGGTCATGGCTGACCCAACCACCCCTTGGGTCAGGTTGGGAAGTGTCCTAGGTGCCTAGGAGGATGAATGGGAGAGTACCAAGTGTCCAAGGACTGGAAATGACCACTTACATAAGTGATTTCTCTCATGTGACGCCCTTGACCTAAGGGTAGAATGATCATTTACAATTAGATTTGATTTGGTAGATTTGAAATGAGCCAAAAGTGGTTAGCCCAAATTTCAAGTAAATTAGAGTTGATTTGGTTGGTTTGACTTTTGGCATTTACTAAAATTGGGTTAGGTTAGTTGTTGGGTCAAATTGGGTCAAACCAAGGGTTAAGTCAAGTTCATATGATCATTTGGAATGTTTTGGTTTAATTGGTTTAGTTTAGTTTGGCTTAGATTTAATTTTAGCTCATTAGAATTCATTTGGGTCAAATGGGTTAAGTTGACCAATTTGACTAAATTGGCCAAATTGGCTTGGGTTGGGTGTTGGTTTGGGTTTAGTTGACTAATTAAAGATGATTCTAGGCTTTGATTTCAATTAATTTGGATTTGGTTTTGAGTTAGGCCAACTTTAATATGTAGATCAATTTGGGCTAAGTAGGTCATTTGGTTTCAATTGAGTCCAATCATGGTTTTAGTCAAGTTCAATAATCAATTTGGAATAAACTTGAGCCATTGGTTGCAATTAATTTAGTTTATATTTGATTTGGCCCAATTTGATCTTTTAGGTCAATTTGGGTCAACTTGGGTCAAGAGGGCCAATTGGGTTTGGTTTGACTCAATTGAAGGTCAAATCATATTCAAATATTGATTTTGATTTGGTATGAACCATTGGTTTCAAAGGATTTGGCTTAGGTTGCAATTTAGTTAGTTTGGGTACATATGGGTTAGGGGGTTGACTTGGTAAAATGACCAAGTTGACTTAGTTTGACCTAATTTGTGACAATTGATCAACCTAGGGTGATCAACAGTCATGATGGGAGGTTTTAATGGGCTTGGTTAGATTCAATTTGGGTAGGATTAGAACTTGGCTCAAATAGGTCAATTTGGTCACTTTGGGTTAAGTGGACAAATTGGGTTTAGTTGGCTTGATTTTGGATTGAGTTTGATTTAGTTTAGTTTATATATGGATTTGGAATTGATATATAAACTCAATTGCAATTGGCTTGGGTTCAAATGGGTTTTGGTTCATCTGAACATTTCAAGTCAAAAGGGTTAAGTTGGATTTGACTTGGGTTGATTTTGGTTTGGCTTGATGATTGTAGATTTCATTTGTATTTGTGAATATGATTGAAGATATGATTGATTCAAAAGAAAATCAATTGAATTTAATTTTTGGAATGAAGGAATTTGACTAAGTCCATGGAGTTGGGTCATGTGGCTTAGGTTTGGATTTTGATTTAGTTTGATTTAATTTTGATATTTAAATGTATATTTCATTTAAATTTGTAAAGATGATTGAAAATATGATTGATTTGTGAGAAAATCAATTGAGTTTGAAGTGATTTGGATTAATATTTGGCTAAGTCCATAGGATAATGTCATACAGCTTAGGAAGGGTTTTGATTTAATTTGATTTAGTTTGATTTATTTTTAATCATTTAAATGTAGATTTGATTTATATTTATGAAGATGATTGAAGATATAAATTTATTATAGAAAATCAATAGATTTTGGATTAATTTAGATTAAAATTTGGCTAAGTCCATGGGATATATCATGTGGCTTAGGAAGGGTTTCAAGTTTGGATTTGATCATGGGCTTCAATCATTTGGTTTTGAAATTTAGGCTTGGATTTCGATATGAATTTGAAGATTGAACTGAACTTGAGGTTTGGTTTGAGAAGGTTAACACTGATTGGATTTTGGTTGCAGGGTAGGTGTATTATCCTAATCCCTAAGGCATAACCTTGTACTATGGTTAACCCTTCTAAGTATTTAGGCTTAGGTTAAGTGTTTGCTTAATTGTTAGATGTGCCTTATGATTAGGAAAGTCTTAGTGTCTAGAAGACTCCAAAGTTTAAGATGGGATGATTGAATTTGCACTCCAAAAGTGAGGTCAATAGGCCTTAGGCTCTATAGTGTTGCCCTTAGATATAGATGATTGGAAAATCAAAGCCAAGTTTTACATTGTAAACTTTGATACATCTTTCAACACTTTTCTTGAGAGACCGTAGATACATCAGAACAACATAGTTCCATCCTCTTTACATCAGTGTATGAAGTTCGTGAGAGGTGGGATCATCTATTGTGTCAAAGGAGATCTCAAGCCATGTATAGTTCACGAGGTCGACATATTTGAAGATACGACTTACTACCTCCCTCAAAATCAACAAGTCTTTTCTCACAAACTTGGCGAAAGTTTAAAAATAAAAGAAAAAAAAGAGAAATGGAAAGAGAAAAAGAAAAAGAAAAGAAAAGAGAAAATTAAAATAAAAATTAAGGGAGCAGAAATAGACTAGGAAGAGGAAGTGAGCCTGACATTAAATTCCACCCATAGTTTATTACTCCACTTGAACATACGGGTAGGATGACTTAACCTCCACCAGGAAGAGGAAGAGGTCAGTTCAGAGGTCTAGGGTGGAAAACCTCTTTATTGGCCAGCTAATAGAGGATATGTCCCAGTTACCAGGAGTACACTTGATATCCATATAGACTTAAAATTTAGTTCATAGGATGAGTCTTATATGGTTAGCACACTAGCCAGTTCTTCTCAATAGTAGATTCCATTGGAAATGATACTTGAGCCAGATAGCGATGAAGATCGAGCTCAAAAGCAAAGCATAAGTGTATCCAAGTTATATGTGAAATAGTTAGGCATTAGTTGGGAACCTTAGCTCTAACCCAACTTTCTTTTCAAAAAGTTTAGGGTTTGGTTGTTAAGGAAGCCCCTAAATCATCCATATCTATGAAGACTCAGAGGTTCATTCTGGGAGCATCATCCTCAAGTCAAGAAGTCAATGTAGAACTTGAGGATGATTCATATAAAGATTTAATAGAATTACCTTTTGATTGATACCTACCTTGTGTTCAGAATTTAGCAAAGGTAGGGTTAATCCCACATACTTTGTGAAATCACAAGTCAAACTACTTCAAAAGAATATAGAAGAACAAATGCAAAAGCTCTCCAACAAGATCGGGACTAGGATTCGATATAGTGGGTCTAGTCGATGATGATGATTACTGCTTAGTCATCACCAATCATTTAGAATCTGACAGTTTTTTTTCAAATCACATTAACTCATATAAGGAGTTGTACTTAGAAACTTCAGATGATCCAGATAATTTTGAAGTCAAAGATGCACCGTTAAAGTTTGAAGAAGAGATCAAGTCAACCATCGATAAGCTCAAAGAAATAAACTTTGGAACCAATGACATACATCAGTTTTTTGTTAAATGAAATTGAAACCAATGACTTAGTTAAGCTATTGACTGAGTTTAAGGACTATTTTACATGGAGTTATGAAGAGATGCTTAGATTGGCTCCTGACGTAGTAATCCATAAGCTAGCAATAGAGGCTACTTCTAACCTTATCAAGTAAGCTCATAGATGCATGCAATTAGACATAAAACAATAGGTCATTTATGAAGTCAAGAAATTGATCCATGATGGCTTCATTCAAGAAGAAAAATACCCTACCTTGTTAGCCAGTGTCATCCTAGTTAAGAAAAAGAATGACCAAATTCACATATGCTTTAATTTTACGGATTTAAATAAGGCATGTTCGAAAGATGAATAACCACTACCAATCCCAGAGATGATGGTGGACATTGCCTCATCTCATGTAGTCTTCTCTTTCATGGATGGCTCATCTGGATATAACCAAATAAAGATGGCCCTTGAAGATGAAAGAAACACTACTTTTAGAAGCCCCAATCAGAATCTATTACTATAAGGTCATGCCTTTCAGCCTTAAAAATGTCAGTGTTACATGCTAGTGGGCATTACCTGATTACACTATCAGTTCTAGTAGCCCCTATCCCTTGCAACCCACTCATACTTTACATGGATGTGTTAGATGACTCCCTTGGTGCTTTGTTGGCCTAAGCCAATGATGAAGGGAAGAAAAAAGCACTCTACTACCTCATCCATCATGTAATCCCTTATGAGGCTAATTATCCATCCATTGAGAAGCATTGCCTAACTTTAATCTTTGCATCCCAAAAGCTGCACCACTACATGCTTCCTCATAAGGTGAAACTAATCTCTAGGATCGATCCACTACAATATCTCATGACACGGCCGATGCTATCCGGATGGTTGGCACCATGGTCTATGATCGTCTGACAGTTTGACATTACCTTCATACCCCTTTGTGTGGTGAAAGGATAAGCACTAGTAGATTTCTTAGTAGCACACCCACTTTCTACTGACTCTTTGCTTAGTGATGATCTCCCTAATAGACAAATGATGAACTTAGGGGATACTAGTATTCACCACTAGGAGATGTACTTTGACGGTGCGACTTCTTCTCAAAGAGGAGAAAAACTACAATCTACTATTCCAGGAAAGGCAGGGGAAGGAATAGTTCTCTTAACTATGATGTGATGAGATTCTCATATCATCTATCCAATCCTTGCACCAATAATGAAGTTGAATATGAGACTCTGATTGTCGGTCTGGAGATAGCCATTACTCTAAGCATCCATAACATCAACATCATTGAGGATTCTCAACTAGTTATCAAACAAATCACTGGGTCCTATAAGGTTATAAATCCCAAGCTCCATCACTACCAGAAGTACACCATGGAGTTATTAGCCCAAATCTCAGAGGTTACCATTTATAAGATTCCTTGAAGAGAGAACATCATAGCGTATGCTTTAGTAAAGCTTGCCAAGGAGTTGGCATGTCCGGAGGATGAGTCTATATCAATAAAGATCCAAACATAATTTATAATTTTTCTTTAAGTAGAGCTCATTAATGAAAATTTCATTTTGAATTCAATCTCCTCCATATTAAAAGTATTCTTGTCTATGAATCCGCCATGATATGTTTAAGGTAGCTGTAAGGAACCAGAGTGATGTCTTATCCTTCATCAACACAACACAAGCACAAACTACACATAAAGATATAAAATAAACACATATCTTTTATCTCGGGCTACTCTGAGTTGAGATAACGCCCCTAACGATACTCACTCAATAGCTGCTCTAGGTCAGGTTGACGTGCTACCCTGCTAGTGTGTCACCCCAATGGTCTTCTTGCTTTCGAGGAAGTAAGTCTGCTACACTTTTCTTTCTTACTTGGCCACTCCACACCGACGAGCACCTTATTAGTTTGGTAGGCCTTACTGCATGGCTGACAAGCTACCTCATGTTGGCTTTATTTAAGAGGATGTGAGTATGTTACACTTTATTCTTAGATTAGCCTTCTTATACTGACTAGGTTGAGTATATTTGAGGTTTATGATAAGTCCCCTAGTGGCTCCTTCCCTCTTGAATACTTCAAGTTTAGGTCCAACTCTTCCTCAGTGCTCCCCGTTTAGTAGTCACTGTAGGTCAGATAACATCTATCTCATCGATGACAAACTATCCCGATGATTAGTTTCACATAGAAAGTTGTAAGCGTACATGCTTTCTTTATAGATTGATCATTGGACATTGATGGGCACCTCAGGTTGATTGGTTCTCACTGTGCTAACGGAGACACCATTCATGCTAATAGATACACCTTAGGTTGGTTAGTTTTCACACCTTAGGATACACCACTCAAGGAAAATGTAAGTCTGTTATGCTTTCTTCTTGAGTTATCCACCATACAGCTATAAGATTTCTTTTCCAAGGCTTAGGATAATTCCCCTAGCAGCACCTCCCCTGTGGGCACTATATTTTGATCACATCCTTTACATCCCTATTATGCAGGGTTATTAGCCGGATGGTTCCCTTCCAAACCACTGGTTGGAGGGTGGTCCACAGATTCTCCCTTGGTCGATAAATGAGATAGGTATATATATATATATATATATTATATATATAGGTCTTGTGAGGACACCTCTAGCTGCCCAAGCAAGCATCCTATCTTTAAAATTAGGAAAACTCCCTATAAGAATCATATAACTACTCTTGAGTTGAAGTCCCTAGTCCTTCACTAGTCACCCCTAAGTCAAGTTTGATTTGTTGTGCTATAACAATGTGATTGTTCCCTTTAGAAGATGTAAGTCTTCTTCCTTCTTGTTGCACTTAAAGGTAACCAATGTATTTAATGATCCTCCATTTGGATTTTAAATTTGACAAGTTTGATATAGCCCCTTTTAAGTGGGTCAATAAATATCCATAAAGTCTATCAAATTTGACTAAGCTCACATCCCAAGGAGATATGCCCTCAATTCAAAATCAAACTAAACCAAAACCAAATCAAATCACATGAAATTAAGATAAAATTAACCCTGACTACTTTGAGTTGATAAAAGTCCCAGCAACATTCACTCAATAGTCACCCTAGGTCAGGTTTGATTTTTTGTGCATCCAACAGGTCGCCTCAGCAGTTGTTCCTCGCTTTCGAAGATGTAAGTCTATTGTGCCTTTTTCCTAGCACAATCGCTGCACACTGAAAGGCAACCCTTTAAGTTGGTTAGCTCTACCCCGCAGTCAATAGACTATCTCTTTGGATTTATAAACTTGAGGTAGGTCAAGGCTGATATAGTCCCTTCTCAGTGGGTCCATTGCACATCGACATGATCCATACATTAACTCAGATTAAATCATACCCAAACTGATTTTCCCTTCTAGAGTTAAATTACACCCTTCTCCATAGTATGCCCTTAAATCATATATAAATAAGTCAAGCAAACAAATTTAATTCAAAACCAACCTCCCTAGTGGAGCCAAATTAAACCAACTCTCCCAGTAGAGTCTAAATCAAAGAAATTCAACCAAACTCTTATTTCTAGTGGATATATCCCCAAATAAATCTATGAAATTAAACTTAAATCCTAGTCACCAGTGGATAGCCCGAACCTACTTCCCTAGCGGAAGGTTCATATACCCGATCCCCAGCAGACTCGAGCACATATCTCTAGTAGATATGCCTCCACATCAGTTAAAACAAAATAAATTAAAATTGATTTGATCATAATCCCCGATGGATTATAGATTCTTATCCCCAATGTATCTTCTTTTCAAAAGTCATATAATCAAATCAAATTCAAACCTCATCCGTAGCATATTTTCTTTTTCTATGCCCTCGACATAGACCCCTTACATGTCATGACCAATGCATGTGTGATCCCCTAATGGATTTTCCTCTATGTCCTTGACCTTAAATTCTCATAAAATCTTATTTCTTCTCTTATACAAACCTTTAATACTTCAACCATAAGCTTAACAGTGTATTCATTCAAATTACATCATCTTAATATTGTAATCAACATTTTATGATTTGTGATACTGCACGCTCAAACTAACTATTCAATATCATGCTAAACATATTACAGTGTGAATTAGCACACTATATTATATTATAATATATGATTTTATTTTATAATTTGCTATATTATAATATCTTGTCAAACATAAGTCTATTAAAATCATTTAAAAGGAAAGAAAACAAAATTTTCTTAAAATATGAAATATGTTCATTTTAGATGTAAAATTATTAATTTTCTATTAGAAATGGTACAAAATAGGATAATTTTTGGTGTTGCTTCTTAGTGTGTGCCATGAATTTGGCCAAATTCTTCCATCTCAACCTTTAAATTACATTTTGTGAGTTTTGACCCAATGTATTATAACTAAAGTAAAACATACTAAAATGTACAATAGCATTTAGTAGTAGACCATGATATTCATATATATGTGAAGTTATATTGTTATGTACATTATATTTTAATATGCTTTCACAAAATATATTATATTACATTACACCTTAAAATAAATAACTTTGAGAAAAAATTTATAAAATTTGGTTGAAAATTGAACAATTATTTTGGATGCAAAATTCCATTCTTTTGATTAAACGACACACTATAGCACACCCCCAATGATGTTCCCTAAAGCTTACCTTAAATTTGGCCAAATCCCATCATCTCAGCCTATAAATTAGCATTTTTATGAATTATAATTGTACAAACTCTTCTACATCATTCTATAAGAAAGTAAAATAAGCAAAACCCATGTTTAGGGTATGGAGTTTAGGGTTTAGGGTTTAGGGTTTAGGGTATGGAGTTTAGGGTTTAGGGTTTAGGGTTTATGTTTTAAGTTTAGGGTTTAAGTTTTAGTTTAGGGTTTAGGGTTTAAGATTTTTTATTTTTAATAGAGAACAAATTCAGAATCAATATTTCTTCTTTTTGATTTCATGAACCAAGTAGCACCCCATGTTTTCTAAGACACAAGTGATGACATAGATAAAAAATGAGCATCCATAGATCAAATCAAAACCTTAGATAATTGGAACCTTGTTTACTGTAAAGACACAATTCCATAAGGAGTAGATCAGATTGGTCATTCTTTTGTTTCTCCAATTCCCATTAGAACCACCCCTGCCTCTCGAGTAATGGAATCCACCATCATATCCCTGATCTCTCTCTCTGTCACCACCATGATTGTAACCTCCGTTGCACCTCCCGCTCTATTACCACCATTGATCTGACCACCACCTCCATATCCACCAGCACTTCTAGATCCCCCACCACCACTATGATAATCGCCGACTCTGCCTTCACCTCCACTTCCAAATCTAGACTGAGTCTAGTTGATGTTGATGTTTCTACTATCAAGGTTCTACCCATTCTTACGGTTTAGGGTTAGTTTAGGGTTTTGGGTTTAGGGTTAGTTTAGCTTTTTGGGTTTCATATTAGTTTAGAGTTTAGTGTTTAGGGTTTAGGGTTGTAGGTTTTATGTTTTAGGGTTTAGGGTTTAGGGTTTAGCATTTACGATTTACAGTTTTATGGTTTAGGGTTTAGGGTTTTAGGATTTTAGGATTTTAGGGTTTAGGGTTTAGGGTTTAGGGTTTAGGGTTTAGGGTTTAGGGTTTAGAGTTTAGGTTTATTTTTTATTTATTTGAGATTATTTTATTTTTTATTTTTATTTAGGTTTTTTTGATTAGTTTATTTTATTTATTTTAATTTAGTTTTATTTTTTTAGTTTATTTTTTAGGTTCAAGTTTAAGTTTAGGTTTATTTTTTAGTTGAGTATTATTATTATTATTTTATTCTTTAGGTTTAGGTTTAGGTTTTACTTTTTGTTTTTAAGTTTAGGTTTAGGTTTTAATTTTATTTTTTTAGGTTTAGGTTTTAGGTTTTTATTTTTGATGTATTTTTAGGTATTTTTTTAGGTTTAGGTTTTTATTTAGTTTTTATTTTATTTTATTTTAGTCTATGTTTATTTTATTTTTTATTTTATGTTTATTTTTTATTTTATTAAGTCTTTTTATTCTTAGTTTTTTTTAGTTTAGTTTAGGTTTTTCTTTATTTTATTTTAATTTTATTTAGAAGTTTAGGTTTAGGTTTAGGTTTTAGTTTAAGTTTTTATTTTATTTTATTTTATTTATTTTATTTAGGTTTATTTTTTATTTATTTTATTTTTAAGTTTTATTTAGTTTAGGTTTAGGTTTTTAGGTTTTTAGGGTTTAGTTTTTATAATATAGAGTTTAGGGTTTAGGGTTTTAGGGTTTAGGGTTTAGGGTTAGGGCTTAGGTTTTAAGGTTTAGGGTTTAGGGTTTAGTGTTTAAGCTTTAGGGCTTAGGGTTTAGGGTTAGCATGGGGTTTGGGGTTAGTTTAGGGATTAGGGTTTAGGGTTTAGGTTTATTATTTTTAGGGTTTTGGGTTTAGGTTTAGGGTTAGTTTAGGGTTTAGGGTTTAGGGTTTGAGGGTTTTGGCTTTAAGGTTTATGGCTTAGGGTTAAGGTTAGCGCTTGGGGTTTAGGGTTTAGAGTTTAGGGTTAAGGATTTAGGGTTTAGGGTTGTAAGTTTAGGGTTAGTTTTAGGGTTTAGGCTTTGTGTTTAGGATTTAGTGTTTAGGGTTTAGGGCTTAGGGTTTTTTTTAAAAAGAAAAGAAAACTAATAAGTTTAGGTTTATTTAGTTTATTTTTTATTTATTTTAGTTTATTTTATTTTTTATTTTTATTTAGGTTTATGTTTTATTTTTATTTATTTCAATTTATTTATTTAGGATTATTTATTTTAGTTTATTTTTTAGGTTTAGGTTTATGTTTATTTTTTAGTTTAGTTTTATTTTTATATTATTTTTCTCATTTAAGTTTTATTTTTTATTTTTAGGGTTAGGTTTAGGTTTTTATTTTATTTTTTTATGTTTAGGTTTTTGGTTTTTATTTTAGGATTATTTTTAGGTTGTATTATTTAGTTTAGGTATAGGTTTATTTTTAGTTTGTTTAATTTTATTTAGGGTTTAGTTATTATTTATTTTGGTTTAGGTTTAGTTTTATTTTATTTTTATTTTAGGTTTAGGTTTTTTTTAGTTTAGAATTTAGGTTTTATATTTTATTTATTTCTAGGTTTTATTTCTAGGTTTATTTTTTAGGTTTAGGTTTTTATTTAGTTTTTATTTTATTTTATTTTATTTAGGTTTTTTATTTTTTAATTTATTTTAGGTTTAGGTTTATTTTTTATTTTTAGTTTTATATTTAGGTTAAGGTTTAGGTTTAAGTTTTAGTTTAGGTTTTTATTTCATTTTATTTCTTTATTTTATTTTGATTCAAGTTTTTTTTCCAAGATTTATTTAGTTTAGGTTTAAGTTTTTAGCTTATTAAGGTTTAGGGTTTAGCATTTAGGGTTAGTTGATGGTTTAAGGTTTAGGGTTTAGGGTTTAGGGTTTAGGGTTTGGGGTTTAGGGTTTAGGGTTTAGGGTTTAGATTTTAGGGTTTAGGGTTTAGGGTTTGCTATTTAGGGTTTTAGGGTATAAGGTTTAGGGTTTAGGGTTTAAGATTTTTAGGGTTTTTGATTTGGGTTTTAAGTCTAGCATTTAGGTTTTAGTTTAGGGTTTAGGGTTTTTAGTTTTTTAATAACAGAGAACAAATTAAGATTTAGTAGTTCTTCATTTTGATTTCATCAACCAAGTAACACACCAAGTTTTCTAAGACACAAGAGATGACATAGATAAAAAATGAGCATGCATAGAGTGAATCAAAAACCCTAGATAATTAGGATCATCTATACTGTAAAGACACAGTTCCATAAGCAGCAGATCTGATCAACCTTGGCCTCTTGAGTAGCGGGATCCACCATTAAATCCCCGATCTCTACCTCTGCCACCACCATGGCAGTAACCTCAGTCGCTCCTCTCGCCTACATAACCACAACTACTCTGACCACCACCTCGATATTCACTAGCAGCTACAGATCCCCCAGCGTCACCACAATAACTGCCGCCTCTGCCATCACCTCCATCGCTAGATCTAGACTAAGCCTGGTTGACAACGTTGTTCCTGCCATCAAGGTTATGCCCATTCTTAGGGTTTATGTTTAGGTTAAGGTTTCTTAGGTTTTAGGTTTATTTTTAATTTATTTAGTTACTTTAGTTTTAGTTTTTGGTTTAGGATTTAGGGTTTAAGATTTTGGGTTTAGGGTTTAGGGTTTTAGGCTTTATGCTTTTATGGTTTAAGGTTTAGGGTTTAGAGTTTATTATTTTTTTAAGGTTTAGGGTTTAGGATTAGTTTTTGGGTTTAGGGTTTCAAATTTAAGGTTTAATTTTTTTTTTAAAATTAAGTATACTGGTAGGTTTAGGATTATTTAGTTTACTTAGTTTATTTTTTATTTTCTATTTTTGTTTATATTTAGTTTAGTTTATTTATCTTAGGTTTAATTATTTTTGTTTAGCTTTTTTATTTTAGTTTATTTTTAGGTTTAGGTTTAGGTTTAGTTTTATTTTTTAGTTTTAGGTTTAATTCTTGTTACATTTATGTTTTTATTTTACTTTTTTGGTTTAGGTTTTAGGTTTTTATTTTATATTTATTTTTGACATTTTATATTTTAGCTTTGGTTTATGTTTATTTTTAGTTTATTTTATTTTATTTAGTTTAAGTTTAGGTTTAGGTTTAGTTTATTTCAAGTTTAAGTTTAGGATTTTTTTAGTTTAGTTTAATGTAGTTTAGGTTTAAGTTTATTTTATTTTTATTTTAGGTTCAAGTTTTACTTTTTATTTATTTTTGGGATTTATATTTAGGATTATTTTTTAGGTTCAAGATTTAATTTAGTTTCTATTTTATTTTATTTTTATTAATGCTTAGTTTTCATCTTATTAAGGTTTTTTCTTCTTAGGTTTATTTAATTTTTAGTTTAGTTTAGGTTTTTCTTTATTTTATTTTAGTTTATTTTTATTTTATTTTTTAATTTTATTTAAGTTTATTTTTTATTTATTTATTTTATTTTTAGGTTTTATTTAGTTTAAGTATTTAGGTTTTTAGGGTTTAGGGTTTAGGGTTTATGGTTATCTTAGGGTTTAGTGATAGTTTAGGGTTTAGGGTTAGGGTTTATGGTTTAGGGATTTAGGTTTCAGGTTAGTTTAGGGTTTAGAGTTTTTTAGGGTTTGGGGTTAAGGGTTTAGGATTTAGGGTTGTATGTTTAGGATTTAGGGTTTAGGGTTAGTATTAGGGTTTAAGGTTTTTTTTCCAAAAAAAAAAAATTAAGTAAACCGGTAGATTTAGGTTTATTTAATTATCTAGTTTATTTTTTATTTTTATTTTGTTTAAATTTTTTATTTTAGGTTTATTTATTTTAATTTAGATTTTTATTTTAGTTTATTTTTTTATGTCAAAGATTAAGTTTATGTATATTTTCTAATTTAGTTTTATGTTGATTTTATCTTTTAGGTTTAGGTTTAATTTTCTATTTTGATGTTTAGATTTATGTTTTTATTTTATTTTTTTAGGTTTTGGTTTTAGGTTTTTATTTTATGTTTAATTTTGGGTTTAATTTTTTTTAGTTTGGTTTTAGGTTTATTTTTGGTTTATTTTATCTTATTTAGTTTTAGGTTAAGTTTATTTTAGGTTTCGATTTAGGTTTGATTTATTTTAGTTTAGTTTATTTTAGTTTAGGTTCAGGTTTATTTTAGTTTATTTATTTTATTTTTATTTAAGGCATTGTTTTTATTTTTAGTTTAGGATTGGGGTTTTATTTTTTATTTATTTTTAGGTTTAGGAATTTATTTAGTTTTTATTTTATTATATTTTAGGTTTATTTTTTTCATTTTATGTTTATTTTTAATTTGGTTAGGTTTTTTATTTTTAGGTTTATTTTATTTTATAGTTTAGTTTAGGTTTTTATTTATTTTATTTTAATTTTGTTTTAATTTTTTATTTCATTTTATTTTTAGGTTTAGGTATAATTTTAAGTTTAGGTTTTTATTTTATTTTATTTTTTATTTTATTAAGGTTTAGGTTTATTTATTTATCTTATTTTTAGGTTTCATTTAGTTTAGGTTTAGGTTTTTCGATTTTGAGGGTTTAGGGTTGTTGATTTTAGGGTTTGGGGTTTAGGGATTAGGATTTAGGGTTTAGGGTTATAGATTTTAGGGTTTAAGGTTTAGGATTTAGGGTTTAGTGTTTAGGGTTTTAGGGTTTACAGATTTAGGGTTTAGTGTTTAGGGTTTAGGGTTTAGGGTTTAGTGTTTAGGGTTTAGAGTTTAGGGTTTAGGATTTTAGGGTTTAGGATTTAGGGTTTTATTTATTTTAATTTTTTAACTTTTTTTTTTACAAATTAAGTAAACTAGTAGGTTTAGGTTTATTTAGTTATTTTTTATTTGTTTTAGTTTATTTTAATTTTTTACTTTTTATTTTTATTTAGGTTTATTTTTATTTTTGTTTGGTTTAGTTTAATTATTTTAGGTTTAGGTTTAGGTTTATTTTTTAGTTTAGTTTTTTTTTAGAGTTAGGTTTTATTTATTATTTGTAGGTTTAGGTTTAGGCTTTTCTTTTAATTTTTTAGGTTTTTATTTTAGGTTTTATTTAGGTATTATTTTTTAGTTTAGGTTTAGGTTTATTTTTAGTTAATTTAATTTTATTTTGTTTTAGTCTAGGTTTAGGTTTTTTTAAAAGTTTAGGTTTAGGTTTTATTTACTTTAGTTTAGGTTTAGGTTTATATTATTGTTATTTTAGGTTTAGGTTTTTTTTATTTTGTTTTAGGGTTTAGGTTTTTTTATTTACTTATAGGTTTAATTTTTAGGTTTAGGTTTTTATTTAATTTTTATTTTATTTTATTTTTGGTTTATTTTTTTTATTTTAGGTTTAGTTTTATTTTATTTAATATTTTTATATTTTAGTTTAGTTTAGGTTTTTATTTATTTTATTTTATAATAGGTTTTAATTTTTATTTTATTTTCTTTTTAGCTTTAGGTCTATGTTTAGGTTTTAGTTTATGTTTTTATTTTATTTTATATTATTTTATTTATTATGGTTTACATTTTTTTACTTATTTTATTTTTAGGTTTTATTTAGTTTAGGTTTAGGTTTTTAGCTTTTTAAGGTTTAGTGTTTAGGTTTTAGATTTTCATTTTAGGTTTATTTTTAGTTTTTATTTTTTAGTTTAGGTTTAGGTTTACTTTTAGTTTATTTTATTTTATTTAGTTTTAGATTTAGGTATGATTTATTTTAAGTTTAGGTTTTAATTGTTTTAGTTTAGTTTATTTTAGTTTATGTTTGGATTTATTTTATTTTGATTATTTTATTTTTCTTTTAGGTTTAGTTTTTATTTTTAGTTTAGGGTTTGGGTTTTATTTATATTTATTTTTTGGTTTTATTATTAGATTTATCTTTTAGGTTTAGGTTTTTATTTAGTTTTTATTTTATTTTATTTTAGGTTTATTTTTTATTTATTTTACATTTATTTTTAATTATATTTAGGTTTTTTTATTCTTAGGTTTATTTTATTTTTTTGTTTAGTTTAGGTTTTTATTTATTTTAATTTAGAATATTTTTATTAGGTTATTTTATTTTAATTTTACGTTTAGGTTTAAGTTTTTATTTAGGTTTTTATTTTACTTTATTTTTTTTCTTTTATTTAGATTTAAGTTTTTTTATTTATTTTATTTTTTAGGTTTTATTTAGTTTAGGCTTCGGTTTATAAGGCTTAGTGTTTACGGTTTAGGGTTTAGGGTTTAGGGTTTTAGGGTTTAGGATTTTAGGGTTTAGAGTTTAGGGTTTAAGGTTTCAGATTAAGAGTTTAGTGTTTATGCTTTAGGGTTTATGATTTTTAGGGTTTAGGGTTTAGGGTTTAGGGTTAGCTTAGGGTTTAAGGTTAGTTTAAGGTTTAGGGTTAGGTTTTATGATTTTTAAAGTTAAGGGTTTATGGTTTAGGGTTTACGATTTAGGGTTAAGGATTAGGTTTAGTGTTTAAGGTTTAGGATTTAGGGTTTAGGGTTTAGGGTTTAGGGTGTGTAGGTTTAGGGTTCAGGGTTTAGTGTTAATTTTATGGTTTAGGGTTAGGGTTTAAGGTTTTGGATTTAGAATTTTGGGTTTTGGGTTTAAGGTTTAGGGTTTTTTTAAAAAAAATAAAGTAAACTAATAGGTTTAGGTTATTTTTTAGTTTATTTTTTATTTATATTAGTTTATTTTATGTTTTATTTTTATTTAGGTTTAGGGTTTAAAGCTAGGGTTTAGAGTTTATGGTTTATGTTTTATTGTTTAGGCTTTAGGGTTTAGGGTTTTGACGATTTGGGGTTTAGTGTTTAGGGTTTAAGGTTTATGGTTGTACGGGGGTTTAGGGTCTTGTTAGGGTTTAGGGTTTAGGGTTTAGTGTTTGGGGTTAGGGTTTATGGTTTTTTTAGTGTTTAGTGTTAAGAGTTTACGGTTTAGGGTTTAAGGTGTACGAGTTTTAAGGGTTTAGGGTTTAGGGTTAAGGCTACATTTTAGGTTGAGTGTTTTTTAGTTTATTTAGGTTTTTTTAGGTTAAGTGGCAAGTTTAAGTTTATTTAATTTATTTAGGTTTTTTTAAAGTTTATTTAGTTTATTTTTTATTTTTATTTATTTTAGTTTATTTTTTAGGTTTTGGTTGAGGTTTATGTTTATTTTTTAGTTTATCTTTATTTTTATTTTATTTTTTAGGTTTAGGTTTAGGCATTTATTTTATTTTTTTTAAGTTCAAGATTTAGGTTTTTATTTTAGGTTTATTTTTAGTTTATTTTATTTTATTTAGTTTAGGGTTTAGGTTTAAGTTTTATTTATTCTTGTTTAGTTTATTTTTATTTAGGTTTAGAATCATTTTATTTTATTATTTTAGGTTTAGGCTTTATTTTTTAGTTTAAGATTTAGGTTTTATTTCTTTATTTATATTTAGGTTTATTTTTTAGGTTTTGGATTTTAGTTTATTTTATTTTTATTTTTTATTTTTTGTTTAGTTTTTATTATATTTAGGTTTTTATTTTCATATTTATTTTATTTTATAGTTTAGTTTTGGTATTTATTTATTTTATTTTAATTTAGTTTTATTTTTTATTTTATTTTAATTTTAGGTTTAGGTTTAGGTTTTAGCTTAGGTTTTTATTTTATTTTATTTTATTTATGTTTAGGTCTTTTAATTTATTTTATTTTTAGGTTTAATTTAGTTTAGGTTTAGGTTTTTAGGTTTTTAGTGTTTAGGGATTAGGGTTTAGGGTTTAGAGTTTAGGGTTTGGGGTTTAAGGTTTAGGTTTAGGGTTGTAAGTTTTAAAGTTTAGGGTCTAGGATCTAGGGTTGTAGGTTTAGTATTTAGGGTTTAAGGTTTATGGTTAATTTTTGGGTTTAGGGTTTAGGGTTAGTTTTAGGGTTTATGTTTAAGTTTTCTTTGTAAAAGAAAAATTAAAAAATAGGTTTAGGTTTATTTAGTTTAGTTAGTTACTTTTTATTTATTTAAATTTATTTTATCTTTTATTTTTATTTAAATATATTTTTTATTTTAATTTAATTTAGTTTATTTATTTTAGGTTTAATTATTTTAGTTTAGGTTTTTTTATTTTAGTTTATTTTTTAGGTTTAGGTTTAGGTTTATTTTTTAGTTGAGTTTAATTTTTATTTTATTTTTTAGTTTTAGGTTTTTAGGGTTTAGGGTTTCAGGTTTAGGGTTTAGGGTTTAGAGTTTAGGGTTTAGGGTTAGGGTTTAGGTTTTAGGGTTTAGGTTTAGTGTTTAGGCTTTAAGGTTTAAGGTTTAGGGTTCAGGGTTTAGGGTTATAGGTCTATGGTTTTGGGTTTTAGGTTTAGGTTTAGATTTAAGGTTTAAGGTTTAGGGGTACGGTTTATTTTATTTTATTTTTTATTTTTTGGGCTTAAGGCTTAGGGTTTAAAATATTAGTTTTTGGTTTAGGGATCTATTTTTAGTTAATGTTTATTTTTAAATTAAGTAAACTAGTAGATTTAGGTTTTTTTATTTATTTTTTAATTTATTTTAGTTTTTTATTATTTTTTATTTAAGTTTATTTTTATTTTTATTTAGTTTATTTCATTTATTTTAGTTTTATTTATTTTAGTTTAAGATTTTTTTATTTCAGTTTATTTTTTAGCTTTAGGTTTAGGTTTATGTTTATTTTTTTAGTTTAGTTTTATTTTTATTTCATTTTTTAGGTTTAGGTTTAGGTTTTTATTTTATTTTTTTAGGTTTAGGTTTTAGGTTTTTAATTTAGGTTTATTTTTAGATATTTTTTTTTGTTTAGGTTTATGTTTATTTTTAGTTTATTTTATTTTGTTTAGTTTAGGGTTTTGGTTTAGTTTATTTTTGGTTTAGGCTTAGCTTTTATTTATTTAGATTAGTTTATTTTTGTTTCAGTTTAGGTTTATTTTATTTTTTTTATTTTTGGTTTAGGTTTTTTCTTTTAGTTTAAGGTTTAGGTTTAGGTTTTATTTTTTACTTATTTTCAGGTTTATTTTCTAGGTTTAGGTTTTTATTTAGGTTTTATTTTATTTTAATTTAAGTTTATTTTATTTTTATTTTTCGTTTACTTTTATTTTTAGGTTTACTTTATTTTTAGTTTAGTTTAGGTTTTTATTTCTTTTATTTTAGTTTAGCTTTTATTTTTTTTATTTTATTTTATTTTTATGTTTATTTTAGGTTTAGGTTTTCGTTTTTGTATTTCATTTCATTTTATTTTATTATTTTATTTAGCTTTAGGTTTTTTTATTTATATTTATTTTGAGGTATTATTTAATTTAGCTTTTTTAGGTTTAGGGATTATGGTTTAGGGTTTAGGGTTTAGGGGTTGGTGTTTAGGGTATAGAGTTTTGGGTTTAGGGTTGTTGGTTTTACTTTAGGTTTAGGGTTCAGGTGTTAGTTTAGGATTTAGGATTTTTGGTTTTTTTTATTTTTAACAGAGAACAAATTCAGATTCAACATATTTTTTTTATTTCATCAACCAAGTAACACAGCAAGTTTTCTAAGACACAAGCGATGACACATAAAAAATGAGCATGCATAGAACAAATCAAAAACCTTAGATAATTAGAACTGTGTCTACTATTAAGACACAGTTCCATAAGCAGTAGATTTGATCGACCGTTCTTCAATTTATCCAGTTCCAATTAGAACCACCTCAGCCTCTCGAGTAATGTGATCCACCATCATATCCCTGGTCTTTACCTCCGCCACCACCAGCCTGTAACCTCTATCATTTCTCCCACCTCCATATCCAACATTGCTCCGACCACCACCTCCATATCCACCAACACCTCCAGATACCCCACCACCATTGCGGTAATTACTGCCTCCACCTTTGCCTGCGTCACCAATTATAGACTGAGCTTGGTTGACGGTGATGTTCTTTCTATCAAGGTTCTACCCAATCTTAGGGTTTAGGTTTATTAAGTTTTAAGGTTTATGTTTATTTTTTTAATTTATTTAGTTAATTTAGGATTAGGTTTAGGGTTTGGAATTTAGGGTTAGGGCTTAGGGCTTCGGGTTAAGGGTTTAGAGTTTAGGGTTTTAGGGCTTTAGGTTTTAAGGTTTAAGGTTTAAGGTTTAGGGTTTAGGGTTTTAGGGTTTTGGGTTTATGATTTAGGGTTGTAGGTTTGGGGTTTAGGGTTTGGAGTATAGGGTTAGTTTTAGGGTTTAGGGTTTAGGGTTTAGAGTTTAGGGTATAGGGTTAGTTTTAGGGTTTAGGGTTTACAGTTTAGGTTTTAGGTTTAGGGTTCAGGTTTTAGTTTAGGGTTTAGGGTTTTTGGTTTTCTTATTTTTATTAGAGAACAAATTGAGATTCAACATTACCTTTTTTCAATTTCGTCAACCAAGTAACACACCAAGTTCTCTAAGACAAGCGATGGCATAGATAAAAGAAGCATGCATAGAGAAAATCAAAAACCCCAGATAACTAGAACCATCTCTACTATGAAGACACAATTCCATAAGCAGCATATCAGATTGGTCGTTCTTCAGTTTCTTTAGTTCCCAACAGAACTACCCTATTCTCTCGAGTAGCAAGATCCACCATCATATCCCTGATCTCTCCCTCTGCCACCACCACGACTGTAACCATTGTCAATTTTTCTACCTCCGTAACCACCACTACTCTGACCACCAACTCTATATCCACCAGTACCTTCAGATCCCCCACAACTGTTAAGATAACCGCCCACTTTGTCTTCACCTAAACTGCCAAATCTAGACTGAGCTTGGTTGACAGTGATGTTCTAGCCATCATGGTTCTGCCCATTTTTATGGTTTAAGTTTTTTTTAAAAATTATTTAGTTACTTTAGGTTTAGGTTTAGGGTTTAGGGTTTAGGGCTAAGGTTTAGGGTTTTATGGTTTAGGGTTTAAGGTTTAGGGTTTAGGGTTTAGAGTTTTGGGGTTTTAAGATCTAAGTTTTTAGGGTTTAGGGTTTAGGGTTTAAGGTATTTTAGGGTTTAGGGTTTACGGTTGTAGGTTTAGTGTTTTAGGTTTAAGGTTTAGGGTTTAAGGTTTAAGATTTAGGGTTTAGGGCTTAGGGTTAAGGGTTTAGAGTTTAGGGTTTTAGGGCTTTAGGTTTTAAGGTTTAAGGTTTAGGGTTTAGAGTTTTAAGATTTTGGGTTTATTGTTTAGCGTTGTAGGTTTAGGGTTTAGGGTTTGGAGTATAGGGTTAGTTTTAGGGTTTAGGGTTTAGAGTTTAGGGTATAGGGTTAGTTTTAGGGTTTTGGGTTTACAGTTTAGGTTTTAGGTTTAGGGTTCAGGTTTTAATTTAGGGTTTAGGGTTTTTGGTTTTCTTATTTTTATTAGAGAACAAATTCAGATACAACATTTCTTTTTTTCAATTTCGTCAACCAAGTAACACACCAAGTTCTCTAAGATAAGTGATGGCATAGATAAAAAAAGCACGCATAGAGCAAATCAAAAATCCTAGATAACTAGAACCATCTCTACTATAAAGACACAATTCCATAAGTAGCAGATCAGATTGGTCGTTCTTCAGTTTCTTTAATTCCCATCAGAACTACCCTGGTCTCTCGAGTAGCAAGATCCACCATCATATCCCCGATCTCTCCCTCCGCCACCACCACGATTGTAACCATCATCGATTCTTCCACCTCCATAACCACCACTACTTTGACCACCAACTCTATATCCACCAATACCTTCAGATCCCCCACCACTGTTATGATAATGGACCACTTCATTTTTGGCTAAATTGCCAAATCTAGACTGAGCTTGTTTGACAGTGATGTTCTAGCCATCAAGGTTCTGGCCATTCTTAGGGTTTAAGTTTATTTTTAAAATTATTTAGTTACTTTAGGTTTAGGTTTAGGGTTTAGGGTTTAGGGCTAAGGTTTAGGGTTTTATGGTTTAGGGTTTAAGGTTTAGGGTTTAGGGTTTAGGGTTTTGGTGTTTTAGGATCTAAGCTCTTAGGGTTTAGAGTTTAGGGTTTAAGGTATTTTAGGGTTTAGGGTTTAGGGTTTACGGTTGTAGGTTTAGTGTTTTAGGTTTAAGGTTTCGGGTTTAAGGTTTAAGATTTAGGGTTTTGGGTTTTTTAGATTAAGTAAATTGGTAGGTTTAGGTTTATTTAGTTTACTTAGTTTTTTTTAATTTTAGTTTATTTTATTTTTTATCTAGGTTTAATTTTTATTTTTATTTAGCTTAGTTTATTTATTTTAGTTTAGGTTTTTTAATTTAATTTATTTTTTAGGTTTAGGTTTAGATTTTGGTTTATTTTTTAATTGAGTCTTATTTTTGTTTTATTTTTTAGGATTAGGTTTTTAGGTTTTTAGGGTTTAGGGTTTAAGGTTTAGGGTTTAAGGTTTAGTGTCTAGGGTTTAGTGTTTAGGGTTTATGGTCGTAGGGTTTAAGGTTTCAGGGTTTAAGGTTTAGGGTTAGGGTTTAGGTTTTAAGGTATAACATTTAGTGTTTATGCTTTAGGGTTTAGGGTTTAGGGTTTAGGGTTTAGCATTTAGCATTTAGGTTTTAGAATTGTAGGTTTAGGGTTTAGGGTTTAGGGTTTAGGGTTTAGAGTTAGGGTTTTCTTCTATTTTTTTTATTTTTAGGGTTTCAAGCTTTTGGTTTTAGGTGTAGGGTTTAGGTTTTAGTTTAGGATTTAGGGTTTTTGGTTACTTTTTATTTTTAACAAGGAACAAATTTAGATTCCACATTTCTTCTTTTTGATTTCATCAACCAAGTAACACACTAAGTATTGTAAGAACAAGCGATGACATAAATAAAAATTATGCATGCATAGAGCAAATCTAAAACCCTAGATAACTAGAACCATCTCTACTTTAAAGACACAACTCCATAAGCAGCAGAACCACCATCATAACCATCAGCCATTCTTCAATTTCCCCAATTCCCTTCAAAACCACCCCAGTCTCTCGAGTAGCGAGAACCACCATCATATCCCTGATCTCTCCCTCCACCACCACCACGGCTGTAACCTCCATTGCTCCTCCTGCCTCCATAACCACCACTGCTCTGACCACCACCGCTATATCCACCAGCATTTCTAGATACCCCACTACGACCATGATAATCGTCATCTCTGCCTTCGCCTCCACAGCCAGATCTAGATTGAGCCTGGTTGACAGTGATTTTCCTGTCATCAAGGTTCTGCCCATTCTTAGGGTTTAGGTTTAGGTTTTTTAGGTTTTAGGATTTAGGTTTATTTTTTTATTTATTTAGTAACTTTAAGTTTGTGTTTAGGGTTTGGGATTTAGGGTTTAAGTTTTAGGATTAGGGTTTAGGGTCTAAGTTTTAGGGTTTAAGGTTTAAGGTTCAGGGTTTAGGGTTTAGGGTTTAGAGTTCAGGGTTTTAGGGTTTATGCTTTTAAGGATTAGTGTTTAGGGTTCAGGGTTTAGGGTTTAGGGTTTAGTGTTTAGGGTTTTAGGTTTATGGTTTTTTAGGGTATAGGATTTAGGGTTTAGGGTTGTAAGTTTAGGGTTTAGGATTTTTGTTTATTTTAGCATTTAGGGTCTTGGTTTAGTTTTAAGGTTTGTTTAAAAAAATTAAGTATACATGTAGATTAAGGTTTATTTAGTTTATTATTTATTTATTTTTGTTTATTTAATTTTTTTTATTTAGGTTTATTTTTTATTTTAGTTTATGTTTTTTATTTAAGTTTTTATTTGTTTAGGTATAGATTTTTGTTTATTTTGTAGTTTCATTTTATTTTTATTTTATTTTTTTGGTTTAGGTTTTATTTTTAATTTTTAGGTTTAGGTTCAAGTTTTTATTTTATTTTATTAGGTTTAGGTTTTAAGTTTTTATTTTAGGTTTATTTTTAGGTTTTATTTTCTAGTTTAGGGTTTATGTTTTTTTCTTTTTGTTTTAGGTTTAGGTTTTATTTATTTTAGTTTAGTTTATTTTAGTTTAGGTTTTGGGTTATATTATTTTTTTGTTTTAGGTTTAGGTTTTCTTTTTAGTTTAGGGTTTAGGTTTTTTTGTTTATTTTTAGGTTTATTTTTTAGGTTTAGTTTTATTTTATTTTATTTTTATCTTCCATTTAGTTTTTATTTTATTTAAGTTTTTTATTTTTAGGTTTATTTTATTTTTTTAGTTTAATTCAGATTTTTATTAATTTTATTTTAGTTTAGTTTTTATTTTTTATTTTATTTTATTTTTAAGTTTAGGTTTTATTTTATTATTTTATTTAATTTAGGTTTAGGTATTTTTATTTATTTTATTTTTAAGTTTTATTTAGTTTAGGTTTAGGTTTTTAGGTTTTTAAGATTTAGGGTTATGGTTTAGGTTTTTAGGTTTTTACATTTTTAGGTTTTTAGGTTTTTAGGATTTAGGGTTTAGGGTTGTGGATTTATGTTTTAGGTTTTAAGGTTTAGGGTTTAAGGGTTTTAGGGTTTAGGGTTTAGGTTTAGGGTTTAGGGTTTAGGGTTTAGTGTTTAGGGATTATGGTTTTAGGTTCATAGTTTTAGGGTTTAGGGTCTTAGGGTTTAAGATTTAAAGTTTAGGGTTTAGGGTTTAGGGTTTTAGTGTTTAAGATTAAACATTTAGGATCGTGGGTTTAGGGGCTAGGGTTTAGGGTTTTTGGTTAGTTTGAGGGTTTAGGGTTTAGTGTTTTAGGGTTTTAGATTAAGCATTTAGGATTGTAGGTTTAGGGGTTAGGATTTTGGGTTTTGGGTTAGTTCCAGGGTTTAGGGTATAGGGTTAGGAGTTTTTTTATTTATTTTTATTTTTTTTAAATTAAGTAAACTTATAGGTTTATGTTTATTTAGTTTATTTTTTATTTTTTTTAGTTCATTTAATTTTTATTTTTATTTAGTTTAGTTTTATTTTAGGTTTATTTATTTTAGTTTAGGTTTTTTTTTAGTTTATTTTTTAGATTTAGGTATAGGTTTAAGTTTATTTTTTAGATTAGTTTTATTTTATTTTATTTTTTAGGTTTAGGTTTTATTTTTTATTTTTAGGTTTAGATTTAGGTTTTTATTTCTTGTAGGTTTAGGTTTTAAGTTTTTATTTTAAGTTTACTTTTAGGATTTACTTTTTAGTTTAGGTTTATTTTATTTTTAGTGTAGTTTATTTTATTTAGTTTTGGTTTAGGTTTAGGTTTATTTTATTTAGGTTTAGGTTTAGGTTTTATTTTTTTTAGTTTACTTTATTTTAGTTTAGGTTTAGCTTTATTTTATTTTATATTTATTTTAGGTTTAGTTTTTTTTAATTATGGTTTAGGTTTTATTTTTTATTTATTTTTAGGTTTTATTATTAGGTTTATTTTTTATGTTTTGGTTTTTATTTTATTTTATTTTAGGTTTATTTTATTTTATTTTATGTTTAGTTTTTATCTTATTAAGATTTTTTATTCTTAGATTTATTTTTTTTAGTTTAGTTTAGGTTTGTATTTATTTTATTTTATTTTATTTTATTTTAGGTTTAGGTTAAGGTTTTAGTTTAGGTATTTATTTTATTTTATTTTATTATTTTATTTAGGTTTATGTTTTTTGTTCATCTTATTTTTAAGTTTTATTTAGTTTAGGTTTATGTTTTTAGGTTTTTAAGGTTTGGGGTTTGGGGTTTAGAGTTTAGGGTTTAGGGTTTAGGGTTCTAGAGTTTAGGGTTTAGGGTTAGGGTTTAGGGTTTAGTGTTTAGAGTTTAGTGTTTAGGCTTTTGGTTTAGGGTTTTTAGGGTTTAGGGTTTTAAGGTTTAGGGTTTAGGGTTTGGGGTTTAAGGTTTTAGGGTTTAGGGTTTAGGGTTTAGAGTTTAGGGTTTAAGGTTGTATGTTTAGTGTTGTTGGCATAGGGTTTAGGGTTTAGGGTTAATTTTAGGATTTGGGGTTTAGGTTTAGGGTTTAGGATTTAGGGTTTAAGGTTTTTTTTATTTCATTAACCAGGTAACACATATAGTTTTTTAAGACACAAATGACAACATAGTTAAAAAATGAGGAGACAAAGTGCAAATGAAAAACACTATATAATTAGAACCATCTCTACTGTAAAGACATAGATCCATAAGTAGTAGATCAGATCATCCATTCTTTAATTTCTCTAATTCCCATCAAAACCACCCTGACCTCTCGAGTAGTGGGATCCACCATCATATCCCCGATCTCTCCCTCCGCCACTATCAAGGCTGTAACCTCCATTGCTCCTCCCGCCTTCATAACCACCACTGCTCTGACCACCACTTCCATCTCCATCAACCCCTCAAGATCTCCCACCACCACTGAGCAATGCCACCTCGATTCCTCCACCACTGTGAGCTAGACGAACCTAGACAATGATGTTTCTACCATCAAGGTTCTTCCCATTCTTAGGTTTAGGTTTAGGTTTAGGTTTAATAGGTTTTAGGGTTTAGGTTTATTTTTTTATTTATTTAGCAACTTTAAATTTAAGTTTAGGGTTTGGGATTTATGGTTTAAGTTTTAGGGTTAGGGTTTAGGGTTTAGGTTTTAGGGTTTAAGGTTTAGGGTTTAGGGTTCAGGGTTCAGGGTTTAGGGTTTAGGGTTTTAGGGTTTTTGCATTAGGGTTTAGGATTTTGCATTTAGGGTTTAGGGTTTAGGGTTTAGGGTTTAGGGTTTAGTGTTTAGGGTTTTGGGTTTTGGGTTTATGGTTTTTTAAGGTTTTGGATTTAGGGTTTAGGGTTGTAGGTTTAGGGTTTAGGGTTTTTGTTTATTTTAGGGTTTAGGGTCTTGGGTTAGTTTTAAGGTTTGTTTAAAAAAATTAAGTAAACATGTAGATTAAGGTTTATTTAATTTATATTATATTTATTTTATTTTTATTTTATTCAGGTTTATTTTTATTTTAGTTTATGTTTTTTATTTAAGTTTTTTTTTAGCTTAGGTTTAGGTTTTTGTTTATTTTTTAGTTTAGTTTTATTTTTATTTTATATTTTAGGTTTAGGTTTTATTTTTAATTTTTAGGTTTAGGTTCAAGTTTTTATTTTATTTTTTTAGGTTTAGGTTTTAAGTTTTTATTTTAGGTTTATTTTTAGGTTTTATTTTCTAGTTTAGGGTTTAGGTTTATTTATTTAGTTTTAGGTTTTAGGTTTTATTTATTTTAGTTTAGGTTTTGGGTTATATTATTTTGTTTGTTTTAGGTTTATGTTTTCTTTTTAGTTTAGGGTTTAGGTTTTTTTTGTTTATTTTTTAGGTTTAGTTTTATTTTATTTTATTTTTATCTTTCATTTAGTTTTTATTTTATTTAAGTTTTTTATTTTTAGGTTTATTTTATTTTTTTCATTTAACTCAGGTTTTTATTAATTTTATTTTAGTTTAGTTTTTATTTTTTATTTTATTTTATTTTTAAGTTTAGGTTTAGGTTTTAGTTTAAGTTTTATTTTATTTTATTATTATATTTATTTTAAGTTTAGGTATTTTAATTTATTTTATTTTAAAATTTTATTTAGTTTAGGTTTAGGTTTTTAGGTTTTTACAATTTAGGGTTTAGGGTTTAGGTTATTAGGTTTTTGCATTTTTTAGGTTTTTAGGTTTTTAGGTGTTTAGGGTTTAGGGTTTAGGGTTTAGGGTTGTGGATTTTATATTTTAGGGTTTAAGGTTTAGGGTTTAAGGGTTTTAGGGATTAGGGTTTAGGTTTAGGGTTGAGGGTTTAGGGTTGTAGGTTTAGGGTTTAGAGTTTAGTGTTTAGAGTTTAAGGATTAAGGTTTTAGGTTTAGGGTTTTAGGGTTTAGGGTCTTAGGGTATATGGTTTAAGGTTTAGGGTTTAGGGTTTAGAGTTTTAGTGTTTAAGATTAAACATTTAGGATCGTGGGTTTAGGGGTTATGGTTTAGCATTTTTGGTTAGTTTTAGGGTTTAGGGTTTAGTGTTTTAGGGTTTAAGGTTAAGCATTTATGATTGTAGGTTTAGGGGTTAGGGTTTAGGGTTTTGGGTTAGTTCTAGGGTTTAGGGTTAGGAGTTTTTTTAATTTTTTAATTTTTTTTTAAATTAAGTAAACACATAGGTTTATGTTTATTTAGTTTATTTTTTATTTATTTTAGTGTATTTAATTTTTATTTTTAGTTAGTTTAGTTTTATTTTAGGTTTATTTATTTTAGCTTAGGTTTTTTATTTTAGTTTATTTTTTAGATTTAGGTTTATGTTTAAGTTTATTTTTAGATTAGTTTTATTTTTATTTTATTTTTTAGGTTTAGGTTTTAGTTTTTATTTTTATGTTTTTGTTTAGGTTTTTATTTTTTTTAGGTTTAGGTTTTAAGTTTTTATTTTAAGTTTATTTTTAGAATTTATTTTTAGTTTAGGTTTATTTTATTTTTAGTGTATTTTATTTTATTTAGTTTTGGTTTAGGTTTAGGTTTAGTATATTTAGGTTTAGGTTTATGTTTTATTTCTTTTAGTTTACTTTATTTTAGTTAAGGTTTAGGTTTATTTTATTTTGTTTATTTTATTTTTATTTTAAGTTTAGTTTTTTTTAGTTTACGATTTAGGTTTTATTTTTATTTATTTTTAAGTTTTATTATTATGTTTATTTTTTATGTTTTAGTTTTTATTTTATTTTATTTTAGGTTTATTTTATTTTTATTTCACGTTTAGTTTTTATCTTATTAAGATTTTTTATTCTTAGATTTATTTTATTTTTTTAGTTTAGTTTAGGTTTGTATTTATTTTATTTTAGCTTATTTTATTTTTAAGTTTAGGTTAAGGTTAAGGTTTTAATTTAGGTATTCATTTTATTTTATTTTATTATTTTATTTAGGTTTATGTTTTTTATTTATCTTATTTTTAGGTTTTATTTAGTTTAGGTTTATGTTTTTAGGTTTTTAAGTTTTGGGGTTTGGGGTTTAGAGTTTAGGATTTTGTGTTTAGGGTTTTAGAGTTTAGGGTTTAGGGTTAGGGTTTAGGGTTTAGGGTTTAGAGTTTAGTGTTTAGGCTTTTAGTTTAGGGTTTTTAGAGTTTAGGGATTTAGGGTTTAGGGTTTAGGGTTTGGGGTTTAAGGTTTTAGGGTTTGGGGTTTTGGGTTTAGGGTTTAAGGTTGTATGTTTAGAGTTGTTGGTATAGGGTTTAGGGTTTAGGGTTAGTTTTAGGGATTGGGGTGTAGGTTTATGGTTTAGGGTTTAGGGCTTAAGGTTTTTTTAAAAAAAATTAAATAAATAATTAGGTTTTGGTTTATTCAGTATATTTAGTTTATTTTAATTTATTTAGGCTTTAGGGTTTAGGGTTTAGGGTTTAGGGTTTAGGTTTTTTAGTTTAAGATTTAGGGTTTTGGGTTTTAGGGTTTAGATTTTAAGGTTTAAGATTTAGGGTTTAGGATTTTTAATGTTTAGGGTTTAGATTTAGGTTTTAAGTTTTTAGGATTTTTGGTTTTTTTAAATGGGAACAAATTTAGATTCAACATTTCTTTTTTTTATTTTATTAATCAAGTAACACACATAGTTTTCTAAGACACAAATGACAACATAGTTAAAAAATGCAGAGGCAAAAAGCAAATGAAAAACACTATATAACTAGAACCATCTCTATTATAAAGACATAGTTCCATAAGCAATAGATCAGATCATCCATTCTTCAATTTCTCTAGTTCCCATCAAAAGCACCCCGACCTCTCGAGTAGTGGGATCCACCATCATATCCCTGATCTCTCCCTCTACCACCATCAAGGCTGTAACCTCCATTGCTCCTCCCGCCTCCATAACCACCACTGCTCCGACCACCACTTCCATAACCACCAGCACCTCAAGATCTCCCACCACTTCCATATCCACCGCCGCCTCCGCATTCGCTTCCACCGTTAGAGCTAGATTGAACCTAGTTGACGATGATCATCCTGCCATCAAGGTTCTTCCCATTCTTAGGTTTAGGTTTAGGTTTATTAGGTTTTAGGGTTTAGGTTTCTTTTTTTATTTATTTAGTTATTTTATGTTTTGGTTTAGGGTTTAGGGTTTAAGGTTGTAGGTTTAGGGTTTAGGGTTTAAGGTTTAGGATTTAGGGTTTAAGGTTTTTTTTTAAAATTAACTAAATTGTAAGTTTAGGTTTTTTTTTAGTTTATTCAATTTAATTTTTGTTTATTTTAGTTTATTTTATTTTTTATTTTATTTAGGTTTACTTTTTATTTTTATTTATTTTAGGTTTATTTATTTTTAGTTTAATGTTTTTATTTTAGTTTATTTTTTAAGTTTATGTTTAGGTTTATGTTTATTTTTTTGTTGAGGTTTATTTTATTTTATTTTTTAGGTTTAGGTTTTAGGTTTTTATTTTAGGTTTTATTTTTTATTTTAGGTTTAAGTTTATTTTAGTTTATTTTATTTTATCTAGTTTAGGTTTAAGTTTAGGTTAAGTTATTTTTTTAGGTTCAGGTTTATGTTTTATTTATTTTGGTTTATTTTAATTTAGTTTAGGTTTAAGTTTATTTTATTTATATTTTAAGTTTAGTTTTTTATAGTTTAGGGTTTAGGTTTTATTTCTTATTTATTTTTAGGTTTATTTATTATGTTTTATTTAGTTTTATTTTATTTTTATTTTATTTTTTATTTATATTTTCGTTTATTATTTTATTTAGGTTTTATTCTTAGGTTTATTTTATTTTTTAGTTTACTTTAGGTTTTTATTTATTTATTTTGAGTTTATTTTTACTTTTTATTTTATTTTATTTTTAGGTTTAGGCTTAAGTTTTAGTTTATGTTTTTATATTATTTCATTTTATTATTTTATATAGGTAAAGGTTTTTTAGTTTTTTTATTTTTAGGTTTTATTTAGTTTAGGTTTAGGTTTTTAGGTTTTTATGGTTTGGGGTTTAAAGTTTAGAGTTTAGGATTTTATGTTTAAGGGTTTAGGGTTTTGGGTTTTGGGGTTTAGGGTTTAGAGTTTTAAGGTTTAGGGTTTAGGGTTAGGGTTTAGAGTTTAGGGTTTTGTTTTAGTGTTTAGGCTTTAGGGTTTATGGTTTTTGGGGTTTATAGTTTAGGGTTTACTATTTAAGAGCTAAGGGTTTGAGGTTAGTTTAGGCTTTGGGGTTGAGGGTTTAGACTTTAGGCTTTAGGGTTTAGTGTTTTTATGATTTAGGGTTTAGGGTTTAGGTTTAAATTAGAGTTTAAGGTTTAGGGTTCTAGGGTATAGGGTTTAGATTTTAAGGTTAACGTAATGGTTTAGGGTTTAGGTTTAGGGTTTGGGGTTTAGGGTTTAGGGTATAAGGTTAGGGTTTAGGGTTTAGGGTTTAGGGTTAGGGTTTTAAGGTTTATGCTTTTATGGTTAAGGTTTAGGTTTAGAGTTTTATAGTTTCAGTTTAGGGTTGAGTTTAGTGTTTAGGCTTTAGGGTTTAGGGTTTTTATGGTTTAGTGTTTAAGGTTTAGGGTTAATTTAGGATTTAGGGTTTAGGGTTTAGTGTTAGTTCTGAGTTTAGGCTTTTTTATTTTAGGGTCTAGAGTTTAGGGTTTAGGGTTTAGGGTTAGGGCTAGGGTTTAGGGTTTAGGGTTTAAGGTTTAGGGTTTAGGATTTATGATTTAGGGTTTAGGGTTAAGGATTTAGGGTTTAGGGTTTAGTGTTAGTTTAGGGTTTAGGGTTTAGGGTTCACGATTGTAGGTTTAGGGTTTAGGGTTTAGTTTTTTTTTTAAATTAAGTAAACTAATAGGTTTAGGTTTATTGAATTTATTTAATATATTATTTATTTTATTTTTTATTTTATGTTGTTTAGTATATTTATTTTAGGTTTATTTATTTTAGTTTATTATTTAGGTTGAGGTTTATGTTAATTTTTTAGTTTAGTTTTATTTTTATTTTATTTTTTTGTTTAAATTTTATTTTTTATTTTTAGGTTTAGGTTTAGGTTTTTATTTTATTTTCTAGGTTTTAGTTTTTGGTTTTTATTTAAGGTTTATTTTAAGGTTTAATAATTTTAGTTTAGGGTTAGGTTTATTTTTAGTTTAGTTTATTTTATTTACTTTAGGGTTTAGATTTAGTCTATTTTAGGTTTAGGGTTAGGTTTTATTTATTTTAGTTTAGGTTTAGGTTTATTTCATTTTATTTATTTTAGGTTTAGCTTTTTTTGTTTAGTTTAGGGTTTATGTTTTATCTTATATTTATTTTTATGTTTATTTTTTAGGTATATGTTTTTATTAAGTTTTTATTTTATTTTATTTTAAGTTTATTTTATTTTTAGTATCTATTTCGGTTTCATTTTATTTGGGTTTTTTTAGGTCTATTATATTTTTTGGTTTAGTATAGGTGTTTACTTATTTTATTTTAGTTTAGTTTTTATTTTTTTATTATTTTTTATTTAGGTTTATGTTTAGGTTTAGGTTTTAGTTTAGTTTCTTATGTTATTTTATTTTATTTAGTTTTAAGTTTATTTATTTATTTTATTTTAGGTTTTATTTAGTTTAGGTTTAGGTTTTTTAGGTTTTTTGGTTTTTATGGTTTAGGGTTTAGGGTTTAGGTTTAGGTTTAGAGTTTAGGTTTAGTTTCTGTTTAGGTTTTAGGTTTAGGTTTAGGTTTAGAGTTTTATAGTTTTGGGTTTAAGGTTTAGGGTTTAGGGTTTAGGGTTTTAGGGTTTTTGGTTTAAGGTTTAGGGTTGAATGTTTGGGGGTTAGGGTTAGTTTTATGATTTAGGGTTTAGGGTTAGGTTTTTTTTTTAATTTTTTTCTATTTAGGGTTTGTGGTCTAGGGTTTACGGTTTAGGGTTTAGGGTTATAGGTCTAGGGTTAGGTTTAGGGTTTAGGGTTTAGGGATTAGGATGTAAGGTTTAGGGTTTAGGGTTTAGTGTTTATGGATTTTTTAATAGGTTTAAGTTTATTTAGCTTATTTTTTATTTATTTTAGTTTATTTTATTTTTATTTTTGTTTTGGTTTATTTTTTATTTTTATTCGTTTAGTTTATTTATTTCAGTTTTGATTTTTTATTTTAGTTTATTTTTTAGGTTTAGGTTTAGATTTATGTTTATTTTCTAGTTTAGTTTTATTTTTATTTGATTTTTTTGGTTTAGGTTTTATTTTTTATTTTTAGTTTTAGGTTTAGGTTTTTATTATATTTTTTTAGGTTTTTACTTTGGGTTTATTTTAGGTTTTATTTTTTAGTTTAACTTTTAGTGAATTTTATTTTATTTAGTTTATGATTTATGTTTAGTTTATTTTAGGTTTAGGTTTAAGTTTTCTTTAGTATAAGTTTAGTTTTTTAAGGTTTTAGGGTTTAGGGTTAAGGGCTTAGGGTTTAGGGTTTAATGTTTCAGGTTTAGGGTTTGGGGTTTAGGTTTAGGGTTTAGTGTTATAAGTTTTAGGGTTTAGGGTTTAGGGTTTAGGGTTTAAGGATTTAGGGAGGCTTTATGTCTAGGGTTTAGGGTTTAGGGTTTTAGGGTTTAGGGCTTAGGGTTTAAGGTTTTAAGGTTTAGGGTTTAGGGTTAGGGTTATGTTTTTTTTATTATTATTTATTTTTCTATTTTTTTTAAATTAAGTAAACTGGGTTTAGGTTTATTTAGTTTATTTTAATAAATTATAGTTTTTTATTATTCTATTTTTATTTAGGTTTTTATTTTATTTTATTTAGTTTAGTTTATTTATTTTACATTTATTTATTTTAGTTTAGGATTTTTAGTTTAGTTTATTTTTAGGCTTAAGTTTAGGTTTGTTTTTTTGTTTAGTTTTATTTTTATTTTATTTTTAGGTTTAGTCTTTCTTCTTTATTTTTAGTTTTAGGTTTAGGTTTCTATTTTATTTTATTTAGGTTTTTTATCCTTAGGTTTATTTTATTTTTTTAGTTTACTTTAGGTTTTTATTTATTTATTTTGAGTTTATTTTTACTTTTTATTTTATTTTATTTTTAGGTTTAGGCTTAAGTTTTAGTTTATGTTTTTATATTATTTCATTTTATTATTTTATATAGGTAAAGGTTTCTAATTTATTTTATTTTTAGGTTTTATTTAGTTTAGGTTTAGGTTTTTAGGTTTTTAAGTTTTGGGGTTTAAAGTTTAGGGTTTAGGATTTTATGTTTAAGGGTTTAGGGTTTTTTTTGGGTTTGGGGTTTAGGGTTTAGAGTTTTAAGGTTTAGGGTTTAGGGTTAGGGTTTAGAGTTTAGGGTTTTTTTAGATTTATTATATTTTTTGGTTTAGTCTAGGTGTTTATTTATTTTATTTTAGTTTAGTTTTTATTTTTTTATTATTTTTTATTTAGGTTTATGTTTAGGTTTAGGTTTTAGTTTAGTTTCTTATGTTATTTTATTTTATTTAGTTTTAAGTTTATTTATTTATTTTATTTTAGGTTTTATTTAGTTTAGGTTTAGGTTTTTTTAGGTTTTAGGTTTTTTAGGTTTTAGGTTTAGGGTTTAGGGTTTAAGTTTTAGAGTTTTTTAGGGTTTAGGTTTGTTTAGGTTTTGGGTTTAAGGTTTAGGTTTTAGGTTTAGGGTTTAGTTAGGGTTTTAAGGTTTAAGGTTAGAATGTTTAGGAGTTAAGTTAGGTTTAGTTAGAGTTTTAATTTTCTTAGGGTTTTAGGTTTAGGTTTAGGTTTAGGAGTTTAAAGGATTAGGTTTTTTAGTGTTTATGGATTTTTTAATAGGTTTAAGTTTATTTAGCTTATTTTTTATTTATTTTAGTTTATTTTATTTTTTATTTTTGTTTTATTTTATTTTTTATTAGTTTAGTTTATTTATTTGATTTGATTGATTTTATTTTAGTTTATTTTTTAGGTTTAGGTTTAGATTTATGTTTATTTTCTAGTTTAGTTTTATTTTTATTTGATTTTTTTGGTTTAGGTTTTATTTTTTATTTTTAGTTTTAGGTTTAGGTTTTTATTATATTTTTTTAGGTTTTTACTTTGGGTTTATTTTTAGGTTTTATTTTTTAGTTTAACTTTTAGTGAATTTTATTTTATTTAGTTTATGATTTATGTTTAGTTTATTTTAGGTTTAGGTTTAAGTTTTCTTTAGTATAGGTTTAGGTTTTAAGGTTTTAGGGTTTAGGGTTAAGGGCTTAGGGTTTAGGGTTTAATGTTTCAGGTTTAGGGTTTGGGGTTTATGGTTTAGGGTTTAGTGTTAAAGGGTTTAGGAGTTTAGGGTTTAGGGTTTAAGGATTTAGGGTTTAGGGCAGGGTTTAAGGTTTTAAGGTTTAGGTTTAGGTTTAGGGTTATGTTTTTTATTATTTATTATTCTATTTTTTAAATTAAGTAAACTTCAGGTTTAGGTTTATTTAATTTTATTATTCTATTTTTATTTAGGTTTATTTTTATTTTTATTTAGTTTAGTTTATTTATTTTACATTTATTTATTTTAGTTTAGGATTTTTAGTTTAGTTTATTTTTTAGGCTTAGGCTTAAGTTTAGGTTTGTTTTTTTGTTTAGTTTTATTTTTATTTTATTTTTAGGTTCAGACTTTCTTCTTTATTTTTAGTTTTAGGTTTAGGTTTCTATTTTATTTTATTTAGGTTTTTTATCCTTAGGTTTATTTTATTTTTTAGTTTACTTTAGGTTTTATTTATTTATTTTGAGTTTATTTTACTTTTTTATTTTATTTTATTTTAGGTTTAGGCTTAAGTTTTAGTTTATGTTTTATATTATTTCATTTTATTATTTTATATAGGTAAAGGTTTTTTATTTATTTTATTTTTAGGTTTTATTTAGTTTAGGTTTAGGTTTTTAGGTTTTTAAGGTTTGGGGTTTAAAGTTTAGGGTTTAGGATTTTATGTTTAAGGGTTTAGGGTTTTGAGTTTTGGGGTTTAGGGTTTAGAGTTTTAAGGTTTAGGGTTTAGGGTTAGGGTTTAGAGTTTAGGGTTTTTTTAGGTTTATTATATTTTTTGGTTTAGTCTAGGTGTTTATTTATTTTATTTTAGTTTAGTTTTTAGTTTTTTATTATTATTTATTTAGGTTTATGTTTAGGTTTATGTTTTAGTTTAGTTTCTTATGTTATTTTATTTTATTTAGTTTTAAGTTTATTTATTTATTTTATTTTTAGGTTTATTTAGTTTAGGTTTAGGTTTTTTAGGTTTTTAGGTTTTTATGGTTTAGGGTTTAGGGTTTAGGGTTTAAGGTTTGGGGTTTAGGGTTTAGAGTTTACGGTTGTAGGTTTTTGGGTTTAGGGTTTTATAGCTTTGGGTTTAAGGTTTAGGGTTTAGGGTTTTAAGGTTTTTGGTTTAAGGTTTAGGGTTGAAGGTTTGGGGGTTAGGGTTAGTTTTACGATTTAGGGTTTAGGGTTAGGGTTTTTTTTAATTTTCTTCTATTTAGGGTTTGTGGTCTAGGGTTTACAGTTTAGGGTTAGGGTTGTAGGTCTAGGGTTAGGTTTAGGGTTTCGGGTTTAGGGATTAGGATGTAAGGTTTAGGGTTTAGGGTTTAGTGTTTATGGATTTTTTTAATAGGTTTAAGTTTATTTAGCTTATTTTTTATTTATTTTAGTTTATTTTATTTTTATTTTTATTTTGGTTTATTTTTTCTTTTTATTCGTTTAGTTTATTTATTTCAGTTTAGATTTCTTATTTTAGTTTATTTTTTAGGTTTAGGTTTAGGTTTATGTTTATTTTCTAGTTTAGTTTTATTTTTATTTGATTTTTTTGGTTTAGGTTTTATTTTTTATTTTTAGTTTTAGGTTTAGGTTTTTATTATATTTTTTTAGGTTTTTACTTTTGGTTTATTTTTAGGTTTTATTTTTTAGTTTAACTTTTAGTGAATTTTATTTTATTTAGTTTATGATTTATGTTTAGTTTATTTTAGGTTTAGGTTTAAGTTTTCTTTAGTATAAGTTTAAGTTTTTAAGGTTTTAGGGTTTAGGGTTAAGGGCTTAGGGTGTAGGGTTTAATGTTTCAGGTTTAGGGTTTGGGGTTTAGGTTTAGGGTTTAGTGTTATAAGTTTTAGGGTTTAGGGTTTAAGGATTTATGGAGGCATTATGTCTAGGGTTTAGGGTTTAGGGTTTTAGGGTTTAGGGCTTAGGGTTTAGGGTTTTAAGGTTTAGGGTTTAGGGTTAGGGTTATGTTTTTTTTATTGTTATTTATTTGTCTATTTTTTTAAATTAAGTAAACTCATAGGTTTAGGTTTATTTAGTTTATTTTTAATAAATTATAGTTTTTTTATTATTCTATTTTTATTTAGGTTTATTTTTATTTTTATTTAGGTTAGTTTATTTATTTTACATTTATTTATTTTAGTTTAGGATTTTTAGTTTAGTTTATTTTTTAGGCTTAGGCTTAAGTTTAGGTTTATTTTTTTGTTTTGTTTTATTTTTATTTTATTTTTAGGTTTAGTCTTTCTTCTTTATTTTTAATTTTAGGTTTAGGTTTCTATTTTATTTTTTTAGGTTTTTATTTTAGGTTAAGGCTTAGGTTTATTCTTAGTTTATTTTATTTTATTTAGTTCAGGTTTAGGTTTAGGTTTACTTTATTTTTGGTATAGTTTTAGGTTTCATTTATTTTATTTTAGCATTAGATGGTTTTTTAAGTAAAGTCTCGATGACCCAGAGTAGATGCATTAGATTTGCCTTATGTTAAGAAGGAAAGGAAGGGTAGACCTAAAAGACTTGGTTTAGATGTGTAAAAATGATCTTAGTATACTTGATTTAATGAGGATAATAGGAGACAATGGTGACGAAGGATTCATGTAGCTGACCCCATCGAGTGGGATTAAGGCTTGTTGTTGTTGTTGTTGTTGTTATTTTAGCTTAGCTTTAGGTTTATTTTATTTTCTTTATATTTTTTATTATAGGTTTTGGGTTTTTTTTTAGTTTAGGGTTTAGGTTTTATTTTTTATTTATTTTTAGGTTTACTTTTTAGGTTTAGGTTTTTCATCACTTTAATTTTATTTTATTTTTAATTTATGTTTCATTTTTATTTTATTTAGGTTTTTTATTCTTAAGTTTATTTTGTTTTTTAGTTTAGTTTAGGTTTTTATTTATTTTATGTTAGTTTTTATTTTATTTTATTTGGAGGTTTCGGGTCAAGTTTTAGTTTAGGTTTTTATTTTATTTTGTTTTTATTTAAGTTTAGGTTTGTTTACTTATTTTATTTTTAGGTTTTATTAAGTAAAGGTTTAGGTTTTTTAGGTTTAGGTTTTAAGGTTTTTAGGTTTAAGGTTTAGGTTTAGGTTTTAGTTAGGTTTTGGTTTAAGTTTAATTAGTGTTTAGTTTAGAGTTTAAACTTTAGGGTTTAAGTAGGTTCATGGTTTAGATTTAGGTTGGTTGGGTTTTAGGTTTAGGGTTTAGGTTTAGGGTTTAAGTTAGGGTTAATTAATTATTAATTTAGGTTTAGAATTTTGGGTTTAGGGTTTAGGTTCAGGGTTTATAGTTTAGGTTTAAGTAGAGTTGTATGTGTAGGGTTTAGGGTTAGTTTAGGGTTTAAGGTTTATGATTTAGTGTTTAGGGTTTAGGGTTTAGGATTTACTGTTCTGGGTTTATGGTTTAGGGTTTAGGGTTTAGGGAATTTTTAGTAAAATTAAGTAAACTAGCAGGTTTAGGTTTATTTGATTTATTTTATATATTTATTTAGGTTTATTTTTTAGGTTTAGGTTTATGTTACATTTATTTTTTATTTTAGTTTTATTTTTAGTTTCTTTGTTAGGTTTAGGTTTTTAAGGTTTAGGTTTAGGTTTAGGTTTATTTTAAGGTTTAGGTTTAGGTTTAGTTTTATTTTAAGGTTTAGGTTTAGGTTTTTAATTTATTCTTTTAGGTTTATGTTTTAGGTTTTTATTTTAAGTTCATGTTTAGGTTTTATTTTTTATTTTCAGTTAAGATTTATTTTTAGTTTCTTTTATTTTATTTATTTTAGGGTTTATGTTTAGTTTATTTTAGGTTTAGGTTTAGGTTTTATTTATTTTAGTTTAATTTATTTTAATTTAGGTTTGGGTTTATTTTATTTTATTTATTTTAGGTTTGGGTTTTTTTTAGTTAGGGTTTAGGTTTTATTTTCAGGGTTTTTAGTTTAGGGTTTAAGGTAAAGAGTTTCAGGTTTAATGTTTTACGGTTTAAGGTTTCAGGGTTTAGGATTGTCAGTTAGGTTTTAGGGTTTAGGGTGTAGGCTTTAGTTTTTAGGCTTTAGGGTTTAGAGTTTTTATGGTTTAGAGTTTAGAATTTTTATGGTTTAGGGTTTAGGTTTTAGGGTTTAAGGTTTAGGGTTTACGGTTAGCTTAGGGTTTAGCATTAAATTAGGGTTTAGGGTTAGTTTACATTTTAAGGTTTAGTGTTTTAGGGTTTAGGGTTAGTTTAGTGTTTAAGGTTTATGGTTTAGGGTTGTAGGTGTAGGGCTCAGTGTTTAGGGTCAATTTTAGGATTTAGGGTTTAGGATTTAGTGTTTAGGGTTTATGGTTTAGGGTTTAGGTTTTTTTTTTTAAATTCAATAAGCCGGCATGTATAGGTTTATTTGGTTTATTTTATATATTTATTTACGGTTATTTTTTATTTTTATTTAGTTTAGTTTATTTATTTTGGTTTATGCTTTTTATTTTAGTTTCTTTTTTAGGTTTAGGTTTAGGTTTACGTTTATTTTTTAGTTTAGTTTTGTCTTTATTTTATTTTTTTGGGTTTGAGTTTTTATTTTTTATTTTTAGGTTTAGGTTTAAGTTTTTATTTTATTTTCTTAGGTTTATGTTTTTGGTTTATATTTTAGGTTTATTTTTAAACTTGATTTCTTAGTTTATTTTATATTATTTAGTTTAGGATTTAGGCTTAGTTTATTTTAAGTTTAGGTTTAGGTTTTATTTATTTTAGTTCAGTTTAATTTTGATGACATTTGGTTTATTTTATTTAGTTTATTTTATGTTCAGGATTTTTTTTAATTTAGAGTTTAGGTTTTGTTTTATTTAATTTTAGATTTTCTTTTTAGGTTTATTTTTGAGGTTTAGGTTATTATTTAGTTTTTTTTATTTTCGTAAGGTTTATTTTATTTTTATATTACATTTAGGTTCTATTTTATTTAGGTTTTTTATTTTTGGGTTTATTTTATTTTTTAGTTTACTTTGAGTTTTTATTTATTTTATTTTTGTTTAGTTTATATTTTTTTAATTTATTTTATCTTTAGGTTTAGGTTTAGGCTTAGGTTTAGGTTTTAGTTTGGGTTTTTATTGAATTTAGTTTTTTTATTTATTTAGGTTTTGTTTTTATTTATTTATTTCCTTTTTAAGTTTTACTTAGTTTAGGCTTAGGTTCTTAGGTTTTTAGGGTTTAGGGTTTGGAGTTTATGTTTTAGGGTTTAGGGTTTTATGTTTTGGGTTTAGGGTTTAGGGTTTAGGGTTTAGGGTTTAGGGTTTTAGGATTTAGGGTTTATGGTTTAGGGATGTAGGTTTAGGGTTTAGAGTTTAGGGTTTAGGGTGTTTAGGGTTTATGTTTTAGGTTTAGGGTTTAGGTTTTAATTTAGGGTGTAGGGTTTTTGATTTTTTTTTAATAGAGAAAAAATTTAGATTCAACATTTCTTCTTCTTTTTCATTCATTACAACACACCAAGTTTTCTAAGTCCTGTCGATGATATATATAAAATGAAACGCATAGAGCAAATCCTGAATAGTTGGAACCATCTCTACTATAAAGACATAGTTCCATAAGTAGCAGATCATATTGACCGTTCTTTAGAAACCCTAAATAGCTAGAACCACCTCAACATCTAGAGTAGCGGGATTCACCATCGTATCCCTGATCTCTCCCTCCACCACCACCATGGTTGTAACCTTTGTTGCTTCTCCCTCCTCAAAAACCACCTCTACTCTGACCACCACCTCGATATCAACTAGCACCTCTAGATCCCCCACCACCACTATGATAATTGCCGCCTCTACCATCGCCTCCACCATTAGATCTAGACTGAGCCTAGTTGACGGTGAAATTCATGCCATCAAGGTTCTACCCATTCTTAAAGTTTAGGTTTAGGTTTAGGGTTATTTAGTTTTAGGGTTTAGGTTTACTTTTTACTTTATTTAGTTACATTATGTTTAGGTTTAGGGTTTAGGGTTTGGAGTTTAAGGTTTAGGGTTTTAGGGTTTGCTTTTAGGGTTTAGGGTTTAGGGTTATAGTTTAGGGTTTAGGGTTTAAGGTTTAAGATTTTTTAGGGTTTAGGGTTGTAGGTTTAAGGTTTTGGGTTTAGGGTTTAGGATTTAGGGTTTCTTATTTTTCTTTTCTTTTTTAAGATTAAGGGGTTTAGGTTTATTTAGTTTATTTATTTTAGTTTATTTTATTTTTTATTTTTATTTAGGCTTATTTTTTTAATTTTATTTAGTTTAGTTTATTTATTTTTGGTTTATTTATTTAGTTTAGGCCTTTTTTAGTTTATTTTTTAGGTTTAGGCTATAGTTTAGGTTTATTTTTTAGTTGAGTTTTATTTTTATTTTATTTTTTAGGTTTAAGTTTTATTTTTTATTTTTTAGTTTAGGTTTAGGCTTTTATTTTATTTTTTAAGGTTTAGGTTTATTTATAGATTTTATTTTTTAGTTTAGGTTTAAGTTTATTTTTAGTTTATTTTATTTTATTTTGGTTAGGTTTGGGTTTAGGTTTTATTTATTTTAGTTTAGTTTATTTTAGTTTTGGATTAGGGTTATTTTATTTTCTTTATTTCTTTATTTTAGAATAGGTTTTTTATTAGTTTAGGGTTTCAGTTTAATTTTTTATTTATTGTTATGCTTTACTTTTAGGTTTATTTTTAAGCTTAGATTTTTATTTAGTTTTTATTTTATTTTATTTTAGGTTTATTTTATTTTTATTTTATGTTCAATTTTTATTCTATTTATGTTTTTTATTCTTAGGTTTATTTTATTTTCTAGTTTAGTTTAGGTTTTTATTTATTTTATTTTAGTTTATTTTTAGGTTTAGGTTTATATTTTATTTTATTTTTTTATTTCATTTAAGTTTAGGCTTTTTTATATATTTTATTTTTAGGTTTAGGTTTTTAAGTTTTTAGGGTTTAGAGTTTAAGGTTTAGGGTTTAGCGTTCAGGATTTTAGGGTTTAGGATTTTCGGGTTTAGGGTTTACTGCTTAGGCTTTAGGGTTTAGGGTTTTAAGGAATTAGGGTTTTTTTTAAAAAAAATTATGTAAATTGGTAGGCTTAGGTTTATTTAGTTTATTTTACTTTTTATTTGTATTTATATTTATTTTTTATTTTTATTTAGTTGATTTTATTTATTTCAGGTTTATTTATTTTAGTTTAGGTTTCTTATTTTAGATTATTTTTAAGGTTTAGGTTTGGGTTTTGGTTTATTTTTTAGATGAGTTTTATTTTTATTTTATATTTTTGGTTTAGGTTTTATTTTTTTTTTTTAGATTTAGGTTTAGGCTTTTATTTTATATTTTTAAGTTTAGGTTTTAACTTTTTATTTTAGGTTTATTTTTATGTTTTATTTTTTAGTTTAGGTTTAGGTTTATTTTTGGTTTATTTTATGTTATTTAGTTTAGGTTTAGGTTCAAGTTTAGTTTACTTTAGGTTTAGGTTTAGGTTTTTTTTATTTTAGTGTTTAAGTTTTATTTGTGATTTTTTTGGTTTATTATTTAGGTTTTAGTTTTTATTTTGTTTTTATTTTATTTTATTTTAGGTTTATTTTATTTTTATTTTTATGTTTAATTTTTATTTTATTTAGTTTTTTTTATTTTTTTAGTTTAGTTTAGGTTTTTATTTATTTTATTTTAGTTTAGATTTTATTTTATTTTGGTTTAGTTTTATTTATTTATTTTATTTTTTGGTTTATTTAGTTTAGGTTTAGGATTTTAGCTTTTTAGTGGTTAGGGTTTATGGTTTAGGGTGCAGGGTTGGTTTTGGGTTTTGGGTTTAGGGTTTAGGGTTTAGCGTTTAGGGTTTAGGGTTTTGAGTTTAGGGTTTAGGGTTTAGGTCTTAAGTTTTATGGTTTAGGGTTTAGGGTTTATGGTTTTTGGGTTTAAGGTTTAGGGTTTTAGGGTTTAGGATTTAGGGTTTAGGGTTTCAGGGTTTAGGGGTTAGGGTTTAGGGTTTTTAAGGTTTAGACTTTAGGATTTAGGATTTAGTGTTTAGGTTTTAGGCTTTAGGTTTAGGGTTCTGGTTTATGGTTTGTAGTTTAGGTTTTAGGCATAATGTTAGGGTATAAGGTTTAGCATTAGTGTTTTTTTTATCATTTTTATTTTTTATTTTTAGGGTTGAGATTTTATGGTTTAGCGTTTAGGTTTTAGGTTTAGGGTTTAGGTTTTAGTTTATGCTTTAGGGTTTTTAGTTTCCTTTTAAATAGAGAACAAATTCAAATTCAACATTTCTTCCTTTCAATTTCATCAACCAAGTAACACACCAATTTCTCTAAGCCACAAGAAACGACATAGATAAAAAAATGAGCACGCATAGAGCAAATAAAAAATCCTAGATAAGTAGAACCGTCTCTATTGCAAAGACACAGTTCCATAGTAGTTGATCAGGTTGACCATTCTTCAGTTTCTCTAGATCCCATCAGAACCACCATAGCCTCTCTCGGTAGGATCCACCATATCCTAATCTCTGCCACCACCACGTGTTTTAATAGTCCTCCCTGCACATTTCCTCACCACCTCCATATCCATGAGCACCTCCAGATCCCCCACCACCACTGCAATAACTGTCGCCTCCATCTTCACCTCCTCTACCAGATCAAGACTGAGCCTAGTTGACGGTGATGTTCCCGATGTCAAGGTTTTGTCCATTCTAAAGGTTTTGGATTATGTTTATATTTATTAGGCTTTAGGGTTTAGGTTTATTTTATAATTTATTTAGTTACTTTAAGTTTAGGTTTAGGGTTTGGGGTTTACAGTTTGAGGTTTAGGGTTTAAGGTTTAGGATTAGGATTTATGGTTTATGGTTTGGGTTTAGGGTTTAGGGATTAGGGTTTAGGGTTTTAGGGTTTAGGGTTTAGTGTTTTCTATGGTGTAGGGTTTAGGGTTTAGGGTTGTAGGTTTAGGATTTAGTGTTTAAGGTTTAGGGTTTAGGGTTTTGGATTTAGGGTTTAAGGTTTAGGGTTTAGGATTTATGATTTAGGGTTTAAGGTTTTTTCTTTAATAAAGTAAACCATTAAGTTTAGGTTTATTTCATATATTTAGTTTATTTTTTGGTTTATTTTAGTTTACTTTATTTCTTATTTAGGTTTATTTTTATTTTATTTAGTTTAGTTTATTTATTTTAGGTTTATTTATTTAAGTTTATTTTAGGATTAGGTTTAGGTTTAGTTTATTTTAAGTTTTAGTTTATTTTATTTTTAGGTTTAGGTTTTATTTTATATTTTTAGGTTTATGTTTAGGTTTTTATTTTATTTTTTTTAGGTTTAGGTTTTACATTTTTATTTTAGGTTTATTTTAAGGTTTTATATTTTAGTTTAGGTTTAGGTTTATTTTTAGTTTATTTTATTTTATTTAGTTTAGGTTTAGGTTTAGGTTTAGGTTTAGGTTTTATTTATTTTTGTTTAGTTTATTTTAGTTTAGAGTTTAGGTTTTATTTTATATTTATTTTTATGTTTTACTTTTAGGTTTAGGTTTTTATTTTGTTTTTTTATTTTTTATTTTAGGTTAATTTATTTTTATTTTAAGTTTAGTTTTTATTTAATGTAAGTTTTTTATTCTGAGGTTTATCTTATTTTTTAGTTTAGTTTATGTTTTTATTTATTTTATTTTAGTTTTTTTAGGGTTAGGTTGAGGTTTTTATTTTATTTAGGTTTAGGTTTCTTTATTTATTTTAATTTATGTTTTATTTAGTTTAGGTTTAGGTTTTTAGGTTTTTAAGGTTCATGCTTGATGATTTAGGGTTTAGGGTTTAGGGTTTTAGGGTTATGGCTTAGGCTTTAGAGTTTAGGGTTTAGTGTTTAGGCTTTAGGGTTTAGGGTTTTTAGTGTTTATGGTTTAAGGTTTAGGGTTAGCTTTGGGTTTTGGGTTAGTTTTGGGTTTAGGATTAGTTTAGAGTTTAGGTTTTATGATTTTAGGGTTTAGGGTTTACTATTTAGGGTTTTGTGTGAGGGTTAGGATTTAGGTTTAGGGTTTAGGGTTTAGGATTTAGGGTTTAGGGTTTAGGGTTTAGGGTTAGTTTTGGGTTTAGGGTTTAGGGTTTGTTTTAGGGTTTTGGGTTTAGGGTTTAAGGTTAAGGATTTAGGGTTTAGGGTTTAGGGTTTAGGATTTTTTATAAATTAAGTAAGATGATAGGTTTAGGTTTATTTAGTTTTATTTTTTTTATTTTTGTTTATAATTTTATTTAAGTTTATTTTTAATTTTTATTTAGTTTAATTTACTTATTTTAGGTTTTTTTATTTTAACTTAGGTATTTTATTTTAGTTTATTTTGTAGGTTTAGGTTTAGGTTTATGTTTATCTTTTAGTTTAGGTTTATTTTTATTTTATTTTTTAAGTTTAGGTTTTTTTTAAGGTTATGTTTAGGTTTTTATTTTATTTTTTTTTAGGTTTAGGTTTTAGGTTTTCATTTTAGGTTTGTTTTTAGGTTTTATTTTTTAGTTTGGGTTTAAATTTATTTTTTATTTATTTTATTTTATTTAGTTTAGGGTTTAGGTTTAGTTTATTTTAGGATTAGATTTAGGTTTTATTTATATTAGTTTAGTTTATTTTAGTTTAGGTTCAGGTTTATTTTATTTTGTTTATTTTAGTTTTAGGTTTTTTTTTAGTTTAGGAAAAGGCTGAGGCTTAGTTACAGAAAAAGGGGCAATCAAAATTTGTGAGCAGCTAAACTTTAAAAGAAGGGTTACAATCACAAAAAAGGGCTACCAACCAATATAAGAGAAGAAAATCATCCTAGTCATCATTGCTAACAAACCTTACAAGTGACCAAGCAATGCTAGCAAGAACAAGGAACAACCATTGGGAAAAATAAGAAAAACCAAAATGAACAACCATCAAAAGAAACAGTGGATAAATAGCAGAACCCAAAGAATAGAAGAGTTGAAGACAAAAAAAGCCAGGACCATAACCAAGTAAGATAGAAAAAAACCAAAAGCGACCACCAATAGTAAAACAAAAGCAGCATGCCTGAAGAAATGAAGGAAGAGGAAAATGACACCTGAGGAAAAAGCACAAAAAACCTAATGAGAGTAACCACAAAACCAGAAAGGAAACATATAGAACATAAAAGGAAGCAACAAACAACCAAAGAAAGGAAGCCAGCAAACCAAAAAAGAGTGAAACAAAAATAGAGGGATAGAAGAAGAAAAAACCCCCAAGGGAAAGGAGGCAACAACAACATAATAGAATACCACAAGCAGAAGCACCCCAACAAAGAAAGCAAGAGAAGCCACCAACAGAGAAGGAGAAAATGAAACTAAGTAAATCTAACATAAGCCAAACCATCTATATCTAAGTTAGAAAGGCCTCTTAATTGCTTAGGAATAATATCATTGATAAACAATGTAAAATCATAGAGGCTGCACCCTAATCCAGCTAAAAAATCAGCACAAGGATTGCCTTCCCTCAAAATATGAGTCATTTTAAATGAAAGTTTAGAAATAATGGCTTATCTATTCATAATTAAATAGAAAAGCTCAGCAATACCCTTGTGATTAGAATTGATCATAACAACAACCATCTCAGCATCAGATGCCAACCAAATAGTAAGAAAAATTTTGTCCAAATAAAGCTTAAGAGCATGATAAACAACCATCAATTCATCCATAATAATAGAAGTAGTAGAGAGAGGAGTGAAAAAAGCCAAGATAATATTCCCAAGACTACTTCAAAAAATACCACGACAACCTGACTTGTTAAGTGCAATAGAGCCATCAGTATTAATTTTAATACAACAATTAAGTGGCTTAATCCAGTAAATGATTTTATAAGTAGGAGGTGAGTCACATAGAGGAAACTTGATACACAACTTAGAGGCAACAAACTTGCAACCTCTATAATTAGTACCACTAAGAAGAGCATCCTTATGTAAAGAAAAAAGCTTATCTTTAGTCTTTGCAATAATCCTCTTATGATTCATAGGCACATTACGATGCTCAACATCAATTCTGTTAAGCCAAATAAACCAAATCAAAGTAAAAGCCACCATTATTTTAATTAGGTTTTTTATTTTTAGGTTTATTTAATTTTTTAGTTATGTTTGGTTTTTATTTATTTTATTTTAGTTTAGTTTTTATTTTTTTATATTTTATTTTTAGGTTTAGGTTTTAGTTTAGATTTTTATTTTATTTTATTTAGGTTTAGGTTTATTTATTTATTTTATTTTTAGGTTTTATTTAGTTTAGGTTCCGGTTTTAAGGTTTTAGGATTTAAGGTTTAGGGTTTAGGGTTTAGGGTTTAGAGTTTAGGGTTTAGGGTTTGGGGTTTATGTTTTAGGGTTTGTGGTAGTAGATTTTAGGGTTTAGGGTTGTAAGTTTAGGGTTTAGGGTTTAAGGTTATTTTTAAAAAATTAATATTTTATATTTTTATTTAGGTTTATTTTTTATTTTTATTTATTTTAGTTTCTTTATTTTATGTTTATTTATTTTAGTTTTGGTATTTAATTTAACTTTTTAGGTTTTGGTTTTACATTTTTTAGCCCTATTTTTATGTTTTATTTTTTAGTTTAGGTTTATGTTTATTTTTAGTTTATTTTACTTTATTTAGTTTAGGGTTTAGGTTTAGATTATTTTATGTTTAGGTTTGGTTTTAGTAATTTTAATTTAGGTTTAGGTTTAGGTATATTTTGTTTATTTTTGGTTTATGTATTTTATGTTTAGCTTAGGTTTTAGGTTTTATTATTTATTTACTTTTAAGTTTAGGTTTTAATTTTATTTTATTTTAGGTTTATTTTATTTTTATTTTAAATTTAAGTTTTATTTTATTTAGGTTTCATATTTTTGAGGTTTATTTTAGGTTTTATTTATTTTCTTTTAGTTAGTTTTTATTTCTCATTTTATTTTATTTTTAGGTTTAAGTTTCTTTTTAGGTATAGGTTTAGGTTTTAGTTTATGTTTTCTTTAATTAATTTATTTAAATATTTTATTTTTAGGTTTTATTTATTTTAGGTTTAGGTTTTAAGGTTTTTAAGATTTAGGGTTTACGGTTAAGGTTTAGGGTTAAGGGTTTGTGGTTTAGGGCTTAGGGTTTACGGTTGTAGGTTATAGGGTTTAGGGTTTAGGGTTTGTCTTAGGGTTTAGGGTTTAAGGTTTAGGGTTTAGGGTTTAGGATTTTAGGGTTTAGGGTTTAAGGTTGTAGGTTTAGGGTTTAAGGTTTAAGGCTTAGGGTTTAGGGTTAGTTTCAGGATTTAGGGTTTAGATTTAGGGTTTTTTTATTTTTTAGTTTTTTTAATATTTAAATTTTTTTTAAATTAAGTAAACTCATAGGTTTATGTTTATTTAGTTTATTTTTTATTTTTTTACTTTATTTAATTTAGGTTTATTTTTATTTTTATTTAATTTAGTTTTTCATTTTAGGTTTATTTAATTTAGTTTAGGTTTCTTTATTTTACTTTATTTTATTTTAGGTTTATTTTTTTTATTTTTAGGTTTAGGTTTTATTTTTTATTTTTAGGTTTAGGTTTAGGTTTGTATTTTATTTTTTTAGGTTTAGCTTTTAGGTTTTTATTTTTGGTTTATTTTTAGGTTTTGTTTTTTAGTTTTGGATTTAGGTTTATTTTTAGTTTATTTTATTTTATTTAGTTTAGGTTTTGGTTTAGTTTATTTTAGGATTTGGTTAAAGTTTTATTTATTTTAGTTTAGGTTTAGGTTTATTTTATTTTTATTTTAGGTTTAGGTTTTTTTTAGTTTAGGGTTTTTTTTTATTTTAAGTTTTATTTATTAAGTTTACATTTTTATTTAGTTTTCATTTTATTTTATTTTAGGTTTATTTTATTTTTATTGTACATTTAGTTTTTATTTTATTTAGGTTTTTTATTCTTAGGTTTATTTTATTTTCTAGTTTAGATTAGGTTTTTATTAATTTTATTTTAGTTTATTTTTATTAGTTTATTTTATTTTGTTTTTTAAGTTTAGGTTTAAGTTTTAGTTTAGGTTTTTATTTTATTTTATCTAGGTTTAGGTTTTTTTATATTTATTTTATTTTTAGGTTTTACTTAGTTTAGGTTTAAGTTTTTATGTTTTTATGGTTTAGGGTTTAGGGTTTAGGGTATAAGGTTTAGGATTTTAGGGTTTAGGGTTTAGGGTTAGGGTTAGGGTTTAGGGTTTAGGGTTTAGTGTTTAGGGTTTAGGGTGTAGGGTTTAGTGTTTAGGATTTAGGGTTTAGGGTTTGAGGTTTAGGGTTTAGCTTAGGGTTTAGGTTAGTTAGGTTAGGTTTAGGGATTAGGGTTTAGTCTTTAGGTTTAGGGTTTTAAGTTTAGGAGTTTAGGGTTAGTTTAAGTTTTGTTTTAGAGTTTAAGTTTAAACTTTAGGAGTTTAAGTTTAGAGTTTAAGTTTAAGGTTTAGGAGTCTTAAGTTTAGGGTTTAGGTTAGTTTAGGATTTAGTTTAGGTTTAAGTTTGATTTAGGTTTAAAATATAGAGTTTAAGTTTAAGGTTTAGAGTTTAGGGTTAGTTTAGGGTTTAGTGTTTAGGATTTAGGGTTTAAGATTTAGGGTTTAGGGTTTAGGGTGTTGGGTTTTTAGGGTTTAGGGTTTAGGGTTTAGGGTTAGGTTAGGGTTTTAGGGTAGTTTAGGGTTTAGGGTTTAAGGTTTAGGCTTTAGGGTGTAGGGTTTTTAGTGTTTAGGATTTAGGGTTAGTTTAGGGTTTAAGGTTTAAGGTTTAGGGTTTAGAGTTTATGTTTAAAGTTAGGGTTAGGGTTTACGGTTTACTAGTTTTTTTTTTCAAAAATTAGTGAAATTTTATTGCCACAAAGAAAAGGTACAAAGTCCTTAGAGGGGGCAAATCTCTAAGCTAATTTTGAAAGAGCTACAAAAGTACTAAAGAGATAAGCCCCCTAGCTAATAGAATAGATAAAGAAAGGAAGCTAATAAAAAAAGAAATAGAGATCCACAAAAAATAATCCTTGAAATCAGCAGCAAACTTCCTCTGCTCCTTATGAAACTAGCTCAATCCAACAAAAGTCTCCCAACTTGTACCAGAGATCTGCTACAAGCTTGAAAAGGGATTAGTATAGATAATGAAATAGTTAATTAAGCATAAAATATAAGAGCAGATAGAAGTAAAAAGATGAAGAAAAGGCTCAGGCATCTTAAGGAGCAGCACCATATGCAAGCATCCAAACTTCAAGTGAAGGGTTATAAATACATATAGCACTACCAGCCAAAAGGAGTGGTAAGCATCATGACCATCATTGCCAGCATACCTCTTGTAATACCTTATCCAATGACGATCATTGCACAAACCTGCATAAAACTTCAAACAACAGATGTAGCCATAAGAAACTCAGCAGTCAGATATATTAAACTCTGTGAAGCAGATAAGGAAGTAACAAAGGCATAGACCATAGGGAGCACAACCAAAGCCACCACCAAGAATTTCTAACATGATTGCTAGGAGAAAACCTCACAATAAGGGAAATAGGACTAAACAGAGACCAAACAAAGGCAAAAGGAGGACCATAATTGGTAAGGTCCTTCATTAAAAAACATGCGAAGATTCATAAACAATAATAATATCCAGATTAACTGTAAGACTAACATCAAGGATGATAGGAAGCAAGGCAACCAACAAAATAAGAATGGGTAGAGGTTCAACCACAATCCAAAAATGAAAATCCCAGAAGTTAGACTTTAGAAGAGAAGAAAGGAAAAGTAAACAATTGGATCCATACATAGACTTGACAAGATCAAGAAAATTATAACAAAGTAAATACTCTTTAAACTCAACCTGTCAGCTAGAGCACCCAATCAAAGCAACCAGCAAGGCAGTCCACCCTGTGAGCCACCAAGATAGCCAAAGATTCAAATTACTAGACTTAGAACCATCAAGATGAAAGACAAAAAGAGTCATCATTTAGAAAAATTGAAAAAATCCCAAGAAAAAGGCATAGACAATAGCCACCAATCCCAATCCAAAGACATGAGAATCTAGTTAAAACAACTAGATATAATAACTAAAAATAGAAAAGCAAAAATAATCCAACAGCTAGAGATAGTCGCAAACAAGAATCCCAACAGGGACCACATCAACCAAATTCAAAAAATATCCAACTAGTAGTTAGCCACCTTCCAGTCCAGAATACCAATTAAAAATATAACATCGGTATTACAGGAGGCACACTAAATAATTAGGCAATATAGCAAACCTAAAGCAACCTTATCTCTTCAGAGCGACTAAAGAAAGGATATATCGAAGGAAAATAGCTCTCAAGCTATAACCAAAGAATAAAGAGTCCTTAAGGTCACATAACTCCCTCTTTGCAGGAGCAAAACCACAACAACACACTATGAGCGACCACCTTAGATGAGCAAACCCCAACCAAGAGGGCCACACTCCAAATAACACTAGTAAAATCCTTAAGGATTAGAACAAGTGGGAAGAATGAGATCCAAAAGAGAAAGGACAACCAAAAACAACTGGAAAAACCATCCTAGTCAACAAACAACAAGGAGACAGAACATCCAACCATAGCAAGAAGGTCACAAAAATAGCATGAGCAACACCTAGAAAGGAAAAAAACCCACAGCCATGCAACAATAGCAAACACCCAACTAGAAAATACAGAGCAAAAAAAGAAGGTTGTAGAGAGTTCCAACCAAAAAAAGAACCACACCAATCAGAAAACAAGTAGGACCAAACAACCTCCATGTGTTGGAAACACCTCTACCAAGATGGATGAGAAAGCAAACCAGAAAATAAAAAATACAGAAAAATTTCAAAGAATGGAAGGACAGCCCCAACCCATCCAAAGAATGGGAAGGAACAAAATAGGAAAATAAAAGTAGGTTCAGGAGAAAAAATAAATAAAGACCAATCCAGCATAAGAGAAAACCAATAATATTCAAAACCAAAAATAAGGGGAAATCCAAATCCCCACAGGAGGAGCAAATATTAAAAGCTTCTAACATAAGGAAAACTGGTTTTATGTAGATTCACAAACTCCTTAAAAGGAAGGGATGTCATCATTAGAAAACATTTGCATAGAAGAAGACTTGGCTCCCAAATTGGCAAGAAATCAGCACAAGAATTGGCTTCCCTATAAATATGTGAAATTTAAAAATCTAGGTTGACAAGAAGCCTCATAGTATGCTTAAGTAAATAAAACACTTCAGCATTACCATGAGCATCGAAATTCATTAAATCTAGAAGAAAAAGAGAATCAACTTGAAACCAGATCTTATGAAAACCTTATCATAAACAAATTGAAATTCCATGATGAAAACCTTTTTGCTCAGCAAATAACACAGAACAAGGCTATAAAGGGCAGTAAAGTTAGAGATAACCTTGGCACTATGATATCTCAAAATCCCACCACAACCATAATAGCCATTAGAAACTGAGACATCATTGTTAACCTTAATGAAGTGATAATTAGGTTTAATCTAGCATATAATTTTTTAGGTAGGAGAGACATTACAGGAGGGATGGTTAATCTCAAAATTGAAGGCCATAGACTTGCACCCTTTAAAACTAGAGTAAGTAAGAAGATTATCTTTGAAAAGAGACATAATTTTATATTTGGCTCTAGCAATAATATGATGATAGTTCATAGGAATATTACGATGCTTAGCATCATTTTTCTCCATCCAAATATACCAAAGAATAGTAGTAGCTAAAACAATTTTAACATCACCCTTAGAAGTATGAGAGAAACAAGCTTCAAGAAGTTGCATAATAGAAAATGAACCATTAAAATGGAAAATATTAAAAATGTTATCATAATAATTCCATACTTTAGCAATTATTGGGCCATGCACAAAAACATGATCCACAGTTTCAATGTGATAACAATAGTAGCATTTAGAGGGGAGATGGAAGCCTTTTTTTTTTTCAGAAGAGTAGCATCCACATGGATATAATGCTTCAGAATGTACCAAGTTAAAGCCAAAAATGAAGTGGGGGCACAAATATTCCAGATTTTAGTAAAAACCAAGGACTCTTGATATTTAAATCTGATGAAGTGCTAAACATCCTTAAATAAAATCTCCATAAGAAAAATTTTTAAAGAGAATTTGGTCGGATTCGTTAGGGAAAGGACAAATTTTTAGGATTTTGTCAACTATCACATTAGGGACAAGGTTATCTAATTGACCCACATCCTAGCTATTGTGAGTAATTAATTGATTAATTTTAACCAACACAGTGCAATGAGTATTAAGCAAAGAATCAATAGAGCCTTGCCCTAGCCAATTGTCTTGCCAAAAGAATGAGGAACCAAAATTGACACCCCAAAAAATTTGGTTCTCAGCATTCCATTTCATACTACAAAGTCTTCTCCACACAGGAGAATCCCCAGATTTGAAAGCAAAAATGAGGGGATGTTTGCCTTGACAATATTTAGCATGCATAAACTTAGATCAGTAACTATGGTTATTTCTAAAATTCCACCACATTCTGTAGGAAAAATACTTAATAGAATCCTCTAATGTTTTACAATGCAAGCCACCTTCGTTATTAGGACCACAATAGTTGTGTCAACTAGCCCAATATAATATTTTGGTAGAAGAGCTAGATCCCCAAAAAATTTATTAAAAGGTCTATTGATCCTTTTAAAAATAGAACGGGTAGGAACAATAGTAGATAAGAGATACAAAGGCAGAGACCAAAGGGTACTTTTTATTAGGATAAGTCTAGCACCAAAGGAAAGTAAATGAAACTCTTAAGAGGTGGTTTTCTTATTTATTTTCTGAATGACTTCATCAAATAAAGAAGATCTTTTCATTCCTCTATATAAAGGAGTACCTAAATACTTAATAGGGAGAATTTGATGTCAAAAACCCATAATATTCTTGATAACATTAATCTTAGGTGAGGAAATAGAAGAGCTAGTAATAAAAGAACTTTTATCAGGATTAATATTCAAGCCACTCTCCCTGGCAAAAAGAGTTAAGAAATTACAAAACTTCTTAATATAAAGAGTAGAGCATTGCAAAATATAATGAAATCATCAGCCAAACTGAGCTAAGAAATGAGAAAGCCACCACTGGTTTTGTAGTACATATTAAGCATTTTACTAAACATCTACTTAATACATCTAGAAAGATATTCCACAGTAATAGAGAAAAGGGCAGGAGAGGGAGGGTCCCCTTACCTTAGCCCATGAGAAGAAGAGAAGAAATCTTGAACTTCACCATTAAAGACCAAAGAAAACCAAGAATTCTCAATCCCATTCTTAAATAAAGCAATTAATTGATTAGAGAGTCCAAATAAAGCCAAGATTTTATATAGGAAAACCCAACCAATATTATCATAAGCTTTGGAAATGTTAAGCTTAAAAAATAAGTTTCCACTGTGAACTTTGGCATTCAAATCATGGATCATCTCTTGGGCTAAAAGAACATTATCTGAAATGGATTTCCCTTTAACAAATTTGGTTTGATTGGAAAAGATAATTTTAGGAATAAAGATACTCAACCTTTTAGCCAACATCTTAGAAATAAGTTTATTAAAAAAAGAGGAAAGGCTAATTGGCCTAAAATCACTCCAAATTTTAGTATTGTCCTTTTTAAGAATTAAAATAATGGAGGTGCTACCAAAATATTTGGGGAGAGTACTACCCTTATAGAAATCAATAACAACTTTAACTAAGTCCTCTTTAATGGTAATCCAACATGTTTGGGAAAAGAGGGTAGTAAAACCATCAGGGCTAGCCACCAAGTCTGTATTCATACTTTGCAAAGTGTGAGCAATTTCATGCTCAAATAGCAAGAAAGAAAGCATCTTGTTGTCATCATCAGAAATGAGATTAGGGATAACTTCAGACAAAGAAATCTCATCATAAGAAACAATTTTATTAAGAAGCTTTTTATAAAAAGAAATAGCAGAATCAGTAAGCTCCTTTTATCCACCAAACACCATCATTAGTTTAATTTTATGAATGTGATTTAGAGCCTTTTCTTTCTTACCATGGCATGAAAATATTTAGTATTATGATCATCAGTCCATTCATAGAAACTTTTTTTTTGCCAATAGGTCTCCTCCATGTCTTGATAAAGTTAACCTATTTTTAGCAGCTATGAATTTTAAAAGGGTCATTAACAACAACATCTTCGAAAACTATAACCACATACTCCATTTCTTTGATTTTGACAAAAAGGTTCCTGAAATAATGTTTATTCCACCAATTAAGGAATTGTTTAAGTCTCTCTAATTTGAACCATAATCTCCTCATCCCAAAAATAGAATCATCAAGATGGAGAGGTTCACCCCAGTTACTAGCAACAACATCCAAAAATCAATCATCCATGAGCCACATATTTTGAAAGTGAAAAGTAACATTTAAGTTCACATTGATAAGCAAGTGAGAATGCTCCAAAAGAGTTTTGCTTAAGTTCTCCACAGAAGTACTAGAGAGAAGGTTAATCTACAAATGGTTAAAAAGAACTCGATCTAACTTTTGTTAGAGTCTATAATTATTCCAAGTAAGAGAGACTAAATATCAGTATGATAACAATCAAGGATCATGTTATTAAAATCTTCCATTAAAAATAAGTTCAAAGCATTACCACCAACCCGTTCAGAGGAAGAAGAGATAATGTTAAAATCCTCACCCACAAACTAAGGAGCATCAACAGAAGAAGAGAAATTAATAAGATCTTCCCAAAGAAGTCATCTACCATTTCTATTACAAGAAGCATAAACAAATGAACCAAAATAACACCAATTATCATAAGTAATTTTAACATTCACAACTTGGAATAAATCATCCAAACACAGAACAAAGGATTATTCCAAAATCCAAATTTTATTGCTTGAATTAGCACAAAAATTACCAAAACCAATCATTCTAGTAATAGAAGGAATGTTAGAAGGAAGAATAAAGGGTTCCAAGATAGCCAAAAAGGAAATGTTATGAGAACAAACTAAGTTTCTAATTCTATTTCTAATAGAGATGGTACTAATCCCTCTCGCATTCCAAATTAAGAAAGAAACCATTTATTTTTGGGAAAAAGAGCCAGATCTAGTAACTCTGGCAAAATTAGAAAATTTAGTTTTGGGTGTTCTATTATTCTTTCTAAAAAATGTTCAAAATTTATTAGTCAAATCCACAACATCAACATCAGATAGGAATTGTTCAAGGATATGCTTGAAATAAGGTTGCACATTAAAACCATCATTACAGGCCACTTCACCTTCTTCCAAATCATTATTATGTTGCAAAATCAGATTAAAAATTAGTTCAACATTAGATGAAAAGAAAGAGAAGAATTAGAATCGTTTAAAGCACAAGTGCCCAAGTCAGGATTAGAAACTTTATCCTAAGTTTGGTCACCAATCAAGCCCTCATGAAGGATCACATTTTTTTCAATTATAGGTGGAAAAGAAGTAAGAATAGAATCATTTGAGATAGAATCATCGTCCATAACTTTATCCTTTGGAAATTTTTTAGTTATATCCAACTCTACTAGAATCAGTTGCAGCAGTTAGAAGCGTCGCTGATCAACTTGAAGAGGATGAACAACACACCCAATACAAAAAAAACTCATGATTAATGAAATGAACATGCAAATTAGGAAGAGCTCCAAACTAGAACAATAGGAGATTCCTCCTTAACATCAAAATGAGGCATCCATTTCAACAATCACATCTAATAATTGGAAACAAAATATGAGCATCAAGAGAAAACTTGGGAATAATATAAATCATTTGAAAGCTAAATCAAGAAATGATGGGAATCAATCAATTCGGTAGAAAAAATATCAGAGAGCTCCAAGCTATGAAAAAACAAATGAATATTCTCCAAAGTAGGATGACATAAAGTAAATTTACCCAGCAACATGAATTCAAAAGGTTTCGCAAGCCTTTACACAATCAAATCAGAACACATTATCATGGGTACACCATGAAAGAAGGTATAGATAAGTTCGAGAGACTCACCAATGCAATTGGCCTTACCAGCAAGAACATTCTTGATGGAATTTAAATCTAGCTAAGGGTTTAATCTAGAGACCCCCAAGGAGTTAGAAACTTTCACGGGAGCAGCAGAAATCTCTGGATTACCCCACGAGGAAGTAGAGGACACAACCATGATCAACAACAGCACATGATAGAATAAACGGAAAACCAAGCTAAGCCATCAAAATTGAAAACTAGCTAAAATGCCCACAAGAAAAGTCATAAAGGAGACGTGCCTCCATAGGGAAAATGAAATTTTCCAGAGCACCCAAAAATGGAGGAGAGCAAAGATGGGGTTTAGAGTTTAGGATTTAGGGTTTAGGGCTTAGGGTTTAGGATTTATGGTTTAGGATGTCAGTCTAGGATTTTGGGTTTAATGTTTAGGGTTTAGGGTTTATGATTAGTTTATGGTTTACAGTTTAGGGTTAGCAAGTTTTAGGGTTAGTTTAGGGTTTAGGCTTTAGGCTTTAGGGTTTAGGGTTTTCAAGGTTTAGGATTTAGGGTTTAGGGTTAGTTTAGGGTTTAAGATTTAGGGTTTAAGGTTTAGTGTTCAAGATTAGGGTTTAGAGTTTAGGTTTAGGGTTAGGGTTAGGGTTTATGATTTAGGGTTTAGAGTTTAGGCTTTTTCAAGCTTAGGATTTTGGGTTTAGGGTTAGTTTTATGGTTAAGGGTTTAGGGTTTTGGATTTAGGGTTTAGGGTTTAGGATTGAGGGCTTAGGATTTGGTGTTTTTTTAAAAATTAAGTGAACTTAGGTTTATTTAGTTTATTTTTTATTTATTTTAGTTTATTTTATTTTTTATATTTAATTTAGGTTTAATTTTTATTTTAATTTATGTTTTTGGTGTAGGTTTATGTTTATGTTTATTTTTTAGGTTAGTTTTAATTTAATTTAATTTTTTAGGTTTAGGTTTTTATTTATTTTTTTAGGTTTAGGTTTTAGGTTTTCATTTTAGGTTTATTTTTAAGTTTTATTTTTTAATTTAGGTTTAGGTTTATTTTTAGTTTATTTAGGGTTTATGTTTAGGTTTTATTTATTTTATTTTAGTTTAATTTTATTTTATTTTGTTATTTTTATTTTAGGTTTAGGTTTTTTTTTTTTAAGTTTAGGGTTTTTTTTATTTTAAGGTTTATTATTTAGGTTATAGTTTTTATTTACTTTTTATTTTATTTCATTTTAGGTTTATTTTATTTTTATTTTACATTTAGTTTTTATTTTTTTTAGGTTTTTTATTCTTAGATTTATTTTATTTTTTAGTTTAGTTTAGTTTTTTATTTATTTTATTTTATTTTATTTCTACTAGTTTATTTTATTTTATTTTTATGTTTAGGTTTAAGTTTTAGTTTTAGGTTATAATTTTATATTATTATTTTATTTTATCTTAGTTTAGGTTTTTTAATTTGTTTTATTTTTTGGTGTTATTTAGTTTAGGTTTAGGCTTTTAGGTTTTTAAGGTTTAGAGTTTATGGTTTTAGGTATGAGGTTCAAGTTTTTAGGGTTTATGATTTTATTATTTAGGGTTTAGGATTAGGGTTTAGGGTTTAAGATTTAGGGTTTAGGGTTTTGGGTTTTCAGTTTAGGGTTATCTTAGGGATTAAGGTTAGTTTAGTGTTTAGGGTTTAGGGATTAGGGTTTAGGCTTTAGGGTTTAGATCTTTTATGGTTTTGGGTTTAGGGTTAGTTTAGGGTTTAGTGTTTAGGGTTTTAGAGTTGAGGGTTTAGGGTTTAGGGTTAGTTACTTTAGGTTTAGTTTAGGGTTTAGGTTTTGGGTTTTAAGGTTTAGGTTTTTTGATTTAGGGTTTAGAATTTAAGTTTAGAGTTAACTTGAGTTTAATTTAGTTAGGGTTTAGGTTTTAGATTTAGGGTTTAGTTTTGGGGTTAGGATTTAACATTTAGGTTTGAGTTTAGGTTAATTTAGTTTAAAACTTTAAGGTTTAAGGTTTTAGTGTTTAGGGTTTAAGGTTTAGGTTAGTTTAGCATTTAAGGTTTAAGGTTTAGGTTTTAGGGTTTAGGTTTAGGTTAGGTTTAGGTTTAGTTTAGGATTTAGGGTTTTAGGGTTTAGGGTTGTATATTTTGGGTTTAGGGTTAGTTTTAGCTTGTGGTGTGAAGCTTTTCAGTGGATTTAGAGTAAAATAATTAATTTAAGCTAGTTTTAGGTTGTGAGATGGACCTTAAAAAACTTTATATTGCAATGCAAAGCTTATGTCCATCAATTTTCTTTCAAAAAAACATCAAAGTTAACTATAGAACTAAAATGATTCTAATTTGATGAGTTGGTAGACTAAATCAAATTTCTAAAAAAAATGTTTGAGACTAAAATGAATACTTCTAAAATCCATTTGTATCAACATTTGCTTGTATCATAATGTAGATTAGCACATTTGCAAGTCTCTTCTTCATGTATTGATAACATGTTAACCTATTTTTAGCTTGAGCCGACAAATGAATTTTAGAAGGGTCATTAACAACAGCATCTTTCAAAACTATAACCACATTCTCCATTTCTTTTATATTGACAAAAAGGTTATTGAAATAATCTTTATTCCACCAATTATGGCATTATTTAAGTCTTTTTAATTTGAACCACAATCTCATCATCCCAAAATAGAATCATCAGGATGGAGAGGTTCACCCCAGTTACTAGCAACAACATTCAAAAATCTATCATCCATGAACCACATATTTTGAAAGATAAAAGGGAGAAGAGAGTAGGGTTTAGTAACAATAAAGTTCATAGTGATAAGCAAGGGAGAATGGTCCAAAAGGGTTTTGCTTAAGTGCTCCACAGAAGTACTAGGGAGAAGGTTAATCCACAAATGGTTAAAAAAAACTCGATCTAACTTTTGTCAAAGTCTATAATTATTCCTAGTAAACTAAGACCCACTAAAGCTAATATCAGTACGATAACAATCAAGGATTATATTATTAAAATATTCTATTGAAAAAGTTTGAAGCATTACCACCAACCCATTCAGAGAGAAAAAAGATAGTGTTAAAATCCCCACCCACAAACTATGGAGCATCAACAAAAGAAAAGAAACTAAGAAGATCTTCCCAAAGAAGCCGTCTACCATTTCTATTACAAGAAGCATAAATAAATGAACTAAAAAAATACCAATAATCATAAGTAATTTTAACATTCACAGCCTAGGATAAATCATCCAAAATGTTCAGAACTAAAGGACTATTCCAAAAAATCCAAATTCTATTGCTTGAATTAGCAAAAAGATTACCAAAACCAATCATTCTAGTAATAGAAGGAATGTTAGTAGGAACAATAAAGGGTTCCAAGATAGCCAAAAAGGAAATGTTATGAGAACAAATAAAATTTCTAATTATATTTCTAAAATCTCATTCAAATTAAGAAAGAAACCATTTATTTTTGGCGAAGAGATCTAGTTACTTTGGCAAAGTTAGGAAATTTCTTTCTAAAATTGTTTATTTAGTCAAATCAAATCACCATCAAATAGGGATTGTCTAGGGATATGCTTGAAATAAGGTTGCACATTAAAACCACCATTACAGGCCACTTCACCTTCTTCAAAATCATTATTATGTTGCAAAATTATATTAGAAATCAGTTCAACAATAGATGAAGAAGCAAGAGAAGAATTAGAATTGTTTAAAGCACAAGTGCCCAAGTCAGGATTAGAAACTTTATCCTTAGTTTACTCACCAATCAAGCCCTCATGAAGGATCACATTTTCTTCAATTATAGGTGGCAAAGAAGCAGGAATAGAATCATTTGAGATAGAATCATCATCCATAAGTTTAAAAAACATATTATTGTCCATATTATTAGTAATATCGGTGTGATTGATGGATGGGCTCATCACAAAGTCTGCCTCCTTATTAACATGAGTGACATTGAGGAGGCTAATTAGGCAACATTATCGAAATAGTAGTGGGAGGATCAAGGCAATGACCAACGACTTTTGATAAAGGTTATCCATTGGAACAACTTTCTATGGTTTTAATGGCACCTTAAGAATAGGATCAAGTTATTATGCATGGGTTTGGATTTCTTAAGGTGAGGTGTACCAAGCAATCACACCATGACCATGAATTTTCCAATGGGAACAAAAAACACAAAATTCTCAAAATCAACTTTTTGCAAATATCCATAGTTCTCTGACCCTAGCCAAATTTCCTTTAGAAATTTTTTAGTTATATCCAACTCTACTAGAATCCAAGCAACAGATGACCTAGTGTTAGAAGAAGTCACCTGATCAACTTGAAGAGGATGATCGAATAATGCACCCACAGTAAAAAAAATCATGATTAATGAAATGAACATGCAAATTGGGAAGAGAGATCCAAACTAGAACAATAGGAGATTCCTTCTTAATATCAAAATGAGGCATCCATTTCAACAATCTCATCTAACAATTAAAAACAAAATATGAGCATCGAGAGAAAACCTGGGAATAATATAAATTGTTTGAAAGCTGAATAAAGAAATGATGGAAATCAATCAATCCGTCAGAAAAAATACCAGAGAGCTTCAAGCTATGAAAAAAAACAAATAAATATTCTCCAAATTAGGATGACACAAAGCAAATTTACCCAGTAATTTGAATTGAAAGGGTTTCACAAGCCTTTCCATAATCAAATCAGAAAACATTATCATGAGTACACCCTGAAAGGAGGTAGAGATAAGTTTGAGAGACTCAGTAGCACAATTGGCCTTACTAGTAAGAACATCCTTGAAGGATTTTGAAGCTAGCAAAGGGTTTAATCTAGTGACCCCAAGGAGTTAGAAACTTTCACGAGAGCAGCATAAATCTTTGGATTTCTCCATGGGGAAGTAGAGATCACAACCATGATCAACAACAACACATGATAGAGGAAGCCAAAAGCCAAGATAAGCCATCAAAATGGAAAACCAGTTGAAATGTCCACAGGAAAAGTCACAAAGGAGATGCACCTCCATAGGGGAAATAAAATTTGCCATAGCACCCAAAAAATGGAGGAGAGCAAAGATGGGGTTTAAGGTTTAAGATTTATGGTTTAGGGTTTATGGTTTAGGGTTTAAGATTTTGGATTTAATGTTTAGCATTTAGGGTTTAGTATTTATTATTAGTTTAGGGTTTAGGGTTCAAGGTTGTAGCTTTAGGGTTAGTTTTAAGGTTTATAGTTTAGGGCTTAGGATTTAGGGTTTAGGTTTAGGTGAATTTTAGGTTTTAGGTTTAGGTTAGGTATAGGGTTAGTTAGGGTTTAGGGTTTAGGCTTTAGGGTTTAGGGTTTTTAGGGTTTAGGATTTAGGATTTAGGGTTAGTTTAGGGTTTAAGGTTTAGGGTTTATGGTTTAGTGTTCAAGGATTAGGGTTTAGAGTTTAGGTTTAGGGTTAGGGTTAGGGTTAGGGTTTAGGATTTAGAATTTAGGGATTAGGGTTTTTTAGGTTTAGGATTTAGGGTTTAAGGTTAGTTTTATGGTTAAGGGTTTAGGGTTTAGGGTTTAGGATTTAGGGTTTAGCATTTATGGTTTAGGGTTTAGGGCATAGGATTTAGTATTCTTTTTTAAATTAAGTAAACTAGTAGGTTTAGGTTTATTTAGTTTATTTGTTATTTATTTAAGTTTATTTTATTTTTTTATTTTTTATTTAGGTTTATTTTTTATTTTAGTTTATGTTTTTAGTGTAGGTTTACATTTATGTTTATTTTTTTGGTTAGTTTTAATTTAATTTTATTTTTAGGTTTAGGTTTAGGTTTTTATTTTATTTTTTTTAGGTTTAGGTTTTAGGTTTTCATTTTAGGTTTATTTTTAGGTTTATTTTTTAGTTTAGGTTTAGGCTTATTTTAGTTTATTTTAATTTATTTAGTTTAGGGTTTAGGTTTAGTTTATTTTTGGTTTATGTTTCAATTTTATTTCAGTTTATCTAATTTTAATTTTATTTTATTTTGTTTATTTTTTTATTTTAGGTTTAGGTTATTTTTTATTTTAAGGTTTATTTTTTAAGTTTAGGCTTTTATTTGCTTTTTAATTTATTTTATTTTAGGCTTATTTTATTTTTATTTTTATTTAGTTTTTATTTTATTTAGGTTTTTTATTCTTAGATTTATTTTATTTTTTAGTTTAGTTTAGGTTTTTATTTATTTATTTAGTTTATTTCTACTAGCTTATTTCATTTTATTTTTAGGTTTAAGTTTAAGTTTTAGTTTAGGTTTTAATTGAATTTAATTATTTTATTTTATCTAAGTTTAGGTTTTTCAATTTATTTTATTTTTAGATTTTATTTACTTTAGGTTTTTAGGGTTTAGAGTTTATGGTTTTAGGTATGAGGTTTAGGGTTTTAGGGTTTATGATTTTATTATTTAGGGTTTAGGGTTAGGGTTTAGGGTTTAGGGTTTTGGTTTTAGTGTTTAGGATTTAAGGTTTAGGGTTTTGGGTTTTGGGTTGTGGTTTAGGGTTAACAGGTTTAGTTAGTTTAAGGTTTAGGATTAGGTTTAGCGTTAGTTTAGAACTTTTATAGTTTAGTTTAGTTAGCTTTAGTGTTTATGTTTAAGTTTTAAGTTTAGGGTTTAGTTAAGTTAGGGTTTAAGTTTAGGTTTAGGTTTAAGTTTAGGATTTTTTAGGTTTAGGGTTTAAGTTTAAGTTAAAGGTTGATGATTAGTTTAGGGGTTAAGGTTTAAACTTTAAACTTTAGGATTTTAAGGTTTTAATTTTAGGGTTTAACATTTAGGATTTATAGTTGCTTATAGTTTAAGTTAGGAGTTTAAGTTTAGGGTTAGTTTATGGCAAACTTTAAGTATAGGGTTTTCATGTTTAAGGTTGAGGTTTAAGGTTAGATTTAGGTTTAAGTTTAAGTTTAGGAGTTTAGTGTTTATAGTTATAGTTATGGTTTAAGGTTTAGGGTTAAGGGTTTAGGGTTTAGGGTTTTAGGTTTTTTGGTTGTACATTTAGGGTAGTAGGTTTAGGGTTTATGGTTAGTTTTAGGTTTAGGATTTAAGGTTTATGGTTTAGGGTTTAAGGTTTTAGGGTTTAGGGTTTCAAGTTTAGGATTGTAGGTTTAGGGTTTAGGGTTTTAGGTTTAGGGTTTTAGGTTAAGGGTTTAGGTTTTAGGGTTAGTTTCAGGGTTTAGAATTTAGGGTTAGGGATTTTATTTATTTATTATATTTTATTTTTTGATTTAATTTTTTTATTTAGGGTTTAGGATTTAAGTTTTTTTAGGGTTTAGGGTTAGTTTTACTATTTAGGGTTTAGGTTTTAGAGTTTAGGATTTAGGGTTTAGAGTTTAGGATTTAAGGTTTAGGGTTTATGATTCAATGTTTAAGGTTTTTAAAAAAAATTAAGTAAATCGATAAGTTTAGGTTTATTTACTTTTTGTATTTTATTTTCTATTTATTTTACTTTATTTTTTTTATTTTTAGGTTTAGGTTTAGGTTTTTATTTTTTATTTTTTAGGTTTAAGTTTTAAGGTTTCATTTTAGGTTTAGTTTTAGGTTTTATTTTTTAGATTAGGTTTAGATTTATTTTTAGGTTATTTTATTTTATTTAGTTTAGGGTTTCGGTTAAGTTTATTTTAGGTTTACATTTAGGTTTTATATATTTAGGTTTAGTTTTATTTTATAGTAATTAATTTTTATTTTAGGTTTCCATTTTTTTTTAGTTTAGGGTTTTTTTTATTTTAAGGTTTAATTTTTTAGGGTTAGGTTTTTATTCTGCTTTAAGATTATTTTATTTTATATTTATTTTATTTTTATTTTACATTTAGTTTTTATTTTATTTAGGTTTTTTATTCTTAGATTTATTTTTTTTAGTTTAGTTTAAGTTTTTATTTATTTTATTTTATTTTATTTCTACTAGTTTATTTTATTTTATTTTTAGGTTTAGGTTTTAATTTTATTTTATTATTTTAATTTATCTAGGTCTAAGTTTAGGTTTTTAGGTTTTTTGTGTTTAGGTTTCATGGTTTTAGGTATAAGGTTTAGTGTTTTAGGATTTATGATTTTATGGCTTAGGGTTTAGGGTTAGGGTTTAGGGTTTACAGTTTAGGGTTATTGTTTAGGATTTAGGGTTTAGGGTTTTTAGAGTTTAGGGTTTAGGGGTAGCTTAGGGTTTGGGTTAGTTTTGAGTTTTGGGTTTAGGTATTAGGGTTTAGGCTTTAGGGTTTAGGGATTTTAATATTTAGGGTTTAGGGTTAGTTTAGAGTTTAGGGTTTAGGGTTTTAGAGTTTAGGCTTTAGGGTTTAGTGTTTAGAGTTAGTTCAAGTTTAAGTTTAAGTTTTAGGTTTAGGTTTAGGTTTATAGTTTAAAGGTTAACAGGTTTAAGTTAGTTTAAGGTTTACTTAAGGTTTAAGGTTAGTTTAGGGTTTAGGTTTTAGGTTTAGGATTGTTTAGATGGTTTAGTTTTAGGTTTTAGGTTCAAGTTTAGGGTTTAGGTTCATTTAGATTTAAAATTTAAGTTTAAAGTTTAGTTAGTTTAGTGATTTAACTTTAGGTTTAGAACTTTTCATTTAGTTTAGGTTGATTTAGGTTTAAGTTTAGAGTTTATAGTTAGTTAGTATAAGGTAGGAGTTTAGGTTTAGTTTTAGTTATTGGATTTAGAGTTTAGTTTAGGGTTTAGTTTTAGTTTAGGTTTTAGTGTTTGTGGTTATATGTTTAGGGTAGTAGGTTTAGGGTTAGGTTTAGGGTTAAGGGTTTAGAGTTTAGGGTTTTAAGGTTTAGGGTTTTAGGTTTAGGGTTGTAGGTTTTGGTTTTAAGGTTATTTTAGTGTTTAGGGTCTAGGGTTAGGGTTTTTTTATTTTTTTTTTATTTTTTTATTTTATTTTTTTAGTTAGGTTTTAGGGTTTAGGGCTTTTTATAGTTTATAGTTTAGAGTTTCAGGTTTATGGTTAGTTTAGGGTTTAGGTTTTAGGGTTTACTATTTAAGGTTTAATGTTAGGGTAGTTTACTGATTTAGTTTTATGGTGTTTAGGTTAGTTTAGGGTTTAGGTTTAGTTTAGTATTAGTTTAAACTTTAGATTTAGCTTTAATGTTTAAGTTTAGTTAGTTTAGGTTTAGGTTTTAGAGTTTCTTTAGGTTTAGAGTTTGGGTTAGGTTCAACATTTAAGTTTAGGTTTTAGGTTTAGGTTTATAGTTTAGGTTTTAGGGTTTAGATAGTTTAGGTTAACAGGTTTAGGTTTAGTTAGTTAGGTTTAGTTTTAGGTTTATAGTTTATAGTATAGGATTTTAGGTTTTAGTTTAGGTTTAAGTTTAGGTTCATTTAATTTAAGATTTAGAGTTTAAGGTTGGATTTAGTGTTTAGCTTTAGGTTTAGTTTAGTGTTTAGGTTTAGGTTTAAGTTTAGGGTTTATAGTTAGGTTAAGTTTAGATTAGTTTAGGTTTAGGATTTTTTAGTTTTAGGTTAGTTAGTTTAAGGTTTAGTTTATATAGTTAAGTTAGGTTAAATTTAGGTTTAGGTTTAGGAGTTTTTGATTTAGGTTAGATTTAGTTTGAGTTTAGGGTTTAGTATAGGTTTAGTGTTTATAGTTGTAGTTTAGGTTTAGGGTTTAGGGTTTAGTTTTAGGTTTAGGTTTAAGGTTTAGGGTTTAGGTTTAGTTTAGGTTAGTTTTAGGTTTAGTTTAGCGTTAGGTTTTATTTTTTTATTTTTGATTTAATTTTAGTTAGTTTAGGGTTTAGGTTTTAAGGTTTAAGGTTTAGAGTTTGAGTTTGTGTAGTTAGTTTTAGGGTTTAGGGTTTAGGATTTAGGTTTAGGATTTAGGGTTTAGGATTTAGGATTTAGGTTCTGATTAGGTTTAGGGTTTTATTTAAGTCTAGTAGGTTTAGGTTTATTTCGTTTATTAAGATTATTTTTGTTTATTTTACTTTATTTTATTATTTATTTTTAGGTTTAGGCTTTGGTTAATTTTTTATTTTTCTAGGTTCAGGTTTTAGGTTTTCATTTTAAGTTTCTTTTTAGGTTTTATTTTTTGGTTTAGGTTTAGGTTAATTTTTAGTTTATTTTATTTTATTTAGTTTAGGGTTTAGGTTTAGTTTAATTTAGGTTAATGTTTAGGTTTTATTTATTTTAGTTTATTTTTATTTTGTTTTATTTATTTTTTTATTTTAGGTTTAGGGTTTTTTTATTTTAAGGTTTATCTTTTAGGTTTAAGTTTTTATTTAATTATTATTTTATTTATTTTAAGTTTAGTTTTTATTTTATTTAAGTATTTTATTTTTAAATTTATTTTATTTTTATTTTAGTTTAGGTTTTTATTTATTTTATTTTAGTTTATTTCTACTAGTTTATTTTATTTTATTTTTAGGTTTAGGTTTAAGTTTTAGTTTAGGTTTTAATTTGATTTCATTATTTTATTTTATCCAGGTTTAGGTTTTATTTAGTTTAGGTTTATGTTTTTAGGTTTTTAGGTTTTTAGGGTTTTAGGATTTGGGTTTTACGTATAAGGTTTTGGGTTTTAGGGTTTATGGTGTTATGATTTAGGTTTTAGGGTTAGAGTTTACGGTTTAGAGTTTAGGGTTTAGTTTTTAGGATTTAGGGTTTAGGGTTTATAGGGTTTAGGGTTTAAGGTTTAGAGTTATCATAGGGTTTAGGGTTAGTTTAGGGTTTAGGCTTTAGGCTTTAGGTTTAAGGGCTTTTAGGGTTTAGGGTTTAGGGTTAGTTTAGAGTTTAGTATTTAGGGTTTTAGAGTTTAGGGTTTAGGGTTTACGGTTTATGATTTAAGGTTTAGGGTTTAGGGTTTAGGATTAGTTTATGGTTTTCTTAGGGTTTAGGGTTAGTTTAGGGTTTTGTCTTTAGTCTTTATGATTTTAATGGTTTAGGGTTTTCATGGTTAAGGTTTAGGGTTTAGGCTTAGTTTAGGGTTTTCATGGTTAAGGTTTAGGGTTTAGGCTTAGTTTAGGGTTTGAAATTTAATGTTTATTATTTGGTTAGTTTAAGGTTTACTTTGGGGTTTAGTTTTAGTTTAGGGTTTAGGTTAGTTTTATGGTGTAAGTTTAGGTTTAAATTTTAGTTTAGGTTAGTTAGTTTAAGGTTTAGTTTTAGGGTTTAGGGTTGTGGTTTAGTTTTAGGTTTAGGAGTTTAAGTTTAAGATTTAGTGTTTTAGGGTTTAGGGTTTCGAGTTTAGGGTTGTAGGTTTAGGGTTTAGGGTTAGGGTTCTTTTAATTTTATTTTTTATTTTTTATTTTTATTTATTTTTATTTAGGATTTAGGGTTTAGGCTTTTTTGGGTTTAGGGTTTAGGGTTAGTTTTAGGGTTTAGGGTTTAGGGTTTCGGATTTAGGGTTTAGGGTTTAGGGTTTGGGGTTTAAGGTTTAGTGTTTAGAGTTTTTTTAAAAAATAAATTAAGTAAACGAGGAGGTTTAGGTTTATTTAGTTTTTGTAGTTTATTTTTTATTTATTTTATTATTTATTTTTATTTAGTTTAGTTTATTTATTTTAGGTTTATTTATTTAGTTTAGGTTTTTGATTTTAGTATATTTTTTAGGTTTAAGTTTAGGTTTATGTTTATTTTTTAATTTAGTTTTATTTTTATTTTATTTTTTAGGTTTAGATTTTTTTTAATTTTAGGTTTACGTTTAGGTTTTTATTTTAATCTAAGCCTTAGGTTTTGTGGTTTTATCTTTAGTATTCATTTAGTTTAGGCTCTAAGTTTATTTTTAGTTTAGTTTATTTTATTTAGCTTTAGTTTACATTTAGGTTTAGTTTATCTTGTTTAGGTTTATGTTTTATTTAATTTAATTTAGTTTATTTTAAAGTGTAGGTTTAGGTTTATTTCATTTTTATTAATGGTTTAGGTTTTTTTTTAGTTTAGGGTTTAGGTTTTATTTTTATTTTTTTAGTTTAGGGTTTAGGGTTTTTGGTTTTTTTTTTAACAAAGAAAAAATTCAGATACAAAATTTCTTCTGTTCGATTTCATCAACCAAGTAACACACCAAGTTTTCTAAGACACGAGTGACGACATAGATAAAAAATTAGCACACATAGAGCAAATTGAAAACCCTAGATAACTAGAACTGTCTCTTCTGTAAAGACATAGATCCGTACGCAATAGATTGAATCGATCGTTCTTTAATTTCTCCAATTCCCATCAGAACCAGCCTGACCTCTCGACTAGCGGGATCAACCATCATATCCCTGATATCTCCCTCTGCCATCAACACAACTTTAACCTCATTCGCTCCTCCCGCCTCCATAACCATCACTGCTCTGACCACCACCTCCATATCCACCAGCACCTCCAGATCCCCTACCACCACTAGGATAATCGTCACCTCTGCCTTCACCTCCACCGCTAGATCTAGACTGAGCTTGGTTGAAGGTGATTTTCTTGCCTTCAAGGTTTTGCCAATTCTTAGGGTTTAGGTTTAGGTTTAAGTTTTTTAGGTTTTAGGGTTTAGGTTTATTTTTTAATTTATTTAGTAACTTTAGATTTAGGTTTAGGGTTTAGGATTTTGGGTTTAAGTTTAGGTTACGGTTTAGGGTTTAGGGTTTAGGGTTTAGGGTAGGGGTTTAGGGTTAGGGTTTAGGGTTTAGGGTTTAGGGTTTAGGGTTTAGGGTTTAGGGTTTAGTGTTTAGGGTTTTGGGTTTATTATTTTTTAGGGTTTAGCATTTAAGGTTTAGGGTTAAGGGTTTAGAGTTTTAGGTTTAGGGTTTAGGGTTTTTGTTTATTTTAGGGTTTAAGGTCTAAGATTAGTTTTAAGGTTCTTTTCAGAAAATTAAGTAAACCTGTAGGTTAAAGTTTATTTAGTTTATTTAGTTTATTTTTTATTTATTTTAGTTTATTTTATTTTTATTTTATTTAGGTTTATTTATATTTTAGTTTAACTTTTTTATTTTAGTTTTTTTCTTGGTTTAGGTTTAGGTTTTTATTTATTTTTCAGTTCAGTTTTATTTTTATTTCATTTTTTAGGTTTAGGTTTTATTTTTTATTTTTAACATTTAGGTTCAAGTTTTTATTTTATTTTTTTGGTTTAGGTTTTAAGTTTTTATTTTAAGATTATTTTTAGGTTTTCTTTTTTAGTTTAGGGTTTAGGTTTGGATTATTTTAGTTTTAGGTTTAGGTTTTACTTATTTTAGTTTAGTTTGTCATAGTTTAGGTTTTAGGTTATATTATTTTGTTTGTTTCAGGTTTTAGTTTTCTTTTTAGTTTAGGGTTTAAGTTTTTTTTTTAGGTTTAATTTATTTTAATTTATTTTTATGTTTCATTTAGTTTTTATTTTATTTTGGTTTTTTATTTTTAGGTTAACTTTATTTTTTTAGTTTAGTTGACATTTTTATTAATTTTATTTTAGTTTAATTTTTATTTTTATTTTATTTTATTTTATTTTTAAGTTTAGGTTTAGGTTTTAATTTAGGCTTTTATTTTATTTTATTATTTTATTTAATTTAGGTTTAGGTATTTTTATTTATTTTATTTTTAAGTTTTATTTAGTTTAGGTTTAAGTTTTTAGGTTTTTAAGGTTTAGGGTTTAGGGTTTAGGTTTTTAGGTTTTTAGGGTTTGGGATTTAGGGTTTACGGTTTAGGGTTATAGATTTTATGATTTAGGGTTTAAAGTTTAGAGTTTAAGGGTTTTAGGGTTTAGGGTTGTAGGTTTAAGGTTTAGGGTTTAGGGTTGTAGGTTTAGGCTTTTAGGGTTTAGGGTCTAAGGATTTAGAGTTTAAGGTTTAGGGTTTAGGGTTTAGGGTTTTAGAGTTTAAGGTTAAGCATTTAGGATCGTAGGTTTAGGGGTTAGGGTTTTGGGTTTTGGGTTAGTTTTAGGGTTTAGGGCTTTAGGGTTTAAGGTTAAGCATTTAGGATTGTAGGTTTAAGGGTTAGGTGTTAGGGTTTTAGGTTAGTTTTAGGGTTTGGGGTTTTGGGTAATGAGTTTTTTTATTTTTTATTTATTTTAAATAAAGTAAACTCGTAGGTTTATGTTTATTTAGTTCATTTTTTTATATTTTTAGTTTTAGTTTAAGGTTTTAGTTTAGGCATTTATTTTATTTTATTTTATTATTTTATTTACATTTATGTTTTTTTATCTATTTTATTTGTAAGTTTTATTTAATCTAGGTTTACATTTTTAGGTTTCTAAAGTTCAAGGTTTAGAGTTTATTGTTTATGGTTTAGGTTTTTAGAGTTTAGGGTTTAGGGTTAGAGTTTAAGGTTTCTGATTTAGAGTTTAGTGTTTAGGCTTTAGGGTTTATGGTTTTTAGGGTTTAGGGTTTTAAGGGTTTAGGGTTTAGGGTTTAGGGTTTTGGGTTATAAGTTTAGTGTTGTTGGTATAGGGTTTAGGGTTTAGGGTTAATTTTAGAGTTTAGGGTTTAGGGTTTAGTGTTTAGGGTTTTGGATTTAAGGTTTAACGTATTTTTTAAAAAATTAAGTAAACCATTAGGTTTTGGTTTATTTAGTATATTTAGTTTATTTTTATTTATTAGGGTTTAGGGTTTAGGGTCTAAGTTTTAGAGTTTAGGGTTTAGGGTTTAGGGTTTAAGGTTTAGGGTTTTGAATTTTTTAGGGTTTAGGGTTTAAGTTTAGGTTTTCAATTTAGGGTTTAGGTTTTAGTTTAGGGTTTATGGTTTATGGTTTTTTTTAAATGGGAATAAATTAAGACTCAACATTTCTTCTTTTTCATTTCATCAACCAAGTAACACACTAAGTTTTCTATAAGACAAATGACAACATAGTTAAAAAATGAGGACGCAAAGAGCAAATCAAAAACATTATATAACTAGAACCATCTCTACTGTAAAGACACAATTCCATAAGCAGCAGATCGGATCGATCATTCTTCAGCTTCTCTAATTTCCATTAGAGCAACCCCGGCCTCTGGAGTAGCAGGATCCACCATAATATCCCCGATCAACCCCGGCCTCTGGAGTAGCGGGATCCACCATAATATCCCCGATCTCTCCCTCTGCCACCAACAAGGATGTAACCTCCATCGCTCCTCCTACTTCCATAAACACCACTACTCTAACCACTGCCTCCATATCCACCAGCACCTCAAGATCTCCCACCACACTATGATAGCAGCTGCCTCCGCCTTCGCCTCCACCACCAGAGCTATAGTGAACCTAGTTGACGATGATGTTCCTACCGTAAAGGTTCTGCCCATTCTTAAGGTTTAGGTTTAGGTTTAAGTTTATGAGGTTTTGGGATTTAGGTTTATTTTTTAATTTATTTAGCTACTTTAGATTTTGGTTTAGGGTTTAGTGCCTTTTAGGGTTTAGGGTTTAGCATTTAGGGATGTAGGTTTAGGGTTTAAGGTTTTGGATTTAGGGTTTAAGGGTTTTTTTAAAAAATTAAGTAAATGGTAGGTTTAGGTTTTTTCATTTTATTTAAATGAATTTTAATTTATTTTAGTTTATTTTATTTTTTATTTTTATTTATTTTAATTTATTTATTTTAGGTTTATTTTTTTTAGTTTAGGGTTTTTATTTTAGTTTATTTTTTAAGCTTAGGTTTAGGTTTAGGTTTATTTTTTTGTTGAGTTTTATTATATTTTATTTTTTAGGTTTAGGTTTTTATTTTAGGTTTTACTTTTTAGTTTAGGTTTAGGTTTATTTTTAGTTTATTTTATTTTATTAAATTTAAGTTTAAGTTTATGTTTAGTTTTTTTTAGGTTTAGGTTTATGTTTTATTTATTTTAGTTTAATTTATTTTAGTTTTGGTTTAAGTTTATTTTATTTATATTTTTAGTTTATTTTTTTTTATAGTTTAGGGTTTAGGTTTTATTTTTTATTTATTCTTAGGTCAATTTTTTTAGGTTTATGTTTTTATTTAGTTTTTATTTTATTTTTTTAGGTTTACTTTATTTATATTTTACGCTTAGTTATTATTTTATTTAGGTTTTTTTTTCCTTAGGTTTATTTTATTTTTGGTTTAGTTTGGGTTTTTATTTATTTATATTTAGTTTATTTTTACTTTTTTATTTAATTTTATTTGTAGGTTTAGGTTTTGGTTTTAGATTAGGTTTTTATATTATTTTTTATTATTTTATTTAGGTTTAGGTTTTTTTAGTTATTTTATTTTAAAGTTTTATTTAGTTTAGGTTTAGGTTTTTAGGTTTCTAGTGTTTAGGGTTTAGGGTTTAGGATTTAGGATTTTATGGCTTAGGGTTTAGGGTTACAGTTTAGGGTTTAGGGATTAAAGTTTAGGGTTAGCTTAGGGTTTAAGGTTAGTTTGGGGTTTGGAATAGAGGGTTTAGGTTTTAGGCTTTAGGGTTTCAAATTTTTATTATTTAGGGTTTATGGTTTAGGGTTAGGGTAAAGGATTTGGGTTTAGGGTTTGGGGTTTAGGTTTAGGGTTTGGGGTTTAGGGTTTAGAGTTTAAGGTTAGGGTTTAGGGTTTAGGGTTTTAAGGTTTATGTTTTTATGGTTTAGGGTTTAGGGTTTAGGGTTTTTAGGGTTTAGTGTTTAGGGTTTAGGGTTTATGGTTAGCTAAGTGTTTAGGTTGTTTAGGTTTTTTTAGGGTTTAAGTTTAGCGTTAGTTTAAATTTAGGTTTATTATTTTAGTTCACAGTTTAGGGTTTAGTGTTTTAGTTGGTTTAGGTTTTAAGGTTTAGTGTTTAGGGTTTCAGATTTAGGGTTTAGGGTTTAGTGTAAGTTTAGGATTTACGGTTTAGGGTTCACGGTTATCGATTTAGGGTTTAGGGTTTAGGGTTTAGGGTTTAGAGTTTAAGGTTTAGAGTTTAGTAGGTTTAGCTTTATTGAATTTATTTAGTATATTATTTATTTAATTAGTTTATTTTTTATTTTTTTATTTTTGTTATTGTTTATATTTAGTTTAGGTTTATTTAGTTTAGTTTATTATTTTGGTTTAGGTTTTTGTTAATTTTTTTAGTTTAGTTTTATTTTTATTTTATTTTTTTGTTTAAGTTTTATTTTTTATTTTTAGGTTTAGATTTAAATTTTTATTTTATTTTTTTATGTTTAAGTTTTAGGTTTTTAGTCAAGGTTTATTTTTAGGTTTTACTTTTTAGTTTAGGGTTAGGTTTATTTCTAGTTTATTTTATTTTATTTAGTTTAAGGTTTAGATTTAATTTACTTTAGGTCTAGGGTTAGGTTTTATTTATTTTAGTTAAGGTTTAAGTTTATTTTATATATTTTAGGTTTAGCTTTTTATGTTTAGTTTAAGGTTTAGGTTTTATGTTTTATTTTTTTTTAGGTTTATTTTTTAGCTAAAGGTTTTTATTTAGTTTTTATTTTATTTTATTTTAGGTTTATTTTATTTTTATTTTCTATTTGGGTTTTAATTTTTTAGCTTTATTATATTTTTTAGTTTAGTTTATCTTTTTATTTATTTTATTTTAGTTTAGTTTTTATTTATTATTATTATTTTTTATTTATGTTTAGGTTTAGGTTTCAGTTTAGATTTTTATTTTATTTTATTCCATTTATTTTATTTTATTTTTTTGTTTTATTTAGTTTTAAGTTTTTTTATTTATTTTATTTTTTAGTTTTATTTAGTTTAGGTTTCGATTTTTAAGTTTTTATGGTTTGGGGTTTAGGGTTTGGGGTTTAGGATTTAGGGTTTATGGTTGTAGGTTTTATTGTTTAGGGTTTTATAGTTTAGGGTTAAAGGTTTAGGGTTTAGGGTCTTAGGGTTTTTGGATTAGGGTTTAGGGTTGTAGGTTTATGGGTTTGGGTTAGTTTTAGGGTTTAGGGCTTAGGGTCAGGGTTTTTTTATTTTTTATTTTTTTTTCTATTTAGGGTTTGTTGGTTAGGGTTTACATTTTAAGGCTTAGGGTTGTATGTTTAGGGTTAGGTTTAGGGTTTAGGGTTTAGGGTTTAGGGTTTAGGGATTTGGATGTAGGGTTTAGGGTTTAGGGTTTTTCTTAATAGGTTATGGTTTATTTACTTTATTTAGTTTATTTTATTTTAATTTTTATTTAGGTATTTTTTTATTTTTATTCGTTTAATTTATTTATTTTAGGTTTATTTATTTTAGTTTAGGTTTTTTATTTTAGTTTATTTTTTAGGTTTAGGTTTATTTTCTAGTTCTGTATTATTTTTATTTTATTTTTTTGGTTTAGGTTTTATTTTTTATTTTGATGTTTAGGTTTAGGTTTTTATTATAATTTTTTGGTTTAGGTTTTAGATTTTTACTTTCGGTTTATTTTTAAGTTTTAATTTTTAATTTAGGTTTAGGTTTACTTTTAGTGTATTTTATTTTATTTAGTTTTGGGTTTATGTTTAGTATATTTTAGGTTTACGTTTATGTTTTATTTAGTATAGGCTTAGGTTTTTAAGTTTTTAAGGTTTAGGGTTTGGGGCTTAGGGTTTAAGGTTTAGGGTTTAAGGTTTAGGGTTTGGGGTTTAGGGTTTAAGGTTTAATGTTATAGGTTTTAGGATTTAGGGTTTAGGGTTTAGTGTTTAGGATTTAGGATTTAAGGATTTAGGGAGGCTTTATGTTTAGGGCTTAGGGTTTTAGGGTTTAGGGTTAGAGTTTTTTTATTTTCTTATTTTGTTTGTTCTTATATTTTTTAAAATTAAGTAAACTGGTAAGTTTAGGTTTATTTTGTTTATTTTTTTATTTTATTCTTATCTAGGTTTATTTTTATTTTTATTTAGTTTAGTTTCTTTATTTTATGTTTATTTATTTTAGTTTAGGATTTTTTAGTTTAGTTTATTTTTTAGGTTTAGATTTTGGTTAAGGTTTGTTATTTAGTTTGTTTTATTTTTATTTTATTTATTAGGTTTAGGGTTTTTTTTAGTTCTAGGTTTAGGTTTTTATTTTATTTTTTTAGGTTTTGGTTTTAGGTTTTCATTTTAGGTTTATTTTTTAGGTTTTATTTTTTAGTTTAGGTTTATGTTTATTTTAGTTTATTTTATTATATTTAGTTTAGGTTTAGGTTTAGATTATTTTAGGTTTAGGTTTAGGTTATATTTATTTTAGTTTATTTTATTTTAGCTTATGTTTAGGTTTATTTTATTTTATTTATTTTTTTTTATTATAGGTTTAGGTTTTTATTTTAGTTTAGGGTTTAGATTTTAGTATTTATTTATTTTTAAGTTTCATTTTGAGATTTATTTTCTAGGTTTAGGTTTTTATTTTATTTTAATTTAGGTTTATTTTATTTTTATTTTATGTTTCATTTTTATTTTATTTAGCTTTTTTATCCTTAAGTTTATTTTGTTTTTTAGTTTAGTTAAGATTTTTATTTATTTTATGTTAGTTTTTATTTTATTTTATTTGAAGGTTTTGGGTCAAGTTTTAGTTTAGGCTTTTATTTTTTTTGTTTTCTTATTTAGGTTTAGGTTTGTTTATTATTTAATTTTTAGGTTTTATAAAGTTTAGGTTTAAGTTTTTAGGATTTTAGGATTTAAGGTTTAGAGTTTAGGGTTTCGGGTTTAAGGTTTAAGGGTTTATGGTTTTATGGTTTAGGGTTTAGGGTTAGGGTTTAGGGTTTAAGGTTTAGCGTTTAGGGTTTAGGGTTTAGGGTTAGCTTACGGTTTAGGGTTATATTAGGGGTTAAGGTTTAGGCTTTAGGCTTTAGGGTTTTGGGTTTTTAAGATTTAGGATTTAGAGCTTAGGGTTTAAGGTTAGTTTAGGGTTTAGGGTTTAGGCTTTTCGTGTTTAAGGTTTTAGTGTTTAGGGTTTAGAGTTAGGGTTAGGGTTTAAAATTTACGGTTTAGGGTTTAGGGTTTAGGGTTTAGGATTTAGGGTTTACGATTTAGGGTTTAGGGTTGTTTTAGGTTTAGGTTTAGGTTTAGGTAAAGTTGTATGTGTTTGGTTTAGGGTTGGTTTTAGGTTTTAAGGTTTAGGATTTAGTGTTTAGGGTTTAGGGTTTAGGATTTAGTGTTTAAAGGGTTTAGGGATAAGGGTATTTTTTTAAAAATTAAGTAACTGGCATGTTTAGGTTTATTTGATTTATTTAGTTTATTTTATATGTTTATTTAGGTTTATTTTTTATTTTTATTTAGTTTAGTTTATTTATTTTATGTTTATTTATTTTAGTTTAGGTTTTGTATTTTAGTTTATTTTTTAGGTTCAGGTTTAGGTTTAGATTTATGTTTAATTTTTAGTTTAGTTTTATTTTTATTTTCTATTTTAGTTTAGTTTTAAGCTTTTATTTTTGGTTTATGTTTAGGTTTTATTTTTTAGTTTTGATTTAGGTTTATTTTTAGTTTATTTTATTTTATTTTATTTAGGGTTTAGGTTTAGTTTATTTTAGGTTTAGGTTTAGGTTTTATTTATTTTAGTTTAGTTTATTTTAGTTTAGGTTTAGGTTTATTTTATTTTATTTATTTTAGGTTTAGGTTTTTTTTTAGTTAGGGTTTAGATTTTATTTTCAGGCTTTCTAGTTTAGGGTTTAGGGTATAGGGTTTCAGGTTTAATGTTTTTTGGTTTTGGTTTAGGTTTAGGGTTCTGATTAAGATTTAGGGTTTAGGCTTTAGGCTTTGGTTTTTAGGCTTGAGGGTTTAGAGTTTTTAGGGTTTAGGGTTTAAGGTTTAGGGTTTAGGGTTAGCTTAGGGTTTAGGATTTAGGCTTTAGGGTTTAAGTTTTTTAGGGTTTAGGGTTTAGGGTTTCGGCTTAGTTAACATTTTAAGGTTTAGGGTTAGTTTAGTTTTTAATTCAGTAAACTGACAGGTTTAGGTTTATTTGGTTTATTTTAAATATTTATTTAGGTCTATTTTTTATTTTTATTTAGTTTAGTTTTTTTATTTTATTTTGATTTTTTATTTTAGTTTATTTTTTAGCTTTAGGTTTCGGTTTAAATTTATTTTTAAGTTTAGTTTTATTTTTATTTTACTTTTTTAGGTTTTGGATTTATTTTTTATTTTTAGGTTTAGGTATAGGTTTTTATTTTATTTTTTTAGGTTTATGTTTTTGGCTTTTATTTTAGGTTTATTTTTAGGCTTGATTTTTTAGTTTCGATTTAGGTTTATTTTTAGTTTATTTTATTTTATATACTTTAGGGTTTAGGTTTAGTTTATTTTAGGTTTAAGTTTAGGTTTTATTTATTTCAGTTTAGTTTATTTTAGATTTAGTTTTGGTTTATTTTATTTTGTTTATTTTAGGTTTAGGTTTCTTTTAGTTTAAAGTTTAGGATTTTTTTTAATTTTATTTTTAGGTTTATTTTTGAGGTTTAGTTTTTTTTTTAGTTTTTATTTTATTTTTATTACATTTATTTTATTTTTATTTTACATTTAGGTTTTATTTTCTTTTTTAGTTTACTTTAGGTTTTTTTTATTTAATTTATATTTTTTATTTTATTTTATCTTTTGGTTTAGGTTTAGGTTTAGGTTTAGGTTTTTATTTAATTTTATTTTTTATTTTTATTTAAGTTTAGATTATTTATTTATTTATTTCCTTTTTTAGGTTTTATTTAGTTTAGGCTTTGGTTTTAGGTTTTTAGGGTTTAGGGTTTAGGGTTTGGGGTTTAAGGTTCAGGGTTTAGGGTTGTATGTTTTGGGTTTAGGGTTTAGGGTGAAGGGTTGAGGGTTTAGGATTTTAGGGTTTATGGTTTATGGTTTAGGGTTGTAGGTTTAGGGTTTAGGGTTTAGGGTTTAGGGTTTAGGGTTTTTAGGGTTTTGGATTTAGGTTTTAGGGTTTAGGTTTTAAGCTTTAATTTAGGGTTTAGGGTTTTTGATCTTTTTTTAATGAAGAACAAATTCAAATTCAACATTTCTTCTTTTCGATTTCATCAACCAAGCAACACACCAAGTTTTCTATGTCACAAACGATGACATAGATAAAAAATGAGCACACATAGAGCAAATTAGAAACCCTAGACAGCTAGAACTGTCTCTACTGTAAAGACACAGTTCCATAAGCAGCATATCAGATTGGCCGTTCTTCAAAAATTTTAGATAGCTAGAACCACCCCGACATCTGGAGTAGCAGGCTTCACCATCGTATCCTTGATCTCTCCCTCCACCACCACCACGGTTGTAACCTTCGTTGCTCCTCCCGCCTGAAAAACCACCACTGCTTTGACCACCACCTCGATATCCACTAGCACCTCCAGATCCCCCACCACCACTACGATAACTGTCGCCTCCACCGCTAGATCTAGACTGAGCCTAGTTGACAGTGATGTTCTTACCATCAAGGTTCTGCCCATTCTTAGGGTTTATGTTTAGGTTTAGGTTAAGGTTTATTAAGGTTTAGGGTTTAGGTTTACTTTTTAATTTATTTAGTTACATTACATTTAGGTTTAGGGTTTATGGTTTAGGTTTTTTTTTTTTTTCTAGGGAAACCCCATGTAAGGGTATTTTATTGCCACAAAAAGAGGGTTACAAGGTCCTTAAAGGGGAAACTCCAAAACTACTGCTCAAAGAGCTACAATCAGCCTAAGGAGTAAATCCTCTATCTAAGTACATCCAAAAGCAAAAGAAAGCATTAAAACAATCAAAAGATACAAGATGATTAACATTATAAGCTAAAGTAAGATTAAAGCCAATGCTCTGGAGGATGTGAGAATGCATGATAATATGGAGCAGACCTGCAAAAGAAGAAGAGAGAATCACCTGCAAAGTTATAATGAGAGAGAGGTTAGAACAATTAAGGTAATACAGACAAAAGGATAAAAGAAAATAATATAATATGAGAATGATAGTAAGGAATTGTGATAGAGAAGGCTCAGGCTCAATCACACCATGTTGGGGCAGATGCAAGTATGAGCATCCAAACTTGAAGGGTTACATCACATGAGCTACCTAACCAAAAGGAGTGAGATCATCACAGACATCATAGCCAACAAAGCGTGGTAGCACCCAATTGTTGATAGTCTTGTGAGCTTTATTACGCAAACCTAAGCAAAATCTTATCTAGAATATATATAGATTGTAATGAGTGAGGATAAGGAATCTCATTCAAGAAAATTATCATCAATATAGTCATCGACATGAGAATACATAAATATAAGAGAGTGAGCCATCTTAGAACCTCATGAAAAGCCATATCCAAGAAAGAAAGCAAACCAGCATATAATCCCTCCACAAGAAAATTGCAAAGGAGACAACTAGCAGAAATCCTGCTAATCAGCCTATAATTAACACCAGCCCAATCATATGGTATATAAATGAAACTTTCAGGGCAGAAAATAACCCAAGAAATAACCCCCTTTTTAATGTTCTGGAGAAAGACAATAGTAAAGGAAGAGAACATAGCACGACACAGGGAAGGACTGCAACCAACAAAGAATAGCACCCAGTAAGGCCAGTTAGAGCAACATCTCCAATAGCAGCATTCAGGGCCAAAATTCAGATAATCCAGCTCAACAAACAACCCAGAGAACAAGACAGTAAAAGGTAGCAACATCCAAGACAGGAAGGAAATAAACTATCCATAATACCACTCTTTCTGAATAGACAGCGCATAAGACTGCACAAACCTATCAGAACTGAGATAGGAATAGAGACAATAGTAGGTAAAGCAAATCGGGAAAAGCAGGAGAACATCAGCCCAGACATAAACAGCACGGGCATTTAGAAAGCCAACCCCAACAGCAAAATAGCTAATGCAACATTGAAACCTGCCATAAGAAAAATCAACAAGTGGATTGAAATGAGTATCAACATTAGAATAAGGAAACAATAGTTAAGACAACAACATCCAAGAAGAAAAAACTCCTCAATCCAAAGAATAGTAGTAGATAACCAAATAAATAGAATAAAAATATCAAAATCATAGAAATCAATAAATCAAATCACAACAATAAAATAGCTTTTTCATGAGGCCCTAAAATTTGACAACCAACAAAGATGAAACCAACAAAACAAAAAGTAGTATATCTTAAGAAACAAACAAAACAGCAAAAACCAGCTAGCTTGCCATAATGCCACTCATCTAGTATAAACAGTGCAATAGATACAAGTTTGACTGAAAAAAGATGTAGAAAATAGCAGCAGAAAAGGTAGATCAATGAGTTTCAATGATAAGCATAAAATGAACCAATAAGGGGGTTCAAAGCAAAGTCTACCAAGCAATCAGCAACTTCAATAGAGACTTGCTGAACAAAATAATCCAAAACCCAGGCGGAAGACAAGTATTAATCCGGATCAACCAAAGAACAGGCGATTAAAACCAACAAGTTGGCCAAGCGTCCACCCATAAACATATATAGATAAAGGAAAGGATAGATAATGAATAGCTCCCACCACAAACCAATCCATAAGTGACATTCAAAGAAATCGATGCGGGATGCTTATTCACCATAATCCAATTACGCTGGGATAATGACAATAATAACCAGTGGGTTGATCAATAACCCAATTATGCATATAAGATAATAAGCCATCCCGTAATAAAAAAGAAGAAATCTGACTATGGGAAACACCGATGAAAACAACAACAATGTGTGATCAAAAATAGCCAGTTGATATTAGTACAAACAGTTGGGAATTCATGGTTCAAGAGACAACCATAAATCTCAAAGATAGCAATATGTAAAGAGGATCCAAATAGCCAATGACTAGTATTGAAAAGAATAACACAATTCCATTCCAGCAAAGAGATATTAGAGTAGACATGGGATATCACAAACAAAAAAACAACAACAATAAGGAAAATTGCAACCAATTGGTACTCAATAGCAGTCCTAAGAGCAAACAGTTCAGTAGCAGGTTGCTTAGTCACATTAAGCCAGTATTGCCAAGGATATTGACAGTAATAACTAGTAGGCATATGGGATAAACCATTGGTTTGATATAGGCAGAACAGAAATATAGTCTTCAGGATTTGCATGACCTCATTAAAGCATGAAGGGTGAAAATAATTGCAGTAAAGACCAACATCATCCCAAATGTTAACAACAAGAGTGAAAACAAAAAGGAGAGTAAACAGAAGAACCAAATGGAGCGGCCAACAAAAAAATCCATTCTGCAGGGAATAGAGAAAACAACCACCAAAAATAGTTAATCTTCAGACAAGAGTAATAAAAGAAGTCGACCAAACACCAATCTCATAAACCTCCGCAGAAAGAATCTCCGGGTTGAATAGCCGAAACAATCTCCATCCAGACAAAAAAATAAACGGCAAAGATGTACAATGCCGAGATTCCACCCAAGATTCGCACAATAATGGTCCGCCATAAGGTGAAGGGAGGTCGCTGAGCACAGCCTACGAAAATAGTCATAGCAGGTGGAAGAAAAGGAGGAAAACCCCCACAATAAGATCTCACCAAAGGAACTCAGCAAAAAATTGATTTCAAAGAGAGCATGCTGAATGAGATCTAGATTCCAAGAAACCAGATAAATATCATCATCAAAGGGCCAAGAAGCCACTTCATGCGGATAAATAAAGTAAAGGATAACTCCAATAGAAGAGAAAGCGTCGATCGCTCATAATTCTTATCGATTAACCGATGCACATCGCTCAACAACAGCCTTTTATCAATGTAAATGCCAAAAATAGAGAGCCTCCAAATGAGAGAGGAGCTATTAAAACACCAAGGCATGAAACAAAGATCCAGACACCAAGTTTTATCAGTGTGAAGCATCCACAAAAGGCAGAAATCCAAAAAGTAAAGAGGCATACAGGTAAAAGACGAATGGACAGAAAACATCAAAAAATTTTTTTTTTATTTTTTATTTTTTTTAAATTTTTTTTTTAAGTTCTGAGATAAGGAAACCCAGAATTGTCCAAGTTAACCAGCTTACATAAATGTTTGGGCAAGGTGTGTTGATCAAAGAAGGTGATATCATTGGATCTAGCACCCAGATTAGCAAGATAGTCAGCACAAGCATTTCCTTCATGCCAAACATGTGTTATGTTAAAATTCAGTTGGGAAAGAAGAGATCTAGTTTGCTTGAGGAGGTAATACAATTCAATGTTGCTTATCTTAGTGGAAGTCAAAAGATCAATCAGAAGAGCAGCATCCACCTCGATCCAAATATTGATCCAGCCATTTTGGAGGCAAATCTCAAGAGCTTTGAAGACTGCCATAAGTTCAGAAAAAGGGACAGTGCAGGAAAATAAGGGATAAGCAAAAGCACATAGGACTATACCCTTAGAATTCCTGAAATGCCACCACACCCGAGCCATTATGAGAGACAGAGCCATTAGTATTGATTTTAATAATATGATCAAGAGGTTTTTTCCAATAGATAATCTTGTCATTTCGACAGTAAGGTTGATCCGGCAAAATTATGCCCAATTTATTGGCCACAAATTTACAGCCTTTGAAATGTTTGTAATGAATGAGATTTGCTTTAAACAAGTCACTAATTTTGTTTTTAGTTCTAGCAATAATCCTCCTATGGTTCATAGGGATCCCACGGTGTTTTGCATCATTTCTATCCATCCATATGAACCAGATAAGAGTGATCACAATGGTAACTTTAAGGTGACCTTTGATAGTATTATCAAAATAAATTTCAAGAAGTTGGTATAAAGTAAGAGAGCCATTGAAATTGATAGTGTTAAAAAGATCATCATACCAAATCCAAAGTTTAGAAGCAATGACCCCATTAACAAAGACATGATTAACATTCTCAATATGAAAATAGCATTGGCATTTAGAGGGTAAATGGAACCCTTTACCCCACAACAAGGAATCAACAGGATAAAATAAAATTGCATATGTAAACGAGTAAGAAATAGGGATATTATTATTCCAAAGTTTAGAGAATACATACTAAGAATCATGAAGAGTATCTTTAATGTGGAGCCACACATTTTTAAGGTTGAAATCACCATTGTGAGAGAGCTTAAAGAGAATATGATCTTGATTTTGAGGAGTGATAGGAATAGTAGTAACCATATTCAAGAAAGTAAGAGGGATAAAATCAGCAAGCTTATTATTGTTCCACTTATTGTTACGCCAAAAAGAGTTTACTCTAATAGCGGAAGTGGAGTGGGTATGGAGTAAGCCATCCATGGAACCACAACCACTCCAGTTATCTTGCCAAAACAAAGAGGTACCAGAGTTGATGCCCCAAAAAATTAGGGATTGATCCCATTTTTTGAGTTTTTCCACAGAGTCGCCCAACTTAAAGGGACAAGTGAGGGGATGCTTACCTTTATTTAGCATTCATGAAATTAGCCCACGTGATTACTCCTAAAATTCCACCAGAGTTTATAGGAAAAGGCATTGATAGCTTCTTTAATGGATTTACAACCAAGACCACCTTCGTCAAAAGTGCCACAACTTTTAAACCAAGAGGTCCAGTGCATTTTTTTAGAAGCGGTATTGGAGCCCCAGAAAAATTTATTTAAGAGACGCTCTATTCTGTTGATGCTAGAGATGGTCGGCACAATGGTTTGGATAAGATATAAAGGCATGGAATTAAGAGTGCTCTTGATCAAGGTTAGCCTACCACCAAAAGAGAGTAAGTGAAATTCCCAAACCGAAATTTTATTAGAAATTTTTTGAATAAGATCATCAAAAAGGTGAGATCTTTTCTGGCCTTTAAAAAGTGGAGCACCGAGGTAATTAATGGGAAATTGACTTTGCTTAAAATTAGTAATTCTAGAGATTTGATTCAATCTATTGAGAGGAATCTTCGCTGAGGGAATAAAATAGCATTTTTTTATCATTAAGGAAGAGACCACTAACTTTGCCAAAATCATTTAAGAGATTCTTAATATTTTTGACATGTTGAAGGGAGGCATTACAGAAGATTATAAAATCATCTGCAAAGCTAAGATGAGAAATAGGGAAACCACCATGAGTTCTAAAAGCCATGTTAGGTTTTTTGATGAAAAGGTCATTGAGGCTTCAAAAGATATTCGAAAGAATGATAAAAAAGAGAAGGAGGGGTCGCTTGATGCAAACCATGGCTCGAAGAAAAGAAATCAAGGGACTCACCATTTAAGATGACAGAGAACCAGATGTTAGTGATACAACTTTTGATAATCCAGATAAAATGATCAGAGAAACCAAACAAATGCAAGATTTGGAAAAGGAAATCCCACGAGAGGTTGTCAAAGGCTTTAGAGATGTCCAGTTTGAAGAGCATATTACCTCCTCGAAGAAATATCAATGTCATGAACCGCCTGAGCAGGAGAATATTATCGATATATGGCTCTATTTTTAACAAAACCAGTTTGGTTAGGGGAGATGATTTTATGAAGGGGGACTAATTTAATTAGTTTAGCAATGAGTTTTGGAAAAAGGTACAAAGACTAATAGGTCTAAAGTCACCCCAGGATTCAGTATTGATGGTTTTAAGAATAAGGACAATAGAAGTACCGGAAAATATCTAGAATAGAGCCACAAAGAAATCAATAACAACATTAACAAGATCGGATTTAATAAAAGGCCAACAATGTTGAAAGAAATGAGTCGTGAAGCCATCAGGACCAACAACGGAGTCATTGTTTATGCTATTGAGAGTACTACTAATCTCCGCTTCTGAGGGACGTATAGTGAGCAAATGGTTATCCTCATTGGTAATCATAGAAGAGATAAGATGGGTGTTAGAGGGGGTTTCTAAAGATGGGTTAGAATTTAATAAATTTTGAAAGTGATGTATGACAAAATCCTTGATTTCATTATTAACAGTTATCCAGCCACCATTAGGATTCTTAATTTTCTTAATCAAGTTTAGAGCTTTCCGTTTATTACAAATAGCATGGAAATACCTAGTTTTGATCACCCTCAAAGAATATGCTAGCTGCTTTTGATGCCAATAGGTTTCCTCCATATTTTGGTAGTTAATCGATTATCTTTGGCTGCTCAACTCTTCAAGCTCGGGTTGATTAAGACAGCCTCTTCAAGTGAACAAACCACTTGCTCCATAGCTTTAAGATTGGCAAAGAGGTTTTTAAAAATATGCTTATTCCACCAATTGAGGTTTTGTTTAAGCCTCTTGAGCTTAAGCCAAAGCCGAACCATGCCTTTAACAGAATTATCTAGATGAACGGGAGCCATCCAGTTAGTGGAAACAAAATTCATGAAATCACCATGTTGGGTCCACATATTTTGGAAACGGACAGATGAGGGAATAGGAGGGTTAGTGGGGGGAGTTTTGATAAAGATCAAATAAGGGGCATGATCAGACAAAGTCTTGCTCAAATGTTCAACAGAGGTGAGAGGCCATTGATTAATCCAAAGAGAATTAAAGAGGGCCCTATCTAGATGCTGCCAAAGTCTAGAGTTTTGCAACGTGTAATCAGAGCCTGAAAAACCAATGTCAATCAGATTGCAATCAAGGATCATATTAGAGAAATCTTACATGGAATGAAGGTTAGGAGAACATCCTCCCCTCCTTTCCGAAGAAGCAATGATAGTGTTGAAATTATCCCCAACCAACCAGGGTAAGTTAACTGAGGAGGCAAAGGTTCTAAAATGATTCCATAGGATGTTCCTACCGGATCTATTAGAAGAAGCATAGATAAATGAACCAAAAGGTGAAAAATCACCTAAGGAGATTTTGACATTAACCAATTGATCAAAATCATCAATGATGGAAATGGTGATAGAATTATCCCAAAACACCAAATTTTGTTATTAAGATTGAAGAAGAAATTTTGAAATCCAAGAAGCAATAAAGGCAATTTTGGAAGAGCTAATGAAAGGCTCAATAATAACAAGAAGTTTGATGTTATGAGAGCGACAGAGGCTCCTAACACGGTTGCGGACAGGGAGTGTCCCACAACCCCGGATATTCCAAATAAGAAAATTTATCATAATAAAAATTCTGAAAAAGGAAAGATAGAAAAGGAAAATGAAGAAATGAAGAGAGAGGGACATAATTATTTATGAGGTGTAAGGGAAGAACGTGTGGTTCTAGTGAAATTATTATTAAATATTTTGGCTTTGTAAGATTTTTTTTAAGAACTTGGGCTCATCAATCCAAAATATCTCCATCGAAAGGGATTGGTTTTGTTTTCTAGAGAAGGAGCGATACCAATGTTTTAGTGGTGATTTCTCCTTCTTCAAGATCGAGTTAGGATGAGAAATTTGGATAGCCGAGTATCACTCAGAGAAGTAGAGGTTCTTGCACCATTAGTAGTGCAAATAACATTTTCATTACCATGATGCATAGTCGATTTTAGTCTCGACACCAAGGGATGATCCAATGTTAAATTTCCATTCTGATTGTCATTAAGTTTTAAATTAAGCAAATCATGAGAAGCCAATATATTGCAAGTAGGAGAAGTGCTAGGTAAGTTGGCATTAGTCTCAAAGACCCACCCTCAGTAGTATGTATACCGGCTCGTAATGTTTTCATTTGGCAAATTAATAGGTACTAACGGGCAAGTGTAGGGTGTATTCCATTATGAGTAGCTTTGGCACATAAGCTAACTTAGTGGTTTTCCCTGTTCCAAGAGTGTCCTGTGAAATATTCTTTTTAAGGTTGGGGTGTAGCACAACGCATTTGGTATGATCATGGCCATGAATCTTACAGTGGGAACAAAAGACTGGAAAGTTTTCAAATTCAACTTTTTGATTGTATCCAAACTTTTTTGAGCCAATCCAAACTTCTTTGGGGTATTTTTTTAGTAATGTCAATTTCAACCAAGATGCGGCAAATGATGGTCGAAGTTCTAGTGGCGTGACTTGATCAATTTGAAGGGGTCTACCAAATAGAGCCCCAAAAACAATACTTGATGAGTAACATAGTTAATTCTCATGTTTGGGAAAGCAAGCCATAGAGGAACAATAGGGATTCTTCCTTGACATCAAAAGGGGGACCATTTCAAGAGACGCGCAATTATGGCATACACAGAGCGACGAGCAAAGACCCGAGAGTAATCTAAATCATTAGATAATTGAATGAGGATGTGTCGAGGATCAAGTAGTCCAATAGTGAAAACTCAGCTTTAAGCTATGGAAGAAGGATCGATGTTAGTGTAGGGCTTTAGAGAGAATTTACCAACCAAAGAGAACTCATAACGAAGTTAATTTCTCCACATCCTGGTCAGAACACATGGCAGCCGGCAATCCATGAAAGGATGTAGAGATTAGATTAACCGAGGCATTAGTATAAGGAGTCTTACCAGAAAGAGCATCCTTAAAGGACTTCACAACAGGCGCATTAACAGTAGCAATCGGATCCAGAGTACTTTTAGAATCAGTGGTTTTAGTCGGCGCATTAAGAAGCGACGAGTTTGGCGGCACGGAGGGTGAAGCCTCTACCATTAATTGATCCGGTGAGAATCACATAAGGTACCAGGGGATGCGTAAATGAATAATTTGACAGCGAGCATGATCGGGGAGGCTTGAATAGTGGCCAAACCGCAGAGAGCAGCACGGGAATGCAAAATCACCATAAAATTGCCAGAGAGGGAGCGCGGCGGGTGTTTTTTTGGGTTTGTTATTTTGTTTAGGGTTTTTGGGTTTATGGTTTAGGGTTTAGGGCATAAGGTTTAGGGTTTTAGGGTTTATTTTTAGGGTTTAGGGTTTAGGGTTATGGTTTAGGGTTTAGGATTTTTTAGGGTTTAGGGTTGTAGGTTTAAGGTTTTTGTTTAGGGTTTAGGATTTAGGGTTTACTCTTTTTTCTTTTTTTTTTATAAAAAAATTATGTAAACCGGCAGGTTTAGGTTTATTTAGTTTATTTTTTATTTATTTCAATTTATTTTATTTTTTATTTTCATTTAGGTTTTTTTATTTTTATTTAGTTTAGTTTATTTATTTTTGGTTTGTTTATTTTAGTTTAGGTTTTTTATTTTAGTTTATTTTTTCAGTTTAGGTTTATTTTTAGAGTTTTATTTTTATTTTATTTTAGGTTTAGGTTTTATTTTTTTATTTTTTTAGGTGTTATTTTATTTTATTTTTTAGGTTTAGGTTTTAGGTTTTTATTTTAGGTTTATTTTTAGATTTTATTTTTTAGTTTATGTTTAGATTTATTTTCAATTTTTTTTATTTAAGTTAGTTTAGGTTTAGGTTTAGTTTATTTTTGGTTTAGGTTAAGGTTTATTTATTTTAGTTTAGTTTAATTTAGTTTTGGATTAGGTTATTTTATTTTCTTTATTATTTTATTTTAGGTTTGGTTTTTTTAGTTCAGGGTATAGGTTTAATTTTTTATTTATTATTAGGCTTATTTTTTAGGTTTAGGTTTTTATTTAGTTTTTAATTTATTTTTATTTTATTTAAGTTTTTATTCTTAGGTTTATTTTATTTTTTTGTTTAGTTTAGGTTTTCATTTATTTTATTTTAGTTTATTTTACTTTATTTTTTGGTTTAGGTTTACATTTTATTTTATTTTTTTATTTCATTTAGGTTTAGGTTTTTTTATATATTTTATTTTTAGGTTTTATATATTTTAGGCTTAGGTTTTTAGGTTTTTAGGGTTTAGTGTTTAGGGTTTAGGGTTTAGTTGGTTTTAGGTTTAGGGTTTAGGGTTTAATGTTGGGGTTCAGGGTTTAGGTTTAGTGTTTGTGGTAGGGTTTGGATTTATTTTTTTTACAAAAGAATTATGTAAATAAGTGGTTTTGGTTTATTTAGTTTATTTTACTTTTATTTTATTTATGTTTATTTTTTATTTTTTATTTAGTTGATTTTAATTATTTTAGGTTTATTTATTTTAGTTTAGGTTTCTTATTCTAGTTTATTTTTTAGGTTTAGGTTTAAGTTTTGGTTTATTTTTTAGTTGAGTTTTAATTTTATTTTATGTTTTTAGGTTTAAGTTTTTGGTTTTTATTTTATTCTTATTTTTATGTTTTATTTTTTAGTTTAGGTTTAGGTTTATTTTTAGCTTATTTTATTTTATTTAGTTTAGGTTTAGGTTTAGGTTTAGGTTTAGGTTTTTTTTATTTTAGGGTAAAGGTTTTATTTTTGATTTATTTATTTATTTATTTTTTAGGTTTAAATTTTTATTTAGTTTTTATTTTATTTTATTTTAGGTTTATTTTATTTTTATTTTAGGTTTAGTTTTTATTTTATTTAGGTATTTTATTTTTTAATTTAGTTTAGGTTTTTATTTATTTGATTTTAGTTTATTTTTTATTTTTTATTTTATTTTCTTTTAAGTTTAGGTTTAGGTTTAGGTTTAGGTTCAAGTTTTAGTTTATGTTTTATTTTATTTTATTTTTTATTATATTTTAGTTTAGGTTTTTTTATTTATTTTAATTTTAGGATTATTTAGTTTAGGTTTAGGTTTTTAGCTTTTTAGTGGTTAGGGTTTATGGTTTATGGTTTAGGGTTTAGGGATAGTTTTGGGTTTTAAGTTTAGGGTTTAGGGTTTAGCATTAGGGGTTTTGGGTTTAGAGTTTAGGGTTTAGGGTTTAGGCTATAGGTTTTAGGGCTTAGGGTTTGAGGTTTAAGGTTTATGATGTTAGGGTTTAGGATTTAGGGTTTAGGGTTTCAGGGTTTAGGGTTTAGGGTTTAAGGTTTTCAAGGTTTTGGGTTTAGGATTTAGGGTATTGTGTTTAAGTTTTATGTTTTAGGTTTAAGGTTCTGGTTTATGATTTGTGGTTTAGGGTTTAAGGTTAATGTTAGGGGATAGGGTTTAGCATTAGGATATTGTTTATTATTATTTTGTGTTTTAGGGTTGAAGGTTTATGGTTGAGGGTTTAGGTTTTAGTTTAGGGTTTAGTGTTTTTAGTTTTTTTTAAAGAGAGAACAAATTCAACAAATTAACATTTTCTTTTGATTTCATCAACCAAGTAACACACCAAGTTCTTAAGACACGAAATATGACATAGATCAAAGATGAGCACGCATAGAGCAAATCAAAAATCCTAGATAAGTAGAACTGTCTCTACTATAAGACAGAAGTTCCATAAGAGATCGATCCCATTCTTCACTTTCTAGCTCATCAAAACCACTCCTCTCGAGTAGTGATCCACCATCATATCCTCCTTCTCCCTTCGCCACCACCATGGTCAGAACCTCCATCCCTCCCGCTTATACAACCATTGCTCACCACCACCTCCATATCCACCAAGACCTCCAGATCCCCACCACCAATGATAACTACCGCCACGCCTTTCACCTCCACCCAGATCTAGACGAGCCTAGTGGACTATGATGTTCCCATGTCAAACTGCCCATTCTCGTTTAGTTAGTTTAGGTTTATTTGGTTTTGTGGTTTAGTTTATTTTATAATTTATTATTTTAGATTTAGTTTGTAGGTTCTGCTTGAGTTTGTGGTTGTGGGTTAGGTTTGTGTGGTTTGGGGCTGGGTTTATTTATTGTGGTTTGTGGTTTTCTGGGTTTATGTTTTAGGGTTTGGTTTAGGTTTTTACCAGGGTTTAAGGTGTGTAGGGTTTTGCAGGTTTAGGATTTGTGGTTTGCCTGGGTTTGTGGTTTATTTTAGGTTTGTGGGTTTAGGATTTATGGTTTAAGTTTTTTTTTAATTAAGTAAACCGATAGGTTTAGGTTTATTTAGTATATTTAGTTTATTTTTTTATTTTAGTTTACTTTATTTTTTTTCATCCTATTTAGGATTATTTTTTAATTTTATTTAGTTTTATTTATTTATTTTAGGTTTACGTATTTAAGTTTATTTTTTAGGTTTAGTTTAGTTTATTTTGGTTGAGTTTTATTTTGTTTTATTTTTAGGTTTAGGTTATATTTCTTTTTTTTTTTAGGTTTAGGTTTTTTATTTTATTTTAGTAGGTTTTACATTTTTATTTTAGGTTTATTTTAAGTTTTTATTTTTTAGTTTAGATTGAGGTTTACTTTTAGTTTATTTTATTTTATTTAGTTTAAATTTAGGTTTAAGTTTAGTTTATTTTAGGTTTATTTATTTTAGTTTAGTTTATTTTAGTTTAGGTTTAGGTTTATTTTATTTTATTTATTTATTTTTATTTTAGGTTTAGTTTTTTTTTAATTTAGGGTTTAGGTTTGATTTTATTTTATTTTATATTTTACTTTTTTTTTTTTATGTTTAGATTTTTTATTTTATTTTTTATTTTAGGTTTATTTTATTTTATTAAGTTTAGTTTTATTAGGTTTTTATCGAGGTTTATCTTTTTTATTTTAGTATGTTTATTTTATCTATCTTTTTTTAGGTTTAGGCAGAGGCTTTATTTTATTTTACTTTTAGTTTATTTAGGTTTTTATTTATTTTATTTTAGGTCTTAATTAGTTTAGCCTGGCTTTAGAGTTGGCCCATGGCTGATGGCTCAGGCAGCCCAGTCAGTTGGCTGGCCCGGGCCAGCTCAGTAGGTCAAGGCCCAGCTCCGTGGCTCAGTTTAGGCTCAGTGCCTCAGGATTTACCACTATGGTAGGCCCAGGGCCTCAGTCACTGGCCTAGTGTCACTGGCTCAGGGCTCAGGGTCTGATTTGATTTGCTTTGGTCTTGTTTAGTATTCAGTGGCTCAGATCAGGTCAGTGCTGTGTCAGGGAGGATTTGGGTTTCATGGTTTGTGGTTTAGGGCAGGCTAGTTTAGGTTTGGGGTTAAGGATCTTAGGGTTTTAGGATTTAGGTCTTTATAAATTAGCAAACCAAGAGGTTTAGGTTTATTTATTTAATTTTTATTTATTTTAGTTTATTTTAGATTATATTTCTATTTAGGTTTATTTTATATTTTTATTTAGTTTAATTTATTTATTTTAGGTTTATTTATTTTATTTTAAGTATTTTATTTTATTTTATTTTATTTTAGGTTTAGGTTTTATGTTTATTTTTAGTTTAGTTTATTTTTATTTTATTTTTTAAGTTTAGGTTTTATTTTTTTTAGGTTTATGTTTAGGTTTTTATTTGATTTTTTTACGTTTGGGTTTTAGGTTTTCAATTTAGGTTTATTTTAGGTTTTACTTTTTGTTTAGGTTTAAGTTTATTTTTGTTTATTTTATTTTCTTTAGTTTAGGGTTTAGGTATAGTTTATTTTAGGATTAGGTTTAGGTTTTATTTTTTTTAGTTTAGTTTATTTTAGTTTAGGTTCAAGTTTATTTTATTTTGTTTGTATTAGTTTTAGGTCTCTTTTAGTTTAGGGAAAGGCTCAGGCTCAATTACAGAAAAAGGGGCAACCAAAATTTGTGAGCAACTAAACTTCAAAAGAAGGGTTATAATCACAAAAAAGGGCTACCAACCAATATATGAGAATAAAATCATCCTAGCCATCATTGCCAATAAACCTCACAAGTGGACCCAGCCAAGCAGCAATGCCAGCCAAGAACATCCATCAAAAGGAAAAAATAAAAAACAAATCAGCCAAACAACCAACCAAAGACCCCAACAAAGAGGATCAACCAACAGAACACCAACCACCAGAATAGAAGAAGAGTTGAAGAAAAGCACCACAACCCCAACCAAAAGCTAGGACCATAACCAAGTAAGAGATAGAAAAAAGCACCAACCAAACAGCCACCAATAGTAGAACAGAAAGCAGCATAGCTAGAAAAAAAGCCCAAAAAACCCAATGAGAGTAACCACAGAACCAATAAGGAAACATAGAGAACATAAAAGGGAGCAGCAAATAACCAAAGAAAGGAAGCCAACAAACCAAAAAAAAAATGGAGGGATAGAAGAAGAAAAACCCCAAGGGAAAGAGGCAACAACAACATAATAGAATACCACCAGTAGAAACACCCCAACAAAGAAAGCAAGAGAAGCCACCAACAGAGAAGGAGAAAAAGAAACTAAGTAAATCTAACATAAGGCAAACCATTTTTATCTAAGTTAGAAAGTACTTTTAATTACTTAGGAATTATGTCATTGATAAACAATGTAAAGTCATAGAGGTTGCTCCTTAAGCCAGCTGAAAAATCAACATAAGGGTTGCCTTCCCTAAAAATATGAGTCATTTTAAATGAAAGTTTAGAAATAATGGCTTAAATAATCATAATTAAATAGAAAAGCTCAACATTACCCTTGTGATTAGAATTGATCATAGCAACAACCATCTCAGCATCAGATTCCAACCTAATAGTAAGAAAATTTATGTCCAAACAAAGCTTAAGAGCATGATAAATAGCCATCAATTCATCCATACAATGTAAATAGTAGAGAGGAGTGGAAAAGCCAAGATAATATTCCCAAGATTATTTTGAAAAATACCACCACAACCAGACTTGTTAAGTGCAATAGAGCCATCAGTATTAATTTTAATTCAACAATTAAGAGGCTTAATCCAATCAATGATTTTATAAATAGGAGGTGAGACGCAATAAGAAAACTTGATACCCAACTTAGAGGCAACAAACTTGAAACCTTTATAATTAGTACCACTAAGAAGAGTAGCCTTTTGTAAAGAAAAAATCTTATCTTTACTCTTCGCAATATTCCTCTTATGATTCATAGGCACATTATGATGCTTAACATCATTTCTGTCAAGCCAAATAAACCAAATCAAAGTAAAAGCCACCACAATTTTGATATGCCCGTTGATAGTATTTAGAAAATAAGAGTTATAATTTGCATTAAAGAAAGCTTACCATTAAAATAACTTAAATTAAAAAACTCCTCATACTAACCCCAAACTTTAGAGGCAATGGCACCATTAACAAAAACATGAGTAACATTCTCAATATGAAAGCTACACATGCATTTAGAAAGAAGATAAAAGCCTTTATCCAAAAGTAAAGAATCAACAGCAATAAAACTCCTTAAAATCCTCCAAACAAGAATCAAATAAGAGGTAGGAATAATATTAATCCAAATTTTAAGAAAGACAGGAGAAGAGGGTTTATTAACTCTAATATGGTGCCAAGTATCTTTAAGGGAAAAATCACCATTACTAGAAATGTTGTAAAGAGCTTGATTTTAAATAGTACCATCAATAATAATATTGGTGACATTATTACAAATGGATTAAGGAATTAAATCATTTAAGAGAGAGTGATTTCAATCACCATTTAAAAAAAGATTAACTTTTCGAGAAGAAGTTAAATGAGTATTAAGCATAAAATCAATAGAATAAACCCTCATCCAGTTATCTTGCTAAAAAAAAGAAAGAACCACCTTTGATACCTAAGAAAATGAGAAGTTCTACAAGCCATTTAACATCACAAAGGCGTTTCTAAGCAATAGAATCACAATGTTTATAGTCACAAATTAAGGAATGCTTACCTTTGTAATATTTGAAATTCATAAAATTAGCCCAAAGACTAACATTCTTCCAAAATTCCACCATAGTTTATAGGAAAAACATTGGTGGAATCCATCAAGGACCTGCAACCACGCTTCAAATAAAGTACCACATGCTAGACCAAGAAGCCCAATGAAGCCTTTTTCAATACCTAGAACCCCAAAAAAACTTATTAAAATTTATTAAAAATTCATTCAATCCGAATAATAACAAGGGAAGTAGAAACAATATTAAGCAACAAAAATAAGGGAAGAGTTTAAATAATACTTTAAATAATAATTAATCTACCACCGAAAGATAAAAAAAATGAAATTCATGGGTAGAAAATTTATTTTGAATATTTTGGATAACCTCATCAAAGAGATGAGATCTCTTAGGACAATAATATAAAGGAGAACCTAAATATTTGATAGGAAGACATTGAAGAGAAAAACTAGTAATATCCATGATTTTATTGTTTCTATGAGGAGATATAGAAATAAAAGAGATAAACTAGTAGGTTTTACGGTTTACTGTTTAAAGTTTTTATTTTAATTATGTAAACTAGCAGGCATACACTTATTTAGTTTATTTAATTTCTTTTATATTTTTATTTAGGTTTATTTTTTATTTTCATTTGGCTTAGTTTCTTTATTTTATGTTTATTTATTTTATTTTATGTTTTTTATTTTATAATATTTTTTAGTTTAAGTTTGGGTTTATGTTTATTATTTTACTTTAGTTTCATTTTTATTTTATTTTTAAGGTTAAGTTTTATTTTTTATTTTTAGGTTTAGGTTTAGGTTTTTATTCAATTTATTAAGGTTTACATTTAAAATTTTTATTTTAAGTTTATTTTTAGGTTTTATTTTTTTTAGTTTAGGTTTAGGTTTATTTTTAGTTTATTTTATTTTATTTAGTTTAGGTTTAGGTTTAAGTTTAGGTTTATTTTATTTTGGCTTTATTTTTCAGTTTTATTTAGTTTAGTTTACTTTTAGGTTTAATTTTTTATTTATTTTTATGTTTTACTTTGAGGTTTATTTTTTAGGTTTAGGTTTTTATTTAGTTTTATTTTATTTTATTTTAGGCTTATTTATTTTTATTTTACATTTAGTTTTTATTTAATTTAGATTTTTTATTCTTAAGTTTATTTTATTTTTTTAGTTTAGTTTAGGTTTTTGTTTGTTTTAATTTAGTTTTTTTTCATATTTTATTTTTAGGTTTAGGTTTAAGTTTTAGTTTAGGTTTTTATTTAATTAATGAATTTATTTTATTTAGGTTTATGATTTTTTATTTATTTAACTTATAGGTCTAAGTTTAGGTTTTATTTTTGATTTTTATTTATTTTATTTTATAATTTAATTTAAGTTTAGGTTTTACTTATTTATTTGTTTTATTTAACTTAGGTTTAGGTTTATAGTTTTTTAGTTTTTAGAGTTTAGGGTTTGTGGTGTGGCTTGGGGGGTGGTTAGTTTAGGTTAGACTTGGGGCTCTTTCAGGGTTTTAGGAGGGTTTAGTGGCCTGGCTCAGCCTGTGGCTCAGTTTTAGTGTTTAGGTGCAGGTTAACTAGGGTATGGCTCAGGCTTGGTAGTGGTTTTCATTTAGGGTTATGGGTTTAGTGTCAAAGTGGGTTTAAGATTTAGGGTTTAGGGTTTATGGTTTTAAAAGAACCAAGATGGTAGAATGTTCATTTAATTTATTTATTTAGTTTATTTTATTTTATATTTTATGTTTAGAGATTTATATTTATTTATTTATTTTAGTATTTTTTTAGGTTTATAGGTTTATTTTTTTTTAGTTTAGTTTTATTTTAGTTTTAAGTTTATTTTATTTTAGGTTATCTTTAGGTTTTATTTTATTTTTTAGGTTTAGGTTTTAGGTTTATATTTTAGGTTTATTTTATTTTTAGTTTAGTTTAGGTTTATTTTTGTTTATTTTATTTTATTTAGTTTAGCTTAGTTTAGTTTATTTTAGGTTTTTATTTATTTTAGTTTAGTTTATTTTAGTTTATTTATTTTATTTTATTTTAGGTTTAAGTTTTTTTTTTTTTAGTTTGTTTTATTTTTATTTATTTTAGTTTTTTATTTTTAGGTTTATTTTATGTTTAAGTTTATTTATTTTATTATATTTTATTAAGTTTATTTTATTTTTATTTTACATTTGGGTTATATTTTATTAAGTTATTTATTTTTAATTTTACTAAATTTTTTAGTTATGTTAGGTTTTCATTTATTTAATTTTATTTTAGTTGTTATTATTTTTATATTTTATTTCTAGGTTTATATTTTAGTTTAGGTTTTTATTTTATTTTATTTAAGTTTAAGTTTTTTATTTATTTTTATTTTATTTAGTTTAGGTAGTTTTAGGTTTTAGTTTAAGTTAGGTGGTTTAGGTTTAGAGTTTAGGGTTTAGGGTTTGGGGGGTTTAGTAGGGTTAGTTTTAGGGTTGTGTATTTATAGGTTGGTTTAGTTTTAGGGTTTAGGATTATTTTTAAAGTTTAATATTTTATGTTTTGATTTAGGTTTTTTTATTTTTTTATTTATTAAAATTTTAATTTTATGTTTATTTATTTTAGTTTAGGTTTTAATTTAAATTTAGGTTTATTTTTACATTTTTAGGCTTATTATGTTTTATTTTTTAGTTTAGGTTTATGTTTATTTTTGGTTTATTTTATTTTATTTAGTTTAGGGTTTAGGTTTAGGTTTAGCTTTTAGTTATTTTAGTTTAGTTTGTTTTAGTTTAGGTTTTGGTTTATTTTGTTTTGTTTATTTATGGTCTAGGTTTTTATATTTTTAACTTAGGGTTTAGGTTTTATTTATTTATTTTTATATTTAGATTTTTATTTTCTTTTATTTTAGGTTTATTTTATGTTTAGGTTTTATTTTATTTAGGTTTATATTTATTTTATTTAGTTTAATGTAATTTTTTATTTTAATTTAGTTTTATTTATTTTATTATTTTTTTTATTTAGGTAGGTAGCATTTAGGATTTAGATTATGTCTTTATTTTATTTATTTATTTTATTTTTTGGTTTATTTTTTTTTTTAGTTTAAGATTTAGTGGTTTGAGTTTGGGTGTGGGTAGGTAGGTAGGTTAGAGTTAGGTGTGAGTTTAGGATTTAGGTCTGGGTAGGTGGGGCAGTTGTTTAAGATTAGGGTGTGGCCTGAGGAGGGCTCAGGGTTTGTTAGCTCAGGTTTAGTAGTTTTAGTTTAGTTTTGGTTAGAGTTTTTTTTTTTTAATTTTTTATTTTATTTTAAATTAAGTAAACTCGTAGGTTTATGTTCATTTTATTTATTATATTTTTTTACTTTATTTTATTTAGGTTTATTTTATTTTTATTAAATTTTGTTTATTTATTTTAGGTTTAATTAATTTAGTTTAAGCTTTTTATTTTAAATTATTTTTTAAGTTTAGCTTTAGGTTTATTTTTTTGTTTATTTTTATTTTTATTTTACTTTTTTGGATTAAGTTTAGGTTTTTATTTTTGGTTAATTTTTAGGTTTTATTTTTTCATTTCAGTTTAGGTTTATTTTTAGTTTATTTTATTTTATTTAGTTTAGGTTTAGATTTAGGTTTAGTTTATTTTAGGTTTAGGTTAAAGTTTAATTTATTTTGGTTTAGGTTATTTTAGTTTAGGTTTAGGTTTAGGTATATTTTATTTTTATTTTAGGTTTAGGTTTTAAGTTGGGTTTTATTTTTTATTTTATTTTTTTAGGTTTACATTTTATTTATTTTTATTTTATTTTATTTTGGTTTATTTTGTTTTATTAACGTTTAGTTTCATTTTATTTATGTTTTATTCATATGTTTATTTTATTTAATTTAGATTACATTTTATTAATATTTTATTTTTTTATGAGTTTATTTTATTTTTTTAGGTTTAGGTTTAATTTAGTTTAGGTTTTTTATTTTATTTATTATTTATCTTATCGGTTGGTTTATATATTTATTTTAGGTTTACTAGGTATAAGTTTTTATGTGGCCTGAGGGTTTAGTGTGGTTTTGGGCCTGTGGCCCAGGGCTCAGGGAGTTTGGCCTAGGGTAGGGCCCAGTCAGATCTGCTAGGCCCAATGCCTGGGATCAGTTAGGGCCCAGTGCAGGGATCAGTGGCTCAGCCTTAGGGTTTTTGGCCTGGTTGGGCCTGGGCTCAGTTAGTTTAGTGTCTGGTGTCAGGTTCAGTGGCTCATGGTGTGGCTCAGTGGCCTAGTGGCCCAAGATCATAGGATTTAGTGGCCCAGTTGGGGCCTGTGGCCCAGGTAGGGAGTCAGGGCCTATCAGGCCCAGGCCTGGGCTAGAAGCCCAGTTAGTTAAGTGGTGGTAGATTTAGCCAGTGGTAAAGGTTTAGTGGAGTGGTTTAGGGGGTGGTTTAGAGTTTAGGAGGTTTAGTGGGGTAGGGCTGGGAGATTTAGGATCAGGGGTTTAGAGTTTGGAAGGGTTAGGAGTGTGGTTTAGTGTTTTTTTTAGAAATTAGTGAAATTTTTGCCATAAAGAAAAGGTACAAAGTCCCAGAGAGGGGGAAAATCTAAGCTAATGCTCAAATAGCTACAAAAGTCCTAAGGAGATAAGCCCAGCTAATATAATAGATAAGGAAGCTAATAAAGAAACAGAGATCCACAAAAAATAATCCTTGAAATTAGCAACAAACTTCCTCTGCACCTTATGAAACAAGCTCAATCTAGTAGCAAAATTCTCCAACCCAACTGTAGATCCGCTATAAGCTTGAAAAGGGATTAGTATAGATAATGAAATAGTTAATTAAGCATAAAATATAAGAGCAGATAGAAGTAAAAAAGATGAAGAAAAGGCTCAGGCTTATTAATAGTCATCTTAAGGAGAAGCAATATATGTAAGCATCCAGACTTCAAGTGAAGGGTTACAAATACATATAGCACTACCAACCAAAAGAAGGGGTGGGAAGCATCATGGCCATCATTGCCAGCATACCTCTTGTAGTTCCTTATCCAATGATGATAATCACAAACAAAACTTCAAACAAGAAATGTAGCCACAAAACCCAAGATGATATATTAAACTCAATATAGCAGATAAGGAGGTAACACATCAGGAAAGCCTTAGACCATAGAGAGCACCACCAAAGCCACCACCAAGAATTTCTAACATAGTTTCTAAGAGCAAACCTCACAATAAAGGAAATAGGACTAAGCAAAGACCAAACAAAGGCAAAAGGATGACCATAATTGGTAAGGTCCTTCATTAAAAAAAATATGCCAAGATCCATAAATGATAATAATATCCAGATTAACTGTAAGACTAACATCAAGAATGATAGGAAGCAAGGAAACCAACAAAACAAGAAAGGGTAGAGGTTCAACCATAACCCAAAAATGAAAATCCCAGCAGGTAGACACTAGAAGAGAAGAATGGAAAAGTAAACAACCGGATCCATACATAGACTTGACAATATCAAAAAAATTATAACAAAGTAAATACTTTTTAAACTCAACCAGCCAGCTAGAGCACCCAGTCCAAGTAACCAACAAGGTAGTCCACCCTACCAGCCACCAAGACAGCCAAGGATTCAAATCATTAGACTTGGAACCATCAGGATGAAAGACAAAAATAGTCATCCATTTAGAAATATTGAAAATATCCCAAGAAAAATCCATAGATAGTATCCACCAATCCCAATCAAAAGACATGAGAATCTAGTTAAAACAACTAGATACATGAGCTTAAAAAAAGGTAAAAACCTTTTATGGTCAGAAATAATCCAACAGCCAGAGCAATAGTTAGCCAATCCCAAATCCAAAAAACATCCAACCAGTAGTTAGCCACCTTCCAGTTCAGAATACCAGTTAAAAATATTACATTGGTATTACAGGAGGCACACCCAATAATTAGACAATATAGCAAACCTAAAATAGCCAACCTTACACTCATCCAGAGCAGCACTAAAGAAAGGTTAGATAGCCGAAGTAAAATAGCTCTCCAAGCTATAACCAAAGAATAAAGAGCCCTCAAAGTCACATAACTCCTCTTTGCTGCAGGGGCAAAAACCACAATAACACAACTATTAATAGCCACCTTCCAATGAGCAAACCCCAACCAAGAGGGCCACACCCCAAATAACACCAATAAAATCCTTAAGGATAGGAACAAGTGGGAAGGATGAGACCCAAGAGAGAAAGGACAACCAAAAATAACTGGAAAAACCATCCCAGTCAGCAAACTACAAGGAGACAAAAGTATCCAACCATAGCAGGAAGGTCACAAAAATAGCATGAGTAACACCCAGAAAGGGAAAAAACCTACAACCATGAAACAATAGCAAACAACCAACCAAAAAATACAAAGCAAAAAATAAGGTTGTAGAGAGATCTAACCAAAAAAGAGAACCACACCAATCAAAAAATAAGCAGGACTGAACAACCTCCATCTATAGCAAACACCTCTACCAGGATGGAAGAGAAAGGAAACCAGAAAATAAAAAATACAAAAAAATTCCAAAGAATGAAAGGACAGCCCCAACCCATCCAAAGAATGGGAAAAAACCAAACAAGAAAAATAAAAGTAGGTTTATGAGAAGAAATAAATAAATACCATGCCAGTATAAGAGAAAACCAAAAATATTCAAAACCAAAAATAAGGGGAAAGCCAAATCCCCACTGGAGGAGAATAGATTAAAAGCTTCTAACATAAGGCAAACCAGTTTTATCTAGATTCACAAGACTCCTTAAATTGAAAGGGATGTCATCATTAGAATGCATTTGCATAGAAGAAGACTTGGCTCCCAAATTGGCAAGAAAGTTGACACAATTGGCTTCCCTATAAATATGAGAAATGTGAAAATCTAGGTTAGCAAGAAGCCTCCTAGTATGCTTAAGTAAAGAATACACTTCAGCATTACCATGAGCATCATAAATCATTAAATCTAGAAGAAGGAGAGCATCAACTTCAAACTAGATCTTATGAAAACCTTGTCGTAAACAAATAGAAATTCCATGATGAAAACCTTTTAGCTCGAAATAACACACAAAGGCTATAAAGGGGCAGCAAAAGCAGATAACCTTGCCACTATGATCTCTCAAAATCCCACCATTAATAGCCATTAGAAACTAAGCCATCATTGTTAACCTTAATGTAGTGATAATTAGGTTTAATCCAATATATAATTTTTTGGGTAGGAGAGACATTACAGGAGGGAAGGTTAATCCCAAAATTGAAGGCCATAGAATTGCACCCTTTAAAACTAGAGTAAGTAAGAAGATTAGCTTTGAAATAAGCCATAATTTTATATTTGTCTCTAGCAACAATACGATGATAGTTCATAGGAATATTATGATGCTTAGTATCATTTCTCTCCATCCAAATATACCAAAGAATAGTAGTAGAAAAAACAATTTTAACATGACCCTTAGAAGTATAAGAGAAACAAGCTTCAAGTTGTTGCATAATAGAAAATGAACCATTAAAATGGAAAGTATTAAAAATATTATCATACTATTTCCACACTTTAGCAGCAATAGGGCCATTCACAAAAACATGATCCACAGTTTCAATGTGATAGCAATAGTAGCATTTAGAGGGGAGATGGAAGCATTTTTTTTCAAAAAAGTAGCATCCACAGGGATATATTGCTTAAGAATGCGCCAAGTTAAAACCAAAAATGAAGTAGGGGCACAAATATTCCTGATTTTAGTAAAAACCAAGGACTCTTGATATTTAAATCTGATGAAGTGCCAAACATCCTTTAAAATAAAATCTCTAGAAGAAGAATTTTTAAAGAGAATTTGGTCGACTTCATTAGGGAAAGGACAAATTTTTAGGATTTTGTCAACTGTCACATTAGGGACAAGGATATTTAATTGAGCCACATCCTATTTATAGTGAGTGATTAACTGATTAATCTTAAGCATCATAATGGAATGATTATTAAGAAAGGAATCAATAGAGCCTTGCCCCAGCCAGTTGTCTTACCAAAAGGAAGAGGAACCAGAATTGACACCCCAAGAAATTACGTTCTCAGCATTCTATTTGATACTACAAAGTCTTCTCCACACAGGAGAATCCCGAGATTTGAAAGCACAAATGAGGGGATGTTTGTCTTGATAATATTTAGCATGCATAAATTTAGATCAGTAACTATGGTTATTTCTAAAATTCCACCACATTCTGTAGGAAAAATAGTTAAAAGAATCCTCTAATGTTTTGCAACCCAAGCCACCTTCATTATTAGGACCATAATGGTTGTGCCAACTAGCCCAATAAAATATTTTGGTAGAAGAGCTAGATCCCCAAAAAAATTTATTAAAAAGTCTATTGATCCTTTTAATAATAGAACGGGTAGGAATAATAGTAGATAAGAGATACAAAGGCAGAGAGCAAATGATACTTCTCATTAAGGTTAGTCTAGCACCAAAGGAAAGTAAATTAAAGTCATAAGAGGAGGTTTTTTTATTTATTTTTTGAATGACTTCATCAAAAAATAAGATCTTTTCATTCCTCCATATAAAGGAGTACCAAAATACTTAATAGGTAGAATTTGATGTGAAAAACCCAAAGTATTCTTAATAACATTAATCTTATGTAAGGAAATAGAAGACCTAGTAATAAAATAACTTTTATCAGGATTTATATTCAAGCCACTCTCCATGCCAAAAAGAGTTAAGAAATTACACAACTTTTTAATATAAAGAGTATAGCTATTGCAAAATATAATGAAATCATCAGCAAAACTGAGGTGATAAATGGGAAACCCACCACAAGTTTTGAAGTACATGTTAGGCATTTACTAAACACCTACTTAATACATCTAGAAAGATATTCCACAATAATAGAGAAAAGGGTAGGAGAGAGAGGGTCCCTTTGCCTTAGCCCATGAGAAGAAGAGAAGAAACCATGAACTTCACCATTGAGGAGCAAAGAAAACCAAGAATTCTTAATCCCATTCTTAATTAAAGTAATAAATTGATTAGAGAATCCAAATGAAGCCAAGATTTTATATAGGAAAACCCAACCAATATTATCATAAGCTTTGGAAATGTCAAGCTTAAAAAGCAGGTTTTCACTACAAACTTTGGCATTCAAATCATGGATCTTTTCTTGGGCTAAAAGAACATTATCTGAAATGGGTCACCCTTTAAAAAATCTAGTTTGATTGGGGGAGATAATTTTAGGAAGCAAGATACCCAAACTTTTAGCCAACATCTTAAAATTAAGTTTGTTAAAAAAAAGCAAAGGCTAATTGGCCTAAAACCACTCCAAATTTTAGTATTGTCCTTTTTAGGAATTAAAATAATGGAGGTACTACCAAAATATTTGGGGAGTGTACTACCCTTAAAGAAATCAAGAACAACTTTAACCAAGTCCTCTTTAATGGTAATCCAACATGTTTGGAAAAAGAGGGTAGTAAAACCATCAGGGCCAGCCACTGAGTCTATATTCATACTTTGCAAAGTGTCAGCAATTTCATGCTCAGAAGGCAAGGAAGAAAGCATCTTGTTATCATCATCAGAAATGAGATTAGGGATAACTTCAGGTGAAGAAATCTCATCATAAGCAACAATTTTATTAAGAAGCTTTGTATAAAAAGAAATAGCAGAATCAGTAAGCTCCTTTTTATCTGAACACCAAACACCATCATTAGTTTTAATTTTATGAATGTGATTTAGAGCCTTTTTCTTTCTAACCATGGCATGAAGATATTTAGTATTATGATCACCATCAAAGATCCATTTCATAGAAGCTTTTTTTTGCCAATAGGTCTCCTCCATGTCTTGATAACATGTTAACCTATTTTTAGCTTGAGCCGACAAATGAATTTTAGAAGGGTCATTAACAACAGCATCTTCCAAAACTATAACCACATTCTCCATTTCTTTTATATTGATAAAAAAGGTTATTGAAATAATGTTTATTCCATTAATTAAGGCATTATTTACGTCTTTTTAATTTGAAACACAATCTTATCATCCCGAAAATAGAATCATCAGGATGGAGAGGTTCACCCCAATTACTAGCAACAACATCCAAAAATCAATCATCCATGAGCCACATAAAAATAACATTTAAGTTCACATTGATAAGCAAGGGAGAATGCTCCAAAAGGGTTTTGCTTAAGTTCTTCACAGAAGTACTAGAGAGAAGGTTAATCTACAATTGGTTAAAAAGAGCCCGATCTGACTTTTGTTAGGGTCTATAATTATTCCAAGTAAACTGAGACCCACTAAAGCCAATATCAGCATGATAACAATCAAGGATCATGTTATTAAAATATTCCATTGAAAATAAGTTTGAAGCATTACCACCAACCCGTTCAGAGGAAGAAGAGATAATGTTAAAATCCTCACCCACAAACTAAGGAGCATCAACAGAAGAAGAGAAACTAATAAGATCTTCCCAAAGAAGTCGTCTACCATTTCTATTACAAGAAGCATAAACAAATTATCATAAGTAATTTTAACATTCACAACTTGGAATAAATCATCCAAAACCTGCAGAACAAAAGGACTATTCCAAAAAATCCAAATTTTATTGCTTGAATTAGCAAAAAATTACCAAAACCAATCATTCTAGTAATAGAAGGAATGTTAGAAGGAAGAATAAAGGGTTCCAAGATAGCCAAAAAGGAAATGTTATGAGAACAAACTAAGTTTCTAATTCTATTTCTAATAGAGAGGGTACCAATCCCTCTCGCATTCCAAATTAAGAAAGAATCCATTTATTTTTGGGCAAAAGAGCCAGTCCTAGTAACTCTGGCAAAATTAGAAAATTTAGTTTTGGGTGTTCTATTATTCTTTCTAAAAGATGTTCAAAATTTATTAGTCAAATCCACAACATCAACATCAGATAGGAATTGTTCAAGGATATGCTTGAAATAAGGTTGCACATTAAAACCATCATTACAGGCCACTTCACCTTCATCCAAATCATTATTATGTTGTAAAATTAGATTAAAAATTAGTTCAACATTAGATGAAAAGCAGAAGAAGAATTAGAATCGTTTAAAGCACAAGTGCCCAAGTCAGGATTAGAAACTTTATTCTACATTTGCTCACCAATCAAGCCCTCATGAAGGATCACATTTTCTTCAATTATAGATGGCAAAGAAGCAAGAATAGAATCATTTGAGATAGAATCATCATCCATAACTTTATCCTTTGGAAATTTTTAGTTATATCCAACTCTACTAGAATCGAGCAGCATTACCGGTGTTAGAAGCGTCGATCAACTTGAAGAGGATGACCGAACAACACAACCACAATACAAAAAAAACTCATGATTAATGAAATGAACATGCAAATTAGGAAGAGAGCTCCAAACTAGAACAATAGGAGATTCCTCCTTAACATCAAAATGAGGCATCCATTTCAACAATCACATCTAATAATTGAAAACAAAATATGAGCATCAAGAGAAAACTCGAGAATAATATAAATCATTTGAAAGCTGAATCAAGAAATGATGGGAATCAATCAATTCGATTGAAAAAATATCAGAGAGCTTCAAGCTATGAAAAAATAAATGAATATTCTCCAAAGTAGGATGACATAAAGCGAATTTACCCAGCAACGTGAATTCAAAAGGTTTCGCAAGCCTTTACAAAATCAAATCAGGACACATTATCATGGGTACACCTCAAAAGAAGGTAGAGATAAGTTTGAGAGACTCACCAATGCAATTGGCATTACCAGCAAGAACATCCTTGAAGGAATTTAAATCTAGCTAAGGGTTTAATCTAGAGACCCTCAAGGAGTTAGAAACTTTCATGGGAGCAGCAAAAATCTTTGGATTACCCCACGAGGAAGTAGAGAGCACAACCATGATCAACAATAGCACATGATAGAAGAAGTCGAAAGCCAAGCTAAGCCATCAAAATGGAAAACCAGCTGAAATGTCCACAAGAAAAGTCACAAAGGAGATGCGCCTCCATAGGGAAAATGAAATTTACCAGAGCACCCAGAAATGGAGGAGAGCGAAGATGGGGTTTAAAGTTTAGGATTTAAGGTTTAGGGCTTAGGGTTTAGGATTTATGGTATAGGATTTCAATTTAGGATTTTGGGTTTAATGTTTAGGGTTTAGGGTTTAGGGTTTATGGTTAGTTTATGGTTTAGAGTTTAGGATTTAGGGTTAGCTTAAGTTTTAGGGTTAATTTAGGGTTTATGATTTAGGCTTTAGGGTTTAGGGTTTTCAGGGTTTAGGATTTAGGGTTTAGGATTAGTTTAGGGTTTAAGATTTAGGGTTTAAGGTTTAATGTTCAAGGATTAGGGTTTAGAGTTTCAGTTTAGGGCTAGGGTTAGGGTTTAAGATTTAGGGTTTAGAGTTGAGGCTTTTTCAGGTTTAGGATTTTGGGTTTAGGGTTAGTTTTATGGTTAAGGGTTTAGGATTTAGGGTTTAGGGTTTAGGATTGAGGGCTTAAGATTTGGTGTTTTTTAAAAATTAACTGAACTTAGGTTTATTTAGTTTATTTTTTATTTATTTTAGTTTATTTTATTTTTTATTTTTTATTTAGGTTTAATTCTTATTTTAATTTATGTTTTTGGTGTAGGTTTATGTTTATGTTTATTTTTTTAGGTTAGTTTTAATTTAATTTAATTTTTTAGGTTTAGGTTTTTATTTTATTTTCCAAGGTTTAGGTTTTAGGATTTCATTTTAGGTTTATTTTTAAGTTTTCTTTTTTAGTTTAGGTTTAGGTTTATTTTTAGTTTATTTAAGGTTTATGTTTAGATTTTATTTATTTTAGTTTAGTTTAATTTTATTTTATTTTGTTATTTTTATTTTAGGTTTAGGTTTTTTTTAAGTTTAGGGTTTTTTTTATTTTAAGGTTTATTATTTTTGGTTTATAGTTTTTATTTTTTTATTTTATTTCATTTTAGGTTTATTTTATTTTATTTTACATTTAGTTTTATTTTATTTAGGTTTTTATTCTTAGATTTATTTTATTTTTTTAGTTTAGTTTAGTTTTTTTATTTTATTTTATTTTTACTAGTTTATTTAATTTTTATTTTTATGTTTAGGTTTAAGTTTTAGTTTTTGGTTATAATTTTATATTATTATTTTATTTTATCTTGGTTTAGGTTTTTTAATTTATTTTATTTTTAGGTGTTATTTAGTTTAGGTTTAGGCTTTTAGGTTTTTAGGGTTTAGAGTTTATGGTTTGAGGTATGCGGTTCAGGTTTTTAGGGTTTATGATTTTATTATTTAGGGTTTAGGGTTAGGATTTAAGGTTTAGGATTTAGGGTTTAGGGTTTTGGGTTTTCAATTTAGGGTTATCCTAGGGATTAAGGTTAGTTTAGTGTTTAGGGTTTATGGATTAGGGTTTAGGCTTTAGGGTTTAGCTCTTTTATGGTTTAGGGTTTAGGGTTAGTTTAGGGTTTAGTGTTTAGGGTTTAGGGTTTAGGGTTTAGGGAGTTTAGAGTTAGGTTAGCTTTAGTTTTAGTTTTAAGGTTTAGGGTTTTAGGGTTTAGGGTTTAGGTTTAGGTTTAAAGTTTTTAGGTTTAGGATTAATTTGGATTAACAGGTTTAGGAGTTTTAGATTCTGGTTTAGGTTTAGGTTAACAGGATTTTAGGTTTGAGGTTTAGGGTTAACTTATGGTTTAAGCTTTAGGGTTTAGGGCTTTTGGTGTTTAGGGTTTAAGGTTTAGTGTTAGTTTAGGGTTTAAAGTTTAGGGTTTAACATTTAGGGTTTAGGTTTTAGGGTTAGTTTAAGGTTTAGGGTTAAGGTTTATAGTTTAGGCTTTTAGGATTTAGTGTTTTAGGGTTTAGGGTTGGTTTAGGGTTTAGGGTTTAGGGTTTAGGTTTAGTTTTAGCTTGTGGTGTGAAGCTTTTCAGTGGATTTAGAGTAAAATCATTAATTTAAGCTAGTTTTAGGTAGTGAGATGGACCTTAAGAAACTTTATATTGCAATGCAAAGCTTATGTCCATCAATTTTCTTTCAAAAAAACATCAAAGTTAACTATAGAACTAAAATGATTCTAATTTGATGAGTTGGTAGACTAAATCAAACTTCTAAAAAAAATGTTTGAGGCTAAAATGAATACATCTAAAATCCATTTGTATCAACATTTTCTTGTATCATAATGTAGATTAGCACATTTTCAAGTCTCTTCTTCATTTTCTTCATCTCCATCTGCGCGACGGGGATACTAGAACTACGATGGAGTGGCATAAGCATCGAAGAGTTGTGGAGGAATGAGTAGTTCTGGGTCATCGACGGTGTCTCCGCTTCTTCTGTTACTGCTAAAATTAGGCATCAACACCAACTTCACTGTCACTTCTAAGTCCTCTGATGATGAGGAGTTCGGTGAGCTCTACACATTCAAATGGACCACCTTGCTCATTCCTCACAGCACCATTCTAATCATCAACCTTGTCGGAGTCATGGCTGGGATCTCAGATGCCATAAACAATGGATATGACTTATGGGGACCTCTGTTTGGTAAGCTATTCTTCTCCTTCTGGGTGATTGTCCATCCCTACCCATTCTTCAAGGGCCTTATGGAGAGGTAGAATCGAACATCGATGATCATCATGATCTGGTCAGTTCTCTTGGCTTCCATCTTCTTGCTGCTGTGGGTGAGGATATATTAATTTGTGGTGAGAGCCATGGAATGTGAAGCGTGTGGGTCAATTCTTTACCATTTCTCGGTGATGTTCATGTTCTTTTGCATTGATTGCTAGTGTTTGCCATTGTGAATGTTTTGTTTTCGGTTTGAGAGTTCAACATATGGTTAATGGTGAAGAGTGAAATTTTCATTTTGTTGTTGGGTTAATTTGTGATATATATATATATATATATATATATATATATATATATATTTTAATGATATTTCATTTTACTTTTAATAATAATAGACTATTGGTAAATTAGTGGGATGAGGGTTGGAATATTAATTCTTTTTATAAAAATAAAGAAATAAAAAAAATAAAAATAAGAATAAACTTTTAAATAATTAAAATTAAAATAAGGGGTTGTTTGATTGTAAGTATTTGAAAATATATAATTAATTAATAAATAAAGTAAAATACTATATTTGAAATATTTTACAGTGTTTGAATCTATATAAAAGATATTTGAGATATAAATTTTTTGTATTTGGTTGTTTGCAAAGTAAGATCAATAATTTTTTTTGGTTAGAGAGTGTTGGCGATGAATAGCAGTTGATGTTTTTTAGGGTTCAGGGTTTAGGGTTTTAGGGTTTAGGATTTTAGGTTTAGGGTAGTAGGTTTAGGGTTTAGGGTTTTAAGTTTAGGGTTGTAGGTTTAGGGTTTAGGGTTAGTTTTAGGGTTTATGGTTAGGGTATTTTTTGTTGAATTTATTTTTTTATTTAGGGTTTAAGGTTTTTTAGGGTTTAAGGTTTAGAGTTTAGGGTTTAAGGTTAGTTTTAGGGTTTATGGTTTAGGGTTTAAGGTTTAGGATTTAGGGTTTCGGGTTTGTGATTCAATGTTTAGGGTGTTTTTTAAAAAAAAATTAAGTAAACTAGCAGGTTTAGGTTTATTTATTTATTTAGTTTATTTTTATTTATTATACTTAATTTTATTATTTATTTTTAGGTTTAGAGTTTTGTTTTTATTTTATTTTCTTACGTTTAGGTTTTCATTCTAGGTTTATTTTTAGGTTTTATTTTTTAGTTTAGATTTAGGTTTATTTTTAGTTTATTTTATTTTATTTAGTTTAAGGTTTATGTTTAGTTTCTTCTAGGCTTACATTTATGTTATATTTATTTTAGTTTAGTTTTATTTTATTAAATTTATTTTTTTTATTTTAGGTTTAGGTTTTTTTAGTTTTTAAGGTTTATTTTTTAGGTTTAGGTTTTTATTTCATTTTTATTATATTTTATATTATTTTTGGTTTATTTTATTTTTATTTTACATTTAGCTTTTATTATATTTATGTTTATTTTTCATAGATTTATTTTTTTAATTTAGTTTAGGTTATTATTTATTTTTTTAGTTTATTTCTACTAAGTTATTTTATTTTTATGTAAGTTTTTGTGTAAGTTTCGGGTTAGGTTTTAATTTTATTTAATTATTCTATTTTATTTAGGTTTCGTTTTTTTTTAGTTTAGGTTTAAGTTTTTAGGTTTTCAAGGTTTAGGGTTTTAGGTTTTCGGTACAAGGTTTAGGGTTTTAGGGTTTAGAGTTTTAAGGTTTAGGGTTTTGAGTTAGGGTTTAGGTTTAGGGTTTAGTGTTTAGGATTTCAGTTTTAGTGTTTTTAGGGTTTAGAGTTTTAGGTTTTGGGTTTAGGGTTACAGTTTAGGTTAGTTTATAGTTTAGTTTAGGTTTAGGGTTTATACTTTAGTTTAGGATTTTAGGTTTAGGTTTAGGTTTAGGGTTTTAAGTTTAACTTTAGATTTAGAGTTTAGTTAGTTAGGTTAGAGTTTAAACTTTAGTTTAAGATTTATAGTTTAGGGTTTAGTTTTAGGTTAGAGGTTTAGAGTTAGTTTATAGTTAACAAATTTAGGTTAGATTAGAGTTTAGTATTTTAAGGTTTAGAGTTTTAGGGTTTATAGTTTAGGTTAGGGTTGAATTTAAGGTTAAGTTTAGGTTTAAAGTTTGTTAGTTAGTGTTTAAGTTTAGAGTTTAGGTTTAGGGTTAGTTTAGGTTTAAGTTTAGGGTTTAAAGTTTAGGGTTTAAGATGGGTTTAAGTTTAGGTTTATAGTTAGGATTATTTAAGAGTTAGTTAGAGTTTAAGATTTAGGCTTAATTTAGGGTATAGGGTTTAGGGTTTTATGCTTTAGGGTTGTAGGTTTAGGGTTAGTTTTATGGTTTAAGGTTTAGGGTTTAGGGTTTAGGGTTTCTAGTTTAGGGTTGTAGGTTTAGGGTTTAGGTTTTAGCATTAGATTTTTTTTTTGTTTTTTTTTTTTTGGATTTTATTTTTTTAGTTAGTGTTTAGGGTTTAGGGTTTTTTTAGGGTTTAGGGTTTAGAGTTTGGGTTTAGGGTTAGTTTTAGGGTTTAGTGCTTAGGGTTTAGGGTTTATGGTTTTGGATTTAGGATTTAGTGTTTACGGTTTAGTGTTTAATGTTTTTTTCAAATAAAATTAAGTAAACTGGTAGGTTTAGGTTTTATTAGTTTATTTTGTTTACTTTTAATTTATTTTACTTTATTTAATTATTCATTTTTAGGTTTAGGTTTAGGTTTATATTTTATTAGTTTTATGTTTAACTTTTAGGTTTCTTTTTAGGTTTATTTTAAGGTTTTATTTTTTAGTTTAGGTTTAGGTTTATTTTTAGTTTATTTTATTTTATTTAGTTTAGGGATTAATTTATTTTAGGTTTACGTTTAGGTTTTCTTTATTTTAGTTTCATTTATTTTAGTTTAGTTTTAATTTATTTTGTTTATTTTTTATTTTAGGTTTAGGTTTTCTAGGTTAGGATTTTTTTTATTTTAAGGTTTAGGTTTTTATTTAATTTTTATTTTATTTTAGGCTTATTTTGTTTTTATTTTACATTTAGTTTTTATTTTATTTTGGTTTTTTATTCTTAGATTTATTTTATTTTTTAGTTTAGTTTAGTTTTTTATTTATTTTATTTTAGTTTATATCAACTAGTTTATTTTGTTTTACTTTTATGTTTAGGTTTTAATTTTATTTTATTATTTTATTTTATCTAGGTTTAGGTTTTATTTAGTTTAGGTTTAGATTTTTAGGTTTTAGGGTGGTTTGGGTTTTGTGCACAAAAGTTTTGGGTTTTATTATGGTTTAGTTTATGGAGTTTAGGGTTGAGGTTTAGGGTTTAGTGTTTAGGATTTAGGGTTTAGGGTTTAATGATTTGGGTAGGCTGGGATCAGAGCATTTTGAATTTAGGGTTAGTTAGTGTAAAGTTTAGAGTTTATGGTGGGAAGTTAGTTAAGTGGGCTCAGGAATAGGGTTTATGGTTTAGGGTTTAGGGTTTAGGTTTAGGGAGGTTATAGGGATGATTTAAGAGGTCATAAAGGTCAGAGGGGAGTTTAGCACCATTTTGGGTTTAGGTTTTAGGTTAGGTTAGTTTAGGGTTTTAGTCATTTTAGGGTTGGTAAGGTAAGGGTTTGGTAGGGAGTTTAAGGTTATGGAGCAAGGTAGTTTAGGGCTCAGTGGAAAGAGTTTTGATGATTTTATTAGTTTGGTAGTTGTTTAGGGTTTATGGTTTTTAGGCACAGGGTCAGTTTAGAGTAGTTTAGGGTTTAGTGTTTAGGGTTTAAGATTTAGGGTTTTAGGGTTTAGGGTTTTAGGTTTAGGGTTATAAGTTTATGGTTAGTTTTAGGGTTTCGGGTTAGGTTAATTTGTTTTATTTTTTATTTTTTTTGATTTTATTTTATTTTGTTATTAGGGGTTTAGGGTTTAGGATTTTTTTCAGTTTAGGGTTTAGAGTTTAGGGTTTAGGGATAAAGATTTAGGCTTTAGGGTTTACGGTTTAGTGTTTAGAGTTTTTTAGAAAAAAAATTTAAATAAACTGGTAGGTTTAGGTTTATTTAGTTTATTTTTTAATTATTTTATTTTATTTTATTTTATATTTTATTTAGTTTAGTTTATTTATTTTAGGTTTATTTATTTTAGTTTAAGTTTTTGATTTTAGTTTATTTTTTAGGTTTAGGTTTAAGTTTATGTTTATTTTTTAGTTTATTTTTATTTTTATTTTATTTTTTAGGTTTAGGTTTTATTTTATATTTTTAGGTTTAGATTTATATTTTTTTTTAAGTTTAGGTTTTTTTTAGCTTTTATTTTTTAGTTTAGGTTTAGGTTTGTTTTTAGTTTAGTTTATTTTATTTAGTTTCGGTTTATGTTTAGGCTTAGTTTATTTTAGGTTTATGTTTAGGTTTTATTTAATTTAGTTTAGTTTAGTTTATTTTAGTGTAGGTTTAGGTTTATTTTATTTTTATTAATGGTTTTAGTTTTTTTTTAGTTTAAGGTTTAAGGTTTAAGGTTTTTGGTTTTTTTTAATAGAGAGCAAATTTAGATTCAAAATTTCTTATTTTTGATTTCATCAACCAAGTAACACACCAAGTTTTCGAAGACACAATTGACGACATAGATCAAAAATGAGCGCGCATAGAGCAAATCAAAAACCCTAGATAACTAGAAGCATCTCTAATATAAAGACATTGTTCCATAAGTAGCAGATCGAATCAGTCATTCTTTAGTTTATCCAGTTCCCATCAGAACCATCCTGGCCTCTCGACTGGTTGGATCCACCATCATATGCCTGATATCTCCTTCCGCCACCTCCACGACTTCAACCACCTTCGCTCCTCCTGCCTCCATAACCATCACTACTCTGACCACCACCTCCATATCCACCAACACCTCCATATCCCCCACAACCATTACGATAATGGCCACCTCCGCCTTCACCTCCACCATAGTTTGTAGACTGAGCCTGGTTGACGGTGATGTTCCTACTATCAAGGTTATGCTAATTCTTAGGATTTCTATTTATGTTTAGGTTTATTAGGTTCTAGTGTTTAGATTTATTTATTTTATTTATTTAGATACTTTAGGTTTAGGTTTAGCATTTGGGGTTTAGGGTTTAGGGTTTAGGGTTAGGATTTAGGATTTAGGGTTTAGGATTTAGGGTTTAGGGTTTAGGTTTTAGGGTTTTAGGGATTATGCTTTTAGTCTTTAGGGTTTAGGGTTAGGGTTTTAGGGTTTAGGGTTGTAGGTTTACGGTTGTAGGTTATGGGATATAGGTTTAATGTTTAGGGTTTAGGGTTTAGGGTTTAAGTTTTTTTTATAAAATTAAGTAAATCGAAAGGTTTAAGTTTATTTAGTATATTTAATTTATTTTTTATTTATTTTAGTTTTCTTTTATCTTTATTTTTATTTAGGTTTATTTTTTTAGTTTTATTTAGTTTATTTTATTTATTTTAGGTTTATCTATTTCATTTTAAGTTTTCTATTTTAGTTTATTTTTTTTTCGGTTTAGGTTTTTTTTTAGTTGAGTTTTATTTTTATTTTAGTTTTTAGGTTTAGGTTTTATTTTTTATTTTTAGGTTTAGGTTTAGGTTTTTATTTTAATTTTTTAGGTTAAAGTTTCAGGATTCGTGTAGCCAACCCCACCACATGGGATTAAGGCTTGTTGTTGTTGTTGTTGTTGCTTAGGTTTAATTTTAGTTTATCTTATTTTATTTAATTTAGGTTTAGTTAATTTTAGGTTTAGGTTTAGGTTTTATTTATTTTAGTTTAGGTTTAGGTTTATTTTATTTTTATTTTTGAGATAGGTTTTTTTCTTAGTTTAAGGTTTAGGTTTTATTTTTTATTTATTTTTAAGTTTTATTTTAAATTTTTTTAAGTTTAGGTTTATATTTAGTTTCTATTTATTTTATTTTAGGTTTATTTTATTTTTATTTTATGTTTAGTTTTTATTTTATTTATGTTTTTTATTCCGAGGATTATTTTAATTTTTAGTTTAATTTAGGTTTTTATTTATTTTAATTTTATTTTTTATTTTATTTTATTTTTAGGTTTAGGTTTAGGTTTTAGTTTAAGTTTTTTATTTTATTTTATTTATTTATTTTATTTAGGTTTAACTTTTTTTAATTATTTTATTTTAAGGTTTTATTTAGTTTTGGCTTAGGATTTTAGATTTTTAAGGTTTAGGGTTAAGGGTTTAAGGTTTAGGGTTTAGGATTTACAATTTTAGGTTTTTGGGTTTTATGGTTTGGGGAGCTTTAAGGGCCCAGGATTTATGGTTTAGTTTGTTATGAGTTTTTAATTTTGGGTCAGTGGTGTAAGATTTTGGGTTTTGTGGAGGATTAGGAAGGTTAATTTAGTTAAGGTTTAGGGTTTAGGGTTTAGTGGCCCAGCTTAAAGGTTAGGTTAGAGTGTAAGGTTGTGAGAGTGTGGTCAGGATCAGTGGTTTTGGGTTGAGGTTTAGCATTTAGGGTGGAGAGGTTATTAAAGAGAGGATTTATGATTTAGGCTTAGGGTTTAGGGTGGGAACATAACATTTAGAGTGGTTGGAGTTTGGGAGTTGTCTTAGTGTAGGTTTAGGGTTTAAGGTTTAGGGTTAGTTTAAAGTTTAAGGGTTAAGGTTTTAAGGTGTAGAGTTTTTTTAAAAAGAATTAAGTAAACCGAAAGGTTTAGGTTTATTTAGTTTATATTTTATTATTTTAGTTTATTTTATTTTTATTTTTATTTAGCTTTATTTTTTATTTTTTTATTCTGTTTAGATTATTTATTTTAGGTTTATTTGTTTTAGTTTAGGTTTATTATTGTAGTTTAATTTTTAAGTTTAAGTTTAGTTTATGCTTTATTTTAGTTTAATTTTATTTTACTTTTAGGTTTAAATTTTAGTTTTAATTTTGGTTTAGGTTTTGGTTTTTTATTTTATTTTAAGGTAAGTTTTAGGTTTTATGTTAGGTTTATTTTAGGTTTGATTTTTTTTAATTTAAGTTTTGGTTCATTTTAGTTTATTTTATTTTATTTATTTAGTGGTTTCATTTAGTTTATAGGGTTTAGTGTGGTTTATGAATTAGGGTTTAGGGTTTTATGTTTTAGGGTTTTAGGGTTCAGGGTTAGGGTTTAGTGTTTAGGGTTGTAGGAATTGGGGTTGTATGCTTAGGGTTGTAGGTTTAGGGTTTAGGGTTTGTTTTAGGGTCTAGGGTTTAGGGTTTAGTGTTTTGGATTAAGGGTTAGGGTTTAAGGTTTAGGGTTTAGAGTTATTTTTTAAAATTAAGAAACCAATCGGTTTATGTTTAGTTAGTTTATTTAGTTTATTTTTAATTATTGTAGTTTATTTTATTTTTTATTTTTATTTATGTTTAATTTTTATATTTATTTTATTTAGTATATTTATTTTAAGTTAATTTATTTTAGTTTAGGTTTTTTATTGTAATTTGTTTTTTAGGTTTAAGTTTATGTTTATTTTTTAGATTAGTTTTATTTTTATTTTATTCTTTAGGTTTAGGTTTTATTTATTATTTTAAAGTTTAGGTTTAGGTTTTATTTTTATTTTTAGGTTTAGCTTTTAGGTTTTTATCTTAGGTTTATTTTAGGGTTTTATTTTTTAGTTTAAGTTTATTTTTAGTTTATTTTATTTTATTTAGTTTAGGGTTTAGGTTTAGTTTATTTATTTTTATTTAGTTTATTTTAGTTTAAGTTTAGGTTTATTTTATTTTATTTATTTTAGGTTTAGGTTTAATTATTTTTTTTTATTTTTTTTAGGTTTAGGTTTTTATTTAGTTTTTATTTTATTTTATTTTAGGTTTATTTTATTTTTATTTTACTTTTGCATTTTATTTTATTTAGGTTTTTTATTTTAAGGTTTATTTTATCTTTTAGTTTTGTTTACATTTTTTTCAATTTTATTTTAGTTTATCTTTTATTTGTAGGTTTAAATTTAGGTTTTTATTTTATTTTATCCTATTTATTTTATTGAGGCTTTGGTGTTATTTATTTATTTATTTATTTTTGGTCTTAATTAATTTAGGTTTAGGTTTTCAGTTTTTGGGGTTTAGGATTTAGAGTTTAAGGTTTTGGGTTTAGGGTTTAGGTTTTAGGGTTAGGGTTTAAGGTTTAGGGTTTAAGGTTTATGATTTATGATTTTTGTGTTTAGGGTTTAGGGTATAGGGTTTACGGTTTAAGGTGTAAAGTTTAAGGGTTTAGGGTTGTCGGCTTAGGGTTTAGGGTTAGTTTAAAGTTTGGTGTTTACGGTTAGGGTTTTTCTTAAAATTTATTTATGGTTTAGTGTTTAGGATTTTTTAGGGTTTAGAGTTTAGGGTTTTGGGTTGTAGGTTTTGAGTCTTGGGTTTAGGGTTAGTTTTAGGGTTTACGATTTAGGGTTTAGGGTTCAGGGTTATAGGTTTAGGGTTATAGGTTTAGTGTTTGGTGTTTAGGGTTTAGGGTTTCAGGTTTAGGATTTAGGGATTAGGGTTTTATTTTAAAAATTATGTAAACTCTTAAGTCTAAGTTTAGGGTTTAGGGTTTAGGGTTAAAGTTTTATTTATTTATTTTTAATTTTTTATTTAGGGTTTTTAAGAGTTTAGGGTTTTTTAAGGTTTAGGGTTTAGTTGTAGGTTTAGGGTTTAGGGTTTAAGGCTTAGGATTTAGAGTTTAAGGTTTTTTTTTAAATTAGGGTTTAGGGTATATTTAGTTTTTTTAATATTTATTTTACTTTACTTTATTTTTTTATTTAGGTTTATTTTTTATTTAGTTTAGTTTATTTATTAGTTGAGTTTTATTTTTATTTAATTTTTTTGGTTTAGGTTTTACTTTTTATTTTTAGGTTTAGGTTTAGGGTTTTATTTTATATCTTTAGGTTTAGGTTTTAGGTTTTTATTTTAGGTTTATTTTTAAGTTTTATTTTTTAGTTTAGTTTTAGGTTTATTTTTAGTTTTTTTATTTTGTTTAGGTTTAGGTTTAGGTTTAGTTTATTTTAGGTTTAGGTTTTATTTCTTTTAGTTTAGGTTTAGGTTTATTTTATTTTGTTTATTTTATTTTTATTTTAGGTTAATGTTTTTTAGTTTAGGGTTTAGGTTTTATTTATATTTTTATGTTTATTTTTTAGGTTTAGGTTTTTATTTAGATAATATTTTATTTTATTTTAGGTTTATTTTTTATTTTATGTTTAGTTTTTATTTTATTTAGGTTTTTTAATCTTAGGTTTAAGTTTAGGTTTCTATTTTATTCGGGTTCAATTTTAGTTTAGTTTATTAGTTTAGGGGTTTTAGGTTTCTAGTTTTGTTTAGTTTTATTTTTTAATTTAATTATTATTGGATTTTATTAGTTTGGTTTTTTAGTTTAGGGTTTAATTTTATTATTTTTATTTATTATTACTATTATTATTATTATTATTATTAGTTTTAGTTAGTTTTTATTAGTTAATTATTATTATTATTATTTTTCTTATTATTATTCTTTTATAAGTTAGTTTAGTTTATTTATTATGGTTTTTTGGTTTTAGTTAGTTTATTAGGTTTTAGTTATTTTTATTAGTTTTAGTTTTTAGGTTTATTATTAGTTTTATTATTATTTATTTAGTTAGTTTTATTAGTTTTAGTAGTTTTAGTTAGTTTTTTAGTTTTTTTATTTTTATTATTATTATTATTATTATTATTATTATTATTATATTATTATTATTATTATTATTATTATTATTATTATTACTATTAGTATTATTATTGTTATTAGTTTGGTTTTGTTTTATTAAGTTTAGGTTTAGGGTTTAGGTTTTTTTTTTTTTTTTTTTTTTTTTTAGGAAACCCATTATCTGGGTATTTTATTACCACAAAAAAAAAAAGGTTACAGGTCCTTAAAGGGGATAAACTCAAACTCGCTCAAAGAGCTACAATCGACTGAGTAAATCCCCCTAAGTACATCCAAGAGCAAAAGAAAACATTAAAGTAGTCAAAAGATACAAGATGATTAACATAATAAGCTAAAGAAAGGATAAGGCCAATGCTCTGATGGTTGTAAGAGTGCCTGGTAATATGGAGCAAACACAGATAAAAGAGAGAAACACACACGCAAAGTTATAATGAGAGAGATTAGAAAGTTAAGGTAATAGACAAAAGATAGAAGGAAACAATATAGTAAGAGTATGATAATAAGAAAATGTGATAGAAGGCTGCTCAATCACACCAAGTTGGGGCGGATGCAAGTATGAGCATCCAAACTTCAGAAGGGTTACATCACAGAGCTACTACCAAACCAAAAGGGTGAGAACATCACACCATCATAGCCAACAAACGTGGAAAGCACCCAGTTGTTGATATACTTGTGAGCTTTATTACGCAAACCTAAGCAAAATCATATCTAAAATATATAGGTAATTGCTAAGAGTAAGGAGTCTCATTCAAGAAAATTATCATCCATATAGCCATCTTGACATGAGAATACATAAACATAAGTGAGTGAGCCATCTTAGCTAGAAGCTCATGAATAGCCATATTCAAGAAAAAAATAAGTTCAGCAAATAATCCCTCCATAAGAAAATTACAGAGGAGACAACTAGCTGAAAACCTATTAAATAAGTCAATGAGGCTATAATTAACACCATCTAAATCACATGAGATGTAAATGAATCTTTCAGTCAGAAAATAATCCGAAACAATCCCTTATTAATATCACGGAGAAAGCAATAGTAAAGGAAGATATAGCTCAGGAATGAGCGGCAATTAACCAAAATTAGCACCGAAAAAAATAGTTGGGAGAACTCCAATAGCGACATTCGGTCACCATTCAAATAATCCGGATCAACAATCAATCCGGAGAAAAGAAAAGGCAACAACTTCCAAGATAGGAAGGGACTAAAGCGCCATAACATTCTTTAGAATAAAGCGCTCATAAAGCGCACCAACCAATAGAATAGCGGTGATGCGATCGGAAAAAAGAAATAAATTACGCGGGTTAAAGGAAAGCCAACTAGACAAACAAATACAACATTGGAACCCGCCATAAAAGGATCAACAGTGAATTGAAATGTGTCTCAACATTAAAATCCAGAAAATAGCAACAGTTAAGATGGCAACTTCCAAGCATGGCGAAAAGCTAGTAGAACTAAGCCATAACAGAAAAAGAAACAGTTCATAATACCACCCCGAATAATAGAGATTATAATCAAGGTAAGCACTAACCGGTTCCAGTTAGAAAAACTGGGAGTCCAAATGATTTCCATATGATCAGAAAAAATAAAATAGGCATTAAGAGTAAAGAGAGCAGACATGACAGGCCCAAATCCAAGACATGAAAGGGCGCATAAAGATTGCATTCCAAGAACCCCAAGACAAAAGGCGATGCGAGCACAAACCATTGTCCCAGTTGGGAATAAACAACAAGGGTAATGTAGATGTATTATCGATAATGAGCAATACCTCAGAAGCGACAACAACAAAATCGTTAGTGCAGAAATACAAATTTGGATTCACATTAGATCCGGAAACAAGACAAAAAACCAAGACAAAAAAATAGCCAAGGCGAGTAGCCGGCGATAGAGCGGAAGGGACAACATAGTACCATAATTGAAAGCCACGGCCACCAATGACCAAAGCAAGCGAAAGACATAATCTGGACAAGCATACTGAATCCTTAATCCTATCAGGCGGATAGCAACATAAAAACTACCGGTGATGAGCAGCGAGACGCAGAGCCAATCAGAGCCAATCCCGAGAGGTTATTACAATTGGAACCCACCAAGGATCAAAAAATTGTATTCAAATGAAAAATATCATTAGAATCGGACAAAATAATATAACAGGGAACCAAGGCAAAAACCAGCTAGCTTGCTTGCCATAAAACCACTCCAGATAAAAAGCGTGCATTTGATACAATTTTGACGGGGTTCAAAGCAAAACCAACCAAGCAATCAACAACATCTTGCGAACAAAACAAACCAAAAGGCGCCTAGAGAGTATTAATAACACATTAATACCAACAAGTTGGCCAAGAATCCACCCAAGCATATATAAAATAGGGTGGGAAAGAAAACTCCCACCACAAGCCAATCCAATAAGAGACATTCAAAGCATTAGTAGGATGATTAGTCACATTAATCCAGACGCCAAGGATAAGAGGCTGCAGGAAGAACAAGACAAAGAGATAGTAGACAGAGACAAACAAAAAAAAGTAAACACAAAAACCAATAAGGCCAACATTAAAGCCCATTCAGGAGGAGAAGACCAAAACCCCAATCTCGAGCTTCGCAATTTTTTTGAGGTTCTCTTGAATATAACAAACAATAACTGTGAGAAAAGGCGCAAAGAACATCCATAGTAGGTGGAAGAAGAGAAGAAAGCACCCAACAGCAAGATCTCACCAAGAAGAGCTGCTGAAATAGGAAATGGATTCCAGAAGGAGCTTCAAAAGGGTCAACTGATACCAAGATGATAAGTATCAGCAAAAGGCCAAATAACCTCTTCATGCAGAAATAAAATAAAATATAATTCCGAGAAAAGCGTACTCAAGCTAGAATCAAAGAGAATATGGGAGACAATCAGCATATCAAAAACTAGCCAACAGTCATTATCAGTTAGGATCCAATAACCTAATAGTAAAGCATCAAGATCCCAAGTGGGTTTGCAGTTATAAATCCAGAATAGGTAACACAAAGCTCAACTGGGTTCCAATTCAGGAGATTGATGTGCATATAGTTCAACATCTGCCCCATAATATTGTGAATGCCAAAAACAGAGATCTTCCAACTAAAGGAGGAGTAAAGGCAGCAAGTCATGACAAAGAGCACAAGACAGCAATGATATCTATTAGGAGTATCCATAAAGAACACTAGGAAACAGAGAACCAGGAAAAAAGGAAGATGAAGAGGAGGATTATATTAAAGTAGAAGCGAATTGTCCAAGTTAACCAGACCACACAAGTATTTGGGTATTGTAAATTGATCAAAAAGGATGAGACTGTCTAATCTCGCACCCAGATTAGCAAGGTAATCAGCACAGGCATTACCTTCATGCTAAACATGAGTGATGTTAAAATTCAGTTGAGAGAGAAGGGCCCTAGTTTGCTTGAGAAGGTAGTACAAATAGGCGTTGTTTCTATTGGTAGAAGTCAAAAGGTCAATTAGGAGAAGAGCATCCACCTCTATCCAAATATTGAGCCATTTTTTGAAGCAAATTTCAAGAGCTTTGTGGCCATAAGCTCGAGATAAGGGATCTTTGGAAATAAGGGGTAAGCAAATGCACATAGGACTATACCCTTAGAATCCACGAAAATGCCTCCACAACCAAAGCCATTATGAGAGCGAACCATCGGTATTAATTTTAATAATATGATCAAGAGGTTTTCCAAAAAACCATTATATCATTTCGATAGTAAGGCGTCACGGAAGGTTGAGGCCAAGTTTAATGGCAACAGATTTACATCCTTTAAAATGTTTGTGATGAATTAAATTGGCTTTAGCAAGTCACAAATTTTGTTTTTAGTTCTTGTAATAATCCTCATGTGATTCATTCGAATCCCACGATGTTTAGCTTCATTTCGGTCCATCCATATGAACTAAATAAGAGTGATGGCGATTATGATTTTAATATGACCTTTAATGACATTGTGAAAGTAAGCTTCAAGAAGTTGATATATAGTGAGAGTACAATTAAAATCGACAGTGTTGAATAGATCATCATACCAAATCCAAATTTTAGATGCAATAGCCCCATTAACAAAAACATGGTTAACATTCTCAATATGGGAACAACATTGACATTTAGAGGGTAAATAAAACCCTTTACCCCACAACAAAGAATCAGGAATAAAGTTTTTAAGGATATGCCAAGTTAACGAGTAAGAAGGGGATATTGTTATTCCAAGTTTTGGAGAACACAATAGAAGAATCTGAGTGTCTGTGAAGCCACACATTTTAAGGTTGAAATCCCCATTATGAGATAGCTTAGAGATAATCTGATCATGATTGTTAGGAGTGATAGAAATATTAGTAATCATATTTAAGAAAGTGGAAGGAATAGAATCGTAATCTTACTAATGTTCCACTTGTGGTTTTGCGAGAATAACTCGATAGCGGAGTGGAGTGAGTGTAGAGTAAGTCATCAATGGATCCACCACCACTCTAGTTGTCTTGCCAAAAGAATGAATTGCCAGAGTTTATGCCCCAAAAAATTAAGGATTCAGCATCCCATTTGACAGAACAAAGTCTTCTCCACATAGGAGAATCACCCGATTTAAAGGGACAAATGAGAGGATGTTTACCTTGGCAATATTTAGAAGTCATGAAATTCGCCCAAAGACTATTTTTGCTCCTAAAATTCCACCAAAGTTTGTAGGAAAATGCATTGATAACTTCTTTGATGGATTTACAACCCAGACCTCCCTCTTCAAGGGTACCACAACTTTTAGACCAAGATGACCAATGCATTCTTTTAGAAGAGGTATTGGTTCCCCAGAAGAATTTGTTTAAGAGACGCTCAATTCTATTGATGGTAGAATTAGTAGGCACAATAGTTTGAAGAAGGTATATAGGCATGGAGTTTAGGGTGCTCTTGATCAAGGCAAGCCTACCACCGAAAGAGAGTAAATGAAATTCCCAAACCGAAATTTTGTTAGAAATTTTCTGAATTAGATCATCAAAGAGGTGTGATCTTTTGTGGCCTTTAAAAAGCGGAGCCCCTAGATAATTAAGAGGGAGTTGATTTTGCTTAAAATTAGTAATTCTGGATATTTGGTTAAGTCTATTAGGAGGAATCTTAGCTGAAGGAATAAAACCGCATTTTCCTTCATTAAGAAAAAGACCACTAACATTACCAAAATCATTTAGAAGGTTCTTAATGATTTTAACATATTGAAGAGAACCGTTGGAGAAGATAATGAAATCATCTGCAAAGCTAAGATGAGAAATAGGGAAACCTCCATGAGTTTTAAAAGACATATTAGGTTTATTAGCGAAAAGATCGTTAAGGCTCCTAGACAGGTATTCAATAGCGATGATAAAAAGAGAAGGTGAAAGTGGGTCACCTTGCCTCAAACCATGGCTAGAAGGAAAGAAACCTATGGACTCTCCATTCATGATAACCGAAAACCATACATTCATGATACACCTTTTTTTAATCCGGATAAAACTATCAGAAAAACCAAACAAATTCAGGATTTGAAAGAGAAAATCCCATGAGAGTTTGTCAAAGGCTTTAGCGATGTCCAGTTTGAATAAGATGTTGCCACCTCTAGTAGGGACATCAAGATCGTGAACGACTCTTGAGCAAGAAGAATATTATCCGATATTGCTTTGTGTTTAACAAAACCAGTTTGATTAGAGAGATTATTTTAGGAAGCAAGGGCTAAGCCTATTATTTATTAATTTAGCAATGAGTTTTGAAAAAAAGGTGCAAGATTAATCGGTCTAAAATAAAGATTGATTGTTAGTTTTGAATAAGGATAATAGAAGTGCTTGAAAAGTATTTGGGAATAGGATTGCCTTCAAAGAAGTCGATAACAGCATCAACTAAGTCGGTTTTAATAAATGGCCAACAATGCTGAAAGAAGTGGGTCATGTAGCCGTCAAGGCCAGCAATAGAGTCAGTGTTCATGTTCTTAAGAGTATTAGTAATCTCTTCTTCGGAAGGGCACATAGTGAGTAAATGATTATCCTCACTGTTAAGCATAGAAGGGATAAGATGAGTGTTAGATAAAGTACCCAGCAAAGGATTAGAATTTAATAAAGTTTGAAAATGATGAATGACAGAATCCTTAATATCATTGTTATCGGTTATCCATTCACCATTAGAATTCTTAATTTTCTTAATCGAGTTTAAGGCTTTTCGTTTATTACAAATGGCCTGGAAATACCTGGTGTTTCTGTCACCATCAGCAATATGCTTGCTTGCGACTTTTTGACGCCAATAGGTTTCTTCCATGTTTTGATAATTAAACAAGTTATTCTTGGTAATGTTCAACTCCTCAAGTTTACTCGGATCAGTAGAGACAGCCTCTTCAAGGGAACAAACCTCTTGTTCCATAGCTTTAAGATTTGTGAAAAGGTTTTAAAATGTGTTTGTTCCACCAATTTAGAGTTTGTTTAAGTCTTTTGAGCTTAAGCCAAAGGCAGTCATACCTTTATGAATTATCGGAAAATAGGAGCCATCCAATTAGTGAGAGCGACATTTGTGAAGTCACTATGTTGTGTCCACATATTTTGAAATCTAAAAGGAGAGGGAGTAGAGGGGTTAGGGGGGGATTTTTGAAGGAAATCAAAAGAGGAGCATGGTCAGACAAAGTTCTGCTCAAATGCTCAATGATGGTAGTAAGCCACTGATTGATCCACAAAGAATTAAAGAGGGTCCTATCTAGACACTACCAAAGTCTAGAGTTGTGCCACATGAAGTTTGACCCAGTGAAACCAATGTCGATCAGGTTGCAATCCAGGATCATATTTGAGAAGTCCTCCATGGAATGAAGGTTAGGAGTACATCCTCCCCTTCTTTCCGAACTAGCTATGATAGTATTGAAATCACCTCCAACCAACCAGGGAAGGTTAGCCAAGTAAGCGAATGTGCGTAAGTGATTCCAAAGAATGTTCCTACCAGCTCTATTACAGGAAGCATAGATAGAAGAGCCAAAAGCCGATAAGTCACCTAAGGAGATTTTGACATTAACCAATTGGTCAAGATCATCAATGATGGATATGGTTATGGAGTTGTGCCAAAAGCACCAAATTTTATTATTAAGATTGAAGAAAAAGTTATGAAAACCAAGAGATCTAATGACAAAAGCAATCTTGGAAGAATTAATAAAAGGTTCAATAAGAACAAGTAACTTGATATTATGAGCACGACAAAGACTCTAACACGTTGACGGGAAGAGACCAACAACCTGGATATTCCAAATAAGAAAATTAATCATAAGGAGACAACCAAAAGGGAAAAGGAAAAAGAAAGGAGGTGACACATTACTTGTGTGGGGTGAAGAAGCGAGTGGTTACGGAGAAGTTATTATTAGAAAATTTTGCTTTGTAGGGTTTTTTATTTTTAACAATTTGAAAGGGTCTATCATCCAAATTATCACCATCAGAAAGGGATTGATTTTTGGGTTCCAGAATAATAGAAGAATCTATCAATGTTTTAGAAGAGGGGATTTCACCTTCTTCCGTATCGGATAGAGTGTGAGAAATTGGTTGCAATTGAATATCACTCGGAAGGGGAATAGATGGGGAAGTTCTAACACCATTCATAATACAAGTATCTTTCTCAATATGTTCTGAAGACATAGGGTCATCATTGTGTTGGTCCATTATATGATTCTCATTCAAATTGTTTAAATGGGTGTCCAATATAAGGCTACCATTCAGATTTTCATTAGGATTTAACTGAAGTAAAGAGCTATCATAGGAAGCCAAATTATTACAAGTAGGAGCAAGGTTAGGTATATTGCCATTGGTAGCGTCACACCCCTCAATGCCTATTTTAGTACCAAGATCAGAATGTTTTCCAATAGATAGTTCAATAGAAGGAGTAGGGAGGAGAGACTCTTTTTGAGTATTTTTAGGCACATATGCTAGAGTATTGGTTTTCCCAGTTCCATTAGTGGTGTTCATATTCTGTGGTAAATTTTTTCTGAGATTAGGATGAAGTACAAAGCATTAGTGTTGTGTGAATCTTGCGGTGAGTGCAAAAGGCAGGAAAATTTTTGAATTGACTTTTGACTATATCCAAATTTTTGAGCCAATCAAACCTCTTTGGCATATTTTTAGTGATGTCTATCTCAATGAGAATCTGGCGACAGGCTAGATCTGGCTGTTTCTTGATCTATTTGGAGAGGTCTACCAAAAGGCCATACAAGACAAAACTTGATGAGTGACATAGTGTATTCGCATGTTAGGAAGAGCAAGCCAAAGAGGAACAATGGGAGATTCCTCTTTGACATCAAAGAGGGGTGACCATTTCAATAGCCGCATTTGACAATTATGCACAAAATAAGAATGACGAGCGAAAACCCGCGAATAATCTAAATCATTTGAGAGTTGAATAAGAATGTGACTGGGATCGATGGATAGAAAGTACCGATAATTTTAAACTATGAAAGAAAGAGCGAATATTATCAAGAGTCGGGCGTCTAAGGGAGAATTTACCCACCAAAGTGAACTCGAAGGGCTTAGCAAGTTTCTCAACATCACGTGAACACATTCGCAATCCACGATAAGATGTTGCAATGAGATTAAGAGCATTGCTAGGGATCTTACAGAGCCTCTTTGAATGATTTAACAACGGTGCATTAAATGGAGCAATCGAATCAGAAAACAGCAGAGTGAGGGCAAAGTCGGTCTTGCGTGCACGAGATCGATGAGCACAGGTTCAGAGACAGCCTCCCATTGCTTTAATCAAGGGCGTCACATCGGGAGCGATCGCTTGAGGCCGAGAAGCCATGGCGGCAATTAGCCAATCCAGGGAACACAAAATCGCCAGAGAGGAAGTGCAGCCGAGGGTTTTTTGAGTTTGTGGAGTTATGGAGTGTTTCTTTGACTTACTGGTTTAGGGTTTAGGTTTAGCTTAGGGTTTAGGGTTAGATTAGGGTTTAAGGTTTTAGGGTTTAGGGTTTACACTTCGGGGTTTAGGGTTTACACTTCAGGGTTTAGGATTTTGAGGTTTTAGGGTTTAGGGTTAGTTTAGAATTTAAGGTTTGGGATTTTAGGGTTTAGGCTTTAGGGTTTAGGGTTTAGGGTTTAGGGTTGTAGGTTTAGGGTTTAGGGTTTACGACTTAGAGTTTAAGGTTTAGGATTTAGAGTTTAGGGTTCAGGGCTTTTTTAAAAAAAATTAAGTAAACTGATAAGTTTAGGTTTATTTAGTTTCTTTTAAATTTTTATTTAGGTTTATTTTTTATTTTTATTTTCTTTAGTTTATTTAGTTTATGTTTATTTATTTTAGTTTATGTTTATTTATTTTAGTTTATTTTTTAGGTTTAGCCTTAGGTTTATGTTTAATATTTAGTTTAGTTTTATTTTTATTTTATTTTTTAGGTTTAGATTTTATTTTTTAATATAATGTTTAGCGTTTAGGGCTTATTTAGGTTTAGGTTTAGGTTTTCATTTTATTTTTTTAGGTTTTGGTTTTAACTTTTTATTTTAAGTTTACTTTTAGGTTTTATTTTTTAGTTCAAATTTAGATTTATTTTTAGTTCATTTAATTTTACTTTATTTTATTTAGGGTTTAGATTTAGTTTATTTTAGGTTTAGTTTATTTTACTTTATTTTAGTTTAGGTTTAGGTTCATTTTATGTATTTATTTTAGGTTTAGGTTTTGTTTAGTTTTGAGTTTGGGTTTTATTTTTTATTTATTTTTAAGTTCCTTTTTTAGGTTTAAGTATTTATTTAGTTTTTATTTTATTTTATTTTAGGTTTATTTTATTTTTATTTTTCATTTAGGTTTGATTTTATTTAGGTTTTCTTATTTTTAGGTTTATTTTATTTTTTAGTTTAGTTTAGATTTTTATTTATTTTAGTTTAGTTTATTTTTTATTTATTTTATTTGTTTTATTTAGGATTTAAGTTTTTTTATTTATTATATTTTTAGGTGTTATTTAATTTAGGTTTAAGCTTTTAGGCTTTTAGTTTTTATGGCTTAGGTTTTAAGGTTTAGGATTTAGCTTTTGGGGTTTAAGGTTTAGGGTTTAGGGTTTAGGGTTTAGGGTTTAGAATTTAAGGTTTAGTGTTTAGGGTTTAGGGTTTAGGGTTTAGGGTCTTAGGGTTTAGGGTTTAAGGATTTAGGGTTTAGGGGTTTAGGGTTAGTTTTAGGATTAGGTTTTTTTTTTTAAATAAAAAATAATTAGTAGGTATATATTATTTAGTTTATTTCTTATTTATTTTAGTTTATTTTATTTTTATTTTTATTTTATTTAGGTTTATTTTTTATTTTATTTAGCTTAGTTTATTTATTTTAGGTTTATTTATTTTAGTTTAGGTTTTTCTATTTTTTTTTATTTTTTGGGTTTAGATTTAGGTTTAGGTTTACTTTTTAGTCTAGTTTTAATTTTATTTTATTTTTTAGGTTTAGGTTTCATTTTTTAATTTTAAGTTTAGGTTTACATTTTAATTTTATTTTTTAGGTTTAGGTTTTAGGTTTTTATTTTCGGTTTAATTTTAGGTTTAGGTTTAGCTTTTATTTATTTTAGTTTAGGTTTAGTTTTATTTCTATTTTGTTTATTTTGGGTTTAGGTTTTTTTTTTTAATTTAAGGTTTATGTTTTATTTTTTTAGGTTTAGGTTTTATTTTTTTTAGGTTTAGGTCTTATTTTTATGTTTATATTTTTTGTTTAGGTTTTTATTTAGTTTTTATTTTACTTTATTTTAGGGTTTTTTTATTTTTATTATTGGTTTAGTTTTTATTTTATTTAGATTTTTTTTTAGATTTTTTTAGGTTTGTTTAGGTTTTTATTTATTTTATCTTAGTTTAGTTTTTATTCTTTATTTTATTTTATTTTTAGGTTTAGGTTTTTATTTTATTTTATTATTCTATTTTATTTAGGTTTAGGTTTATTTATTTATTTTATTTAGTTATTTTTATTTAGTTTAGGTTTAGGTTTTTAGGTTTTGAGGGCTTAGGAATTATGGTTTAGGGTTAGCTTAAGGTTTAGCCTTTAGGCTTTAAGTTTTAGAGTTTTTGGGGCTTAAGGTTTAGTGTTTAGGGTTTTAGGGTTTAAGGTTTATGATTTATGGTTTAGAGTTTAGGGTTAGGGTTAGGTTTAGGGTTTAGGGTTAGTTTAAGGTTCAAGGTTTAAGGCTTAGGGTTTTTTAGGATTTTGGATTTTTGATTTAGGGTTTAGGGTTTAGGGGTGTTGGATTAGGGTTGTAAGTTTAGTGTTTAAGGTTTAGGGTTTAGTGTCTAGTTTTTTTTAATTAATTAAATATGTAGGTTTAAGTTTATTTAGTTTATTTTTTATTTTTATTTAGTTTAGTTTATTTATTTTAGTTTAGGTTCTTTATTTTGTTTTTTTTAGGTTTAGGTGTAGGCTTATGCTAATTTTGTAGTTTAGCTTTTTTTTAATTTTTTTTTTAGGTTTAGTTTTTTATATTTTTTATTTTAGGTTTAGATTTATTTTCATTTTATTTTTTTTTAGGTTTGGGTTCATTTTATTTTAGGTTTATTTTTAAGTTTTATTTTTTAGTTTAGGTTTAGGTTAATTTTTAACTTATTTTATTTTATTTAGCAAAGGGTTTAGGTTTAGTTTATTTTAGGTTTAGGTTTAGGTTTAGTTTATTTTAGTTTAGGTTTAGGTTTATTTTATTTTGTTTATTTTATGTTTAGTTTTTTTTACTTTAGGGTTTATGTTTTATTTTTTAATTATTTTTTTATTTTATTTTTAGGTTTATTTTTTAGGTTTTGGTTTTTATTTAGTTTTTATTTATTTAATTTTAGTTTAATTTTTATTTTTTATTTTATTTTTTTTAGGTTTAGGTTTAGGTTTAGGTTTATGTTTTAGTTTAGATTTTTATTTTATTTTATTTTATTATTTTATTTTGGTTTAAGTTTTTTTATATTTTATTTTTTGGTTTTATTTAGTTTAAGTTTAAGTTTTTAGCTTTTTAGAGTTTAAGGTATAGGGTTAATTGAGGATTTAGGTTTAGGGTTTAGCATTTGGGATTTGGGGTTTGAGGGTTAGGGTTTAGGGTTTAGGGTTTAGGGTTTAGGGTTTAGGTTTTAAGGTTTAGGGTTTAGGGTTTTAGGGTTTAGGATTTAGGATTTAGGGTTTAGGGTCTAAGATTTAGGTATTTTAGGGTTTAGGGTTAAGAGTTTAGGTTTAAGATTATAGGTTTATGCTTCATGTTTAAGTTTAGGGTTTAGGGTTTTTGGTTTTTCTTAATGGAGAATAAATTTAGATTCAACATTTCTTCTTTTCGATTTCTTCAACCAAGTAACACACAAAGTTTTCTAAGACACAAGCGATGACATAAATCAAAAATGAGCATGCATAGAGCAAATCAAAAACCTCAGATAATTAGAACCATCTCTACTGTAAAGACACAATTCCATAAGAAATAGATAGAATTGGTCGTTCTTTAGTTTCTTTAGTTCCCATCAGAACCATCTCTCCCACCGCCACCACCACAGCTGTAACCTCCATCGCTCCTCCTGACTTCATAACCACAGTGCTCGACCACCACCTCCATATCCACTAGCAGATCCCCCACCACATGCGAATTGCCTTACCTTCATCTCTACCTCTAGATCTAGACTGAGCTTGGTTGATGGTGATGTTCTTGCCATCAAAGTTCTGCCCATTCTTAGGGTTTTGGCTTAAGTTTATGTTTATTAGGTTTTAGGGTTTAGGTTTATTTTATTTTATTTAGTTACTTTAAATTTAGGTTTAGGGTTTTTGGTTTAGGGTTTAGGGTTTAGGGTTTAGGGTTTAGGGTTTATACTTTTAGAGCTCAAGGTTTAAGGTTACGGTTTAGGGATTAGGGTATAAGATTTAGGGTTGTAGGCTTAGGGTTTAGGATTTAGGGTTTAGGATTTAGGGTTTATGATTTTTTTATTTAAAATTAAGTAAACTAGTAGGTTTAGGTTTTTTTAGTTTATCTAGTTTATTTTTTATTAATTTTAGTTGAGTTTAATTTTTATTTTTATTTAGGTTTATTTTTTAGTTTTATTTAGTTTAGTTTATTTATTTTAGGTTTATGTATTCTAGTTTAGGTTTTTTATTTTAGTTTATTTTTAGGTTTAGTTTAGGTTTAGGTTTATTTTTTTAGTTGTGTTTTATTTTATTTTATTTTAAGGTTTAGGTATAGTTTTTATTTTATTTTATTTTTTTGGTTTAGGTTTGAGGTTTTATTTTAGTTTGTTTTAGGTATTATTTTTTACTCTAGGTTTAGGTTTAGCTTTAGTTTATTTTAGGATTAGGTTTAGGTTTTATTTTTTATTTATTTTTAGGTTTTATTTGAAGGTTTATTTTTTAGGTTTATGTTTTTATTTAGTTTTTATTTTATTTTATCTTAGGTTTACTTTATTTTTATTTTATTTAGGTTTTTATTCTTAGGTTTGTATTATTTTTAGTTTAATTTAGGTTTTTATTTTTTTTATTTTAGTTTATTTTTATTAGTTTATTTTATTTTATTTTTAGGTTTAGGTTTAGGTTTAGTTTAAGTTTTTATTTAAAATTTTTATTTTATTTTATTTAAGTTTAGGTTTTTTATTTATTTTATTTTTAGTTTTTTAGGTTTAGGGTTTACAGTTTAAGGTTTATGGTTTGGGGTTTTAGGGTTTAGGATTTTAGGGTTTTAGGATTTAGGGTTTAGGGTTAGGGTTTAGGGCTTAGGTTTAGGGTTTAGTGTTTAGGCTTTAGGGTTTATGGTTTTTAGGGTTTAGGGTTTAGGGTTTAGGGTTTAGGGTTTTTTTTTAAAGTAAAGTGGTAGGTTTTGGTTTATTTAGTTTATTTTTTTATTTATTTTAGGTTTATTTTTTTTATTTTGTTTAGTATATTTATTTTAGGTATATTTATTTTAGTTTAGGTTTTTTATTTTAGTTTATTTTTTAGGTTTAGGTTTATGTTTATTTTTTAATTTAGTTTTATTTTTAGTTTATTTTTTAGGTTTAGGTTTATGTTTATTTTTTAGTTTAGTTATATTTTTATTTTATTTTTTATGTTTAGGTTTTTATTTTATTTTTTTAGGTTTAGGTTTTGGGTTTTTATTTTAAGTTTATTTTTATGTTTTCTTTTAGTTTAGGTTTATGTTTATTTAAATTTTATTTTATTTTATTTAGTTTAGGGTTTAAGTTTAAGTTGTATTTATTTTACTTTAGTTTATTTTAGTTTAGGTTTATGTTTACTTTATTTTGTTTATTTTAGGTTTAAGTTTTTTTTTTTAGTTTAAGGTTTAGGTTTGATTTTCTATTTATTTTTAGGTTTATTATTTAGGTTTAGGTTTTTATTTTATTTAGGGTTTTGTGCCACTATCCTTCAAGAGCTTTGATGATTGTGGGAACCCTAACATTGTACACTTTAGAGTTGCACAGGTGGCAACAACACTACTCCGTTAGATCTGTCGTGTTGCATTTGATTTACAAGCCCAATAGTTGGTGAAGACTTTTCGAGTTGGAGCACCTCTTCATCAAGAGGTTTCTTTGGAGCTCATGAGGGTGATTGTAGGCAACCTCAATGTAGAGAAACATAAACTAAATGAGTCCCGTATTGATTACATTTTCAAGTGGCATAACCTGAGCTTGAAATGTGAACCACATCTATTTGAACAACATTCCATTAAGATTCTTCTCAAGAATATCCATGGCTTGGTCGCCTTCATGCTTAAGGGCTTTACCATCAAAACATTCGAGAAATTAATCAACAAGGCAGCTTGCCTACAAGAGGAAGCCAAACATTTGCCCTTTCTCGACCAATCCTCTAGGACCAAGCTACAGAAGGTGTTTGAGAAGAAGCCATAGAGAGTTGTGTTAGTGGATAGAGGGAAGCAGCCAGCCAGAGTTCAATATGAGAGACTACGAGCTCAGCAGCCTCCTTTGCCACCTCCTCTTCCACCCCCTCGGCCATCATACCCACAATGACCATTTCCACCACCTCTGCAGTGCGGTATTCATATCCATCGCCAAGTAGCTACTTTCCACCTACTCGATATATTGAATAAGCCATATTCATTCAAAGGGAGGTAGTATGGAAAATCTTTAAGAATCTATTAAAGCAACTTGACTTTCAATTACGAGCTTAAGAGGGAGGAAGTGGGCAAAAGTGGTGATCTAGCTATTATCATTATGTTAAGCCATGTCTTAGAGGATTGAATCACTTTAAGGATTATCTTGAGCGCAGCTACAAGTTGAGAGCCATAGTTATCCCAAAGGAATACTTATTAGAACAACCATTTAGTTCCATTAGAGTAATCCTTGAGGATACTTGCGATCCTATTATGGCCAAAGGTTAGAATATCTCCCTATCTCAAACCTCAAAGAAGATCATTTCTAAGATCAAGAATATTTCTTTACAAGTGTCTAAAGTAGCTCAAACCTCCAACACCAAAGAAGGTTTGCTAGTTGCAAAGGACAACTCGGGGAGGGTTATAGCCCAGCAGTAGCAGCAGCTTACCATAATTGCCCAAGATAGTCTAGTAGCGTGGCTACCATCCAAGTCCAGTACTCCTTCCATTATTATAACTACCACCTCTTCTGCTAGCTCCTCTTCTATTAGCAGAAGTGTTGTATTTGCGGATAAGGGCACTAAATCCCGTACTTTGCTTACTTTACTTGATTTCTATCATGTACCTCCACCCAAAAAGAAATTAATAAAGAAAGCTGATTCTACTTATATATTGTTTACTTCTAATGCTCTTGATTTTATTTTTATTGAAAGCTCTTTGAGTCTAAATAAAAATAATAGCTCTAGTAGTTCCAATCCTTTCATTTATGGTTCAGAGTTAGACTATCTTTCTCTAAATAAGTCGGGTTCACCTCTTGAGATTGACTTAGAGTTGATTGACTCTAAGGAACCCATAAGATAAGCTGTAGGTATGCCCGATGAGAAGGTAGAACTTTCCACAAGCTCAACATTCCAAGAAGTCACTGAAGTCAACCACAGTGGCAAAAGTTCTACCTCCTAGGTAGCACCGATAAGGGTAGCAAGTCATTAGTTCTAGTAGCGATAGCCCCATAAGATGCTCCACCCATGGATATGCTTGTGGAGGAGCCAAGTTGATTATAATGTCCTAGCTCACCTTAGAAAGTTTTAAGTTAAGCATATACGATGTCCTTATCTTATCCAAAGAGATGAGGAAATCTCTAATCAAGGCTTTACTTGATCTAGAGATGCTTAGCCTGGCTACTAAAAGAGAGGCATGCCACTGAAGGACATCTTAGGAGTTACATTCAGATGAAGACTTACTCTAGGGATGACCGAGCACAACCGCTCTTTACATTATAGTGGATGTTGGCGATACTATCAGTTCCAGTTGACCTAGGTGTATCAGCCAACATTATGAGTCTAAGAACCCTTGCCTACTTGAGGATCGACATCTCCAAACTCCAAAAAAAAGGATGATGTTGAAAGGATTCAATGAACAAGGCAAGAGGGCCTTGTGGTGTTTATTTCTGGATGTATGGGTGGGGGGGGGTGGGAGGGGGGCACCACGTAGATCATAGGGAGGTTACTTTTTGAGGTGAACTGGTACAACATTGAGGTATGATGTACTATCTCAAAAGATAGAGGCATCACCCTACAATGGACCTAATCATATAATAAGGACTCCTAAGGCATGATAGGTCTTTGAATGTACTAGAGATTTTTTTCTCTACTTTACATGAATGAATAAAGCAGGTTTATATTAAACAAGGTTCTTAAGTTCCATATGGAAGCCTCCATAGTTAGTTACATCTTGGAAATGAAATTTCTAAGAATACTCGATTAAAGTAGACAATTATCATCTCCAAAGATTTCAAGGTTAGACTATCAAAGGATTGGTTGTATTTGGAAAATCAATTGGAAAAGTTTAAGGAGAAGACTTATTTTTTGAATCCAAATGAAATAAGTAGGAAATGCTCATTATAGAAGCCTAGTAAGCATTCCAATCTATCATATGGTTGGGCTTTATAATTTTGAAGTTGAGGAGATTTATATGTTTTGAGTTGAAATTTAATTAGATTACTAGGGCTTATAATCCACCAACACAAGGTTGTGGGAATGCCTAAGAGGTGAGGATTTATGCTCGTAGCCTGAAGAAAATAGCTACCTCAGATCCTAAATCTAGGGAGCTTTAGTATGAGCTAAAGCATGACCTAAATATAAGTGATAGGTGGACATAAGGGTTTACCTCCACAAGAGAGAATAAATTGTCCGACTTCTGGACTTATAATCAAGTTACCGCCAGTTAATGCCTCCTATAATTTTAAAAACATGTAGTCTGTTCCTATAAATTGCAAGGTAGCTAGGGTAGTTATTTAATTAGACAGAGACTAAAGTACTAAACACACTCCTTAAGAGACTAGAGCATGAGTGGTATGAGCATATAACTTAATCTATAGATGCAAAATCTTTTCAAATTTTTTGTCATTTTAGACACATCATTTTGACAGAGGCTTTATGATTTTTATGCATAAATGTATGATGAAATAGATTATGGGTCAAATCAGCTAGAAGAAGGTATTCTCCACCACAAGGGATGTCCTCATAGGTCAAGCTTTTTTTATCATGCAAGGATGGAGATCTTTCATGTTCAAGAGAAAAGAATATGCATGCAAGATGTGAAACATACAACCATACTGAGGGGTTTTAAATCTTTTAATTATCTTATTTATGTCTTAGGCTTTATGATGAGGTTATGAGTTGTTTAAAATTTATGAGTGATTAGTTGGGTAGAAAAGTTATTTTTATCCTAAGAGCCTAATTGTATTCAAGCCACACATTAAAGCATCAATCATTTAAGAAACTATGAAAAGCATACCATCCTAATGCACAATGTAATTAGAACATTAAACAATTATATATGCTATCATAAAAGAATAAAACCCAGTGTGGTCGAGTACCATTGTACAACCCGAAGAGAAAAAAGATGGGTAGCCGAGCTCTACCCTTATACAACCTAGAATATGAAAGAATAATTATAATTATATGAAATGCTATGTGGGTCTTCTTTCTTCATACTTCCATTTTGATTTGGTTCCTTCTTTGATTTGGATGGTGCTTGCTTCAAAGGCATCACAGGCACCCAGACAAAGCCTTCTGCTCATCCTAATCCCCCTTAGCACTAATCCTAATTCCTATTGCAAAAATTACATTTATGTGGGAAAAGTAAATCTAACTACACCTGCAAAATAGAGGTTAGTTAAATATACATATAATCCCAAGTTGTATTTATAATTTGGACTTAGTACCTACACATGGATAACTAAGCCCAATCCTAACTAACTTGGATTATGCTTAAGGATTTAAGCAACTTGTAAAAAGAGCATTCACATTTATTTTAAGCATCCCTTAAGCATAATCCTAGAAAATATGATTAGGCTAATATTGGCCTATCATTTAGTCTATGAAGCATACACCCTAACATCTAATCTAAAATAATACATCAAAAAAAAAATATACATCACATCATACATCCCCTAACTTAGAGCTATAAGTGGTGACTTAATTCTAATGTGTTTATTAAATCTTCTGTGGTAAGTCTTTTTAGGCATTAGTGTTGTATTTTCTAAGTGTAGAAGGATTCAAATTAACATGAAAGGTGGATTTCACTTGAAGTAGTTTAATTAATTTGAGAATTGTAATTTGTGTTTTCTTTTGTTTCATTTGATCCCACTTAGCAACTAAGTGTTATAAAGAGAGGAAAAAGGGTTGCCCTCTTTCATCCCTACCTTAAGTCTTTCTAAAGTATATTAATTTTATTTTATTTTCTTTAGTGAATGGTTTATTAAATGATTTAATTAATCCTAAGTTTAGGTTCACTTTAAATAATTCTATTCAAAATGAAAGGCATCTTAAGATTAATTTAATTGAATTACTACCACTTGACATATACTAAATCATTCCTTTTCATCACATGTAACATGCATATGATTTAATCTAGAGTGTCTATACATGCAACATATTTTAGACACTTAAATGATGAATGTATGTGTATGTTTAGAATTTATATTTTATTTGATTGAGTTATTTAAACATATTAATTTAAAACTTTACCCAAATTCTTATACAAAAAGGACATAAGAATGAAATTAAATAAGCATGTGCCATTGTTAACCTAGGGAAGTGAGGTAATCAAATGACCTCCTTGGAGTTAGCTAAGCCTCGTATTCTCAGAATGTCTAGACTATATACCCATTTGCATTCAAGCATATGTAAATTCATATACTGAACATAGGAAGTAAGCTACAAATCATATGGCTAATTAATTCAACCACTTAGTCAATTATGAATGCATGCAATTTTAATGTAAAATGGGATTTTCATTCACTAATCACATATACATATACATGTACAAAGATATAGGCAAGTATGTCATTGTTAAACCAAGAAAATGAGGTAATCAAATGACCTCCTTGGGGCTAACTATAGCCTCATATTCTAATGTCCGACTATATACTTGGTTTTCTTAGACACACATGGATGTATACATAAATGAGGGAAAGTAAACCATGCAAAGATTGTTTTTTTTTATTGAATCATTTATATATATGAATTAAAGCTCTATCTAAATTTTAATGTTGAAATACATAAGAATGAAATCAAATGGGTATGTGCCATTGTTAAACTAGGGAAGTGAGGTAATCAAATGACCTCCTTATGGCTAGCTAAAGCCTCATGTTCCCGGATGTCTACTATATACCCATTACCATTCAATCTTATATAAATCAACACATGAATAGAGGAAAGAGAACTCAACATTCATACATTTAAGCTATAAGAACATGCATTTCTTATGTATTTATAACTAACATCATAACACATATTATTATTCATTATTAAGCTTTAAAAAATACATTTGGATTTAATAGTGATAATAATAATGCATATATTAAATTAAATCAACACATGCAAGCTTACATAAAGGAAATCCATTTTATTTTACTTGATTTTGAAAAGATGGATGCATGAATTCAAATTATGTACCAAATTTAACATGATTGGAAAGAGGACAATCAAATATAAGCATGTGATTCATTCAACCAAACTAGTTCTTAAGGACAATCAAATCAAATAAAATTATTTAAAGCAAACCAAAGCTTCTTTATTAATTAAGTTTTGGATTTGATTTAATTTAAAGAGGAGAAGAGAAATCATCACTTGTTGTTTTAAACCCATTCCCACATTAGTGATTTGATTTAATTTAAGGAAATGTAATTAAGTTTTTTATTGGTTAATTAAGTTGAACCCTTAATTAGATGAATTAATTACCCTTACCTTTATCACCTTAAAGTAATTAACTAAATAATTATGAGCCAACATGACATGCATGGAAAATAAACTTACAATGATCCTAGGAAATAAAAGCGGCCTAATGCAATTGGCTCATGATTAATAGTTAATTAGATTAAAGGACTTAATTAATTACTCTTATGGTTTTCCCACACATGTGGACTAACCATAATTTCTTTAAACTTTTAGGTTATTAATTACCATGATTTAATTAATTAAGGCCTAATGTGATTATGATTTCAATTTGATTAAGTGATTTAATTAATTAGTTAAATCTTAATTAATTTCATTTTAAAAAGGGTGAAATGAACTTAGGGAAAGGGGTCCCAACCTTATTCCTTAGTTCACTTACTATTGTACAATGATTAATAAACTTAATTAACCAATTTATTACTGTTTATGGGATTAATTAATCATTAATTAACTTAAAAGAGTAGTTAAGGTTTAATTAGTCAATTTTTCTAATTAAGTGAGCAATAAATCTCAAGAAAATCATGGGAGGCAGAGGTCATCCCATTAAATTAACCCATAAATTTTGGGTTTAATTACTCAAGTAATTAAGGAGTAATTAATCTAATTAATTTTTTAATTAAACTATAATTATTGTTCAAAATTAGTTAAGATCATTTTTAGTTAATTCTCCTCTGATATACCTTTAAAATGAGTATTTATTTGTATTTTTTATTTATTTATGATTTTTAATGATTTTAAGAAGTTTTAGCCATTAAAAATGATTAATTAAGCCTAATCTTGTTGGTGCCATGTGCACGATAATGCACTTTCCACGATGCCAGGATTGGATACTTAAAACTTATCGACTCATTACGTGGTGGCGATGTTTTTCTCATTCATCATCTAAGATCGGACAATTATGATTAATCTCATAGATTAATAGGATTAAATCATATCGATCTAGCAGATCTAATCACGATCATCCATTTTGATCATAAGGAATGGACAGTGTGTGATTTAACGTCATGCGAGTGAGAGAGATTAGAGTTCCTCCACCATTGCTCACTTGATGAGCTTACCTGAGCTCAGATCAACTCCAAGAGGATCCCATACCTTCAAGACATTGATCGAGGGATCCAACGGTCAAGATCACACGAGATGCAAGTTTTCTTCAAAAGCAACCCATTTTGCCTAAGGATCAATTTTGGAAGCATACCGGAGCTCAAGATCGCTCGAGATTGAGCAAGTTTCATCTAGTGGAGACAAAACCCTAGCAGCAATTGGATAAATTCCTCAATGTTCACGGAAGGCCACTGATGATTTAGAGCTCGCTTTCATCAAGTCCCACCTCTGCGAAGCTTGGGAGATGATTCATTCTTGCTCGAGGCCTAGGGAAGGTGTGGAAGTTCATTTGAGTTTAATGGAGAAATGGGTTAGGTCAAAATGGGAGTGTCCTATTTAGGATGCATGGGAATGGAATTTTGTGATCGAGGAACAAGCTAGAGAGCTTAGGGAATGGCTCTAGCAGCTCTTCTTGGGTAGCTAGGCTCTGAGGAATGATTTTTATGTATGTTTGAGTGGAAACAAGGGGGTGTATACCCACCTTCATCTTGATCAAATGGTGGGATCATGTTTAGCTTCTAGTGGCCATCCGGCCATCTCAGGCAATCATGGGTGGTAGGGAGGAGGTGAGTTGGCTTGGCTTGGTTGGTTGAAGGTGTGGAGGTGGCTGCTAAGGAGGAATCATGGGTGTCCTATGGGTTTCAAATGCTCCAATGGGGAAGGTGAGGTGATTTCACCTCCCATGGGTCATGGTAGACCCAACCACCCCTTGGGTCAAGTTGGGCAATGTCCTAGGTGACTAGTGGACCATTGGGAGAGTACTAAGTGGCTAAGGAATGGATATCACCACTTACATAGGTGATTTCTCTCATGTGATGCCCTTGACCAAAGAATGATCATTTGGCATTTGATTTTATTTGATAGATTGGAAATGAGCCAAAAGTGGGTTAACCCAAATTTCAAGTCTATTGAGTTGATTTGGTTAGTTTGGCTCAATTTGACTCAATTAGGTCAAATTGGTTATGTTGGGTCAAGTTGACCAATTGGTCAAATTGGCTCAAACTAAGGGTTGGGTCAAGTTCATATGATCATTTGGGATGTTTTGGTTCAATTGGTTTGGGTTAGATTTGATTTTGGCTCATTTGAATTCATTTGGGTCAAATGGGTTAAGTTGACCAATTTGACCAAATTGACCAAATTGGCTTCGGTTGGGTGTTGATTTGGGTTTAGTTGACCAATTGAAGATGATTGTAGGCTTTAGTTTTAATTAATTTGGATTTTTTTTGATTTAGGCCAACTTTAACCTTTAGGTTAATTTGGGCCAAGTAGGTCAATGTTCAATTGGGTTCAATCATGGTTTTGGTCAAGTTCAACAATCAATTTGGAATGAATGAACTTGAGCCATTGGTTACAATCAATTTAGTTTATAGTTTGAATTGACTCAATTTGGTCTTTAGGTCAATTTGGGTCAACTTAGGTCAAGAGAGCCAATTGGGTTTGGTTTGACTTAGTTGAAGTTCATATTCAAATATTGATTTTGATTTGGTATGAATCATTGGTTTCAAGGGATTTGGCTTAGGTTGTAATTTGGCTAGTTTGGGTTCATATGGGTTAATGGGTTGACTTGGTCAAATGAACAAGTTGACTTGGTTTGGCCTAATTTGTGATAATTGATCAACTTAGGGTGATCAACAATCATGATGGGAGGTTTTGATGAGCTTGGTTCAATCCAAATTGGGTAGGATTAGAACTTGGCTCAAATAGGTCAAATTGGCCACTTTGGGTCAAGTGGACCAAATTGGTTTAGTTGACTTGATTTTGGGTTGAGTTTGATTTAGTTGAGTTTATATATGGATTTGGGATTGATATATAAATTCAATTGCAATTGGCTTGTGTTCAAATGGGTTTTGGTTCAATTGAACATTTCAAGTCAAAAGGGTTAAGTTGGTTTGACTTGGGTTGATTTTGGTTTGGTTTGATGATTGCATATTTTTTATATTTGTGAATATGATTGAAAGTATGATTGATTCATGAGAAAATTAATTGAATTTGGGTTTTGGAATGAAGGAATTTGGCTAAGTCCATGGAGTTGGGTCATGTGGCTTAGTTTGGATTTTGATTTGGTTTGATTTAGTTTTGATAATTTAAATGTATATTTCATTTAAATTTGTGAAGATGATTGAAAAATATGATTGATTTGTGAGAAAATCAATTGAGTTTGATTTGGATTAAGATTTGACTAAGTCCATGGATAGTCATATGGAAGGGTTTTGATTTAATTTGATTTAGTTTGATTTAATTTTGATCATTTGAATGTAGATTTGATTTATATTTAGAAAGAAGATTGAAGATATAAATTGATTATGAGAAAATCAATTGATTTTGGATTGATTTGGATTAAGATTTGGCTAAGTCCATGGGATAGGTCATATGGCTTGAAAGGTTTCAAGTTTGGATTTGATCATGAGCTTCAATCATTAAGTTTTGGAATTTAGGTTTGTATTTGGAATTGAATTTGAATTTGAATTTGATGTTTAAATTGAACTTGAGGTTTGGTTTGAGAAGGTGAACATGGATTGAATTTGGGTTGTAGGGTAGGTGGATTATCCTAATCCCTAAGGCATAAACTATTCCTATGGTTAACCCTTCTAAGTCGTTAGGCTTAGGTTAATTGTTTACATAATTATTAGAAGTGTCTTATGACTATGGAAGTCTTACTCTCTAGAAGACTCATAAGTCTAAGATGGAAAGATTAAATATGCACTTTGAAAGTGAGGTCAACATGACTTAGGCTCCATAGTGTTGCCCTTAGAGATAGATGATTGGAAGATCGATGCCAAGTTTCGCATTATAGACTCGGATACATATTTCAACGCTTTGCTTGGGAGACCATGGATACATGAGAACAACATAGTTCCATCCTCTCTACATCAGTGTATGAAGTTTGTGAGAGGTGGGATCATCTACTGTGTCAAAGGAGATCTCAAGCCATTTACACTCAAGTTGACATATATGAGGATGCCTTTACCTCCCCTCAAAATCAACAAGTCTATTCTCGTGAACTTGGCCAAAGTTAAAAAATAAAAGAAAAAGAAAAATAAAAAGAAAAGGAAAGAGAAAAGAAAAAGAAAAGAAAATGAAAATGAAAATGAAAATAAAAGGGAACGGAAATAAACTTGGATGAGGAAATGGAGCCTGACATTAGATTCCACCCACAGTTCATTACTCCTTTCAAACATATGGGTAAGATGACCTAACCTCAACCAGGTAGAGGAAGTGCCCAGTTCAGAGGTCATCCCAGGGCTGGAAAACCTATTTATTGTTCACCTAATAGAAGATAAATCCAGAGTACACTATCCATATAGACTTAAAATTTAGTTCATAGGATGAGTCTTATATGATTAGCACACTAGCCAGCTCTACTCAATAGTAGATTCCCTTGGAGGTGACACTTGAGCCAGATAGCAATGAAGACTAGGCTCTAAAGCAAAGCATAAGTGTATCTAAGTCTATATGTTAAACAATTAGGCATTAGTTGGGAACCTTTGCTCTAACCCCACTTTCCTCTCAAAAAGCTGAGGGTTTAGTAGTTAAGGACGCCCTTAAGTTATCCACAGCTGTGAAGTCTCAGAGATTCTTTCTAGGAGCACCATCCTCAAGTCAAGAAGTTGATGTAGAACTTGTGGATGATTCATATAAAGATTTAATAGAATTACCTTTTGATTGGTACTTGCCTTGTGTTCATAATTTAGCAAATAAAGGGTTAATCCCACATACTTGGTCAAAGTGTAGGTTAGACTACTTTGAAAGAATGTGGAAGAACAAATGCAAAAGCTCTCAATTAATACTAAGACTAGGATTCATTACAGTGGGTCCAGTCGATGATGATGATTACTACTTAGTCATCACCAATAATTTGGAATCTGATTGGTTCTTTTAAAATCACATTAATTCATATGAGGAGCTGTGCTTAGAAACTTCGTGATGATCCATGATTTTGAATTCAAAGATGCACCACTAGAGTTTGAAGAAGAGATCAAGTCAACCATCATGAGCTCAAGAAATCAACTTAGAATGAAGAAGATCCATGCCTGACATACATCAGTTCTTTATAGAATGAAATTGAAACCAATGACTTAGTTAGGCTATTGACTGAGTTTAAGGACTACTTTGCATGGAGTTATGAAGAGAAGCCTTGATTGGCTCTTGACATAACGGTCCATAAACTAGCAATAGAGCCTACAGCTAACCCTATCATGCAAGCTCCTAGACTCATGCGATTAGACATAGAACAACACGTCATTTATGAAGTCAAGAAACTGATCAATGTGGGCTTTATCCGAGAAGAAAAATACCCTACAAAGTTGTTGACCTCATTTTTAGAATGAGCTCTCAAACCCTCCATCTTAGACATAGGACTCCTCTTAGGCTTTAAGAGTTCCTTAGTCTTAACACATCTAGTGATTGGTGGACACTCAACCTAGCCCTAGAGACTTAGGAGAGTTAGTCATAGGAATAGGTCATGCCTTAGGGTGTTAGGGAAAACTTCCTACCTAGCTTAAACCATTCCTCACTTTCCTCCTTTCAAGTCAAACTCCAAATCAATTCTCATTTGATTTTTTCAAAACTCAAATCAACTCCATATGATTGAAAATCTATGATTGAAACACATGATCAAAATCCATCAAAATTCCTAAGTTCAAATTTCCCAGTAATCCTTTCTTAAGGACTTAACCAAAATGATCTAAACCAAATCAAATGTTTGAGATTTTCTCATAATTCATTTATATTCTCATTTATATTCACATATATAAATGAAATATAAATTCAAATCAATCAAACTAAACTCAATATTTCAAATAAATTCATGGAATTTTCTTAAGTCTCTTAATTTTCCATTAATGGACTTAGCCTAAACCTTAGTCAAATCAATTCAAACTCATGAGATTTTCTCAAAACTCATTTATATTTTCATTTATATTCATATATATAAATGAAATATAAATTTAAATCTATCAAATCAAATCCACAATTTAAATTTCCAATTTTAAAATTTCCTAAGTCCCTTAATTTTCCATTAAAGGACTTATCCAAAACCTTAATCAAGAACTCAAACTCATGGAATTTTTTCAAAAATCATTTATATAAACATATATAAATGAAATATAAATATAAATCAATCAAATCAAACCATCAAATTAAATTCTCAATTTTAAAAAAATCTTTCTTAAGTAATTAATTCTCCATTAATGGACTTAGCCTAAAACTTGATCGAACAATATCAAAGTCATGAGATTTTCTTATAATTCTTTTATATTCTCTTTTATATTCACATATATAAATGAAATATAAATATAAATCAATCAAAACAAATTCAAAAATTCAAATCCCTACTCCAAATTCTCCTAAGTCCCTTAAATCCTTCTTACTTACCAAATCATGATTAAACCACTTCAAATCCTTGAAATTTTCTCATGATCAATTTATATTCTCATTTATATTCACATATATAAATGAAATATAAATTCAAATAATCAAAACCAATTCCAAAAATCAAACTCAAATCAACTCAAAATCCAATCTAAGCCTTTCAGGTCAAAATCTTGAACTTAGCAAATCAACTTCAAATCAAGCCAAACTCTTGATTTTCTCTCATGATTCAATCAACCCTACAATCATGAGCCCATATATAAATCCAAACTTCAATCACTCAATCAAAACCCAAGCCAAAAATCAAAGCCAAAATCCTTTCATATTCTTCCTTTGAATATGAAATTGTCAAATGGATCAAAACCCATTTGACTTCAAACCACTTATAAATGGATTTATATTTCAATCATAAGTCCATATACAAGGTCAATCAAGCTCAAATCAAGCTTTGACCAAGCCATTTGACCCACTTAGGCTCACTTGACCCAAAGTGACCTAAAGTATGAGCCAAATTCTCATCCTAACCAAATTGGATTGAACCAAACTCATATTTGCCTCTCATCATGATCAACAATCATCATGGGATGATCAATCAATCAAATTGGGTCAAACTAAGTCAACACTTAGCCCAAAATAAAACTTAACATAGCCAAATTCCACCATAGGCCAAATTGATTGAAACCATTGATCTAAGTTCACTCATGACTTATGTTTGAACTTGACCAAGCCAACATTTGAGCCTAACCTGACCCAATTGGCCACTTGACCCAAGTTGACCCATTTTGACCTAAAGGGTCAAAATGTGTCAAAACTTGATCTAAGACAAATTGATTGAAACCAATGGGTCAAGTACATTCCAAATCACTTGTGGAACTTGACCAAAGCCTCAATTGGCCAACTAGACCTAACCTAGCCCAATTGACCGTAGACCAAACATGACCTAAATGGGTCATGTTGAGCCAAATTTGAACATAACCAAAATTGATTGGAAATAAAGATACCAATCCACTCCATGTGACTAGACTAACCTAAAATTACCCTTGGACCTACCCCAAATAGGTCAAATGAGTCAAATAGGTCAACTTCACCCATTTGACCAAAATGAAGTCATATGAGCCAAATTCAAAACTATACCAAATTGAATCAAACCAAAGACACCAAAATATTTCAAATGGTCATTTGAACTTGACCCAACCCTTGGTTTGACCCAATTTGACTAATTGGTCAACTTGACCCAAGTTGACCCATTTTGATGTAAATAGGTCAACATGTGCCAAACCGTATCAAATGAATTCCAAATCTCCTAAAACTTGGCCAAACCTAGTTTCTCCATATACCCAACATACCCAAAGTAAAAAATCAGCAAAATAACTATTATACCCCTCAACCGTAGAACAAATTTTGGCCTAATCCATGGGTAATTTGGTCATAACCTCTTCACATTCACTTGAGGCTTTCCTAAAAGCTAAAGGGGACCTAGTGAAGAGTGGTGCACCCAATGGTGTGGGTCAGCCTAGTGGTCCTAGACCAAACGACCCATGGGTCAAAATGCCAAATTCAAACTCCCTCAACCACTCAAGTTCAAGCACATAGGAGGTTGCGAATCCACTCCTTGGCTCAAACCAACCATGTGAACACTCAAAATAGCCAAAACAAACTCCATAATATGATCAATTAGATCAAAATGGCACAATGGCTTGTGATCGTCCGATCCTTCAAGGGGGAGATATACTCCCCCTAAACAAACTCAAATCTATTAGTCCTCAATTTGATTGAACCTAGGGAAGGCAGAGAAGCCATTCCTCAACCTCCTCAAGCTTCCTAGGTGAAATGAAATTTCATATTCTCAATTTTGCATAATGTGAAAATAGGGGCGCTCAATCCATTCTTGAATTTCCTCTTCACTCAATTTCACTCCAATTGCTTATCCACACTCCATCAGAGAAGCAAGTTGAGTGCACCCAAGCTCTCTTTGAAGTTCCAAAGGCAAGCGGGGACCTAGCTCGATCAAAGCCTCAAGCTAGCTAAGGAGGAGGTGGTCCATATACTAATCCACTCAACCTCAAGTTCTCAAAACTTCAGTACAGCTTCGTCTTAACTAGACAAAGCTTCTCCAAGGGAATCAAGCACTGGTGATCACCTTCGGTGAGGTATGGGATTTTTGACCCTTAAACTCATTGTGGTGTGGAGCTTTGTGAAAGAAATTTTAATCCCATGGATTTTTTACTGTTGTATGTGCCGCTCTTTAGCTTTAGATGGTGTGGGCTGAGTTTGGTTTGAATCTGAGCTCAATCGAGCTCAGATCTTCCTCTTGATCATGGACAATCTCTATTGATCAAGGGAAAAAACTTGGGAGATCTCATCCATCCATCTATGCATTTTGGATGGTCAATCGAGATAATTCCCCACATTTAGAAATTCCTTATCATTTTTAAAACCATGGGGAGATCTCTGGCTATCTATTCTTTTGGACGAGAGATTAAAAGCGCATCCTAGCCATTTGGGATTTGATAACTTAAGTAAGCCCCTCATAGCATAATGCATGTAAAGCACTATCATTGCGTCACCGCATTCATGAGTGAGGATTAGTTAGGTTATTTTAATTATTTCTAATTAATCTAGGGAACTTATAAAATTCATAATACCCTATAGAAAATTTATAAAATTATGAAATAAAATCATATGGAAAGATAATTCAACCTAGAATATTTTAAAATTAATTTCAATGGGTTTTGGATTATGATTTTCTTTGAATTTGGGTTTTATTGGAAACTTAATTTTTCTAATTAGTTTTTAATTAAGCCTCTTATTAATCCCAAACTTCTTGGGTATATTTTAGGGGATGACTTCTGCCTCCCCTAATTTTCTTGGGATTTATTGAAGGCTTGATTAGAAGAATTTCATATGGATTACTTAATTACCCTCCTTATGTAATTAAGGATAATTAAGGTGTAATTAGTGATTTTAATCCATGATTAGGGTTGATTAAGGTCAGATCTAGTAAGTAATAGCTTATGAAATATTTTTGGGGCATTTTCCCTTAGCTATTCGCTAAACCCCCTTTCTCTCTTTAATCTCCCCTTAATTAAGTTTTAATTCATTAATTATCCCATTAATTAATTTCTAAAAATTCTAAAAAGTTCCAAACTTAATTAATCTACTTTGGGTAGATGCTTGGTTTAATAAAGTTAATTAAGGAAATCAAAACCCAATTCATATGTATGAAAGGGTGTTTTGAAATTACTTAAGCTAAACCCCTTAGCTTAATTAACTATTAATTGTGAGCCAAATTGCATTAGGCCTTTTCTTATTAGGTGCATTGCAAATTTAAATTCCTTGTGAGTTTTATGTCATCTCATTGGCTCATAATTATTTGGTTAATTCTTCAAAGGTGGTGTGTAAGGGTTAATCAAGTTACTTAATTTATACCTTAACCTAATTAATGTATAAAAATGGATCCAATTATCTAAAAATTGAAAAAAAAATGTCAAACACATGTGGGAATGGGTTAGAAAAAACAAACTCATCTCACCTTTTCAAAATTAAATCAAACTCCAAACTAAACACAAATCACATTGAATTCACTTTGATTTATTTTAAACTTTCTTATTCTATAAGAATGTCTTTAGGATTTAAGTGAAGTGAATTTGTTTACATGCTTTCATTGCTTGAATCTTTCCCCATTGATTTCATACATTCATATTTTTCAAATTCAAAATTTAAAAATGAAATTGTTCACTTTATGTGAAATTTGCATGTGTTGGCTAAAGTAGAAATATGAATGGCTATTATCACTACTAAATCCAAATTATTTTTAAAACATATAAATTAAATACCAAATCTAAAAGTGTGCTACTTATACTTTAATTTTAAGCTTGCATGTGAAAGAAAAAAAAGGTATGCTTAGCATAGGTTCCCTTTCTTTCTTATGTTGGTATAGTTTTGAATAAGAATTTGGTGAGGTGTATGGTTCATTTAAAAAGAACCTAACACTCACCTAATTCCAAATCGTATTCATCTCTATGCTACCACTTAAGAAGGGTTACCTATACTAGCATACATAAATTGCATAAATAAAATGAATCCATTAATACAACTTTTGCATTCTCCTTTTCTTTTTCATTTCTTTTATACATATGTTTGTAATTAAGGAAAGTGGTATATTAGTCTGGACAACCCCAAGGTTGTGAAGCTTTAAGTAGCCCTAAGTAGGGCTTATACCTTACACATCTGGTTAACAATAGCGCTGTACTCACTTATGCCTTTCTTACTTTCACATGTGTATGTGAAAATTTGGATAAGGAAACCCCTTGCTACTTAAGAAAAATCATGCATATTCAACTTCTACATTTTCTTAAATGGATTACTTAGCATGCATCATAAAGTGTGTTAAATGCTCATTTGTATGTATAGATATGCTTAGGTCCATCCATATGCATGTTATATATGGAAAGAAAGGAAGTAATGTGTGTTTTGTGAATTTTGATTCATTTTATCTAATCTTAAAATGCCTTTATTTTTGAATAGGTTTGTTTAGAGTTTATCTAATCTTAGGATTAATTAAAAGATTTAAACAAAACATTCTCCTAAACAAAAATAAAATGTGAACCTATTTTAGAAATTACTTAAAGAAGGAAAGAGAAGTTCTCTTCCCTCTCTTCATAACTTAGTAATTAATTATAGGATCCACTTAAACCAAATCAAAACATGAAATAAATTCAACCAAAAATAATTAAACAACTTAAATGAAACCCTTCTTTAAGTTGAACATGTTCATCACAATTATAAAATTTGAACCTAAAGCCATAGCTAAGCATACCACACAAGCCTTAAAAGCACACACATTAGCCTAAGTCACCACTTCTAGCTTTAGGTTAGGTCGGTGCATGGTTTGATGCTTATTTTGTTTTATGATATATGTTTTAGACCGATGTTAGGATGTATGCTCAAGAATGAATGGTAGGATGCTCATAGTCTAACTATTCTTTTCTAGGGATTGTGCTTAAGCGCTATCATAAATAAAAATATAATCCTTTTCTTGCATTTCTTTTACCCCTAAGCATAATCCAATAGGTGGACTTATTCACCCATGTGTGGGGTGATAAGTGCAATATACGTGCTTGGGATTTGTGTGGTGTGTTTTAACTAACCTTTGTTTTGTAATTTCCACTTTTTCTTTTTATGTAACTTTATGCAATTAGGATTTTGGAATGATTATTATGGGGATTAGGATGAGAACTGGTCATAAGATCCTATCTTATGCACCATGTGAGGCCTTAGAGCATCTACCTTCCAACCATCCAAAGAAGGAACCAAAGAAGAAAAGAAGAAAATAAGAATAAAGAAAGGAAAGAAGAAAATAAATAAATTTTGAAGACCCCCATTACAATGAATTCTTTACTTAATTCTAATTTAATTCATTTGTAATCCAGGTTGTATAAGGGTAGAGCTCCGCTACCCACATTTGATATTTTCTAGTTTGTGCGGTGGTGCCCGACCACAATGGCCTTTTAATCTTTTTGCGATTAGCTTTATAAATTGATTGATGATTCATTTAGCTTTTGTATTAAGTGGCATGATTTTCCTAGTTTCTTCGTTGCTTTATATATGGCCTGGATGTGGATTAGGCTCTTTAGAGAAAAATAAATATTTTACCCAATTAACAGCTCAAAATAAAATTAAACAACTCATAACCTCACCCAAAGCTCAGGTTTAAAATCGAGATAAAAGAATTAACAACCTCTTAGCTAGATGAGAATTTATTTTATAATATCATGCACAAAAGTATCTTATTTCACTCTTGATTGGAGGGCTTTCACCTTTTTCAGAGAAACTTGGCTTGACCATTGAGAGCCATGGTGGAAATTCACCTCCTCCCTTCTCATTGATTTTGGCCAAGAACCTTATTTCTCATTCATTAGTCAAATGAATCCTATTATTCTGAGTTAAAATAATTATCCAAAATTAAAAATAAATGAAATTTGAATTGCATTAGATTTAGGTCATTTGAAGCATGTTCCTTTACATGATCTAGTCTCTTTAGGGTGTGAGTTTAAGGACTTTATCTCTTTCTAAATAAATAATAGCCTAGCTATCTTTCATAAAGATAAAGCCTTGCCTACATGTTATTAAAATGAGGAGTTAGTTGGCGGCCACCCCCAGGTGGTTGTAAGTCCAAGTTATTGGGTGGTTTGTCCTCTCTTATGGAGGCAAACTAATTACCCATTTTCTCCTTAGATTTAGGTTGTGCTTTCAGCCCTCGCCAAAGCTCCCTAGATTTTGGTTCTAAGGTTGCTTTTCCCCTTTGTGGTCTATAAGCATAATTTCTCATCTATTAGGAATTTTCTTAATCTTTTGTTAAGGAATCTTAAGTCTTAAATTTCTAATAAAAATGCAACTCAAACAAACTAAATCAATTTCAAAAATGTAAAGCCCAACTATTGGATAGTTTGAGATGCTTGCTAGGTTTCTTAGCATTATGGGCATCTCCTACTTATCTTCTATTTGGGCTTTGATAATAACTCCCCCTTTTGATCAATTCCATTTGATCTTTTAAAAATAAACCAATTGATTGATAGTCCTTCCTATTGAAATCTTCAAAGGAAACGATCATTTACCTTAGTCGAGAGTTTTCCTAAGGAATCTCCATTCCTTAGATGTAACTATGGGGCTTGCCTAGGGAACTTAACCTTTTTAAAATAAACCCCGCTTTACTTTTCCATGTAAAGTAGGGGAATCTTTGGTACATATGCACCCATCATTCTTAGAGTCATTATTGAGGTGATTTACATTAAAGGGTAGTGACTTCTGTCTTTTAAGATAGTACACTATTCCCTTGATGGCGTACTCGATCACCTGAATAAGCACATCTGTGGATCTACGTGGCATCTTAACAATGAATTTCTATAAGTGTTATCTTTCATCTCTCACCAACAGATTTGAAAGGTGACTCTTTATAGGAATTTTTCTCCACAGAATTTTTTTGGTGACTCTACTGGGATGGTTTCTCGCTCCATCTTTGGTAAATGATCATTGTCTTTGAGTATCGATAGTGGATTTGTACTTTTGTATGAATCCAAGACTATCTTTCTTTCCATTGGTACTTAGCTTATTTCATCCTTAGGTTGAGTTAGCCAACATCTTTAGCTTTTAGGATCACATTCCTTGTTGGTATTAAAACCCCTATTAGGTTCTCCAATGGGTAAAAAATGAAAAGATCTAAATAAAAAGAAACATCTTAAAGACATCATCCTTTTCATTTTCATGATAAGGAAAGGTTCATTCCTAAAAAAATGAAATAAATCTTCCATTAGAACTTTTCTTTTCAAAAAGCACCTTTGCAGGAATGCACTTAAGAAAATATTTTCCACCTCTTTTAACGATTCCCATAATTAGTACATGTAGGGATTTTAAAAAATAAAACTAACAAAATTTTTTTCAAAAAAAGAACAAATGAACATCTTCTTTCAATTAAATTTGCTGAAGATTTCATTTTTAAAATAAAATGAACAACCATCTTTCCAAAAATCAAAATCAAAATCATAAAGTTTTCAAGAAGCACACTTGAATCTTTCTATTCAATACACTCACACTTATTGCATGGAAAGTTCATTTGTAAACAAAATTAAACTTTTCAAAAAGCACACATGAACACCTTCATTTATACTCAAATTTATTAAATGAAGATTTCATTCACAACTAAAAATAAATATCATTTAGGAAATCCACTTGAACATATCTCACATATGTTTTAAGTTGGAGTTCCTCTCTTTCAAAAAGAAACAATCACACACAAAAAAAATTTACATTTCAAAAATAAGATTGATCTCCATTCTACATACTTAATATTTTTAGATGGAAGTCCTCTTTTCAAAAATTAAAACTTCAAACAATCATATTTCAAAATTTTTCAAAACACATTTATGGAACTTCATTTAGCATATTCAAATTTGTTAAATGAAGTTTCCAAATCCAAAATCAAAATCGACAATCATATTTCAAAAAAAAAAAAAATTTCAAAACACATTTAGAACTTCATTTAACATATCCTAAATTGTAAAGTGAAGTCTCCAAATCCAAAATATAAAATTTTTTAGACATACATTTGGAACTTCATTTAGCATAATCAAATTTGCTAAGTGAAGTTTCCAAATCAAAAATCAAAATCAACAATCATATTTCAAACTTTTCAAACACATTTGGAGCTTCATTTAACTTACCCAAATTTGTTAAGTAAAGTCTCCAAATCCAATATCTAAAATTTTTTCAAACACCATTTGGAACCTCACCAAGCATGATCAAAATTTGATAAGTGAAATCTCCAAAGCAAAAAAAAAAAAAAATCATCAAACATCTTTGGAAATTCCATCCTTAGCACACCAAATTTGCCAAGGATCCCACCTTTTCAAAAATCAAAACATTAAAACAAAAATGAAACACTTAGGATTTTCTTAGCATAACTAAATTTCCTATTAATCCTATTTTCAAAAAAATCAAACAAAACACTATTGGATTCTTCACTTAGCATACCAAAATTTGCTAAGAGAGAATTCCAAATTTTCCAAAATCAAAACAAAAATTCACAAAAAGAAGCAATCACTTTCTCAAACACTTTACTTAGCATACCTAAATTTATTAAGTAAGTGAAATTCCAAAACATTAAACAAAAACAAAATCATTTGACCCTTACTTTAACATACCTAAATTTGTTAAAGGAGAGGGTGCTCAAATCAAAAATTCAAAATTCAAACAAACCATGAATCTATGAAAGCATCCTTATCAAAAAATTTAATCCATATTTCAACATACCTAAATTTGTTGAAGTTGGATTCATATTCAAATTCTTTCAATCCTCAAATCCATTTGAACACAACTTAACACTTCCAAGTTGTTGGATGTGGTTTTAAATTTTCAAATTCAAATTCAAAATCTATGATATAAATTTATATCATTTATTTTTATTGCAGTTTAAAGCAAATGGTTCTCTTTCTAAAGTTTGTCTTCACCTTCCCCCACAGTTTGGATTTGACTTTAAATGTCGACTTCCCGACCATACCCACCTAATTCAGTTTGGTGGATTTGAGGGAGCCAGGATCACTTGTGAGGGCACTCCCCTCACCACACTTAGAAGGACCAAGGTGACCGGGTAGAAGCTGGTCAACATGATTGACTTACCCTTTGATTCTGATGTCTTCTCACTGAAGAAGAAAGCTATGGTAGTACCACAGACTTCAGTTGTTACAGTATCAATAGTACTAGCTTTGATTGCAGTTCGCCCCAAAGTTGCTCATGTTGCCCAAGTGTGGGCTAGTACCCTACCATCTCTACCATTTAATGGTAAGGCTCCCTTGGTCTCAGGGCTTTCCTCCCCTACATTTGAGTATGGGTGTAGCTCACACTCCTCCCATCCTACCCACACACAGTGTAGGAATAAGAACCGCATGATCAAGCGGTACCATGCCTGGATTGCCAGGGAGCTAGAGGCAGTAGCTCGATCATCCGTGGTTTAGTTTCACATTATCACTGTACCAGTAGTTATATAAAACTAGTTCCACCCTCTCTCTAGATCAGATAGAGAGGATGTCAGGAGGATCCATTCATCACCTCCTCTAGTGGTGCTGAGCCCAGTTGTGGAGGAGGTTGTGCTCCACCTTATCATGCCAAAGCATATGGACGCTCAGAGTCTAGCACTCAATTTGATCTTCGATCTATTATCCCTCACAGCATGGGGAAAAAGATTTTCTAGGAGAGGGCCCATGAGTCCCATACAACACATGTTACTAGTAGGGAGCGATGGAGGTTTAGCCGTCAGTCGGCCGTTTCTGCTTTGATTGATTTTCCAGCTCAACGCGCTACCCATGCCAACCATATTGATAGTATTCTTTTTAGTGTGACTAGCCACCCCAAGATGGAAGTTCCTAAGCATAGAGATTCAGTGGTGTCTCCACCCCACCACTCTAGCCCTCGTCTTCCATCACTAGTGTAGGATACAACATCTCCCATTCCATCTAAGGACAAAAGGCACATTTAGGGAAATTTGCACCCCATTGATTATCCAGCTATGGCCAAGGGATCCTACCCCTTCTACACCACCCATTATGGTAAGGCTGAGCTCTCCTACTTGACCTTCTACCCCAATGGTGGTGCAAAAGGAGTGGCGGCCCTGAAGCATCGTGGTCATCCCTTCACCAACTCCTCCCATAAAGCCGGATGTGGAGATGGTGATAGTTATTACGGATATTCCAAATGGTAATTTAGTTGCATTAGTGGTAGAGGAACATCATAGGATTGTTACCCCTCTTAAAGCCAATAGCAGTTAGGAGTGTCATTCATCCAGTGAGTAAGTCCACATAGGATTGACTCTCCAGTGATTGGCAGGTCAGGCTCTAGTGCCTCTTGCATGATAGTGATCACACCGGTCACCTAAACTTTGTACCGAGATGGATTGTTCTTAGATGAGATAGTTGCACATTATTTCATGGAAGAATAAAGGAGATCTTGTGCTTATGATGAGAAAGTCTTGATCCCAATGAAGATGACTTGATAGAGACTTAGAGTCAACATGGTTGACACTAGAGGGTCTCTTCTTAGGGAACAATGAGCCATGGAAGGTGATGAGGTTGATCAAGTAGACAACATAGAATCAGCCCAACACCTCCAACAGTAGTTGAGGTACAAGGATGAATAGATTGATAGGATGGCACAGTAGTTATAGGACTTGTTAGCAGCAGTGTCAGTGCTCCAAAAACAAGCCCCTTTAGTTCATCCTATTTCAGTCAACATCAATCAACTTGAGTTAGTGCATGTCTTTGAGCAAGGTAGCACTAGCCTATATAGGAAGATAGTGAAAAGTACCTCCATACAAGAAAAGGACATAAAATCTATGGTTGAGTAGTAGGTGAAGGAAGCTTCGGCTCAAGCCTTGGGAGGATCATCGGTTCCAAAGGGTAGACCGTACCCAGAAGAATTCAATGTCCAATATCCCAAGGGTTTTGTGTTAAAATATTTGATGGCAGTGGAAACTCGAGGCAACACATAACATATTTTAGGGCTAATTATTGCAATGTAGGTGGCAGTGATGCTTTTCTCTTATGACTTTTTGTTAGTAGCCTAGCGGGTATTACTTTTAATTTGTATGCTAAATTGCACAATGCTTTAATGAAGACATTTGCAGAGTTAGAGCAGCTCTTCATCAAGAGATTTTTTAGAGCTCAACAAAGGATTACTGTAGGTGATCTCGTTGTAGCACAACAACACCCCGGTGAGTCACTTGTTTATTATATTCTCCGATGGCGTAATGTGAGTATGAAGTGCAAGCCGCAGCTTTCTGAATAGCATGCCATTGAGATTCTCTTGAAGAATATCCATGGTCCGGTCGCCTTCATGCTTAAGGGCTTCACTATTAAGACATTTGAGAAGCTAATCAACAAGGTGGCTAGTCTACAAGGAGAGGCTAAATAGTTGCCTTTTCAAGATCAGTTGCCTAAGCAGAAGGCATAGAAGGTCTATGAGAAGATGCCAGGAGCAGTAGCAATTGTTGATAAGGAGAAGCAGCTAGCTAGAGATCAGTCTGAAAGACCATGACCTCAGTAACCTCCATCTCCTTTGCCACCATCAAGATAGCCCTACCGGCCTCCACCGTAGCCTCCATGGCTCACCACCACCATATACCACCAGAATGCCATGCATACCGCTGTAGCTATGCTCCACCTACTCTTTTAGATAAGTTAAACAAACCTTATTATTTTAAGAGGAAGGTAATCAGAATGAATTTTTATGAATCTCTTAAAGAAACTTGATTTTTAGCTACCTGAGCCTAGGAGACTAGAGGAAGTAGGCAAAAGGCATGATCCAAACTTTTGCTCTTACCAGTATATGCTATGCCACATTTTGGAGGATTTCTTTCAAGGACTAGCTTGACCACAGTTTCAAGACTGGTGCTGTAGTTATCCCAAAAAAATATCTTATGGAACAACCTTCCAGTTCCATTAGGGTAATCCTTGGGGATACATGTGATCCTACCAAAACCAAATAAGGTTGGACATTTCTTTGTCTAAAACTTCTATGAAAATAATTCAGAAGATCAAGAAGCTTTCCCTGTAGGTACCTGAGTCAGCTCAAACCTCCAACACCAAGGAAGGTTTGTAAGTTGCTAGTGCCAACTCTAGGAAAATGGGAGCTCAAAAGAGTAGCAAGCATGTGCCCAGATAGCCCTTTAGCATACCGACGTGTCACCTCCAACCTTTAGTTGTAGCTTCCACAACGGTGACTTCTTCCAATTCAGCTAATTCTTCTATTTCTTCTACTAGTACAACTCTTATATCAGTGGATAAGGGCATCAAATCTCTTACTCCACTCACTTTACTTGACTTCTACTTTGTACCCAAATAAATCCAAGAAATTGAAGAATAAAGCTAATTTGAATTACATCTATGTCACTTCTGATGGGTTGTCTTCTTCTATTCCTAACGATAACTTTTCAAGTCTAAATAATTATAAAAATTATGATCTTCCTCCTTTTGATCCAGAGTTGGACTTTCCAACTCTGAATACTATGGGTTCACCTTTGAGATAGACTTGGAATCATCTGATTTTGAGAGTCCCATAGGAGAAGCTGTAGGTGAGCCTAATGTGCAGGTAGAACCTTCCACCATCTTGCCTCAAGAGATTACCAAAGTCAACCTTCGTAGTGGCAAGGTTCTACCTCCTAGGGCAGCACCTCAAGATAGAGGAAAACAAGTCATTGGTACTGAAGATCGAGAAGCCCTTCCACAGGATGATCCACCCTTGGATATGCTTGTGGAAGACCAGCCGATGGTGGACTACAACATCCTTTCTCATCTAAGAAAGTTGTCATCTAAGCTAAGCATATACGATACCCTTGTCTTATCCAAAGAGATGAGGGAATCACTAATCAAGGCCCTCCTTGATCCTGAGATATGCTTAGCTCAGCTGAACGCTATAGGTGTAGAAGCACATTATGCAAAAGAAGCCCAAGGGATCACCTTAACAAATGAAGACCATCTTCTAGGGGACTTGGAGCATAACCGTCCCCTCTACATCACAGTTGACATGGATAGGTTCAGACTCGCTAGGGTTCTCATGGATTCAGGTGCATCGGTGAACATTATGAGTCTAAAGATCTTTCCCTATTTGAAGATCGACATATCTACACTCCAAGGAGATAGGATGATGTTGAGAATATTCAATGATCAATGTGAGCCAGCTTTAGGTTCTATAGTGTTACCTTTGGAGATAGGTGATTGGAAGGCTGAAGCCAAGTACAACATCATTGATTCAAATATTTCATTCACTCCTTTGCCTGGTAGGCCTTGGATACATGAAAGCAAGATCATTCTATCCACCCTTCATCAGTGCATCAAGTTCAGAAAAGAAGGAATTGAGTACCGTGTCAACGGGGATGAAAAGCCATTTTTAGTTAGAGTGATTGAGATTTATGAGGATGTGGCCTATTAACTTCCTCAAAACACCCTTTCTCATGAACATAGACAAAATTCAAATGCAAATACAAAAGCAAAAAAAAAGATAAAAGAAAATGAAAAGAAAAATAAAATTCCAAGGGAACAAGAAGGGGGAATTATAGAAGAAATAGATCAGCATATCACATTCAACTCACAGTTCATTCCATCATATGGACATGTGGGTAGAATGGTTCAACCTGCACCAGGCATAGGAAGAGGCAGAAATAGTTGTAGTCAGAGGTGGGAGACCCCCTTGTTGGCCTTCAGCCAATAGAGGTTGTGTTCCAATTCATAGGAGTACCCCTACTATTCATATGGACTTGTAATCCAGCTCAGAGGATGAGTCTAATGTGATTAGTATACCAGCCAACCCCTCTCAACAGGATTCATTGGAGGTGACTTCTGATCCAAACAGAGATGAAGACCATGCCTCCAAGCAAAATAAAGTATTCAAATTTTGTTTATGTGAAACTATTAGGCAGTAGTTGGGAACCTTAGCTATAACCTCACTTACATCTCAGAAAGTTGAAGGTTTAGTAGTTAAGGAAATATCTAAGTCTTCTAGTGACACAAAGTAGAAGAAGTTCTTTCTTGGATCATCCTTCTCAAGCCCTAAAGTTGATGTAGAGCTTGAGGAAGATACTTTTAAAGAAGTAATGGAATTACCTTTTGTTTTCAAAATCTTATACAGAAAGGTTTATTTCCTCACACATGGTCCAAGCACATGTTAGAGTACTTCAAAAAGTTATGGAACAATACAGGCAGGGAAGCACAATCAAGAGCAGGACTAGGATTCGATATAGTGGGTCCAGTCGATGATGATGATTATTTCCTAGTTGTTATAAACCATATGGAATCTGATAGTTTCTTCTCACACATCCCCAAATCTTATGAGAATGTGTGTTTAAAAACTTCAGATGATTACGATGATCTCCATGTCAAGGAGGCACCACCAAAATTTGAAGAGGAGATTCATTCAATAATCGACAAGCTTAAAGAAATCAACCTCAGGACAGAAGAAAATCCATGCCCGACATACATCAGTTCATTGATGAATGAAGAAGAAACTAATGACTTAGTTAGGCCATTGACTGAGTTTAAAGACTGCTTCACATGGAGTTATGAAGAAATACCCAGATTATCTCCTAATGTAGTAGTCCACATGCTAGCAATAGACCCTAACGTTACCCCAATTAAGCAAGCTCCTAGACACATGCGATTAGAAATTGAACAATAGGTCATTTCTGAAGTCAAGAAATTGATTGATGCTAGTTTCATCAGGGAAGAAAAATATCCTATCTAGTTAGCTAGTGTCATCCCAGTTAAGAAGAAGGATTGCCAAATTCATATTTATGTTGATTTTAGGGACTTAAAAAAGAGATGTCCTAAGGATGAGTTTCCTCTTCCTATACTAGAGTTAATGGTGGACATCGCCTCATCTCATGCAGTCTTCTCTTTCATGGTTGGATCATCTAGTTATAACCAAATCAAGATGTCTCCTGAAGATGAAAGAAACACTTCTTTCCGAACCCAGATCAGAATCTTTCGTTATAGTGTCATGCCTTTCGGCCTTAAAAATGCTGGTGCTACATACCAACGGGCCATGACTCAGATCTTCAATGAACTCATCCATCATCAAGTTGAGTGCTACATTAATGATTTAGTAGTCAAGAGTAGAGAAAAGGAAGACCACCTCTTTGACTTTAGAGTAGTTTTAGAATGGTTAAGATAATATAATCTCAAAATGAATCCCTTGAAGTGTGCATTCAGAGTAGCTCCAAGGAAATTCCTTAGGTTTATTATTCGACACTAGGGAATAGAAATAGATCTTGAAAAGATTAAAACTATTTTAAAAATGCCACCTCCTAAGAGTTTAACTCAACTCAGATCCTTTCAAGGATGGCTGGCATATCTAAGATGCTTTATCTCAAACCTATCAGGGAGATGCAAACAATTCATAGCACTTATCAAAAAGGACTCCAAGTTTAAGTGGGATGACAAGTGCTAGCATTCCTTTGAAGATATCAAAGAGTACTTGGTGAAGCCACCAGTTCTAGTAGGCCCTATCCTGGGCAAGCCACTCATTCTTCACATCATTGGACGTCTCTCGCTGGCCCAAGCCAATGATGAAGGGAAGAGAGCTACTTCAAGCATATCCGATTCTAAAGCTAACTATCCAACTATTAAGAAACAATTCCTAGCTTTGATCTTTGCTTCTCAGAAGTTACAACATTATATGCTTTCTCATAAGGTGAACTTGATCTCTATAACCAATCCACTATAGTACCTCTTAACATGGCCAATGCTTTCTGGATGTTTGGCTCATTGGTCTATGATTATCTCATTGTTTGATATCACATTTGTACCCCTTGTGCAAAAGATAAAGATTTCTAAGACACCCACTTCCTACCGATTCTTTCTTAGTGATGATCTCCGATGAATAAATCATGAACTTAGGGGAGACCAACCACCGATGGGAGATGTATTTTGATGTGCCGCTTTTCTTAAAGGTGAAGCACCATGATCTATTCTCCCAGGAAAGATAGGGGTAGGAATAGTTCTTCTAACTCCAAACTATGATGTGATGAGATTCTCATACTAGCTTTCCAACAATGAAGCTAAGTATGAGGCTTTGATTGGCAGTCTAGAGTTAGCCATCACCATTAATGTCAAGAGCATCAACATCTTTGGAGATTCTCAGTTGGTCATCAACCAGATTGCCTGGTCCTACCGGGTTCTCAAACCCAAGCTTCATCAGTACATGAAGCTGTTGGCCCAGATTCTCAAAGTCACTATCTACAAGGTTCCCCGAGCATAGAATGCAGTAGTAGATGCCTTGGCCAAACTTGCCAAAGAGTTGGCATGTTCGAAAGATGAGTCCATTTTAATAAGGGTCCAAAATAGACAAGTCCTATCCCTTATTGATGTTAAACTCATTGAGAGACTTTCTCTTGAAATGGAGGTTGTCATTGCCAAAATGGACAAGGAGCTTGATTGGAGGTAACTGTTCATACATTACTTGAACACCAGAAAACTACCTCAAGAAAAGTCACAAGCCCATCAGTGAAATAGAGCTCTTTTACGCTCTCATGGCACCCGATCCTTTGACCAAATGTGGTTACATTAGACAAACATGAAGCCCTTGGCATTATAACTGAGGTACAATCAGGCCTATACGGAGCATATCAATCCGTTCTGAAGATGAAGATGAAGATCAAGGGACTTGGATACTACTGGCCTTTTATGATTATAGATTATATGGACATAGCTAAGAGAAGCTATTAATGTCAGGTATATGGTGTGGTCCTCCACCAACCACCCAACATTCTACACCCTATTTTGGCTTCATGGCCATTTGAGTGTTGGGCTACCAATATTGTAGGTCCAATCGATCCTCCTTCTTCCAAGGGTCATTTGTTCATCTTAGCTGAAAGCCCTCACACTCAAAGAGGTCACAACTCACCATGTGCTCCAATTTTTCAAGAACCATATCGTATATAGGTTTGGGGTGCCTCAATGAATTATATCCGATAATGGTACTCCATTCAAAAGCATGAAGATCAACAGCTTCGCCAGAAGACAGTATAGATTGGAGATACTCCACCATCTACTACCCGAGAGTAAATGGCTTAGTAGAAGCATTCAACAAAACTCTCATCTAGATACTGAAGAAGACTCTTGATGGAAACAAACGATAGCGGAACAAGCAGTTGGTTGAAGCCTTGTGGGCCTACCACACTACAAACCAAACTCCAACTCAGTCTACCCTATTTTCCTTAGTGTATAAGTCCAAAGCCATTCTTTCTTTAGAAGTTCAACTGCCATCACTAAGGATAGCATTGGGTAGAAAGATCACAAAAGAGTGGAATGCAAAGTTGTAGTTAGAAGAGCTTGAAGGTTTGGAGGAGAGTTTCTAATGGGCGTGCTAGAACCTCCAGTTGTACAAGGACAAAATGAATCAAGCTCATAACAAGCTGGTCCACCCTAGGTCTTTCCAAGTAGGAGAACTTGTGTTAGACCTAAGGAGACCAATTATTATCTGTCGAAAGATGGGAGGCAAGTTTGAACCCACTTGGGAAGGCCCCTATGTCATAGAGAAGGCTTACCAAGGAGGATCTTATCAGCTTAGTGATTGTAAAGGGGAACACTTGATGCTTCTAATTAATGGGCTCTATCTATTGAAATATTTCCCATGAAATTAATCATGTTTGAAAAAAATCATTTATAAAAAGAACAAAAATTTGATTTCAATAACCAAATCTTCTCTTCTTTCGAAATGTTGTTTGCTTGTCTTGTGAATCTGCCATGATGTGTCTAGGGTAGGTGTAAGAGTCTCCTAGTGGCATCCTATCCCTCTTTCACAACAGAAACACAATCTTCTGATGCTATTAGAATAGGTGTAAGAGAACTTGAGAGGCATCTTATTTTTATTAGCATAACTAAGATAGGTATGAGAGAACCCAAGTGACATTCTTTCTTAGTGGGAATCCTTTTGGCCATCCGGCACCATTTCATAACCCTGTTTTAAGGTAAAGAATCCTCAAAGGGAATCCTGTTTCTTTTAACACATGCACACAATAAATATAAATCTTTTATCTCAAGCTATTTTGATGTGGGAGCAAGCCCCCTGTGGCACTCACTCATTAGCTGCTCTAGGTCGAGTCTACATGCTATGTCACTAGTATGTCACCCCAGTGGTCACTTGTTTGGAGTATGTGAGTCCCCATGCTTTCTTCATGACTTGACCATTATAAACCAATGAGTGCCTTGTTAGTATGGTAGTCTTCACTGCCTAGCTAGTAAGCTACCACATGTTGACTTTGCTTAAGAAGATGTGGGTCTCCATACTTTCTTCTTGAACTATCCATCATGTTCTAACTAGGTTTAGTATATTTGAGGTTTAAGATAAGTCCACTAGAGGCCCCTTTCCTCTTGACTACTTTTGAGTCAATATAAGTTCCCCAATGGAATTCACTCAGTAGTCATCCAAGGTCAGATAGCACTTGTCAAGCTGAAGATAGACTATCCAAGCAGTCAGATCTGCTATAGAAGGATGTGAGTCCCCGATCTTTCTTCCTAGGCTGATTATTGCAAATTGATGAGCACCTTAGGTTGGTTGATGTTCATTATACTGATAGTGACTCACCTGGTAGATACACCATTCTTAGCAGATGTGAGTCCCCATGCTTTCTCCTTGAGTTAGCCATCGAATGCCTATTGGATATATGACTAGCCATGTCATCTCCTCCAGGGTTTTGGATTAAGCCCATGGTGGCCCCATTACCTGCAGGCATTCTATTTGGATCACATCCTTTACAACCCCATTTAGACACTACCTGGGTTACTTTTGGATTGGACAGTTCCCCTTTCCTAGTAGCCACCCCTGTGGCTAGAGATATTATTCAGTGGATGCACAGATTCTCCCTTGATTCAATAAATCTAAGATAGGTCTAGGCTGATATAAGCTCCTTCTCAATTTGATCCCTCTCAAACCAATAGGGTTCATGATAAAATAAAACAAACTAATTAACACACTTTTGGATTAAGAATTCAAGCCCCAAAAGGCCCTTTTCTAAGTGCATCCTATCTTTAGGCGTGTGGAACTCATAGGAATTGCTTGACTACCTGAGTTGAGATAAATCCTCAGGTTGGTACTCACTCCGCAATCACCCTTTGGTCAGGTTCAATCAATTTTTCCACAAGTAGGTTACCTTGACAATCATTCTACTTTGAAAGATGTAAGACTATGACACATTCTTTCTAGCATGATTGTCACAAACAATTGGGCTGCCCTAGGTCGAGTTCAATTTTTTGCTCAAAGCAATCGATCACCCTAGTGGTCTTTTTTAGTGGAAGGTGTGAGTCCACGAGCTTTCTTCCCTTCAATTGATCATTACAAACTAAAAGGTGCTTCTTTGGTTGGATAGTTCTCCCATTGGCTGGGAAGCTACTCCCTTTATTTCAGTAAATCTGAGATAGGTCTAGGATTCTACAAGCTCCTTCTCAGTTTGATCCATTGTAAACTAACGGAATCCATCAAAATAAATCTAAAAATAAATATTAACCTCGACTATCTTTGAGTTGATCTGATTCCCCCAACGGCATTCACTCAATAGTCAGCCCTAGATTGGGTTCAATTTGTTGCCTTACCAATAGATTATCCCAGCAACTTATCTCTACTTTGGAGGACGTAAGTCTACTAGGTTTTTTTTGTAGTACAGCTGCTGCCTACCGAAAGGCATCCCTTTGGTTGGCTAGTCCTACTATGTGTTTAGTAGACTACCCCTTTAGATTGGTAAATCAGAGTTAGGTCTTAGCCTCCATGGCTCCTACTTAGTGCAATTCAGCACAAACCAATAGGGTTCATCTAAAAATCTAAACCTAACAAAAAATTGAAACAAATTCAACCCTCTTTCCTAGTGGAACTTAAATCTAATATTTTTCTCCTCAATGAAACTCCAATCAAACATTGCACTAAGCTTTGGATTTATTATTTTCCTTGCATTAAGGATAGATTGTTTCTATTAGTGCTTGTGATCTCTTAGTGTTGTTGATCATTTCAATCAATACCAATACGTGCAATGTTCCCAGCCAGTCACACCACACCTATTGGGTGCCCTTTTGTTGACCTCATTTTTTAGAATGAGCTCTAAACCCCTCCATATTAAACATAGGACTCCTCTTAGATTTTAAGAGTTCCTTAGTCTTAAGACACACCTAGTGATTAGGTGGACACTCAACCTAGCCCTAGAGACTTAGGAGATTAGAATAGGTCATGCCTTAGGGGTGTTAGGGAAAACTTCCTACCCTTAGCTTAAACCATTCCTCACTTTCCTTCTTTCAAGTAAAACTCCAAATCAACTCTCATTTGATTTTTTTCAAAACTCAAATCAACTCCATATGATTGAAATCCATGATTGAAATCTATGATTGAAACCCATGATCAAAATCCATCAAAATTCCTAAGTTCAAATTTCCTAAGTCCTTAATCCTTTCTTAAGGACTTAACCAAAATTATGATCTAAACTAAAACAAATCTTTGAGATTTTCTCATAATTCATTTATATTCTCATTTATATTCACATATATAATTGAAATATAAATTCAAATAATCAAACTAAACTCAAACTTCCAAATCAATTCATGAAATTTTCCTAAGTCCCTTAATTTTCCATTAATGGACTTAGCCTAAACCTTGGTTAAATCAATTCAAAATCATGAGATTTACTCAAAAATCATTTATATTTTCATTTATATTCACATATATAAATGAAATATAAATATAAATCATTGAAATCAAATCATCAAATTTAATTTCATTTTTAAAATTTCCTAAGTCCCTTAATTTTCATTAATGGACTTATCCAAAACCTTAATCAAATTAACCCAAACTCATGGAATTTTTTTAAACTCATTTATATTCTCATTTATATTCACATATATAACTAAAATATAAATATAAATCAATCAAATCAAAGCATCAAATTAAATTATCAATTTAAAAAAAATCTTTCATAAGTCATTAATTCTCCATTAATGGACTTAGCCTAAAACTTGATCAAACCATATCAAAGTCATGAGATTTTCTCATAATTCTTTTATATTCTCATTTATATTCACATATATAAATGAAATATAAATATAAATTAATCAAACCAAATTCAAAAATTCAAATCCCTACTCTAATTTTTCCTAAGCCCCTTAAATCCTTCTTAATAGACTTAGCCTAAAGCATGATTAAACCACTTCAACTCCTTGAAAGTTTCTCATGATCAGTTTATATTCTCATTTATATTCACATATATAAATGAAATATAAATTCAAACAATCAAAACCAATTCGAAAAATCAAACTCAAATCCACTCAAAATCCAATTTAAGCCTTTCAAGTCAAAATTTTGAACTTAGCCAAATCAACTTCAAATCAAGCCAAACTCTTGATTTTCTCTATGATTCAATCAACCCTATAATCATGAGTCCATTTATAAATCCAAACTTCAATCACTCAATGAAAACTCAAGCCAAAAATTAAATCTAAAATCCTTTCATATTCTTCCTTTGAATATGAAATTGTCAAATGGATCAAAACCCATTTGACTTTAAACCACTTATAAATGGATTTATATTTGAATGATAAGTCCATATACAAGAACAATCAAGCTCAAATCAAGCTTTGACCAAGCCATTTGACTCATTTAGGCTCACTTGACCCAAAGTGGCATAAAATACCCTTCTGAGCCAAATTCTAATCCTAACCAATTTGGATTGAACCAAACTCATATTTGCCTCTCATCATGATCAACAAGCATCATGGGATGATCAATCTATCAAGTTGGTTCATACCAAGTCAAATCCAAGGGTTGACCAAGTCAACACTTAATCCAAAATGAAACCTAACATAGCCAAATTCCACCATAATCCAAATTGTTTGAAACCATTGATCTAAGTTTACTCATGACTTATGTTTGAACTTAACCATGCCAACATTTGAGCCTAACCTGGCCCAATTGGCCACTTGACCCAAGTTGATCCATTTTGACCTAAAGGATCAAAATGTGTCAAAACTTGAACTAAGCCAAATCGATTGAAACCAATGGGTCAAGTACATTCCAAATCACTTGTGGAACTTGACTGAAGCCTCAATTGGCCAACTAGACCTAACCTAGCCCAATTGACCTTAGACTTAACATGACCTAAATGGGTCATGTTGAGCCAAATTTGAACATAACCAAAATTGATTGGAAACAAAGATACCAATCCACTCCATATGACTAACCTAACCTAAACCTACCCTTGACCTACCCCAAATAGGTCAAATGGGTCAAATAGGTCAACTTGACCCTTGACCTAAATGAAGTCATATGAGCCAAATTCAAAACTATACCAAATTGATTCAAACCAAAGCCACCAAAATATTTCAAATGGTCATTTGAACTTGACCCAACCCTTGGTTTGACCTAATTTGACTAGTTGGTCAACTTGACCCAAGTTGACCCATTTTAACCTAAATGGGTCAACATGAGCCAAACCCTATCAAGTGAATTTTAAATCTCATGAAACTTGGCCAAACCTAGTTTCTCCACATACCCAACATACCCAAAGTAAAAAAAGTAGCAAAATTACCATTCTACCTCAAGGAAATAGAACAAATTTTGACTGAATCCATGGGTAATTTGGTACTCTTCACATTCACTTGAGGCTTTCCTAAAAGCTCAAGGGGACCTAGTGAAGAGTGGTGCACCCAACCCAATAGGTTTGGGTCAGCCCAATTGGTCGCTAGACCAAACCTAACCTCTTGGGTCAAAATGGTAAATTCAAACTCCCTCTCCCACTCAAATTGAAGCACATGAGAGATTGGCAATCAACTCCTTGGCTCCAACTGACCATGTGCACACTCAAAATAGCTGAAACAAACTCCCCATTATGATCAACTGGATCAAAATGGCACAATGGCTTGTTGCCATTTGATCCTTCAAGGGGGAGTTATACTCCCCCATAAACAAACTCAAATCCATCAATCCTCAATTCAATTGATCCTAGGGAAGCCAGAGAAGCCATTCCTCAGCCTCCTCAAGCTTCTTGAGATGAAATCAAATCTCATATTCTCAATTTTGCACAATGTGAAAATAAGGGAGCTCAATCCATTCATGAATTTCCTCTTCACTCAATTTCACTCCAATTACTTTTGCACACTCCATCAGAGAGGCATGTCGAGTGCACCGAAGCTCTCTTTGAAGTTCTAAAGGAAAGTGGGGACCTAGCTCGATCAAAGATGCAAGCTAACTAAGGAGGATATGGTCCATATACCAGTCCACTCAACCTCAAGTGCTCAAAACTTCTGGACAGCTTCGTGTAAACTAGACGAAGCTTCTCCAAGGGAATCGAGCACCGGTGATCACCTCCAGTGAGGTATGGGATTTTTCAACCATTAAACTCAATGTGGTGTTGAGCTTCATGAAATAAATTTTAATCTCATGGATTTTTGACCATTGGATATGTTGCCCTTTAGCTTTAGATGGTGTGGGTTGAGTTTGGTTTGAATCTGAGATCAATCGAGCTCAGATCTTCCCCTTGATCATGGATGATCTTTGTTGATCAAGGGGAAGAACTTGGGAGAACTCAACCATCCATCCACACATTTTGGATGCACGGCCGAGATAATTCCCCACGTTTAGAAATTCCTTATCCATTTTAAAACTGCAGGGAGATCTCTGGCTGCCCGATCTTTGATCGGATGGTAGAGATCAAACCGCATACGCTGCTTGCCACCACTTAGGATTTGACAACTTAAGTTAGCCCCTCATGATGCGACGCATGTAAATCGCATTGACCGCAGCCACCATGCGTTGCGTTGTGAGCTAGAGGATTAGTTAGGATGTTTTAATTATTTCTAATTAATCTAAGGATCTTCTAAAATTCATAATGCCCTATAGAAAATTCAAATAATTATGAAATAAAAAAATATGAAAAGATAATTCAACCTATAATATTTTGAAATTAATTTCAAAGGGTTTTAGATTATTATTTTCTATGAATTTAGGTTTTATTGAAAACTTTATTTTGCTAATTAATTTTTAATAAAGCCTGTAATTAATCCCAAACCTTTTGGGTATATTTCAGGGGATGACTTCTACCTCCCCTAATTTTCTTGGGATTTATTGAAGGCCTGATTAGAAGAATTGCATATCGATTTATTAATTACTCGCCTTATATAATTAAGGATAATTAAGGTGTAATTAGTTATTTTAATCCATAATTAGGGTTGATTAAGGTCAGATCCAATAAGTAGGAGGTTTATGGAATATTATTGGGGCATTTCCCCTAAGCTATTCCCTAAACCCCATTTTATCTCCTTAATCTCCTCTTAATTAAGAGTTAATTCATTAATATCCATTTAATTAATTTCTAAAAATTCTAAAAAGTTTCATAACTTAATTAATCTACTTTGGGTAGATGCTTAGGTATTTAATAGCTTAAGTTCAATTAAGGAAATCAAAACTCAATTCATAAGTATGAAAGTGTGTTTTGAAATTACTTAAGCTAAACCCATTAGCTTAATTAACTATTAATTATGAGCTAAATTGAATTAGGCATTTTTCTTATTAGGGGCATTGCAAATTTAAATTCCTTGTGAGTTTTTATGTCATCTCATTGGCTCATAATTATTTGGTTAATTCTTCTAAGGTGGTGTAGGTAAGGGTTAATTAAGTTACTTAATTCATACCTTAACCTAATTAATGCATAAAAATGGATCTAATTATTTAAAACTTGAAAAAAAATATCAAACACATGTGGGAATGTGTTAGGAACAGCAAACTGAACTCACCTTCTCAAAATTAAATCAAACTCCAAACTAAACACAAATCAATTTGAATTCACTTTGATTTATTTTAAACTTTCTTATTCTATAGGAATATCTTTAGGATTTAAGTGAAGTGAGTTTGTTTAGATGCTTTCATTGATTGAATCTTTCCCCAACATGTTAAATTTGTATGTCATGTGATTTCATGCATTCATATTTTTCAAATTCAAATTTTAAAAATGAAATTGTTTACTTTATGTCAAATTTGCATGTGTTGGCTAAAGTAGAAATATAAATGGCTATTATCACTACTAAATCCAAATTCTTTTCAAAACTTAAAAATCAAATACCAAATCTAAAAGTGTGCTACTTATACTTTAATTTTAAGCTTTCATGTGAAAGAATATAAAGGTATGCTTAGCATAGGTTCCCTTTCTTTCTTATGTTGGTATAGTATTGAATAGGAATCTGGTGAGGTGTACGGTTCATTTGAAAAGAAGCTAACAATCACCTAATTACATATCCTATTCATATCTATGCTACCACTTAAGAAGGGTTACCTATACTAGCATACATAAATTGCATAAATAAAATGAATCCATTAATACAACTTTTGCATTCTCCTTTTCTATTTCATTTCTTTTATACATATATTTGTATTTAAGGAAAGTGGTATATTTGTTTGAACAACCCTAAGGTTGCAAGCCTTTAAGTAATCATAAGTAGTTCTTGTACCTTACATCTCTGGTTAACAATGACTCTGTACTCACTTATGTCTTTCTTACTTTCATGTGTGTTTGTGAAAATTTGGAAAAGGAAACCCCTTGCTACTTATGAAAAATCATGCATATTCAACTTCTAAATTTCCTTAAATAGATTACTTAGAATGCATCATAAAGTGTGTTAAATACTCTCATTTGTATGTATAAATATGCTTAGGGTCCTTCCATATGCATGTTATATATGTTGGGAAAGAAAGCAAGTAATGTGTGTTATGTGAATTTTGATTCATTTTATTTAATTTTAAAATGCCTTTCTTTTTGAATAGGTTTGTTTAGAGTTTATCTAAAGCTAGGATTATTAAAAGATTTAAACAAAACATTCACCTAAACAAAACTAAAATGTGAACTTATTTTAGAAATTACTTAGGTTAGGGAAGGAAAGGGAAGTTCTCATCTCTTTCCCTCTCTTCATAACTTAGTAATTAATTGTAGGATCCACTTAAACCAAATCAAAACATGAAATAAAATCAACCCAAAATAATTAAACAACTTAAATGAAACCCTCCTCTAAGTTGAACATGTTCTTCACACTTAGAAAATTTGAACCTAAAGCCATAGTTGAGCATACCACACAAGCCTTCAAAGCACACACATTAGCCTAAGTCACCACTTCTAGCTTTAGGTTAGGTTGGTGCATGGTTTGATGTTTTTTTTATTTTGTGATATATGTTTTAGATTGGATGTTAGGATGTATGCTTATTGAATGAATGGTAGGATGTTCTTAGTCTAGCTATTCTTTTCTACTGGGAATTGTGCTTAAGGAGCGCTATCATAAATAAAAATATAAATGCTTTTGATTGCAGGTGATTTATACCCCTAAGCATAATCCAATTGGCCATGTGGACTTAGTCACCCATGTGTGGGGTGATAAGTCCAATATGCTTGCATGGAATTTGAGTGGTTTGTTTTAACTAACCTTTATTTTGTAGGTGTTAGTTAGATTTCCACTTTTCCTTTTCATTTAAATTTATGGAATTAGGATTTTGGAATGATTATTATGGGGATTAGGATGAGCATTGGTCATAAGATCCTATCTTATGCACCATGGGAGGCCTTGGAGCATCTACCTTCCAACCATCCAAAAGAAGGAACCAAAGAAGAACAGAAGAAAAGAAGAAAGAAGAAGAAAGAAGAAGTAAAGCTTGAAGACCCTCATAATAATGAATTCTTTGCTTAATTGTAATTTAATTCATTGGCAATAGAGGTTGTATAAGGGTAGAGCTCGGCTACGCACATTTGATATTTTCGGGTTTGTGCGGTGGTTCCCGACCACAATGGCCTTTTATTCTTTTTGTTATTAGCTTTAAAAATTAGTCGATGATTTGCTTAGCTTTTGCATTAAGTGGGATGTTTTTCTTACATTCTTCCTTGCTTTATGTATAGCCTGGATGTTGATTAGGCTCTTTAGGAAAAAATAAATATTTTACCCAACTTAACAACTCAAAATAAAATTAAACAGCTTATAACCTCACCTAAACCTTAGGTTTATAATCGAGATAAAAGAATTAGCAATCCCTTAGCTAGATGAGCATTTCTTTTATAATATGATGCACAAATGCATCTTATTTCACTCTTGATTGGAGGGCTTCCACCTTTGCCAGAGAAACTTGGCTTGACCTTTAAGAGCCATGGTGGAAACTCACCTCCTCCCTTCTCGCTGATTTTGGCCAATAACCTTATTTCTCATGCATTAGTCATATGAATCCTAATAGCATGAGTCAAAATAATTGTCCAAAAATAAAAATAAAATGAAATTTGAATTGAATTAGATTAAGGTCATTCGAAGCATGTCCCTTTACATGATCGAGTCTCTTTAGGGGTGAGTTTAAGGACATAGTCTCTTTCTAAATAAATAATAGCCTAGCTATCTTGCATAAGCATAAAGACTTGCCTACATGTATTTAAAATTGTAGGAGGAGTTAGTTGGCGACCACCCCTAGGCGGTTGTAAGTCCAAGCTATCAGGTGGTTTGCCCTCTCTTATGGAAGCAAACCAATTTCCCATTTTTTCTTAGATTTAGGTTGTGCTTTTGTCCCTCGCCAAAGCTTCTTAGATTTAGGTTCTGAGGTTGCTTTTCCCCTTTATGGGCTATTGACCTCACTTTCGGAGTGAGCTCTTAACCTCCTCTTCTTAGATTTAGGAATCTTCTAGACACTAAGATTTCCTTAGTCATAGACACATCTAGTGATTATGTGAACACTTAACCTACGCCTAGAGACTTAGAAGTGTTAATTATAAGATTTGGTTAAGCCTTAGGATTTAAGGAAATTACCTATCCCATAGCCTAACCCAATCTAGATACACTTTTTCAAATCAAACCCAGACTCAATTCTCAAACCAAATCTCAAATTCAAATTCAAATTCCAAATCTAATTTCAAAATTTGAGTCCAAATGATTGAAACCCAAAATCAAATTCAAACTTAAAACCCCTTTCTAAGCCATATGAACCACATTCATAAGCTTAGCCAAAACTCCCCTTAAATCAAATAAAACTCAATTGATATCTTTATAAATCAATCATTCCTTCATTTATATTCACAAATATAAATGAAATCCAAATTCAAATGACCAAAAATATATCAAAAATCAAATCCAAACTCAATCTAAACCCTTTAAGCTAATTCTTTGGACTTAGCCAAATCCTATCCAGATCAAGTCAAAACTAATGAATTTTCTCTTGAATCAATCATTCATTCAATTATCTACCCAGATATAAATGAAACCTACAATCATCAAATCAAATCAAAACTAACCCAAGTCAAACCCAACCTAGCCCTTTTGACTTGAAAATTTCAAATGAGCCAAAATCCCTTAGACTCCAAATTGATTATCATTGAATTTATATTCCAATCTAGGGCTCATATATAAGTTCAACTAAACTCGAATCAAACCAAAACCAAACCAATGGACCCACTTAGGTCCACTTGACCCAAAGTGACCTAAAGGACCCATTTGAGCCAACTTCTAATCCAACCCAAATTGGATTGAACCATGCTCACCAAAATCTTCGACCATGATTATTGATCACTCTAGGATGATCAATTGCAATCAATTGGACCAAACCAAGCCCAATTGGCCATTTGATCCAAATTGACCTAAATTGGCCTAAAGGACCAAATCAGGTCAAATCATGATCTAACACAAATTGATTGCAACCAATGGCTCAATTCATTCCAAATTGATTATTAAACTTGACCAAAGCCATAATTAAACTCAATTTGATCAATCGAGCCCAATTGGTCAACTTGACCCAACCTAGCCCAAATTGGCATAAAGGGTCAATTTAGCCTAAATCAAAATTAAATCCAAATTAATTCAAACCAAAGACCACGTTCATCTTCAATTAGCCAATTGACCATGAATTAACCCATATATCAAGCTAATTTGGCTAATTTTGGTCAAATGGGTCAATTCAACCCAAAATGACCCATATGACCTAAATTGGCCCAAATCCTCTGAAACCAAGCCAAAACTCATTGGGGGCTGATCAAACCTGACCCAAACCCATTTGGGATCAGCCTAAAACCAACCCAACCCATTTAAACCAATCATGAATCCTCCCCCACATAGGATTCCACCCAACCTCATTTAATTCCTCCCATCACATGCACTTAACTCATCCCTAACATTTTCATTGAATAAATCTGATCATATGGCAGCAAGAGAAGACTTTGGAGCAAAAATTCAAAGTCCCCAATCAATCTAGAATCCATCCCAACCACCCCAACAAGATGGTAATCAATTTGGAGCCAAAAAATTTAAAAAATATTGAATTTTCGGCCATTATAAAAGGAGGGGGAGAAGAGGCTTGAGATCTCTTCCGCCCACCACCATTCAGCCCCCAAAAGCTCCCCAATAGAAAAAGGAACCCATCCCCCACTTCTTTGAGCCATTTTGAGCTCAAAAATAGAAGTAATTTCTCTTCCGGCAAGGCGATGGTAGACATCAGAGAAGGCAACGTTCCAAAGGGAGACAAGGGCTAAAGATCACTCTAAAGCTTTCTCACATACCTAAGAGTACGCTCGGATCTTGACTGCCACCAGAAATCATCCCCGGTGAGGTAAATTTTGTCAAACATAGATGGCCTTAGGATTTCACATATTTTGTATTAAATTTCTCACAATTTTAGGAATTTTTCTTAGATAATCTAGCATTTTTATTTTAAATCGTACCAATCAAAAAATAGAATTTTTTTGGTGCGAATCGGTGTGAAAATGGGTCCATTTGGACAAGTTTTGGCTTAGAAATCCTCATTTTTTCTAAAAATACCCTTGAAAACACTATTCACCATCGGCGACTCACAGCCATCACCCAATCTCGCTGTTCATGAGATCAGACGACTCGGATCATGCATGGATCACGCGATCCGGGCATTTAGATCGCATGATGTGAGCTTCAGATCATCCGATCGGATGGCTTAGATCATGTGATTCAAGCTTCAGATCATGCAATCTGAGCTTTGGATTGACATCGGACCATCTCGACATAGTTTGCATCGACTGGATCGCATATCGATCATGTGATCTTGGCCTCTAGATCAGGTGATCTGATCTGTGATCAGATGATCCAAAGTGAGCTGTGGGTCGCTGTCTCTTCCCTCTCAAACCACGCATATTTCCATTTTTTTAAAAAAATAAATAATAATAATAATTTAAATCACCTAAAAGTTCCAAAATATATAGAAAATAAAATACTTAACCAAAAATTACAAACAAGGGCTCCTTGGATTCATCTTTCATAGAGGAATCCAACAAATCCAAAATCCCCAAATTTCACTTAGTATTGTGAGCTTAATTTGAGTTTTAGTAAAAATAAAACTGTATTAATTAAATAAAAAATATAATTCAGATTAAGTTGAAATTTTTAGGGATTGAAACTAAAGTTAAAACACACCTACCATAAAAATTTCAAGTGAAAAGGACTACTTGATTAAAGGAAATTAAATTTTGAAGTTCAGATTATTTATTTTAATAAAATAAATTAAATAAATATTCAAAAATTTACAAAAATCTTCAAAATGGCTTAAATCACTTCAATTGACATCTAAGACTCTTAAGAAACTAATGTGATCTTTTGAATCTTAATGAACCCCAAACAGACACTTAAGGTTAGAGTTTAATCAATTAAGAAGTTAATTAAAATATAAAAAAATAATTTAAATATTGAATCAAAATTAGAAATGAAATAGAACTTAAGCAATCGTTAATCAAATCTCAAATCAGAGAAATATCATTCTTAAAGAAAATTAAATTTAATATTTTACCCTCATGTCCCTGATCTCTCCCTCTGCCACTACCACAGCTTTAACCTCCATCGCTCCTCCAGCCTCCTTAACCACCACTACTTCAACCACCACCTCCATAACCACTAGCACCTCCAGATCCCCCACCACCACTGTGATAACCACAACATCTGCCTTCGCCTCCACCACCAGATCTAGACTGAGCCTGTTTGATGATGATGTTCTTGCCGCCAAGGTTCTGTTCATTCTTATGGTTTAGGTTTATTAGGTTTTCTGGTTTAGGTTTATTTTTTAATTTAGAAAGTTACTTTAGGTTTAGGTTTAAGGTTTGGCTTTTAGGGTTAGGATTTAGGGTTTAGTGTTTAAGGTTTAAGGTTTAGGGTTTAATATTTAGAGTTGTGGTTTTGGGTTGCTTGGGGTTTAGGGAGGTTAGGTTTTGGGTTTTAGGGTTTAGGTTTAGGGTTTTACTTTTGGGTTTATGGTTTAGGTTAAGTTTTAGGTTTAGGTTTAGGTTTAGGGTAGTTGGGTTTGGGTAGGTTGAGTTTAGTGGGTTTGGTTTGGATTTATTTTGCTCAGGCCTGGGTTGGCTTAGGTAGGGTAGGGCTCAGGGTTATGTGAAGGTTGTGGTATGGAGTTTAGAGTATAAGGTTCAGTGGGTTTAGGTATTGAGTGTGAGAAGGTTAATAGTTTAGGTGGGGTTTTAGTTTAGAGTGGGAGATCAGGTAGGATTGGGTGATTTAGGTTGGGAGTTTGGGTGTGAGGGTAGGATTTAGGAGGGTTTAGTTTAGGGTTTAGGGTTTTCCCAAAAATTATACAAACCGGTTTTTATTAGTATTTAGTTCATTTTTATTTATTTAAGTTTATATAAATTTTTATTTAGGTTTATTTTTAATTTTTATTTAGTTTAGTTTATTTATTTTAGGTTTATTTTTTTAATCTACATTTTTTTATTTTAGTTTATTTTTTTAGGTGTACATTTAGGTTTATGTTTATTTTTTAGTTTTGTTTTATTTTTATTTTATTTTTTATGTTTAGGCTTTATTTTGTTATTTTTATGTTTAGGTTTAAGTTTTTATTTTATTTTCTTAGGTTTAGGTTTTAGGTTTTTCTTTTAGTTATATTTTCAGGTTTAGGTTTATTTTTAGTTTATTTTATCTCATTTAGTTTAGGGTTTAGGTTTAATTTATTTTAGGTTTACATTTAGGTTTTATTTATTTTAGTTTAGTTTATTTTGTTTATTTTAGGTTTAGGTTTTTTTTTAGTTTAGGGTTTACGTTTTATTTTTAAGTTTATTTATTAGGTGTAGGTTTTTATTTAGTTTTTATTTTATTTTATTTTAGGTTTATTTTATTTTTATTTTATGTTTAGTTTTAATTTTATTTAGGTTTTTTATTTTTAGGTTTATTTTATTCATTTAGTTTAGTTTAGGTTTTTATTTATTTTATTTTAGCTTAGTTTTTTATTTTTTAATTTATTTTATTTTTACATTTAGGTTTAGGTTTAGGTTTAGGTTTATGTATAGGTTTAAGTTTAGGTTTTATTTTATTTATCTTATTTTTTTTTTTATATTTTAAGTTTATTTAATTTATTTATTTCTTTATAAGGTTTTTACATTTTTGTTTTAGGGTTAAGAATTATGGTATGGTTTGGAGTTGGGTTTGGGGTTTTAGATTTTATGGTTTTTAGTTAGTGGCCATGTAGGGTTTTAGAGTAGATTTAGATTTAGTTTTATGGTTTAGGGTTTAGTGCAAGATTTAGGGTTTAGGTGGTAGGTTTAGTGGTATTGGGTTTAGGATTAGGGCTCATGGGGGTTTTTTGGTAGGGTTTAGTGTAAGTATGATTTGTTATTGGTTTAGGATCCGAGGGTTTTTTTTTATTTGGTTTATTTAGTTTATTGAGCTTTATTTATTTAGTTTAATTTTAGTTTTAAATTTTATTTAGGTTTATTTTTTTATTTTTATTCAGTTTAATTTATTTATTTTAGGTTTATTTATTTATATTTTGGTTTTTTATTTTAGTTTATTGTTTAGGTTTATGTTTATTTTTTAGTTGAATTTTATTTTTATTTTATTTTTTTGTTTTTTTTAGGTTTTGTGGTTTGGGGTTTAGGTTTAGGGAGTGTTTAGGTTTATGGTTGTTTAGGGTCATGGTTTAAGGTTAGGGTTTAGAATTAGTGTTGGCTTTAGGGCCTTAGTTTTTTTTTAGGGATTAGCTTTTAGAGTGGGTTTAGTTTAGGGTTTTAGAGTTTGGGTAGGATTTAGGGTTGCAGTCCAGGGTTTATGATTAGTAAGTTTAGGTTGGGGTTTTCTTTTATTTTTATTGTAATATGTTTTTTAGGGTATAGTGTTTAGTGTTTACGTTTAAGTTTTAGGTTTAGGGTTAAAGTTTTAGTTTAAGTTTATTTTTAAATTAAGTAAACTGGTAGATTTATGTTTTTTTAGTTTATTTAGTTTATTTTTTATTTATTTAAATTTATTTTATTTTCTCTTTTTTTAAAGATTTTTATTTTTATTTAGTTTATTTTATTTAATTTAGATTTATTTATTTTATTTTAGGATATTTATTTTAGTTTATTTTTTAGGTTTAGCTTTAAGTTTATGTTTATTTTTTTTAGTTTAGTTTTATTTTTATTTTATTATTTTGGATTAATTTTTTTATTTTTAGGTTTAGGTTTAGGTTTTTATTTAATTTTTTTAGGTTTAAGTTTTAGGTTTTTATTTTAGTTCATCTTTTATTTTAATTTAAGTTTAGGTTTACTTTTAGTTTATTTTATTTTGTTTAGTTTATCATTTAGGTTTAGTTTATTTTTGGTTTAGGTTTAAGTTTTATTTATTGTAATTTAGTTTAATTTATTTTAGGTTTATTTTATTTTGTTTATGTTAGGTTTAGGTTTGTTTTGTAGTTAAAGGTTTAGGTTTTATTTTTTATTTCTTTTAGGTTTTATTTTTTAGGTTTATTTTTAATTTAGTTTTTATTTTATTTTATTTTAAGTTTATTTTATTTTTATTTTTCATTTAGTTTTTATTTTATTTAGGTTTTTTATTTTTAGGTTTATTTTATTTTTCTTAGTTTAGTTTAAGTTTTAATTTCTTTTATTTTAGTTTAGTTTTATTTTTTATTTTATTTTTTTTTTAGGTTTAGGTTTTAGTTTAGGTTTTCATTTTATTTTATTTATTTTATTTTATTTAGGCTTAGGTGTTTTAATTTATTTTATTTTTAGGTTTTATTTAGTTTAGGTTAAGGTTTTTAGGTTTTTTGGGTTTAGTTTTTATGGTTTAGGGTTTAGGATTTAGGGTTTAGGGTTTAGGGATGAAGGTTTTAGGGTTTAGGGTTAGGTTTTTTATATATTTTTATTTTTTTTAATTTTTAGGGTTTTGGGTTTATGGATTAAGGTTTATGTTTTAGGTTTAGGGTTTAGATTTTAGTTTAGTGTTCAAGGTTTTTGGTTTTTTTATAATAGAGAACAAATTCAGATTCAATATTTCTTCTTTTTTTCCATCAACCAAGTAACATACCAAGTTTTCTAAGATTGAAGTGACGATATAAATAAAAAATTAGCATGCATAGAGCAAATCAAAAACCCTAGATAACTAGAATCGCCTCTGCTGTAAAGACATAATTACTTAAGCAACAGATCAGATTGGTCGTTCTTCAGTTTCTTTAGTTCCCATCAGGACCGCCCCGACCTCTTGAGTAGTGGGATCTACAATCATATCCCTGATCTCTCCTTCCGCCAACACCACATCTATAACCTCCGTCGCTCCTCCTTCCTACCTAACCACCACCTCGATACCAGCACCTCCAGATCCCCCACCACTTGTGCAATAATAGCCGCCTCCACCTTCGCCTTCATTGCTAGATCTATCCTAAACCTAGTTGACGGTGATATTCCTACCGTCAAGGTTCTGCACATTCTTAGGGTTTATGTTTAGGTTTAGGTTTTTAGATTTTAGGGTTTAGATTTTTTTAATTATTTAGTTACTTTAGGTTTAAGTTTAGGGTTTGGGGTTTAGGGTTTAGTGTTTAAGGTTTAGTTTTAGGGTTCAGGGTTTAGGATTTTAGATTTGGGGTTTAGGGTTTTAGGGTTTATTCTTTTAGGGTTTAGGGTTTAGGGTTTAGGATTGTAGGTTTAGTGTTATAGGTTTAGGGTTTAGGGTTAGGGTTTTTTTTATTTTTTATTTTAATTTTTTATTTTTAGGGTTTTTATTTGAGGTTTAAAGTTCATGTTTTAGTTTAGTGTTTAGGGTTTTGGTTTTTTTTTTGTGTAAGAGAGAATAAATTCAGATTCAATATTTCTTATTTTTGATTTCATCAATCAAGTAACGCACCAAGTTTTCTAAGACCCAAGTGATGACATAGATAAAAATTGAGCATGCATAGAGAAAATCAAAAACCCTTGATAACTAGAACCGTCTCAACTGTAAAGGCATAGTTCCATAAGCGTAAGATCGCACGGCCATTCTTCTTTCCTCCGCTTCCCAACCAACCACCCGCCTCTCGTAATGAGATCGACCACCATATCCCTATTCTCTCTCTCTGTCACCACCACGACTGTAACCCCCATCGCTCCTCCTACCTCCAAAACCACCGTTACTCTGACCACCACGTCCATATCCATCAACACCTCTAGATCCCACACCAACACTATGATAACCGCTGCCTCCTCCTTCTCCCACCATCGGGGATCTGAGCCCGACGGGTGATGTTCCTACCGTCAAGGTTCTGCCCATTCTTAGGGATTAGGTTTAGGTTTAGGTTTATTATGTTTTAGGGTGTAGGTATATTTTTTAATTTATTTAGTTACTTAGGCTTATGTTTAGGGTTTGTGGTTTAGGGTTAGGGTATAGGGTTTAGGGTTTTAAGGTTTATGCTTTTAGAGTTTTGGGTTAGTAGGTGGAGTTTAGAGTTTAGTTTATGATTTTTAGGTTTAGGGATATGTCAGGTTTATTATAAGTTTAGGGTTAGGTTTTATATTATTTATTTATTTTATTTATCCGGGTTTAAGGTGGGTTTGGGGTTGTAGATTTAGAGTTTTAGTTTGGGGATTATGGTGTGTTTTGGTCCAGGGTGGTAGGTTTAGGGTTTGGGTAGAATAGGGTTTATGGTTTTAAAAGAAATTAAGCAAACTGTAGGTTTAGGTTTATTTAGTTTTTTTTTAATTTATTGTTTATTTTATTTTTATCCAACTGAGTTTATTTATTTTAAGTTTTCTTTAGTTTAGGTTTTATTTAGTTTATTTCTTAAGTTTAGGTTTATTTTAGTTTAGTTTTAGGTTTTAGGTTTAGGTCAGGGTTTTGGGAGAGTCAGGTGGTTTTAGGGTTAGGTGTTTAGGGTTTAGGGTTTAGTGTTTAGGGTTTAGGGCTTAGGATTTAAGGTTTAAGGTTTAGGGTTTGGGGTTTAGGGTTCAGGGTTTTAGGTTTGGAGTTTAGGGCTTTAGGTTTTAGGGTTTAGGGTTTAGGGTTTAGGGTTAGTTTTAGGGTTTAAGGTTTACGGTTAAGTTTTTCTTTTATTTTTATTTTTATTTTTAGAGGTTAGGGTTTAGGGTTTAGGGTTTAATTTTTATGTTTAGGGTTCAGGATTTAGTTTAGGTTTATTTTTAAATTAAGTAAACTGGTAGGCCTAGATTTTTTTTATTTATTTGATTTATTTTTTAATTATTTTAGTTTATTTTATTTATTTTTTTGTTTATTTATTTTAGTCTAGGTTCTTTATTTTAATTTGTTTTTAAAGGTTTAGGTTCAGGTTTATGTTTATTTCTTAGTATATTTTTGTTTTTATTTTACTTTTTAGGTTTACATGTTTTATTTTATTTTATTTTTAGGTTTATGTTTAGGTTTTTATTTTATATTTTTTTGGTTTAGGTTATAGGTTTTTATTTTAGGTTTATTTTTAGGTTTTATTTTTTAGTTTAGGTTTAGGTTTATTTTCAGTTTATTTTATTTTATTTAGCTTTGGGTTTAGTTTTAGTTTATTTTAGGTTTAGGTTTAGGTTTTATTTATTTTAGTTTTAGTTTTGATTTATTTTATTTTTTTTATTTTAGGTTTAGGTTTTTTTTAAGTTAGGTTTTATTTTATTTATTTTTTTTATGTTTTATTTTTTAGGTTTAGGTCTTTATTTAGTTTATAATTTTTTTTTATTTTAGGTTTATTTTATTTTGTTTTGTTTAGTTTATTTTATTTTATTTTATTTTTTTAGGTTTATTTTATTTTTAGTTTAATTTATGTTTCTTATTTTATTTTAGTTTAGTTTTATTTTATTTTATTTTATTTTTGCTTATGTTTTGGTTTTAGTTTTTACTATTTTATTTTATCTTTTATTTAATTTAGGTTTAGGTTTTTATTTATATTATTTTAGGTTTTATTTTAGGAATAGGTTTTAGGTTTTTGGGTTTTAGGGTTTAGGGTTTAGGGTTTATGGTTTAGAGTTTTGGGTAGGTTTAAGGTTGGGGTTTAGGGTTTAGGTTTATGGTTTTAGGTTTAGGTTAGGTTTTTTTTATTTTTTATTTTATTTTAAGGTGGGTTTAGGTTTTAGGGTTTAGGTTTAGGTTTTAGGTTTAAGGTTCAGGTTTGAGTTTAGGTCTAAGGTTTTAGGTTTTTTTTCTTAATAGAGCCCAAATTCAGTTTCAACATTTCTTCTTTTTGATTTCATCTACCAAGTAACACACCATGTTTTCTAAGATACAAGCGACAACATAGATAAAAAATTACCATGCGTAGAGCTAATCAAAAATCCTAGATAACTAGAATCGCCTCTACTATAAACACATAATTCAATGAGCAACAGATCGGATTGGCCATTCTTTAGTTTCTTCAGTTCCCATCAGGACAACCCTGGCCTCTCGAGTAGTTCGATCCACCATCATATCCCAAATCTCTCCCTCTGCTAGCACCATAGCTGTAACCTCCATCGCTCCTCCTGCCTACATAATCACCACAGCTCTGACCACCACTTCGATATCCACTAGCACCTCCAGATTCCCCACCAGCACTGTGATAATCGCAGTCTCCTCCTTTTCCTCCACCGTCAGATCTATATAGAGCCTGGTTGACAGTGATGTTCCTGTTGTCAAGGTTCTACCCATTCTTAGAGTTTAGGTTTATGTTTAAGTTTATTAAGTTTTAAGGTTTAGGTTTATTTTTTAATTTATTTAGTTACTTTAGGTTTATGTTTAGTGTTTGGGATTTAATGTTTAGTGTTTAGGGTTAGGGTTTAGGGTTTAGGGTTTAGAGTTTGGGATTTAGGGTTTAGGGTTTTAGGGTTTATGCTTTTAGGTTAAGGGTTTCAGTTTAGGGTTTAAGGTTTAGGGTTTAGGGTTTAGGGTTTCTTAGGTTTTAGGGTTTAGGGTTTAAGGTTTAGGGTTTAGGGTTTAGGGTTTAGGGTTGTAGGTTTGGTGTTGAAGGTTTGGGGTTTAGGGCTATAATTTTTTTTTTTTTTTAAAATTTTTAAGGTTTAGGGTTTATGTTTGAGGTTTAGGGTTTAGGTTTTAATTTAGGGTTAAAGGTTTTTAGTTTTTATTTTATAGAGAATAAATTTAGATTCAACATTTCTTCTTTTCGATTTCATCAACCAAGGAACACATCAAGAATTCTAAGACCCAAGCGACAACATAGACAAAAGATGAGCACACATAGAGCAAATCAAAAACCCTAGATAACTAGAACCGCCTCTACTATAAAGACACAGTTCCATAAGCAGCAGATTGTATCGATTATTCTTCAATTTCTTTTAGTTCCCATCATAACCTTCCCGACCTCTTGAGTAGCGGGATCCACCATCATATTCCTGATCGCTCCCTCTGCCACCACCACGACTATAACCTCTGTCACTCCTCCTACCTCTATAACCACTAATGATTTGACCACCACCTCCAGATCACCCACCACAACTATGATAACCGCTACCTTTGCCTTTGCTTCCACTATCAAATCTAGACTGAGCCTAGTTGATGGTGATGTTCCTGCCATCAAGGTTCTTCCCATTCTTAGAGTTTAGGTTTATGTTTAGGTTTAGTAGGTTTTAAGGTTTAAGTTTATTTTTTAATTTATTTAGTTACTTAGGTTTAGATTTAGGGTTTATGGTTTATTTATTTATTTATTTATTTATTTATTTTTTTAGATTTAGGGTTTATGGTTTAGGATTTAGGGTTTAGGGTAAATGATTTTAGGGTTTAGGGTTTAAGGTTAGGTATTAGGGTTTAGGATTTGTGATTTAGAGTTTAGGGTTGTGGTTTTTTTAAGGTTTTAAGGGTTTAGGGCACGCTGTCTAGGTTTGGTTTATGGTTTAGGATTAGTTTTAGGATTTAAAGTTTAGGGTTATGGTTCTTTTATTTTTTTAATTTTTATTTTTAGGGTTTAGTGTTTTTTTTAAAAAAATTAATTAAACTTTGAGGTTTAGGTTTATTTTGTCTACTTAGTATATTTTTTGCTTATTTTATTTTTTAGTTTTATTTAGGTTTATTTTTTTATTTAGTTTAGTTTATTTATATTAGGTTTATTTCTTTTATTTTAGGTTTTTTAATTTAGTTTATTTTTTAGGTTTAAGATTAGATTTAGGTTTAGGTTTATTTTTTAGTTGAGTTTTATTTTATTATTTTTTTTAGGTTTAGTTTTTTAGGTTTTTAGGGGTTAGGGTTTAAGGTTTAGGGTTTTAGGATTTAAGATTTTAGGGTTTAGGGTTTTAGGTTTGGGGTTTAAGGTTTTAGGTTTACTTTACTGGTTTATAGTTGTAGTTTTGGTTAGTTTTAGGTTTAGTGAAGGGTGATCTTTTTTTTATTATTATTAGGGTTTAGGGTTTAAGGTTTATTGTTTAGGTTTTAGGTTTAGAGTCCAGGCTTTAGTTTAGGATTATTATTAAATTAAGTAAACCCGGTTTTAGGTTTTTTTAGTTTATTTGGTTTATTTTTTGATATATTTTAGTTTCTTTTAGGTTTGTTTATTTTAATTTACTTTTTTATTTTAGTATATTTTTAGGTTTACGTTTAGGTTTATGTTTATTTTTTAGGTTTAGGTTTTTTTTTTTTTTTTAGGTTTAGGTTTCGGTTTTTATTTTACTTTGGAAGGTTTAGGTTTTAGGTTTTTATCTTAGGTTTATTTTTAAGTTTTATTTTTTAGTTAAGTTTAGGTCTATTTTTATTTTATTTTATTTTCTTTAGTTAACATTTTATGTTTAGTTTATTTAAGGTTTAGGTTTAGGTTTTATTTATTTTAGTTTTGTTTATTTTAGTTTAGGTTTAGGTATATTTTATTTTGTTTATTTTAGGTTTAGGATTTTTTTTTAGTTTAAGGTTTAGGTTTTATTTTTTATTTATTTTAGGTTTTATTTTTAGGTTTAAGTTTTTATTTAGTTTTTATTTTATTTTTGTTTAGGTTTATTTTATTTATAATTTTCGTTTAGTTTTTATTTTATTTAGGTTTTTTATTTTTAGGTTTATTTTATTTTTTTAATTTAGTTTATTTTTTATTTATTTTATTTTAGTTTTGTTTTTCTTTCTTATTTTATTTATAGGTTTAGGTTTAGGTTTAGGTTTTAGTTTAGTTATTTTATTTATTTATTTTATTTAGGTTTAGGTTAATTTATTTTTATGTTTTAGTTTGTTTATCATTAGGTTTTTAGGTATTCAAGGTCTATGTTTTATGGTTTAAAGTTTAGGGTTTAGAGCTGTAGGTTTTAGGGTTTAGGGTTTAGGGTTTAAGGTTTTGGATTTTGGGTTCAGGGTTAGGTTTTTTTTTATTTTTTTTATTTATTTTTATTTTTATATTTTTTTTTAGTGTTTAGGGTTAAGGTTTAAGGTTTAGGTTTTAGTTTAAGGTTTTTGGTTTTTATTTTTCTTAACAAAGAACAAATTCAGATTCAACATTTCTTCTTTTTGATTTCATCAACCAAGTAACACACCAAGTTTTCTAAGACACAAGTGACGACATAGATAAAAAATGAGCATGCATAGAGCAAATCAAAATCCCTAGATAATTAGAACTGTCTGTACTATAAAGATATAGTTTCATAAGCACTAGATCGGATGGACCGTTCTTCAGTTTCTCTAGTTCCCATCAGAACCACCCCATCCTCTTGAGTAGCGGGATCCACCATCATACTCTCGATCACTCCCTCCACCATGACTACGGCTGTAACCTCAGTCGCTCCTCCCACCTCCATAACCACTAATGCTTTGACCCCTACTTTCATATCCAGCAGCACCTCTAAATCATCCATCCCCACAGGGATATCTGCTGCCTCCCCCTTCACTTCGATCGCCAGATCTAGACTAATTCTGGTTAATAGTGATGTTCCTACCGTCAAGGTTCTACCCATTCCTTGAGTTTAGGTTTAGGTTCAGGTTTATTAAATTTTAGGGTTTAGTTTTACTTTCTAATTTATTTAGTTACTTTGGCTAGGTTTGGGGTGGAGTTTAGGTAGGCTTAGGTTAGGGTTTATGGTTTAGTGTTTAGGGTTGGGGGTTTCATTTGTGTAGGTTTAAAGTCAGTGTGGGTCAGCTTTGTGCTCAGGCCAGGTTTATTTTGGTGGGTAGTCAGGCCAGGGCTCAGGATTTATGGCCCAGGGCCCAGGGCCCAGGATTTATGGTGCAGATAGCACAGGCCCAGGTGGCTCAGTGGCTCAGTCTAGGGTTAAGGTCAGGAGGTCAGGGCCTAAAATAGGGTAGGGCCCATGGTAGGTCAGGGTATTTTAAAATTAACCAGGTTTATTTAGTTTATTTAGATTTTATATTTATTTTAATTTAATTTATTTTTTATTTATTTATATATTATTTTGTTTTTAGTTTTATTTATTTTAGGTTTATTTAGTTAGGTTTTTCATTCTCATTTTAAGGCCTAGGTTTATGTTTTTGTTGATTTTTTTACTTTAGATTTTTTTTTAGGATTAGGTTTTACTTTTTATTTTTAGGTTTAGGTTTAGGTTTGGTTTTATCCTTTTAGTTTAGGTTTTAGTTTTTTTTGTCTAAGTTTAGGTTTATTTTTAGTTTATTTTATTTTATTTAGTTTACGGTTTAGGTTTAGTTTATTTTGGGTTTAGGTTTAGGTTTTATTTATTTTAGTTTTATTTATTTGTAGGTTTATGTTTATTTTATTTTGTTTATTTTAGGTTAGATCTTTTTTTTAGTTTAGTTTAGTTTTATTTTTATTTATTTTTTTAGGTTTATTTTAGGTTTAGATTTTATTTTATTTTTTATTTTTCATTTGTTTTATTTTATTTATGTTTTTTATTTTATATAGGTTTATTTAATTTTTAGTTTAGTTTCTTAGGTTTTTATTTATTTTATTTTATTTAGTTTTATTTTTATCTTTATCTTATCTTGTAGGTTTAGTCAGTTGGCTCATGCCTAAGCCTTAGCCTGCTCATATCTTATCTTATCATCTTATCTTTATCTATGTTTATCGATCTTATTTCATTATTAGCCCAGGATCAGCTAAAGCAGCCTCAGGGCCCAGGCAAGGGCTCAGATCCAGGCCCAGGGCTCAGGGTCCTGCAGCAAGCCCAGGGCCTAAGATTTGGCCCAGATCCAGGGCCCAGGGCCTGTAGTCAGGGCCTGGCCCAGGGCCCAGGCCCAGGGCCTAGGGCCCAGTAGTGCTCAGGGCCCAGGGCCTGGCTGCCAGGGCCATTTTTATCTTTATCTATCTTTTTGTTGTGGCTCAGGTTGTGGCCTTTGTGGTAAAATCAAGGGCCAGCCAGTCATGATCAGGGTCAGTGGTCAGCTCAGCTCAGTGGCCCAGGGTCCAACCCAGATTTTCAGGCTTTAGTTTATTTTTTTGGTTAGTGTCAGGTTTTAGGGTTAGTTTGAGCCTATGGTTATGATCTAGGGTAGGGTTTAGGGTTTAGGATAGGGTTTTCTTTTTATTTTATTTTTAAATTAAGCAAACCCACACATTTAGGTTTATGTAGTATTAATTATTTATTTTAGTTTAGTTTATTTTATTTTATTTAGTTTTATTTTTTTAGTTTAGCCTAGAAAGGGTTTGTAGTTTTAGGTTGCAGGTTTAGGGTTTATGGTTTAGGGTTTAGTATTTAGGTTTAATTACAAACCGACAGTTTATGTTTATCCAAGATATTTAGTTTAATTTTATTTATTTACTTAATTTTAATTTTTTTATTTAATTTAGTTTATTTATTTTAGGTATATTTATCTTTTAGGTTTTATTTTATTTATTTTAGATTTTAGTTTGTTTTTTTTTAGATTTAGTTTAGGTTTCTATTTTATTTTTTTAGGTTTTAGGTTTTATTTTTTATCTTTAGGTTTTACTTTTAGTTTAGGTTTAGGTTTATGTCTTATTTATTTTATTAAGCATAGGTTTAGGTTTAGTTTAGTTTATTACAGTGCCTAATTAGGTTTTATTTATTTTAGTTTAGTTTAGTTTATTTTATTTGTTTAGTTTATTTTTATTTTTTTCTTTTAGTAGGTTTAGGTATTTTTTATTTATTTTAGGTTTAGTTTTATTTAGTTTATTTTATTTTATTTTAGGTTTATTTCATTCTTTATATGTTTAGTTTTATTATTTGGATTTTATCTCCAGTTTATTATATTTTATATTTAGTTTTATTTTATCTTTATCTAGTTTTTTTTTTTCTTTATCTTTATCTTATCTTTGCCTAGCTTTAGTTTTTTATTTTATCTTTATTTATGCTCAGGTTTTATTTATTTACTCTTTAGGTCTATTTAGTTTGGCTCAGGTTTGGGCTGCCTTTTGTGGCCTAGGCTCAGTGGTTGGCCTGGGGATTTATGGTTTAGGCCTTAAGGTTTAGGGTCTGCAGGGTTTAGGGTTAGGGTTTAGGATTTAGGGTTTAGGATTAGTGTTAGGCTTTGGCTTTTAGTGGCTTTAGTCAGGTCATTAGGGTTCATGGGCAGTTTAGTGGTTAATTTAGGGTTTATTTGTGGTGGCATAGAGTAGTGGCTCAGGTTTAGGGGTTCAGGGTTTAGGGCTCAGGGATTGTTTAGAGTTTAGGGTCTAGGGTTTTAGGGTTTTAGGTTAGGGTTTGGATTTAGGGTTTAGGGTTATCTTTTGGTAAATTAAGAAAATTTTATTGCCATAAAGAAAAGGTACAAATTATGTACAGGGGGTAAATCTTTAAGCAAATGCTCAAAGAGCTCCAATAAGTCCTAAAGAGATAAAGCCCCTAACTATTACAATAATTAGGTAAAGAAAGCAAAAGAACAAAAATGACTAGGTAACCAATAACTGAAAATCTATGTAAGCAGCAGCCAACTACATATGGTCCTTCTGATGCCAGTAAGATCCACTGGCAAGAGTGTCCTAATATATAAAGGAAATCTTCGACATACTTTTGAAAGGCTGAGTAGAATTAAGCAAGCATAAGAGTAAGAGCAGATAAAAGGAGTAAAAGTAAAGAAAAGGCTTAGGCTCAATTACAATCATCTCAAGGAGAAACACTATATGTAAGCATCAAAACTTTAGGAGAAGGGTTACAATTACATATAGCGCTATGAGCCAGAAGAAGAAAGAGTGAGAAACATCAAGGCCATCATTGCCAGCATACCTCGTGTAGCAAATTATCCAAAGATGGTCCTCCAGCAAGCCAGCAAAACACTCTAAACAGCAAAGATAACAACCAACCACCAAGCCACCAGAACAAATAAGCTTAATAAGATAGATAAGCAAATAGCCCACGGGGATAGTAGCAAAACAAAATGAGCACCACCAAAGCCACCACCAAAAAGGAATAACAAAATCAAGAGGAGCAAACATCATGATATGGGTAACAATACTAAACAGAGACAAACAAGAGTAAAAAGGAAAACCATATGTTCTAAGATCCTCCCTCAACAATACAAAAAAGGAGTTAATAATAAAAAAACCTAGCCTAACAGTAAAAGGGTCGGGGGGGGGGCAAGGCAGCCACCTAAACAGGAAAAGGGGGTGTTGCTGCAGCCCAGAGAAAAGAGGTGTAGTATAAGGAAACTAGCAAAAAAAACACACTAAAAGACAACCAGCAGGTTCCCAGATAAGTCACCAAAGGAGTAGGAAAAACCTACCAAAGTAGCCACCCCTCCAACCAGTCTAGCCAGCTAGAACAACTAACCCAACCAGCCATCCAACAAATCCTCCTAGCAAACCACCTCAATAGCAAAAGATCCAAGTCATCCAACCCAAAAACATCAGAATAAAGACCAACAATAGTCATCAAGACAAAACCATCCAAGATAACCTGGGAAAGGGTAGAGACAGACAGCAGCCACCAAACGCAATCAAGGAAAAAGAAAATCTAATTCATAAGGGTGGGAAAGCAAGCCAGAGATAGAAAGATACAAAGCATAGTAAGATAGGAAATAAGCCAACCAACAAAAATAGCAACAATAAAGGCACCCAACCCAACCACCATTAGCCAAAGCCAAATAATAACCTCACAATAGTCATCAATTAGCCATTTTAGAACAATACCTAAAACCAAAGCCACAGTAGTATAGGAGGAGGTCCAACCCATAACCAAAAGAATAAAAATAGAAACAACGAATCCTACCACTAAGCCCAAATCAACAAAACTTGCCAACCACCTCCACCATGCCTAAATCAAGTCATAGATAAACCACCAAAAATAGCCAATCAACCAACCCAACTAGCCAAAAATGCCAGCCAACCTAGCTAGCCAACAAAGCCAAATTATCATCCACCACAGTAGTAGATTTAATAGTTTTGGAAGTATGCCAGAAAGGAGGAAAATGCAATCCAGAAGGAGGAAATAAGAAATATCCAAGGGAATATTTTGATAAAAGCCCAGCCAAGCAATCAGAAACTACCAAGCTGAAAAAACCAAAAAAACCCCAGGCTACACTTACAAAAACCACTAGGGAGCAAAAAAATAAAAAGTAGGAGTTGAAAAACATAGACCTAAAGAGGGAAAATTAGTAGATCACCATAACCCAAAAATGGTTTAAAGAGGGCAAAACAAAAACAAGGGATCATAAAAAACCAATAATAAAACCAAGCTAAGGAATTATAATCTAAGATAAGGCAATCCAAGTTATCCAAATTAACCAAACAACTTAATAATTTAGGCAATGTTTAGTTGTCAAATAAAGTGAAATTAGTTGGCACCAAAATTAGCCAAATAATCAGCACAACCATTACCTTCATGAAAGATGTGGGAAATTTTAAAACAAACATGAGAAAGCAAAATTTTAGTATGATTAAGAAGATAAAATAATTTAGCATTCCCATTTTTATTGGAATTAAGGATGACAAGAAGCAAGAGAGCATCAACTTCAATCCAGATGTTGAGGAAACCTTTATTCAAACAAATTTCAATTTCTTTATTAACAACCATAAGCTCAGCAAAGAGAACAAAATAGGCTTTGAAAGGATAAGAAAAAGCACAAATGAGTGTACCTTTAGAATCCCTAAGGATACCACCACAACCATATTTATTGGAAGCAATAGACCCATCAATATTAACTTTAATCACATTGTCTTTAGGATTCATCTAACGGATAATCCTAGCACCTTTATGAGAGTCTAGATCAGGAAAAATGATACCCAATTTTTTAGCCGCAAATTTGTAACCTCTAAAATGAATGTTACTAATGAGATTGGCATTAAAATGAGCATGAATTTTTTATGTAGTTCTAGCCAAGATCCTTTTATGGTTCATAGGAATACCATGATATTTAGCATCATTTCTATCCATCCGATGAACCATAATACTAATAGCATTTAAAACTTTATATGACCTTTCATAGTGTTTTTGAAATAGGCTTCCAGAAGTTGATATAAAGAAAGAGAACGCTGAAAATATTTTGTCCTAAATAAATCCTCATACCAAAACCATAATTTAGAAGCAACAACTCCATTGACAAAAACATGAATTACATTTTCAATATGAAAGAAACAATATCACTTTGAAGGTAAATAAAACCCTTTAGTCCAAAGCAAAGAGTCCACGAGAATATAATTATTCAAAATCCTCCAAGCAAAAACCAAATTGGAAATGGGACTGATAATGTTCCAAAGCTTAATAAAAACATTAAAAGGGTGATGTTTATCTCTAATAAAGTTCCAAATCACTTAAGAACAAAATCACCATTATGAGAAAGTTTAAAAACAATTTGGTCAGGTTTGTTAGAAGAAATGGGAATATTTCTAAAGTTGTCAATAAGAGAAATAGGGATATAGTTCTCAAGTTTGTTTGCATTACAATTGTTATTAAGCCAAAAATAATTAACTTTGATAGCAGTAGTAGAGTGGGTAGATAAATGTGTGTCAATAGAACTGATGCACATCCATTTGTCTTCCTAGAAAAGGAAAATTGACCGATACCCCATGATATTAATGATTCAAAGAACCCATTTAATGGAACAAAGCCTTTTCCAAACTGGAGAGTCACCAACTTTATAAGCATAGTTAAGATGGTGTTTAACTTGGTAATATTTTTTCATCATAAAATTGGTCCAAAGGCTATCATTCTTTCAGAATTTCTACTAGAGTTCTGATTTAGGTTTTTAGGTTTTTAGGGTTTAGGGTTTTAGGGTTTAGGGCTTAGGGTTAGGGTTTAGGGTTTAAGGTTTAGGGTTTAGTGTTTAGGCTTTATGGTTGAGGGTTTTTGGGATTTAGGATTTAAGGATTAGGGTTTAGGGTTTAGGCTTTAGGGTTTAGGGTTAGCTTAGGGTTCAAGCTAATTTAAGATTTAGGGCTTAGGGTTTAGGGTTTAGGGTCTTAAAGTTTAGGGTACAGGGTTTAGGCTTTAGGGTTTTAAGGTTTAGGGTTTAGAGTTCAGGGTTTAGGGTTTAGGATTAAGGTTTTTTTTATTTTTCTTTAAATTAAATAAATTGAAAGGTTTTAGTTTAATTAATTTAATTTTTTAATTTTCACTAAGGTTTATTTTTATTTATATTTAGTTTAGTTTATTTATTTTGGGTTTATTTATTTTAGTTTATATTTTAGTTTTGTGCCTAGGCTTTATTTTTATGTTTAGGTTTAGGTTTTATTATATTTTAGGTAGGTTTTGGTTTTATTTTAGGTTTTTAGGTATTATTTTAGCATAAGTCAAGTTAATTTTAGTTTATTTTATTTTATTTATAGCTTTAGGTTTAGTTTAGTTTAGTTTAGGTATAGGTTTATTTATTTTAGTTTAGTTTATTTTAGCATGGTTTAGTTTATTTTTTTTTTTTTAGTTTTTTAGCTCGATCCAGGTTTTATTTTTTTATTTTTAGGTTTTTTTGTGCATTTTTTATTTTTTGTTATTTTTTTAGGTTTATTTTATCTTTAGTTTAGTTTTATTTTATTTAGCCTTTTTTTTAGTTTAGTTTAGGTTTTTATTTATTTTATTTTAATTTAGTTTTAAATTTTTATTTTATTTTCTTTTTAGGTTTATAATTAGGCTTACATTTTAGTTTAGATTTATGTCTTTTTATTTATTTTATTTTATGTTTTATTTATTTAGCTTTAGTTTCTGTTTTTGGTAGGGTTTTTTAGCTTTAAGGCCTAGAGTGTGTTTGGGGTTTAGGGTTTAAAGTTTAGGGTTTTAAGGTTTAGGGTTTTAGATTTAGGATTTAGGGTTTAGGGTTTTATGGTTATAGGTTTAGGAATTTATTTATTTTTTATTTTATTTTATTATCTTCTTAATTTTTTAAATTATGTAAACTTGTAGGTTTTGCTTTATTTAGTTTATTTTTTAATTATTTTTATTGATTTTATTTTTTTTTTATTTTTATTTAATTTAGTTTGTATATTTTAGTTTTTTTTAGGTTTAGGTTTAGGTTCAGGTTTAGCATTAAGTTTACTTTTTAGTTTAGTTTTATTTTTATTTAATTTTTAGATTAAGTTTTATTTTTTATATTTTGGTTAAGGTTTAGGTTTTTAATTTATTTTTATAGGTTTAGCTTTTAGGTTTTTATTTGAGGTTTATTTTTAGCTAATATTTTTTACTTTAGGTTTAGGTTCATTTTCAGTTTGTTTAATTTTATTTAGTTTAAGTTTATTTTAGGAATAATTTATTTTAGGTTTAGGTTTTTTTTTTAGTTTAGGGTCAATGTTTTATTTTTTATTTATTTTTAGGTTTATTTTTTAGGTTTTCGGTCTTTATTTATTATTTATTTTATTTTATTTTAGGTTTATTTTATTTTTATTTTAGGTTTAGTTTTATGTAGTTATGTTTTTTATTTTTTTAGTTTAATTAAGGATTTTATTTATTTTATTTTAGTTTAGTTAATATTTTTTATTTTTTTATTTTTTTAAGTTTTGGTTTTGGTTTAGCTTTTAGTTTTTGTTTTTATTTTATTTTATTATTTTATTTTATTTTAGTTTAGGTTTTTTTTATTTTATTTTTAGGTTTCATTTAGTTTAGGTTTAGATTTTTTAGCTTTTTAGGGTCTAGGGTTTAGGTTTTATGTTTTTGTTTTAGGTTAATTTTTAGGTTTTATTTTTTAGGTTACATTTAGGTTTATTTTTAGTTTATTTTATTTTATTTAGTTTAGGGTTTATGTTTAGTTTATTTTAAGTTTAAGTTTAGGTTTTATTTATTTTAGTTTAGTTTATCTTAGTTTATGTTTAAATTTATTTTATTTTGTTTATTTTATTTTTATTTTAGGTTAAGTTTTTATTTTTAGTTTAGGGTTTGGGTTTTATTTATTTATTTATTTTTAGGTTTTATTTTTAGGTTTATTTTTTAGGTTTAGGTTTTTATTTAGTTTTTATTTTATTTTATTTTAGGTTTATTTTTTATTTTACATCTAGTTTTTATTATATTTAGGTTTTCTATTCTTAGCTTTATTTTATTTTTTATTTTTGTTTAGGTTTTTATTTATTTATTTTATTTTATTTATTTTAGTTATTTTATGTTTAGGTACAGGTTTCATTTTTAGTTTAGGTGTTGATTTTATTTTATTTTATTTTATTTAGGTTTACATTTTTTTTATTTTATTTTTAGGTTTTATTTACTTTAGGATTAGGCTTTTAAGTATTTAGGGTTTAGGGTTTAGGGTTTAAGGCTTAGGATTTAAGGTTTAGGGTTTTAAGGGTTTAGAGTTGTAGGTTTAGGGATGTACATTTAGGGTTTAGTGTTTTTTTAAAATTAACTAAACTGGTAGGTTTATGTTTATTTAGTTAATTTAGTTTATTTTTATGTATTTTAGTTTATTTTTTTATTTTTATTTATGTTTATCTTTTATTTTTACTTAGTTTGGTTTATTTATTTTTGGTTTATTTATTTTAGATTAGGTTTTTATATTTTAGTTTTTTTTTTAGTTTCAGATTAGGTTGATATTTATTTTCTAGTATAGTTTAGTTTTTTTATATGTTTAGGTTTTTTTTCTTAGGTTTAGGTTTAGGTTTTTATTTTATTTTTTTAGGTTTAGGTTTTAGTTTTTAGTTTAGGTTTTGGTTTAGGTTTATTTTTGTTTATTTTATTTTATTTAGTTTAGGGTTTAGATTTAGTTTATTGTAAGTTTAGGTTTATGTTTTATTTATTTTAGTTTAACTTATTTTAGTTTAGGCTTAGGTTTATTTTATTTTGTTTATTTTAGGTTTAGGTTTTTCTTTATAGGGTTTAGGTTTTATTTTTTTTATTTATTTTGAGTTTATTTTAAGTTTAGGTATTTATTTAGTTTTATTTTATGTTATTTTATTTTAAGTTTATTTTTTTTTTACATGTAGTTTTATTTTATTTAGGTTTTGATTTTAGGTTTATTTTATTTTTTTTAATTTAGTTTATATTTATTTTATTTAGTTTTTTTACTTTTTATTTTATTTTGGTTTAGGTTTTCTTATTTTTTTATTTTTACATTTTATTTAGTGTAGGTTTAGGTTTTTAGCTTTTTGGGGTTTAAGGTTTAGCGTTAAGTGCATAGGGTTAGTTGAGGGTTTAGGGTTTAGGGTTAGTAGTTTAGGGTTTAGGGTTTAGGTTTTGGGGTTTTTGGTTTGGGTTTAGGGTTTATGGTTTAGGTTTTTGGGTTTAGAGTTTAGAGTTTAGGGTTTTAGGGTTTAGGGTTTAGAGTTCAGGGTATTTAGGTTTTAGGGTTTAGGGTTTAGGGTTTAGGGTTTAGGTTTTAGGTTTAAGATTCAGGTTTTAGTTTGGGGTTTTTGGTTTTTTTTTTATTAGAGAACCAATTCAGATTCAACATTTCATCTTTTCAATTTCATCAACCAAAAACACACCAAGTTTTCTAAGACACAAGGGACGACATAGATAAAAAATGAGCATGCATAAAGCAAATTAAAACCCCTAGATAGCTAGAACTGTCTCTACTGTGAAGACACAGTTTCATAAGCAGTAGATCAGATCAGCTAATCATCCGTTTCTCCAGTTCCCATCAGAACCACCACGGCCTCTCGAGTAGTGGGATACACCATCATATCCCTGATCTGTCCCTCCACCACCACAACGATAGTAACCTAAATCGCTCCTCTTGCCTCCATTACCACCACTGCTCCAACCACCACCTCCATATCCACCATCACCTCTAGATCCCCCACCACCACTGCGATAACTGCCACCTCCACCTTCGCCTCCACCGCCAAATCTAGACTGAGCCTGGTTAACGGTGATGTTCCTGCCGTCAAAGTTCTACCCTTTCTTAGGGTTTAGGTTTAGATTTATTAGGCTTTAAGGTTTAGGTTTATTTTTAAATTTATTTAGTTAGGTTAGGGTTTAAGGTTTGGGATTTAGTTTAGGGTTTATGGTTGGGTTTAGGGTTGTGGTCTGGGGTTTGTGGATTTGGTTTTAGGGTTTTAGTGGTTTATGCTTTTAAGGTTTAGGATTTATTAGGGTTTAGGGGTTTAGGGGTTAGGGTTGTAGGTTTATGGTGTGGGGGTTTAGGTTTAGGATTTAGGGTTTACGGTTTTTAATTAAAAAAGTAGGTTTAAATTTATTTAGTTTATTTCTTTTATTTATTTTAGATTATTTTATTTTTTTATTTTTATTTAGGTTTATTTTTTTTTTAATTTAGTTTATTTATTTTAGGTTTATTTTTTTTAGTTTGGATTTTTTATTTTAGTTTATTTTTTAGGTTTAGGTTTAGGTTTAGGTTTAAGTTTATTTTTTTGTTGAGTTTTATTTCATAGGTTTAGGTTTTATTTTTATTTGTAATTTTAGGTTTAGGTTTTATTCTATTTTTAGGTTTAGGTTTCAGGTCTTTATTTTAGGTTTATTTTTAGGTTTCAATTTTTAGTTTATTTTTAGTTTATTTTATTTTATTTAGTTTAGGTTTAGGTTTTATTTATTTTATTTTAGTTTATTTTAGTTTAGATTTATGTTTATTTTATTTTGTTTTATTTATTTTTATTTTAGCTTTATTTTTTTAGTTTAAAGTTTAGGTTTTATTTTTATTTATTTTAAAGTTTTTATGTTTATTTTTAGGTTTAGGTTTTATTTAATTTTATTTTATTTTATTTTAGGTTTATTTTATTTTTATTTTATTGCTAGTTTTTATTTTATTTAGGTTTTTTATTATTAGGTTTATTTTATTATTTAGTTTAGTTTAGGTTTTTATTTCTATATTTTAGTTCATTTTTATTAGTTTATTTTATTTTATTTTTAGGTTTAGGTTTAGGTTTTTCTTTTACTTTTTTTTATTTTTTATTTAGGTTTAAGTTTATTTATTTATTTTATTTTTTGGTTTAATTTAGATTAGGTTTAGGTTTTTAGGTTTGTTTGGTTTAGGGTTTAGGGTTTAGGGTGTAGGGCTTTGAGATTAAGGTTTTAAGGATTAGGGTTTAGGGTTAGGGTTTAGTGTTTAGGGTTTCGAGTTTAGGGTTTAGTGTTTAGGCTACAGGGTTTGGCATTTTAGTGTTTAATGTTTAGGGTTTATGGTTAGCTTAGGGTTTAGGGTTAGTTTAGGGATTAAGGTTTTGGGTTTAGGGTTTAGGGTTTAGGGTTAGTTTAAGGGTTTAGGGTTTAAGTTTTAGTGTTTAGGGTTTAGAGTATAAGGTTTAGGGTTTAGGGTTTTTTTTTCTTTTTTTTTTTGGGAAACCCCATGTAGGGGTTATTTTATTGCCACAAAAAGAGGGTTACAAGGTCCTTAAAGGGGATAAACTCCAGAACTATTGTTAAAAGAGCTATGATCAGCCTAAGGAGTAAATCTCCTATCTAAGTACATCCAAAAGCAAAATAAGACATTAAAGCAATCAAAAGATACAATTAGATTTACATAAAAAGCCAAAAAAAGATTAGGGCCAATGCTCTGCAGGACGTGAGAATGCATGACACTATGGAGCAAACAAGAGGACAAGAAAGAAGCACCTGCAAAAATGTAAACGGAAAGAAATTAGAACAGTTAAGGTAATAGAAACATAATGATGACTGAAAACAGCATAATCTGAGAATGATAGTAAAGAATTGTGACAGAGAAGGCTCAGGCTCAGCCTAAAAATAAAATAAATAAAAAATCTAAACCAAAATAAAATAAAAACCTAAACTAAAACCTAAAACCTAAACCAAACCTAAACCTAAAACAAAGAAAAATAAAAATAAACAAACTAAACAAAAAAGAGAAAACCTAAATAAAATAAGTAAAAACCCAAACTAAACAAAAAAATAAAAACTTAAATAAAAAAAATAAACCTTAAATAAAAATAAAATAAACCTAAAATAAAATAAAATAAAAGCTAAATAAAAACCTAAACTGAAAAAAACCTAAAAATAAATAAAAAATAAAACTTAAATCTTAAACTAAAAAAAAAACCTAAACCTAAAATAATAAAAATAAACCTAAACTTAAACTAAAAAAATTAAACTAAAATAAATAAAACCTAAATCTAAACCGAAAATAAACTAAACCTAAACTTAAATCAAACCTAAATAAAATATAATAAATTAAAAATAAAACTAAACTTGAAATAAAAACCTAAAACCTAAACGTAAGAAAATAAAATAAAAACCTAAACCTAAACCTAAAAATAAAAATAAAACCTAAAGATAAAAAATAAAATAAAAATAAAACTCAAGTAAAAAATAAACATGAACCTAAACCTAAAATTAAAACATAAACTAAAATAAAAAACCTAAACTAAAATAAATAATCCTAAAATAGATAAACTAAACTAAATAAAAATAAAAAATAAACATAAATAAATAAAATAAAATAAACTAAAACAAATAAAAAATAAAATAAAAATATAAAAGAAGAAATGTTGAATATGAATTTGTTCTCAATTTAAAAGAAAAAACCTGAAAACCCAAAACCCTAAACTAAAACTTGAACCTTAAATCGAAAACCTAAACCTTAAACCCTAAACCCTAAACCCTGAAACCCTGAAACCTTAAACCATAAAACCTAAACCCTAAACCTTAAACCCTAAACCCTAAACCCTAAACCCTAAACCCTAAAATAAAAAATAAAAAATAAAATTAGAACCTTAAAATTAAAATTAAAATAGAACTTAACTAAAAACTAAACCAAAACCTAATCTTAAATCTAAACTTAAAAAATAAACTAAAATAAAAAAACCTAAAATAAAATAAATAAACCTAAAATAAATAAACTAAACTAAATATAAATAAAAATAACCTTAAATCAAAATAAAAATAAAATAAACTAAAATAAATAAAAAATAAACTAAATAAACCTAAATTGATGAGTTTACTTAATTTAAAAACAATAAAAATAAAAAAACAAAATATCACTTACCTTAAACCCTAAACCCTAAAACTAACCCTAAACCCTAAACCCTAAATCCTAAACCCTAAAGTCCTAAACCCTAAACCCTAAATTTTGAACCATAAACCCAAAACCCTAAACTTTGAACCCTTAACCCTAAACAAAAAAACCTACAACCCTAAATAATAAACCCTAAACCTTAAACCCTAAACCCTAAAGCCTAAACCCTAAACCCTAAACTCCAAACCCTAAACCATAAACCCCAAAAACCTAAAAACCTATACCTAAATTAAATAAAACCTAAATTTTTTTTTAAAAAAAACCTAAAGCTAAGTTAATAAAATAAAATAAAATTAATAAAAACCTAAACTAAAACCTAAAGCTAAACCTAAACCTAAACTAAAACCTAAATATAAAAAAAAACAATGCTAAAATAAAATAAAGAAAAACCTAAACTAAATAAAATAAAATAAAATAAACTTAAAAATAAAAAACCTAAATAAAAAACAAAACATAAAATAAAAATAAAAATTAATTAAACCTAAAATAAAGTAAAATAAACACTTAATAAAAACCTAAACCTAAAAAGTAAAACTAAAAATAAATAAAAAATAAAACAAAACCCTAAACTAAAAAAAACTAAACCTAAAATAAAAAATAGAAAATAAACCTAAACCAAAACTAAAATAAAGAAAACCTAAACCTAAAATAAACTAAACCTAAACTCTAAATTAAATATAATAAAATAAACTAAAAAAATCATAAACCTAAACTAAAAAATATAACCTAAAAATAGAAAATAAAGCCTAATTTAAAAAAAAAACTAAACTAAAAAATAAACATAAACATAAACCTAAACCTAAAAAATGTTCTAAAATAAATAAACCTAAAATAAATAAACTAAACTAAATAAAAATAAAAGATAAATCAAAATAGAAATAAAAAATAAAATAAACTAAAAAAAATAAAACTACAAACAAAATAAGCCTAAACCTATCACTTTACTTAATTTAAAAAAAAACCCTAAACTCTAAACACTAAACTGTAAACCCTAAATCCTAAACATTAAACCCTAAACCCTAAGCCTAGAACCTTCAATTCTAAACCCTAAACCCTAAACCCTATGCTATCCCTAAAACTACAACCCTAAACCCTAAAAACTAAAAACCTTTAGCCCTAAATCGTAAAACCCTAAACCTTAAAAGCCTAAACCCTAAACCCTATACCCTAAACCCTAAACCCTAAAAACCTAAACCTAAATTAAATAAAACCTAAAAATAAAATAAATAAAAAACCTAAACCTAAATAAAATATAAAAATAAAATAAAATAAAAACCTAAACTAAAACCTAAACCTAAACCTAAACATAAAATCTAATAAACTAAAATAAATTAACTAAAATAAAATAAACAAAAACCTAAACTAAACTAAATAATAAAATATACCTAAACCCTAAACCCTAAACCCTAAACTCTAAACATAAAAAAAGCCTAAACCCTAAACACTAAACTCCAAATGCCAAACCCTATACCCTAAACCCTAAACCAACCCTAAACCCTAAAGCGCTATAAATAAAAATCTAAACTAAATAAAACTTAAAAATAAAATAAATACAAAATCCAAACCAAAATAAAATAATAAAATAAAAACATAAACTAAAACCTAAACATATACCTAAGCCTAAACATAAACCTAAAAAGAAAATAAAATAAAAAATAAAAACTAATCTAAAATAAAATAAATAAAAACCTAAACTAATCTAAAAAAATAAATAACTTAAATAAAATCAAAACTAAACCTAAATAATAAAAAAATAAACCTAAAATAAAATAAAATAAAATAAAAGTATGAACATAAACTTAAACAATAAACTTAAAAATAAAACCTAAACCCTAAACTAAATCAAAATCCTAAACCTAAAATAAAAATAAAATAAACCTAAACCTAAACTAAAATAAACAAAACCTATACCTAAACCTAAAATAAACAAAACCTAAACCTAAACCTAAATTAAATAAAAAATAAACTAAAAATAAACCTATACCTAAACTAAAAAATAAAACATAAAATAAAAACCTAAAACCAAAACCTAAAAAAATAAAATTAATAAAAACCTAAACTCCCTAAAGCTAAACCTAAGCCTAAACTTAAACCTAAACATAAAAATAAAATAAAATAAAAAATAAAAATAAAACTAAAACAAAATAAAGAAAAACCTAAACTAAACTAAATAAAATAAAATAAACCTAAAAATAAAAAACCTAAATAAAAAATAAAACATAAAATAAAACTAAAATAAACCTAAAATAAATTAAAATAAGAACTAAATAAAAATTGAAACCTAAAAAATAAACTTAAAAATAAATAAAAAGTAATACAAGAACCCTAAACCAAAAAAAACTAAACCTATAATAAATAAAGAAAATAAACCTAAACCTAAATTTAATTAAAGAAAACCTAAACCTAAACCTAAAATAAACTAAACCTAAACTCTAAACTAAATAAAATAAAATAAACTAAAAAAAACATAAACCTAAACTAAAAAATAAACCTAAAATAAAAACTATAAGCCCAAGCCTAAAAAAGTAAAATAAAACCTAAACTTAAACCTAAACCAATAAATAAAAATTAAAGCCTTATCCTAAAATATAATAAAAATAAAACTAAACTAAAAATAAACATAAACATAAACCAAAACATAAAAAATGTACCAAAATAAATAAACCTAAAATAAATAAACTAAACTAAATAAAAATAAAAGATAAACCAAAAGAAAAATAAAAATAAAAAATAAAATAAACTAAAAAAATTTAAAAAATTAACTAAATGTACCTAAACCTATCAGTTTACTTAATTTTTAAAAAAAACCTAAACTCTGAACACTAAACCCTAAACCCTAAACCTTAAACCTTAAACCTTATAACTAACCCTAAACCCTAAACCCTAAACCTACAACCTTAAACCCTAAACCCTAAACCCTAAATTCTAAAATACCTAAAACCCTAAGCAATCCCTTAACCTACAACCCTAAACCCTTAGCCCTAAACCATAAAACCCTAAGCCTTAAAACCCTAAACCTTAAACCCTAAACCTTAAACCCTAAACCCTAAAAACCTAAACCTAAACTAAATAAAACCTAAAAATAAAATTAATAAAAAAACCTAAACTTAAATAAAATATAAAAATAAAATAAAATAAAAACCTAAAGTAAAACCTAAACCTAAACTTAAAAATATAATCAAATAAACTAAAATAAAATAATTAATAACCTAAACTAAATTAAAAAATAAAATAAACCTTAGAATAAAAAACCTAAATAAAATAAAAATAAAATGAACCTAAAAAAGAAAGTAAAAACTACATAAAAACCTAAACATACAAAAAACCTAAAAATAAATAAATATAAAATCTAAACCCTAGACAAAAAACCCTAAACCTAAAATAAAAATAAAATAAATAAAATAAAATAAACATAAACCTAAACTAAAGTAAACTAAAAAAAATAAAACCAAAGCCTAAACTTAAAATAAACTAAACCTAAACCTAAAGCTAAACTAAATAAAATAAAATAAAATAAAAATAAACATAATCCTAAACTAAAAAATAAAATCTAAAAATAAACCTAAAATAAAAACCTAAACTCTAAACATATAAAAAAAATAAAAACCTAAAGATAAACCTAAAATAAAAAATAAAATCAAACCCCAAAAAATAAATTAAAAATAAATTTCAACTAAAAAATAAACTAAAACTTAAACCTAAACTTAGAAAAAAAATAAATTAAAATAAATAATCCTATAATAAATATAATAAACTAATTAAAAATAAAAATGAACATAAATAAAAATTTAAAATAAAAAATTTAAAGTAAATAAAAAATAAACCAAATAAACTAAATAAACTTAAACCTATTAGTTTACTTAATTTAAAAAAAAACTAAACCCTGTTAACTAAACCCTAAACCTTAAAGTAAAATAAAAAACCTTAAACCTATGTGTTTACTTAATTTAAAATAATAAACCTAAACTAAAACCCAACCTTAAATCTCTATACCCTAAACTCTAAAACTAACCCTAAACCTAAACCCCAAACCCTAAAGTAAAACTAAGCCCCAAACCCTAAAATTGTAAACCTTAAACCCTAAACCCTAAACCCCAAACACTAAATTAAAAAACCTAAACCTAAACTAAATAAATAAATATAAAACCTAAACCTAAATAAAAAAAAAATAATAAAATAAAACCTAAACTAAAACCTAAACTTAAACCTAAAAATAAAATGAAATAAATTAAAATAAAATAATTAATAACCTAAAATAAACTAAAAAACAAAAAAACCTAAGAATAAAAAACCTAAAGATAATAAAAACTAAATGTAAAGTAAAAAAGAAAAGATAAAAATATATAAAAAATAAAACCTAAAAACTAAAAAATATATAAAAAAGAAAATATACCTAAAAACTAAATAAAAACCAAAACCTAAGAAAAGCTAAAAATAAATAAAAAATAAAACCTAAACCCTAAAAAGACCTAAACCTAAATTAAAAATAAAATAAACAAAATAAAATAAACCTAAACCTAAACTAAAATAAAGAAAACTAAAGCCTAAACCTAAAATAAACCAAACCTAAACTAGTAGGTTTAGGGTTTAGGGTTTAGGATTTAGGGTTTAGAGGTTCTTTTTTCAATTAAAAAACTAGTAGGTTTAGGTTTATTTAGTTTATTTTTAATTATTTTTATTTATTTTAATTTTTATTTTTATTTAGGTTTATTTTTTATTTTATTTAGTTTAGTTTATTTATTTAAGTTTTGGTTTATATTTTTATTTATTTTTAAGATTAGTTTTATTTTTATTTAATTTTTAGTTTTAGTTTTATTTTATTTTAGGTTTAGGTTTATTTTATTTTTTTTGGTTAAGTTTTAGTTTTTTTTTGTTTAGTTTTAGGTTTGATTTTAATTAGTTTAGTTTATTTTAAGTTTAGTCCATTTTTATTTTATTTTGTTTTTTAGGTTTCATTTATTAGTTTAAGTTTATGTTTTATTTATTTTAGTTTATTTTAGCTTAGTTTATATTTTGTTTTATTTATTTTAGGTTTAAGTTTTATTTAGTTTTATTTTATTTTATTTTAGGTTTTCCATTTTATTTATGTTTAGTTTTATTTTAATTAGGTTTTTAGGTTTATTTTATTTATTACCAGTTTTATTTATTTTTGATCTTTAAGTTATTTTAGTTTAGTTTAGCTCATTTTTATTATCTTTATCTTACCTTTATCATTTATTTATAACCTGATCTTGTCCTTATCACTTGGTATCTTTGGCCCAGGCCTTGGGCCTTGTGGCCCAGGCCCAGCCCAGTGGCCTGGGCTGGCTCAGTGGCCTGGGGCCCAGGCCCAGGTCAGTGGTCCAGTGGGTCTATTTGGCATGATAGTGGTTGTGGCTCAGTGGCCCAGTGGCCTGGCCTGTTTAGCCCAGGCCTAGGGCTCAGATTTAGCCTGGGGCCTAGGCCTAGGGTTATTGTAGTGTTTTATTTTTTTATTTTAAAATAAAGTAACCTAACATGTTTAGATTTATTTAATTTCTTTTTTATTTAATTTTTTATTTTTATTTAGGTTTATTTTTATCTCATTTTTATTTAGTTTTTCATTTAGTTTTTATTTTATTTTATTTTAGGTCTATTTTAGCTTTATTTTAGGTTTAGTTTTTATTTTATTTTAGTTTTTTATTTTTTAGTTTAGTTGGCTTTCTATTTATTTATGTTACTATTTTAATTATTTTTAAGCTTAGTTTTAGTTTATATTTTATCTTACATTTTTATTCATTTTAGTTTTAGTTTTATTTTATTTATTTTATTTTTAGGTTATTTTTAGTTTTTTTTTTTAGAGCCTAGGGCTCTGCCTCAGTTTAGCTCAGTTTATTATGTTTGGGTTTATTTTCAATTTTTTAGCCACACTGCTTCAGATTAGTTGGCTCAGGTTTGGCTTTATGGTTTAGGGTTAGGTTTCATGCTTTAGGGTTTAGAGTTTTGGCTTGGTTTAAGGTGTTTTGTGGCATAGATCAGGATTCTGCCTAGTGGTTACAGTTTGGGTTTAGGATTTGGCTCTGTTTTATTTTAAATTATGTAAACCCATAGTTTATGTTTATTTGTTTTACTTTTATTTATTTTAGCTTTAGGTTTGCTTTTTTTTTAATCTTTAAATTAAGTAAACCAAGAGTTTAGTTTTATTTAGTATTTTAGTATATTATTATTTATTTTAATTTACCTTATTTTTATTAGGTTTATTTTTTATTTAGTTTCGTTTATTTATTTTAGATTTAATTATTTTAGTTTAAGTTTTTTATTTTAGTTTATTATTTAATTTTAGGTTTAGGTTTAGGTTTAGATTTATTTTTAGTTTACTTTTATTTTTATTTTATTTTTTTGGTTAATGTTTTATTTTTTACTTTTAGGTTTAGGTTTTGGTTTTTATTTTGTTTTTTTTATTTTTAGATTTTAAGTTTATATTTTTGTTTTATTTTTATTTTTTATTTTTTAGTTTAGGTTTAGGTTTATTTTTAGTTTATTTTATTCTATTTTATTTAGGTTTAGAGGTTAGGATTAGTTTATTTAAGGTTTAGCTTTAAGTTTTATTTATTTTAGTTTAGTTTATTTTAGTTTGGTTTAAGTTTTATTTTTATTTTAGGTTTAGTTTTTTTTTTTTTAGGTTTTATTTTATTTTTTTTATTTATTTTTAGGTTTATTATTTAGGTTTATGTTTTTTATTTAGTTTTTATTTTATTTTATTTTATTTTGGGTTTATTTTACTTTTATTTTAAGTTTAATTTTTATTTTATTTAGGTTTTTATTTCTTAGAATCATTTTACTTTTTAGTTTTGTTTAGGTTTTTATTTATTTTATTTGAGTTTTTCTATTATTTTATTTTATTTTATTTTATTTTTAAGTTTAGGTTTTATTTATTTATCTTTAGTTTAGGTATTTTATTTATTTTAGGTTTAGCATTTTAATTTATTTTATTTTATATTATAGTGGGGTTGGTAGGTCAGTTTCAGAATCAGTTTAGGAGAGTGTAGTGGAAAGCCTAGCATTGTTTTGTGGTTGGTGCAAGGAGTGTGGTCAGTTTGTGGTTTATAGTATCAGTGTCCATGGTGTGGACCATGATAGTTTTAGTAGTGGGTTTAGTGGCTCATTAGGCATTGGGTGGGTGCCATAGAATGGTTTAGTTAGGTTTGTGAGCTCAGTAGGTGGCTCAGTGTAAACATCTTTTTTATCTTTAATCCATGTTTATGTTTATTTTATTTTATTTATTTAGTTTATGTTTATTTTATTTTATTTTATTTATTTTAGGTTTATTTTTTAAGTTTAAGTTTTAATTAGTTTTTTATTTTATTTTATCTTTTGGTTTATTTTATTTTATTTTATATTTAATTTCATTTTTTATGTTTTTTTATTCCAAGTTTATTTTGTTTTAAGTTTTATTTATGTCTTTATTTATCTTATTTGATTTTATTTTATTTTATTTTATTTTAAGTTTAGTTTTAATTTTATTTTCCTTATTTTTATTTATTTTATTTTATTTTTTTTATTTAGCTTTTATTTATCTTTATTTTATGTTTTCTTTTTAACTAGTTTAGGTTTTATGTTTTTGTATTTAGGGTCCTATTTCAGTGGTTTAGGGCCTTTATTTAGATTAGAGAGTTTAGGTCTGAGTTGTGGCTAGGGCTTGAAAGGACAACCCAGGGTCAGGTTTAGCCCAGGCTCAGTGCCTGGGGCCTGCGGGCTCAGGCCTTGTCAGGGCTTCTGGCCCAGGGTCTTGTGGCCCAGGCCTAGCAGGTCAGGTCAGTTTAGGGTTTAGGAGGGCCCAGTGGGGCCCAGGGTTAGGCCTGGGGGCCCAGGTAGGCCCAGGGCCCAGTGGGCCCAGGCCCAGGGCAGGCCTGGTGGTCAGATTTATCTTATCTATCTTTAAGCCTTACTTATGTCAGCCTTTGGTCCTTTCAACATCTTTATCTAGTTTTATCTTTATCTTCTCCAGGCCTATCATCTCTTTACGGTTTAGTTTAATCATATTAGGCTCTTTATTTCTTTTCCATCTTTATTAATCCCAGGTCTTTTATCATCCTAACTAGTCTTTATCTTTATCTAGCCTAGGCCTCATCTCTACTTCCAGCTCCATCTCTTTATCTTTTCAAATTTTGACTCCACCAGCCTAGTGCCTGTGTGGCCCAGGGTCTTGGTCTGGGCTCCATGGCTCAGTGGCCCAGCCTCAGGGCCCAGGGCCTAGGCACGCACGCATCTCAGGGCCTGGGGCCCAACGCCTCAGTGGTCCAGGGCCCAGTGGCCCATGGCCTGGCCCAGGTCATGTGCCCGGGATTACTGTGGCCTAAAGCCCATGTCATCTCCAGGATCTGGCCAGCCCAGGATCTAGGTCAGGTCCTGCATCCCAGGGCCTAGGGCCCAGGTCAAGGCCCTGAGCCTGCCTGTGGCCCAGTTGGCTCAGCCCCTCAGTGATCAGTGGCCTGTGGCCCAGGGTCTGGGCTCAGCCCCGCCTGTGTGGCCTGAGCCCAGTGGCCCAGTGGCCCAGTGTCATCTCCAGGATCCAAGGCCTAGTCTTAAGCCCAGGGCCAGTGGCCCAGGCTCAGGTCAGCGACAGGGCCCAGGGCCTCATTCATCAGGCCTTGGCTCACCTGCCTGTCAGCCTGGCCCATGGCCCAGGTCACTCAGTGACTCGGCCCAGAGCTAGAACCTGGGCAGGGCCTAGGTCAGCCCAGTGGCTCAGGCCCAGGTTTAGAGCCTAGCATTTCAAGCTAGGGCCTAGTGGTTAGGGTTTTAAAAAAAATTAGGTAAACCCGACATAGGTGAGGTTTATTTAGTTTATTTTATATTTTATTTTAGTTTATTTTTTTATTTTATTTAGTTTTTTTTAGTTTAGGGTTTAGATTTTATTTTATTTATTTTAAGTTTTATTTTAGGTTTATTGTTTAGGTTTCAGTTTTATCTAGTTTTATTTTATTTTATTTTGTGTATATTTCATTCTTATTTTACGCTTAGTTTTATATATTTAGGCTTTTATTATTAGGTTTATTTTATTTTCCACTTTACCTTTAGGTTTTTTTTTTTTTATTTTAATTTATTTTATTTTATTAATTTATTTTATTTTATTATCTTTGGTTTAGCTTAGGTTTTAGTTTAGGTTTTTTATCTTAGTTTATCTACCTTTTATCTTATTTAGGTTTTAAGTTTTTATATAATCATTTTACATTTTAGTTTTAGCTCAGGATCTTGTTTATGGCCTAGCCTAGTGTTTAACATCTTTACCCATTTGTATTAGGCACAGGGCCCATCGTCAGTGGTGTGGCCTGTGAGCTTTAGTGCTCAGGCCTGTGGGTCAGGCCTAGGGTCTTTTAAAAAAAATCATGCAAACCCAAACAGGTTAGTTTAGTTTTATTTTATTTAGCTTATTATCTATCTTAGTCAGGTTTTATCTTTTGTTTTAAGGCCCATGCGTTTAGGTTTATATTTTAGTTAAGCTTATTTTATCATCTTTAGGCCTTAGGTTTTATTTTTATCTTAGGCCTAGGTTTATGTTTATTTTATCTTTTTAGGTTTAAGCCTTGGTTTTATTTTAGGCCCATTTAACCTTTAATTTAGGTAAGTTTATTCTTAGTTTATTTTATCTCACCTAGAGTTTAGCTCAGTTTACCCCATCTTAGCCCAGTGTGGGATTGTTAGTTTAGGGTTTAGGGTTTAGGGTTTAGGGTTTGGGGTTTAGGGTTTAGGGTTTAGGTTTTAGGGTTTAGGTTTATGGTTGCGGGTTTAGGGTTTTAGGGTTTAGTATTTAGGTTTTAGGGTTTAGGGTTTTGGGTTAAGGTTTTAGGTTTAGGGTTCAGGTTTTAGTTTAGGGTTTAAGATTTTTGGTTTTTTTAACTGTGAACAAATTCATATTCAAGATTTTTTATTTTTTATTTCATCAACCAAGTAACACACCAAGTTTTCTAAGACACAAGTGATGACATAGATCAAAAATGAGCACACATAGAGCAAATTAAAAACCCTAGATAACTAGAACCATTTATACTATTTTTTTAGGTTTAAGTTTTATTTTACTTTTAGTTTTTATTTTATTTAGATTTTTTATTCTTAAGTTTATTTTATTTTTTAATTTTAGTTCAGGTTATCATTTATTTTCATTTAGTTTATTTTTTATTTATTTATTTTATGTTATTTTTAGGTTTTGATCTACATTTTAGTTTAGGTTTTTATTTTATTATATATTTTTTATTTAGGTTTAGGTTTTTTACATTTTATTTTTAGGTTTTATTTAGTTTAGGTTTAGATTTTTTAGGTTTTTAGGGTTTAGGGTTTAGTGTTTAGTTAGGGTTTTATGGTTTAGGATTTTACGGTTTAAGGTTTAGGGTTAGGGTTTAAGATTTAGAGTTTAGTGTTTAGGATTTAGGGTTTAGGGTTAGCTTAGGGCTTAAAGTTTTTTTTTAAAAAATTAAGTAAACTAGTAGGTTTAGGTCTATTTAGTTTATTTTATTTATTATTTCTATTTATTCATATTTTATAATTTAGGTTTTTTATTTTATTTTATTTTTTAGGTTTAGGTTTATTTTCTAGTTGAGTATTGTTCGTATTTTATTTCTTAGGTTAAGGTTTTTTTTTATTTTATGTTTATTTATATTTTTATTTTATTTTAGGTTTATGTTTAGATTTTATTTTAAGTTCATTTTTAGGTTTTATTTTTTAGTTTAGGTTTATTTTTAGTTAATTTTCTTTTATTTAGTTTAAGTTTAGGTTTAGGTTTACTTTATTTTAGTTTTAGGTTTAGGGTTAATTTAGGATTTAGGGTTTATGGTTTGGGGTTTAGGGTTTAGGGTTTAGGATTTAGGGTTTAGGTTTTAGGGTTTAGGGTTTAGGGTTTAGGGTTTAAGGTTCGTGTTTTAATTTAGGGTTTAGGGTTTTTCATATATATAGGTTTTTAACGAAGAACAAATTCAGATTCAACATTTCTTCATTTCAATTTCATCAACCAAGTAGCACAAAAAGTTTTCTAAGCCACATGTGATGATATAGATCAAAAATGAGCACGTAAAGAGAAAATCAAAAACCCTGAATAACTAGAACCGTTTCTACTGTAAAGATACAGTTCCATAAGCAGCAGATTGGTTTGACCATTCTTCACTTTCTCCAGTTCCCATCAGAACCACCCCGGGCTCTCCAGTAGCTGGGTACACCATCATATCCCCTATCTCTCCCTTGGCCACCACCACAGTTTAAGGTTTTGGGTTTAGGTTTTAGGTTTAGTGTTCTTATTTTAGTTTAGGGTTTAAGGTTTATGTTTTTTTTTAAAAGTGAACAAATTCATATTTAACATTTTTAACTTCTGATTTCATCAACCAAGTAACACACCAAGTTTTTAAGACACAAGTGATGACATAGATAAAAAATGAGCACTCATAGAGCAAATTAAAAACCCTAGATAACTAGAACCATCTATACCGTGAAAGACACGCTCCATAAGCAGATATAATAATCGTTCTTCGCTTTCTCCCTGTTCCCATGAAAACCACCCTGGCCTCGGGATCCACCATTATATCTCGATATCTCTCTTCCCCACCACCACGGCTATAACCACCATCTCTCCTCTCACCTCCATAACCACCACTACTCTGACCACCACCTCCATATCCACCACCACCTCTAAATCCCCCCCCACCACTGTAATAATTGCCACCTCCGCCTGCACCGCTAGATCTAAACTGACACTAGTTGATGGTGATGTTCCTACCTTCAAGGTTCTTACCATTCTTAGGGTTTAGGTTTAAGTTTAGGGTTTAATCTATTTAGTTAGGGTTTAGTATGGAGGTTTAGGGTTTGGGGTTTAAGGTTATAATTTTGGGTTTAGGGTTTAGGGTTTATGATTTTAGGGTTTATGCTTTTATGGTTTAGGGTTTAGGGTTATGATTTAGGGTTTAGGGTTTAGGGTTTAGTGTTCTTTTTTTTAAAAAAAAATTAAGTAAATCGGTATGTTTAAGTTTTTTTAGTTTATTTTTTAAAAATTTAGTTTATTTTATTTTTTTATTTTTATTTAGATTTTTATTTAGTTTAGTTTATTTATTTTAGTTTATTTTTAGGTTCAGATTTATGTTTTATTTTACTTTTTTACTTTAGTATATTTTTATTTTATTTTATAGGTTTAGGTTTTATTTTTTATTTTTATTTTTAGGTTTTTTTTCTTAGGTTTAGGTTTTAGTATTTCATTTGAGGTGTATTTTTAAGTTTCTTTTTTAGTTTAAGTTTAAGCTTATTTTTAGTTTATTTTATTTTATTTATGTAGGGTTTAGTTTTAGTTTGGTTTAGGTTTAGGTTTAGGTTTTATTTAGTTTAGTTTAGTTTATTTTAGTTTAGCATTAAGTTTATTTTATTTTCTTTATTTTAGATTTAGTGTTTAGGTTTTTTCTTAGGTAATATTTTTATTTTTATTTTTAGGTTAGGTTTTTATTCAATTATTATTTAATTTTATTTTAGGTTTATGTTATTTTTATTTTATGTTTAGATTTAATTTTATTTTGGTCTTTTATTTTTAGGTTTATTTTATTTTTTAATTTAGTTTAGGTTTTTATTTATTTTATTTTAGTTTAGTTTTAATTTTGATTTTATTTTATTTTTAGGTTTAGCTTTAGGTTTACATTTTTTAATCTATTTTATTTAATTTTATTTAGATTTTGGTTTTTTTATTTAATTTATCTTTAGGTTTTATTTAGTTTAGGTTTAGGTTGTAGGTTTGGGTTTTGAGTGAGATTAGGGTTTAGTGTTTAGGGTTTAGGGTTTAGGGTTTATGGTTTGGGATTTAGGGTTTATGGTTTAGCATTATATGTTTAAGGGTTTAGGGTTTAGGGTTTACTGATAGAGTTTTTTTATTTTTATTATTTTTTTAATTTTTTTTGTAAAATTAAGTAAATTTATAGGTTTAGGTTTATTTAGTTTATTTTTTATTTTGATTTAGGTTTCTTTTTATTTTTATTTTGTTTAGTTTATTTATTTTAGTTTGGGTTTTTTATTTTAGTTTATTTTATAAGTTTAGGTTTAGGTTTATTTTTCAGCTTAGTTTTATTTTTATTTTATTTTTTAAGTTTAGGTTTTACTTTTTATTTTTAGGTTTAAGTTTTTATTTTTTTTTAAGGTTTAGTTTTTAGGTTTTTATTTGTGGTTTATTTTTAAGTTTTATTTTTTAGTTTAAGTATATTTTTAGTTTTTTTTCTTAGTTTAGGTTTCGATTTAGGTTTAGGTTTTATTTATTTTAGTTTAGGTTTAGGTCTATTTTATTTATATTTTTGGTTTTGGGTTTTTTTTTTAGTTTAGGGTTTAGGTTTTATTTTTTATTTATTTATTGGTTTTATTTTTAGGTTTCTTATTTAGTTTATGTTTTATTGAGTTTTATTTTACATTATTTTAGGTCAATTTTATTTATATTTTAGGTTAAGTTTTCATTTTATTTAGGTATTTAATTTTTTAGTTTAGTTTAGTTTTTAATTTATTTAATTTTAGTTAAGTTTTTATTTTTTATTTTATTTTCTTTTTACCTTTAGGTCTAGGATTAGGTTTAGGTTTTACTTTAGGTTTTTACTTTATTTTATTTTCTTATTTAGTTTGGTTTAGTCATGATTATTTTCATAATGATGGTGAAATAGATTGAGATGTTTTTAGTATAATTCAACTTGGATGGTTGAAGTGGAGGAATGCATCTGGCCTATTGTGTGATAAAAAAGTTCAACTTAAACATAAGAGAAAATTTTATAAGATGGTGGTAAGACCTGCAATGACTTATGGTGCAGAATGTTGGCCAATAAAAGAGAAGCGTAAGACTAAGTTAAGTGTTACAAAGATGAGGATGCTCAGGTGGATGAGTGGCTTTACTCTTAGAGATAAAATGTGAAATGAGTATGTTCAAGAAAAAGTTGGAGTAGCTCCTGTGGCAGATAAGATTAGAGAGAGTCGCCTTAGATGGTTTGGCCATATAAAGCATCGGTCGTCCGATGACCCGATTAAGAGAGTAGATGCATTAGATTTGCCTTATGTTAAGAAAGGTAGAGGTAGACCTAAAAAGACTTGGTTAAGATGTATAAAAAATGACCTTAGTATACTTGAATTAAATGAGAATTTGACAAATAATAGGACACAATGGAGATGAAAGATTCAAGTAGCTGACCCCACTTAGTGGGTTAAAGGCTTGTTGTTGTTGTATTTTATTTTGGTTTAAATTTGTTTATTTTATTTTTAAGTTTTAATTAGTTTAGGTTTAGGCTTTTAAGATTTTAGGGTTTAGGGTTAGTTTAGGGTTTAGGGTTTAGGGTTTCGGGTTTGCGTTTAGGGTTTTTTTTGGGTTTAGGGTTTAGGTTTTAGGGTTTAGTGTTTATGATTTAGGGTTTAGGTTTTTGGGTTTAGGGTTTAGGTTCTAGGTTTAGGGTTCAAGTTTTAGTTTAGGGTTTAGGGTTTTTGATTTTTTTTAATAGAGAACAAATTCAGATTCACAACATTTTTTCTTTTGTTTAATTAGTTTATTTTTTATTTATTTTAGTTTATTTTATTTTATGTTTATTTTTTATTTTTATTTAGTTTAGTTTATTTATTTTAGGTTTATTTATTTTAGTCTAGTTTTTTTATTTTAGTTTAGGTATTTTATTTTAGCTTATTTTTTTGGATCAGGTTTAGGTTTAGGTTTATTTTTTAATTGAGTTTTATTTTTATTTTATTTTTAGGTTTAAATTTTATTTTTTATTTTATGTCTAAGTTTAGGTTTTTATTGCATTTTTTTAGGTTTAGGTTTTAGGTTTTATTTTTTTAATTTAGGTTTAGGTTTATGTTTTCTTTAAATTTTTTATTTAGTTTATAGTTTAAGTTTATGTTTATGTTTTATTTATTTAAGTTTAGGTTTAGGTTCCTTTTATTTTGTTATTTTATTTTTCTTTTAGGTTTAGGTTTCTTTTAAGTTTAATGTTTAGGATCTATCTTTAGGTTTATCTTCCAGGTTTATTTATAGGTTAATTTAATTTTAAGTATATTTTATTTTTATTTTGAGTTTAGTTTTTATTTTATTTAGGTTTTTCTAATTTAGTTTAGTTTATTATTTATTTTATTTTAGTTCAATTTTTGTTTTTTATTATATTTTCTTTTTAGGTTTAGGACTAGGTTTTAGTTTATGTTTATATTTTATTTTATTTTATTATTTCAATTTTTAGATTTTTATTTTCTTGTTTTAGGTTTCTCACTTTTTAGTTTTATTTTAGGGTTTAAGGTTTAGGGTTATTAAGGTTTAGGGTTTTTTTGGGTTTTAGGGTTTAGTGTTTAGGTTTAGTGTTTAGGTTTGTGGCTCAGTGTTTAGGGTTGAGGATTTAGGGTTTTATGTTGGGTTTATTTCAGTTTTGGGTTTATGATTTTTTGGGTTTAGGGTTTAGGTATTAAGTTTTAGGGTTTAGGGTTTCCGGTTTTGGGTTTAAGGTAATTAGGGCTTAGGGTTTAGAGTTTAGGATTTAGGTTTTAGGTTTAGCGTTCATGTTTTAGTTTAGCATTTAGCTTTTTTGGTTTTTTTTAATTAAGAACAAATTAAGATTTGCAACATTTCTTCTTTTGTTTAGTTAGTTTATTTACTTTATTTTTTATTAATTTTAGTTTATTTTATTTTTTATTTTTATTTATTTTTATTTTTTTATTTTTTTATTTAGTTTAGTCTGTTTATTTTAGTATATGTTTTTTATTTTAGTTTAGTTATTTTATTTTAGTTTATTTTTTTGGATTAAGTTTAGGTTTAGGTTTATTTTTTAGTTCAGTTTTTTTTTGTTTTATTTTTTAGGTTTAGGTTTTATTTTTTTATTTTATGTTTAGGTTTAGGTTTTTATTTTATTTTTTTAGGTTTAAGTTTTAGTTTTTTATTTTAAATTTTTTTTATTTAAGTTAAGGTTTATGTCTAATTTCTTTTATTTTATTTTATTTAGGGTGTAAGTTTAGGGTTAGGTTTTATTTATTTTAGTTTAGTTTATTTTATTCTAGGTTTAGGTTTATTTTATTTTATTTTATTTTAAGTTTAGGTTTTTATTTAGTTTAGGGTTTAGGTTATATTTTTAGGTTTACTTTTTAGGTTTTGGTTTTTATTTAGTTATTATTTTATTATATTTTAGGTTTATTTTATTTTTTTTATTTTACGTTCAATTTTTATTTTATTTAGATTTTTGATTCTTTAGTTTATTTTATTTTTTAGTCTAATTTAGGTTTTTATTTATTATATTTTTATTTATATTAGTTAGTTTATTTTATTTCATTTTTAGGTTTAGGTTTAGGTGTTAGTTTAGGTTTTTATTTTATTTAGGGTTAGTTTTTTTTGTTTTTTAAAGTTATATTTACTTTAGGTTTAGATTTTTAGGTTTCTAGTGTTTAAGGTTTAGGGTTTAGGGTTTTAGGGGTTAAGGCTAGTTTAGGGTTTACGATTTAGGGTTATGGTTTAAGGCTAGTTTATTGTTTAGGGTTTAGGATTTATGGTTTTTTAGTTTTAGGCTTTAGGCTTTAGGGTTTAGGGTTTAAGGTTTTCAAGATTAGGGTTTAGGGTTTATGTTTTTGGGGTTAATGGTTTTAGTGTTTAGGTTTAGGGTTTAGGGTTTAGGGTTGTATGCTTAGGGTTTTGAAGTTTAGGGTTTAGGATTTTTTTATTTCTTTTATTTTTTATTTTTTTAAAATTAAGCAAACTTGTAGGTTTGGGTTTATTTAGTTATTTTTTATTTATTTTAGTTTATTTTATTTATTTGTTTTGATTTAGGTTTATTTTTTGTTTTATTTTTTGTTTATTTTAGTTTTATTTTAGGTTTAGGTTTCTTTTAAATTTAGGGTTTAGGATTTATCTTTAAGTTTATCTTCTAGGTTTATTTATAGGTTTATTTCATTTTAAGTTTATTTTATTTTTATTTTAGGTTTAGTTTTTATTTTATTTAAGTTTTTTTTAATTTATTTTGTAATTTATTTATTTTATTTTAATTCAATTTTTATTTTTTATTATATTTTTTTTAGGTTTAGGTTTAGGTTTTAGTTTAGGTTTTTATTTTATTTTATTTTTGTATTTTAATTTTGTTTAGATTTTTATTTATTTTATTTTTAGGTTTTAATTAGTTTAAGTTTAGGTATTTAGCTTTTTAAGGTTTAAGGTACAGGATTAATTTAAAGGTTAGGGTTTATTTTTTTTTTGGGTTTAGGGTTTAGGGTTAAGGATTTAGTGTTTTGGGTTTAGGTTTTAGTGTTTAGGGTTGAGGGTTTAGGGTTTTAGGTTTTAGGGTTTAGGGTTTCAGGTTTTATGTTTACAATTTTTAGGGTTTAGGGTTTAGGTATTAGATTTTAGGGTTTAGGGTTTTGGGTTTTGGGTTTAGGGTTTTTAGGGTTCAGGGTTTAGGGTTTAGGGTTTAGGATTTAGGTTTAGGGCTCAGGTTTTAGTTTAGCGTTTAGGGTTTTTGGTTTTGTTTTTAATTAAGAACAAATTAAGATTTGCAACATTTCTTCTTTTATTTAGTTAGTTTATTTAGTTTATTTTATATTAATTTTAGTTTATTTTATTTTTTATTTTTTTTATGTTTATTTTTTTCAATTTAGTTTATTTATTTTAGGTTTTTTTTATTTTATTCTTTATTTATTAATTTAGTTTAGTTATTTTATTTTAGTTCACTTTTTTTGTTAGGTTTATGTTTAGGTTTATTTTTTAGTTCAGTTTTATTTTTATTTAATTTTTTAGGTTTAGGTTTTATTTTTTATTTTATGTTTAGGTTTAGGTTTTAATTTTTTTTTATTTTGGTTTAAGTTTTAGTTTTTTATTTTTGGTTTTATTTTTTTATTTAGGTTTAGGTTTACGTTTAATTTCTTTTATTTTATTTAGTTTAGGGTTTAGGTTTAATGTTAGGTTTTATTTATTTTAGTTTACTTTATTTTAATTTAGGTTTAGGTTTATTTTATTTTATGTTATTTTAAGTTTAGGTTTTTATTTAGTTTAAGGTTTAGGTTTTGTTTCTAGGTTTACTTTTTAGATTTAGATTTTATTTAGTTTTTATTTTTTTAATATTTTAGGTTTATTTTAGGTTTGTTTTATATTTTATTTTATGTTTAGTTTTTATTTTATTTAGATTTTTAATTCTTTGGTTTATTTTATTTTTTAGTTTAATTTAGGTTTTTATTTATTTTATTTTGTTTATTTTAATTAGTCTATTTTATTTTATTTTTAGGTTTAGGTTTAGATTTTAGTATATGTTTTTATTTTTTTTAGGTTTAGGTTTTTTTATTATTTTATTTTTAGGTTTTATTTAGTTTAGATTTAGGTTTTAAGGATTTTTAAGGTTTAGGGTTTAGGGTTTTAGGGGATAGGGCTAGTTTAGGGTTTAGGGTTAGGGTTTAGGGATAGTTTAGGGTTTAGTGTTTAGGGTTTAGGGTTTAGGGTTGTAGGCTTAGGGTTTAGAGTTTAGGGTTTACAGATAGTTTTATGGTTTAGGGTTTAGGATTATGGTTTTTTTATTTCTTTTATTTTTTATTTTTTTAAAATTAAGCAAACTAGTATGTTTGTGTTTATTTAGCTATTTTTTTATTTATTTTAGTTTATTTTATTTATTTGTTTTGATTTTGGATTATTTTTATTTTTATTTAGTTAAGTTTCTATTTTTAGCTTTATTTATTTTTGTTTTAGTTTTTTATTTTATTTTATTTTTTAGGTTTAGGTTTAGGTTAATGTTTAAGTTTATTTTTTATTTAGTTTAATATTTATTTTCTTTTTTAGGATTAGGTTTAATTTTTTTTCTTTTCAGGTTTAGGTTTTTATTTATTTTTTTTAGGTTTAGGTTTTAGGTTTTTATTTTAGGTTTATTTTAGATTTTATTTTTTAGTTTAGGTTTAAGTTTATTTTTAGTTTAATTTATATTATTTAGTTTAGGTTTAGGTTTAGGTTTAGTTTTTGATTTTATTTTATTTTAGGTATTGGTTTATTTTATTTTTATTTTAGGTTTAGTTTTAATTTCTCTTTAGGTTTAATGTTTTACTTTTTATTTTTTTTAAGATTTTTTTTAGGTTTAGGTTCTTCTTTAGTTTTTATTTTATTTTATTTTCGGTATATTTTAATTTTATTTTAGGTTTAGTTTTATTTTATTTAGGTTTTTTTATTCTGAGGTTTATTTTGTTTTTTTATTATGGTTTAGGTGTATTTTTAATTTTGTTTATTTTATTTTGTTTAGGTTTTAAGTTTAGGTTTAGGTGTTTTTTATTTTGGTCTATTTTAGTTTAGGATTAGGTTTAAGTTTTTTTTTAGTTTAGGGTTTTAGTTTTATTTTTTATTTATTTTTAGGTTTTATTTTTTTCATTTATTTTTTAGGTATAGGTTTTTATCCAGCTTTGACTTTATTTTATTTTAGGTTTGTTTTATTTTTATTTTATGTTTAGTTTTTAATTTATTTGGGTTTTTTATTTTTACAGTTTATTTTAATTTTTTACTTTAGTTGAGGTTTTTATCTATTTTTTAGCTTAGTTTTTATTTTATTTATAAGTTTAGTTTAGGTTTAGGTTTTAGTTTAGGATTTTATTTTTTTTTATTTTAGTTTAGCATTTAGGGTTTAGGGTTGCAGGTTTAGGGCTTATGGTTAGTTTTAAAGTTTAGAGTTTAGGGTTAGTTTTAGGGTTTTAGGGTTTAGGGTTTAGGGTTAGGGTTTATGTTTTAGGGTTTTGAGTTTAGTGTTTAGGCTTTAGGGTTTAGGTTTGAGGGTTAGTTTAGAGTTTAGGGTTAGATTAGGCTTTAGGGTTTATGGTTTAGGCCTTAGTGTTTAGGAATTTAAGGGTTTAGTGGTTAGGGTTTAGGGTTAGTTTAAGGTTTAACGTTTAGGGTTTTAGGGTTAGGGTTTAGCATTAGGGTTAGGGATTAGAGTTTATGGTTTAAGGATTAGGGTTTAAAATTTTTGGTTTATGGTTTAGAGTATAGGGTTTAGAGTTAGTTTAGGGTTTAGCATTTAGGGTTTAAGATTTAGGGTTAAGGGTTTTTTAGGGTTTAGGATTTAGTGTTTAGTTTTTTTTAAAATTATAGAAACTGATAGGTTTAGGTTTATTTAGTTTATTTTATATTTTTATTTAGGTTGATTTGGTATTTTTATTTTGTTTAGTTTATTTTTATGTTTATTTATTTTAGTTTAGGTTTTTAGAATAAGTTTAATTATTAGGTTTAAGTTTAGGTTTATGTTTATTTTTTATTTTGTTTTTATTTTTGTTTTATTTATTATAATTAAATTTTATTTTAGGTTTTATTTTAGTTTTTTCAGGTTTAGGTTTTGGGCTTTTATTTTAGGTTTATTTTTAGGTTTTATTTTTAGTTTAGGTTTAGGTTTATTTTTAGTTTATTTTATTTTATTTATTTTAAGTATAGATTTAGGTTTATTTTATTTTTTGTTTAGGTTCAGGTTTTATTAATTTTAGTTTAGGGTTTAGGTTTAGGTTTTTTTTTTCTAAGGTTTAGGTTTTATTTTTTATTTATTTCTAGGTTTATTGTTTAGGTTTAAAATTTTTATTTAATTTTTATTTTATTTTATATTAGGTTTATTTTATTTTTTTTAATTTGGTTTAAGATTTGGTGTATTTTTTTAGTATAGTTTCTATTTTTAATTTTATTTTTAGGTTTAGGTTTAAGTTTAGGTTTACATTTTACTTTAGGTTTATTTTAATATTTTCTTATTTTATTTTGGTTTATGTTTTTTATTTATTTATTTTATGTTTTATTTAGTTTAGGTTTAGGAAATTAGGTTTTTAGGGTTTAGGGTTTTGGGTTTTGGGTTTTGGGTTTAGTGTTTAGAGTTTAGCATTTTGGGTTTAGGGTTTAGGGTTTTATGTTTTAGGGTTTAGAGTTTATATTTTATTTATTTTAGTTTAGGTTTATGTTTATTTTATTTTGATTATTTTAAGTTGATTTTTTTAGTTTAGGGTTGAAGTTTTATTTTTTTTATATTTAGGTTTTACTTTATTTTATTTTGTGTTTAGTTTTTTTTATGTTTAGTTTTTATTTTATTTAAGTTTTTTATGTTCAAATTTATTTTATTTATTTAATTTTAGTTTAGTTTTTTTATTTTATTTTATTTTTATTTTTTGGTTTAGGTTTAAGTTTAGATGTAGGTTTTAGTTTATGTTATTATTTTATTTAGGTTTAAGTTTTTTTATTTATTTTATTTTTAGGTTTGATTTATTTTAGGGTTTTAGGGCTTAAGGTTTAGGGTTTAGGGTTTAAGGTTTATTGTTTAGGGTTTAGGATTTATGGTTTAGGGTTTAAGGTTTAGAGTTTAGGGTTTAGGGTTTATGATCTAGGGTTATAGAATTTAGGGTTTAGGGTTTAGGGTTTAGGGTTTAGAGTTTAGGGTTTAAGGTTTATGGTTTAGGGTTTTGGGTTTTAGGAATTAGGGTTTTGGGTTTAGGGTTATAGGTTTAGTGTTTAGGGTTTAGGGTTTAAAATTTAGGGTTAGTTTCATGTTTTAGGGTTTATAGTTTATGGTTAGGGTTTAGAGTTTAAGGTAAGAGTGTTAGAGTTTAGGTTTAGTTTAATATTTAGGGTTGAGTTTTAGTGTTTAGGTTTAGTGTTTAGGGTTTAAACTTGGGGTTTATACTTTAATTTAGGATTAGTATTAGAGTTTAAGGTTTACAATTTAGGGTTTGGTTTGGGTTTAGTTTAAGTTTAGTTAGTTTAGGGTTTAGTGTTTAAGGTTTAGGGTTAGTTTAGGGTTTAGGGTTTAGGATTTAGTGTTTCAGGTTTAGGGTTTTTTTAAAAAAAAATTAAGTAAAATGATAAGTTTTAGTTTATTTATTTTATTTAGTTTAGTTTATATTTTTAATTAGGTTTATTTTTTATGTTTATTTAGTTTAGTTTATTTATTTTATTTAAGATTTTATTTTAGCTTATTTTTTAGGTTTACGTTAAGTTTATGTTTATTTTTTAGTTTACTTTTATTTTTATTTTATTTTTTAGGTTTAGGTTTTATTTTTTATTTTTTGGTTTAGGTTTAGTTTTTTAGGTTAAGGTTTTTTGGTTTTTATTTTAGGTTTATTTTTATGTTTTATTTTTTAGTTTAGGTTTTGGTTTATTTTTAGTTTATCTTATTTTATTTTATTTAGTTTAGGTTAAGTTTATTTTAAGTTTAGGTTTAGGTTTTATTTACTTTAATTTATTTTATTTTAGTTTAAGTATATGTTGATTTTATTTTTATTTTTGGTTTAGGTTTTTTTTTAGTTTAAGGTTTACATTATATTTTTTATTTATTGATAGGTTATATTTTAGGGTTTATTGTTTAGGTTTAGGCTTTTATTTTGTTTTTATTTTATTTTATTTTAAGTTTATTTTATTCTTATTTTACGTTTAGTTTTTATTTGATTTAGGTTTTTATTATTAGGTTTATTTTATTTTATTTAGTTTAGTTTATGTTTTTATTTTATTTTATTTTATTTTTAGGTTTAGACTTAAGTTTTAGTTTAGGTTTTTATTTTATTTTATTTTTTTATTTTATTTAGGTTTAGGTTTTATTTAATTTAGGTTTAGGTTTTTAGGGTTCAGGTTAGGGGTTTAGGGTTTTAGGGTTTAGGGTTTTAGGGTTTAGGGTTTATGATTAGGGTTTAAGGTTTAGAGTTTGGTGTTTAGGCTTTAGGGTTTAGGGTTAGCATAAGGTTTAAGATTTTTTTAAATTAAGTAAACCGGTTTGTTTAGTTTAATTTAGTTTATTTTAATTTTAATTTTTATTTATGTTTATTTTTTATTTTTATTTAGTATAGTTTATTTATTTTAGTTAAGTTTTTTATTTTATTATATTTTTTAGGTTTAGCTTTAGTTTTAGGTTTACTTTTTAGTTAAGTTTTAGTTTTATTTTAGTTTTTAGGTTTAAGATTTATTTTTTATTTTTATGTTTAGGTTTATGTTATTATTTTATTTTTTTAGGTTTACATTCTAGGTTTTTATTTTAAGTTTATTTTTAGGTTTTATTTTTTAGTTTAGGTTTAGGTTTATTTTTAGTTTATTTTATTTTATTTAGTTTATGTTTAGGTTTAGATTGCTTTATTTTAGGTTTTGGTTTAGGGTTTAGGGCAAGTTTATGATTTAGGGTTTAGGGTTTGGGAATTTGGGTTTAGGGTTTAGGTTTTAGAGTTTAGGGTTTAGGGTTTAGGGTTTAGGATTTGCAATTTATGATTTTTAGAGTTTAGGGTTTATGGTTTAGGGTTTAGGTTTTATGGTTAGGGTTCAGGTTTTAGTTTAGGGTTTAGAGGTTTTGGTGTTTTTTTAACGGTGAACAAATTCAAATTCAACATTTCTTCTTTATGATTTCATCAACCAAGTGACACACCAAGTTTTCTAAGGCACAAGTGACGACAAAGATAAAAAATGAGCATGCATAGAGCAAATAAAAAACTATAGATAACTAGAACTGTCTCTACTGTCAAGACACATTTGCATAAGCAATAGATCGGATCAGCCGTTCTTCAAATTTCTCCAGTTCCCATCAAAATCTCCCCAGCCTATCTAGTAGCGGGATCAACCATCATATCCACGATCTCTCTCTACGCCATGACCAAGGTTGTAACCTCCGTCACTCCTCCCGTCTCCATTACCACCACTCCTCCGACCACCATTTCCATATCCACCAGCACCTCTAGATCCCCCACCTCAACTAAGATAACCACCATCTCCGCCTCCACCGCCAGATCTAGACTAAGGCTGGTTGACGGTGATGTTCCTGCCATCAAGGTTCTACCAATTCTTAGGGGTTAGGCTTATGTTTATTAGGTTTTAGGGTTTAGGTTTATTTTTTAAATTTATTTAGATACTTTTGGTTTAGGTTTAGGTTTGAGGTTTAGGGTTTAGGGTTTTTTAGGGTTTAGGGTTGTAGGTTTTGGGTTTAGGGTTTATGGTTGTAGGTTTCGTGTTTAGGGTTTAGGGGTCAGGGTTATAAGGTGTATGTTTTTAGGGTATAAGGTTTAGGGTTAGGATTTAGTGTTTTGGGTTGTAGGTTTAGGGTTTAAGGTTGAGGATTTAGGGTTTATAGTTTTTTTAATTAAGTAATCTAGTAGGTTAGGTTTATTTTATTTATTTTTTATTTATTTTAGTTTATTTTATTTTTTATTTTTATTTAGGTTTATTTTTTATTTTGAATTTTTTAGTTTATTAATTTTAGGCTAATTTATTTTAGTTTAGGTTTTTTATTTTAGTTTATATTTTAAGTTTATGTTTACATTTGGGTTTATTTTTTAGTTGAGTTATATTTGTAATTTTTTTATTTTAGGTGTTGGTTTTAATTTTTAATTTTAGGTTTAGGTTTAGATTTCTATTTTATTTTTTTTAGGTTTAGGTTTTAGGTTTTTATTTTAGGTTTATTTTTAGGTTTATTTTGTTTTGGTTTAGGTTTTTAGGTTTTTAGGGTTTAGGGTTTACATTTTAGGGCATTAGGGTTTAGGGATTAGGGTTAGGGTTTAAGGTTTAGTTTTTATTTTATTTAGGTTTTTTTATTCTGAGGTTTATTTTGTTTTTTTAGTATAGTTTATGTTTTTTTTAATTTTTTTATTTATTTAGTTTAGGTTTTAAGTTTAGTTTAGTTTAGGTTTAGGTTTAGGTTTTTTTTATTTTAGTCTATTTTAGTTTAGGATTAGGTTTAAGTTTTTTTTTTAGTTTAGGGTTTTAGTTTTATTTTTTATTTATTTTTAGGTTTTATTTTTTGATTTATGTTTTAGGTATAGGCTTTTATTCATCTTTGATTTTATTTTATTTTAGGTTTATTTTATTTTTATTTTATGTTTAGTTTTTAATTTACTTGGGTTTTTTATTTTTAGATTTATTTTAATTTTTTAGTTTAGTTGAGGTTTTTATCTATTTTTTTAGCTTAGTTTTTATTTTACATATAAGTTCAGGTTTAGATTTAGGTTTTACCTAAGGATTTTATTTTATTTTATTTTAGTTTAGCATTTAGAGTTTAGGGTTGCAGGTTTAGGGCTTATGGTTAGTTTTAAAGTTTAGAGTTTAGGGTTAATTTTTAGGGTTTTAGTGTTTAGGGTTAGGGTTTATGTTTTAGGGTTTGGAGTTTAGTGTTTAACTTTTAGTTTAGGTTTTGGCTTTAGTTGAGGTTTAGAGTTTATTAGGCTTTAGGGTTTATGGTTTAGTCCAGTTTGATTTTAGGGTTTAGTGGTTGGGTTTAATGTTAGTTTAAGGTTTGTTTAGGTTTTAGGTTGGGTTTAGCATTAGGTTAGGGATTAGGTTTATAGTTTAGATTAGTTTTTTATAGTTTATGGTTTAGTATATAGTTAGTTTAGGTTTAGCATTTAGGTTTAAGATTTAAGGTTAAGGTTTTTAGGGTTTAGGATTTAGTGTTTAGGTTTTTTTAAAATTATAGTATTGGTTTATATTTATTTAGTTTATCTTATATTTAGGTTGATTTGGTATTTTTTATTTGTTTAGTTTATTTTTTATGTTTATTTATTTTAGTTTAGGTTTTTAGAATAAGTTTAATTATTATGTTTAAGTTTAGGTTTATGTTTATTTTTTTAGTTTATTTTTATTTTTTATAATTAAATTTTATTTTAGGTTTTTATTTTAGTTTTTTCAGGTTTAGGTTTTAGGCTTTTATTTTAGGTTTATTTTTAGGTCTTATTTTTAGTTTAGGTTTAGGTTTATTTTTAGTTTATTCTATTTTATTTATTTTAAGTATAGATCTAGGTTTATTTTATTTTTTGTTTAGGTTTAGGTTTTATTAATTTTAGTTTAATTTATTTTAGTTTAGGTTTAGGTTTTTTTGTCTATTATTTTTTATTTATTTCTGGGTTTATTGTTTAGGTATAGGTTTTCTATTTAATTTCCATTTTATTTTTTTTAGGTTTATTTTATTTTTTTAATTTGGTTTAAGATTTGGTGTATTTTTTTAGTATAGTTTTTATTTTTAATTTTATTTTTAGGTTTAGGTTTAGGTTTAGGTTTATATTTTAGTTTAGGTTTATTTTAATTATTTCTTATTTTATTTTAGTTTAGGTTATTTATTTATTTATTTAGGTTTTATTTAGTTTAGGTTTAGGAAATTAGGTTTTTAGGGTTTAGGGTTTTAGGTTTACGGTTTAGGGTTTAGCATTTTGGGTTTAGGGTTTAGGGTTTAGGGTTTTATGTTTTTGGGTTTAGAGTTTAGATTTTATTTATTTTAGTTTAGGTTTATGTTTATTTTATTTTGATTATTTTAAATTGATTTTTTTTTAGTTTAGGGTTTAAGTTTTATTTTTTTATTTTTAGGTTTTATTTTATTTTATTTTGGGTTTATTTTTATATTTTATGTTTAGTTTTTATTTTATTTAAATTTTTATGTTTAAATTTATTTTATTTTTTAGTTTAGTTTAGCTTTTTATTTATTTAATTTTAGTTTAGTTTTTTTATTTTATTTTATTTCTATATTTTGGTTTAGGTTTAAGTTTAGATGTAAGTTTTAGTTTATGTTATTATTTTATTTAGGTTTAAGTTTTTTTATTCATTTTATTTTTAGGTTTGATTTATTTTAGGTTTTTAGGGTTTAAGGTTTAGGGTATAGGGTTCGGGGTTTATGGTTTTGGGTTTAGGATTTATGGTTTAGGGTTTAGTTTGATCAGGTTATAAATTTAGGGTTTAGGTTTAAGCTTAGGGTTTAGGTTGAGGTTTGAGTTTAGGGTTTAAGTTTTATGGTTTTAGGTTTTGGGTTTTGGGTTTTAGAATTAGTTTTGGTTTAGGGTTATCGTTTAGGGTTTAGGTTTAGGTTATAAGTTTAGGGTTTGGTTTAAATTTAGGTTAGTTCATGCTAGGTTTATAGTTATAGTTAGAGTTTAAAGTTTAGGTAAATGTTAATTTAGATTTGGGGTTTTGAGTTTAGGTTAGTTTAGGTAAAATGTGTTGGGATTTATTTGGGGATTAGGTATTTAGGTTTAGAATTTAGTATTTAGGGTTTATGGTTTAGGGTTTTAGGCCTAGTGTTTATGATTTAGAGTTTAGGATTAGTGTTAGGGTTAGGGTTTAAGGTTTACGATTTAGGGTTTAAGCTTTGGGGTTTAAGGTTTAGGGTTTAAGGTTAGTTTAGGGTTAAGTGTTTAGGGTTTAGGGTTAGTTTAGGGTTTAGGGTTTAGGATTTAGAGTTTATGGTTTAGGGTTTAGGGTTAGTTCTAGGGTTTAGCGTTTAGGATTTAGTGTTTAGGGTTCTGATTTTTTAAAAAATTAAAATAAGTTTGGTTTATTTATTTTATTTAGTTTAGTTTATATTTTTAATTATGTTTATTTTTTATGTTTATTTAGTTTAATTTATTTATTTTATTTAAGATTTTATTTTATTATATTTTTTAAGTTTAGGTTTAGGTTTATGTTTATTTTTTAGTTTAGTTTTATTTTTATTTTATTTTTTAGGTTTAGGTTTTATTTTTTATTTTTTTGGTTTAGGTTTAGTTTTTTAGGTTAAGGTTTTCTGGTTTTTATTTTAGGTTTATTTTTATGTTTTATTTTTTAGTTTAGGTTTTGGTTTATTATTAGTTTATTTTATTTTATTTTATTTAGTTTAGGTTAAGTTTATTTTTGGTTTAGGTTTTGGTTTTATTTACTTTAATTTAGCTTATTTTAGTTTAAGTATATGTTGATTTTATTTTTATTTTTGGTTTAGGTTTTTTTTTTAGTTTAGGGTTTACATTATATTTTTTATTTATTGATAAGTTTTATTTTAGGGTTTATTGTTTAGGTTTAGGTTTTTATTTAATTTTTATTTTATTTTATTTTAAGTTTATTTTATTCTTATTTTAGTTTTAATTTTTATTTGATTTAGGTTTTTTATTATTAGGTTTATTTTATTTTATTTTAATTTATTTTATTTTATTTTTAGGTTAAGACTTATGTTTTAGTTTAGTTTTTTATTTTATTTTATTTTTTTATTATATTTAGGTTTAGGTTTTATTTAGTTTAAGTTTAGGATTTTAGGGTTTCAGGTTAAGGGTTTTGGGTTTTATGGTTTAGGGTTTAGGGTTTAGGGTTTAGGGTTAGGGTTTAAGGTTTAGAGTTTAGTGTTTAGGCTTTAGGGTTTAGGGTTAGCTTAAGGTTTAGGATTTTTTTAAAATTAAGTAAATCGATTTATTTAGGTTTATTTAGTTTGTTTTAATTTTAATTTTTATTTATGTTTATTTTTTATTTTTTTAGTATAGTTTATTTATTTTAATTAAGTTTTTTATTTTATTTTATTTTTTAGGTTTAGCTTTAATTTTAGGTTTACTTTTTAGTTAAGTTTTATTTTTATTTTATTTTTTAGGTTTAAGATTTATTTTTTATTTTTATGTTTAGGTTTATGTTATTATTTTATTTTTTTAGGTTTACATTTTAGGTTTTTATTTTAGGTTTATTTTTAGGTTGTATTTTTTTAGCTTAGGTTTAGGTTTATTTTTAGTTTATTTTATTTTATTTAGTTTATGTTTAGGTTTAGGTTTGCTTTATTTTAGGTTTTGGTTTAGGGTTTAGGACAAGTTTACGATTTAGGGTTTAGGGTTGGGAATTTGGGTTTAGGGTTTAGGTTTTAGAGTTTAGGGTTTAGGGTTTAGGTTTAGGATTTGCAGTTTACGATTTTTAGAGTTTAGGGTTTAGGTTTTATGTTTAGGGTTCAGGTTTTTGTTTAGGGTTTAGGGGTTTCAGTTTTTGGTTAACGATGAACTAATTCAAATTCAACATTTCTTCTTTCTGATTTCATCAACCAAGTGACAAACCAAGTTTTCTAAGACAGAAGTGATGACAAAGATAAAAAATGAGCATGCATAAAGCAAATAAAAACCCTAGATAACTAGAACTGTCTGTACTATCAAGACACATTTCCATAAGCAACAGATCGGATCAGCTATTCTTCAATTTCTCCAGTTTCGATCAAAATCTCCCCAGCCTCTCTAGTAGCGGGATCAACCATCATATCCACGATCTCTCTTTGCGCCACAACCACGGCTGTAACCTCACTCACTCCTCTCGCCTCCATTACCACCACTCCTCTGACCACCATCTCCATATCCACCAGCGCCTCTAGATCCCCCACCTCAACTAAGATAACCACCGTGTCTGCCTCCACCACCATATCTAGACTAAGGTTTGGTTGGTGATGTTCTAAGGTTCTTCTCGGTTAGGTTTAGGTTTATTAGGTTTTTGTGTTTAGGTTTATTTTTTTAATTTATTTAGATACTGTTGGTTTAGGTTTAGGTTTGAGGTTTAGGGTTTAGGATTTCTTAGGATTTAGGGTTGTAGGTTTAGGGTTTAAGGTTTATGGTTGTAGGTTTTGTGTTTAGGGTTTAGGGTTTAGGGTTTTAAGGTGTATGTTTTTAGGGTATAGGGTCTGTTGTTAGGATTTAGGGTTTAGGGTTGTAGGTTTAGGATTTAAGGTTAAGGATTTAGGGTTTATGGTTTTTTTTAATTAAGTGATCTAGTTGGTAAGGTTTATTTTGTTTATTTTTTATTTATTTTAGTTAATTTTATTTTTATTTTTATTTAGGTTTATTTTTTATTTTTATTTTTATAGTTTATTAATTTTAGGCTAATTTATTTTAGTTTAGGTTTTTTATTTTAGTTTATTTTTTAAGTTTAGGTTTATGTTTAAGTTTATTTTTTAGTTGAGTTATATTTGAATTTTTTTTAGGTGTTGGTTTTATTTTTTTAATTTTAGGCTTAAGTTTAGGTTTTTATTTAATTCTTTTTAGGTTTACATTTTAGGTTTTTATTTTAGGCTTTTTTTTAGGTTTTATTTTTAGTTTAGGTTTAAGTTTATTTTTATTTTATTTTATTTAGTTTAGGTTTAGGTTTAGGTTTAGTCTATTTTATGGTTGTGTTTAGGTTCTATTTATTTTAGTTTAGTTTATTTTAGTTTAGGTTTAGGTTTATTTTATTTTGTTTATTTTAGGTTTAAGTTTTTTTTAGTTCATGGTTTAGGTTTTATTTTTTATTTATTTTTAGGTTTTTTTTTTAAGTTCAAGTTTATTTTATTTTTATACTTTTAGTTTAAATTTTATTTAGGTTTTTTATTCCTAAGTTTATTTTATTTTTTAAGTTTAGTTTAGGATTTATTTTTTATTTTTATTTATTTTTTTATTTATTTTATTTTATTTTTAGTTTTAGATCTAGGTTTTATTTTAGGTTTTTATTATTTTTTAATTTTTTTTAATTTTTTTTAGGTTTAGGTTTTTTTATATATTTTATTTTTAGGTTTTATTTAGTTTTGGTTTAGGTTTTTAGGTTTTTAGGGTTTAGGGTTTATGGTTTAGGGCATTAGGGTTTAGGGTTTAGGGTTAGGGTTTAAGGTTTAGAGTTTAGTGCTTAGGCTTTAGGTTTTAGGGTTAGCTTATGGTTTAAGGTTCTTTTTTAAATTAAGTAAACTGGTAGGTTTAGGTTTATTTAGTTTATTTGAATTTTTATTTTTATTTTTATTTTTTTATGTTTATTTATTATTATTATTTTATTTTTATTTAGTTTAGTTTATTTATTTTAATTTAGCTTTTTATTTTATTTTATTTTTTAGGATCAGGTTTATTTTTTAGTTGAGTTTTGTTTTAATTTTATTTTTAGGTTTAGGTTTTATTTTCATTTTTATGTTCAGATTTATGTTTTTATTTTATTTTTCTATGTTTAAGGTTTAGGTTTTTATTTTAAGTTTATTTTTAGGTTTTATTTTTTAGTTTAGGTTATGTTTATTTTTAGTTTATTATATTTTATTTAGTTTGGTTTAAATTTAAGTTTAAGTTTACTTTATTTTTGGTTTAAGTTTAGGGTTTAGGGTTTAGCATTTAGGGTTTGTGGTTTAAGGTTTTGGGTTTAGGTTTTAGGGTTTAGGGTTTTTGGGTTTAGGGTTTAGGGTTTAGGGTTAAGGGTTTAGCTTTTAGGTTTAAGGATTGGGTTCTAATTTAGGGTTTAGGGTTTTTCATATATATGTTTTTTTGATGGAGAATAAATTCAGATTCAACATTTTTTCTTTTTGATTTCATAAACCATGTAACACACCAAGTTTTCTAAAGCACAAGTGACGAGATAGATAAAAGATGAGCACACATAGAGCAAATCAAAAATCCTAGATATGTAGAACCATTTCTATTGTAAAGGCACAGTTCCATAAGCAGTAGATCGGATAGACCGTTCTTCCGTTTCTCCAGTTCTCATCAAAACCACCTCGATCTTTTTGATAGCAGGATCCACCATCATATCCCCGATCTATCCCTCTGCCACCACCACAATTGTAACCTCCGTCGCTCCTCCCGCCACCATAATCACCACTACTCCGACCACCACCTCCATATCCACTAGCACCTCTAAATCCCTAACCACCACTGCGATAATCGTTGCCTCCGCCTCCACCACAAGATCTAGACTAGGGCTGGTTGATGGTGATGTTCCTGTCGTGAAGGTTCTGCCCATTCTTAGGTTTTAGGTTTAGGTTTATTATGTTTTAGGGTATAGGTTTTTTTTAATTTATTTAGTTACTTTAGGTTTAGGTCTAGTATTTGAGGTTTAGGGTTTAGGGTTTAGGGTTAGGGTTATTTAGGGTTTAAGGTTTAGGGTTTAGGGTTTATGGTTTTAGGGTTTATGCTTTTAGGGTTTAGGGTTTAGTGTTAGGGATTAGGGTTTGAGGTTTAGGGTTTAGGTTTAGGGTTTTTTTAGAGAACCCCATATAGGGAAATTTTATTGCCACAAAAAAGGGGTTACAAGGTCCTTAAGAGGGGATAAACTCAAGATCTATTGCTCAAATAGCTTCAAATAGCCTAGAGAGTAAATCCCCTATCTAAATACAATGAAAATAAAGCAAAAAAGATAGGAAAACAAAAGAAATATGATGATCAAAGAGAATAGCCTTTGGACCACCTGCATCAAAAAATCTTGAGGATGAGAGAAGCCTATGCCTCCACAAGAGAAGGAACCTACAGAAAAATAGCATAGAATCTGCAAACATCTAGAAGAAAGAGTTAGCACAGTTAAAGTGATACAACTCAAATTGAAAGTAAAATCAGAATAAAATGAGAGAATTTTAGAGTAGTGTGTGGGAACAGGCTTAAGCTCTGTCACATAAAATTTTAGTTTAGTTTATTTTATTTTATGTTTAGGTTTATTTTCATTTTAGGATTATATATATTTTAGTTTAGGTTTAGGTTTTATTTTAGGTTTACTTTTTTATGTTCAGGCTTTTATTTAGTTTTTATTTTATTTTATTTTAGGTTTATTTTATTTTTATTTTACGTTTAGTTTTTATTTTATTTAGATTTTTTACTCTTAGGTTTATTTTATTTTTTTAGTTTAATTTAGGTTTTTATTTGTTTTATTTTTATTTATTTTAGTTTGTTTATTTTATTTTATTTTTAGGTTTAGGTTTAGGTTTTAGTTTATGTTGTTATTTTATTCTATTTATTTTATTTTATTTAGGTTTAGATTTTTTTTTATTTTTTATTTTTAGGTTTTATTTAGTTTAGGTTTAGGTTTTTAGATTTTTCGCGTTCATGGTTTACGATTTAGGGTTTAGGGTTTAGGGTTTTAGGGTTTAGGGTTTAGGGTTTAGGATTTAGTGTTTAGGCTTTAGGGTTTAGGGTTTTTGGGATTTAGGATTTAGGGTTTAAGGTTAGTTTAGGGTTTAGGGTTTTTTAGGCTTTAGGTTTAGGCTTTTGGCTTTAAGGTTTAGGGTTTTGGCCTAGGGTTGGGCGTTTAGGGTTTTATTTTCTATGGTTTTAGCATTTAGGGTTTAGGTTTAGGTTATAGGCTTAGGGTTTAGAGTTTAGGGTTTAGGGTTTAGGTTATAGGCTTACGGTTTAGAGTTTAGGATTTAGGATTTATAGTTAGGGTTTTTATTTTTTTTTTTAAAATTAAGTAAACTAGTAAGTTTAGGTTTATTTAGTTTGTTTGTATTTATTTCACTTTAACTTATTTTTTATTTTGATTTAAGTTTCTTTTGTTTTTATTTAGTTTAGTTTATTTATTTTAGCTTTATTTATTTTCAGTAAGGTTTTTTATGTTTATTTATTTTTTAGGTTTAGGTTTAGGTTTATGTTTATTTTTTAGTTTAGTTTTACTTTTATTTTATTTTTTAGGATTAGGTTTATTTTTTATTTTTATATTTAGGTTTAGGTTTTTATTTAATTTTTTTAGGTTTATTTTTTAGGTTTTATTTTTTAGTTTAGGTTTAGGTTTATTTTTAGTTCATTTTATTTTATTTAGTTTAGGTTTATGTTTAGGTTTAGTTTATTTTAGGTTTAGGTTTAGGTTTTATTTATTTTAGTTTTGTTTATTTTTGTTTAGCTTTTGGTTTATTTTAACTTTATTTTAGGCTAGGTTTTTTTATGGTTTAGGGTTTAGGTTTTATTTTTAATTTATTTTTAGGTTTTTTAGGTTTATGTTTTATTTAGTTTTTGTTTATTTTATTTTAGGTTTATTTTATTTTTATTTCAGGTTTAATTTTTATTTATATAGGTTTTTTTATTAGGTTTATTTTATTTTTTTAGTTTAGGTTTAGGTTTATTTTCTAGTATATTTTATTTTATTTTATTTTGTTTAGTGTTTAGGTTTAGTTTAGTTTAAGTTTAGGTTTAGGTTTTATTTATTTTAGTTTAGTTTATTTTAGTTTAGTATTAGGTTTATTTTATTTTCTTTATTTTAGGTTTAGGTTTTTTTTTAGTTTATGGTTTAAATTTTATTTTTAATTTATTTTAAAGTTTTATTTTTATGTTTATTTTTTTGGTTTACGTTTTTATTTGTTTTTTATTTTATTTTAATTTTATTTTATTTTAATTATATTTTTAGGTTTATTTTATTTTTTAGTTTAGTTTAGGTTTTTCTTTATTTTATTATTGTTTAGTTTTTATTTTTTCTTTTATTTTATTTTTATGTTTAGGTTTAGGTTTAGGTTTTAGTTTAGGATTTTATTTTATTTTATTTTCGTTATTTTATTTAGGTTTAGGCTTTTTTATTTATTTTATTTTTTGCTTTTAATTAGTTTAGGTTTAGACTTTTAGGTTTTTAGGGTTTAGGCTTTACGGTTTAGGGATTTAGGTTAAGTGTTTAGGGTTTAGGGTTTAGGGTTTGCGATATAGGGTTTATTATTTAAGGTTGTTTTGGTTTAGGGTTTCGAGTTTAGGGATTTAGAGTTTAGGGTTTAGGGTTATTATTTTTTTTAAATTTTTTCTTTAAATTTGTTTATTTTTTTATTTTTAAAATTAAGTAAACTTATAGGTTTATGATTGTTTAGTTTATTTTTTATTTTGATTTAGGTTTATTTATTTTAGTTTTTTTTAGGTTTAGGTTTATTTTTTAGTTTTGTTTTATTTTTATTTTATTTTTTAGGTTTAGGTTTTCTTTTTTTAATTTTAGATTTAGGTTTAGGTTTTTATTTGAATTTTTTAGGTTTAGGTTTTAGTTTTTTATTTTAGGTTTATTTTTAAGTTTTATTTTTCAGTTTAGGTTTATTTTTAGTTTATTTATTTATTTTAGTTTAGGTTTAGGTTTAAGTTTAGGTTTTATATATTTTAGTTTATTTTATTTTTATTCTAGGTTTAGTTTTTTTTAGTTTAGAGTTTAGGTTTTATTTTAGGCTTAGGTTTCATTTATTTAGTTTAAGTTTTGGTTAGGTTTAGTTTATTTTAGGGTTAGGTTTAGGGTTTTGTATTTTTTAATTTTAGGTTTAGGTTTTTTTATTTAGTTTAAGATTTAGGTTATATGTTTTATTTATTTTTACATTTATTTTTGAGGTTTTATTTAGTTTTTATTTTATTATATTTTAGGTTAATTTTATTTTTATTTTAGTGTTGGTTTTTTTTTATTTTGGTTTTTTATTTTTTTAGTTTAGTTTCAATTTTTATTTATTTTATTTTAGTTAATTTTTTATTTTTTTATTTTCTTTTTAGGTTTAGGTTTAGGTTTAGGTTTTAGTTTATTTTTTCATTTTATTTTGGTTTAGATTTTTTTATTTATTTTATTTTTAGGTTTTAATTAGTTTAGGGTTTAGGTTTTTAGCTTTTTAGGGTTTAGGGTTTTTTCTTTTTGGGTTTAGGGTTTAGGGTTTAGGGTTTAGGTTTTAGGGTCTAAGGTTTAGGGTAGATGGTTTTTGGGTTTAGGGTTTAGGATTTAAGGTTTTTAGGGTATAGGGTTTTGGGGTTAGGGTTTAGGTTTTAGGTTTAGGGTTGAAGTTTTAGATTAGGGTTTAGGGATTTTGGTTTTTCTTTAACGGAGAACAAATTCAGATTTACAACATTTCTTCTTTTGTTTAATTAATTTATTTAGTTTATTTTTAATTATTTTTATTTATTTTTATTTTTAGTAATGTTTATTTTTTGTTATTTCTATTAGCTTAGTTTATTTATTTTAGTCTAGTTTTTTTATATTTTAGTTTAGGTATTTTATTTTAGTTTATTTTTTGGTAAAGGTTTAAGGTTAGGTTTATTTTTCAGTTGAGTTTTATTTTTATTTTATTTTTTACATTTAGCTTTTATTTTTTTTATTTTATGTTTAGCTTTAGGTTTTATTTTATTTTATTTGTTTAAGTTTAAGTTTTTATTTTAGGTTTAATTTTTTAATTTAGGTTTAGGTTTATTTTTATTTTATTTTATTTTATATATTTTAGGGTTTAAGTTTAGGTTTAGGTTTTATTTATTTTAGTTTAAGTTTAGGTTTATTTTATGTTGTTTATTTTATTTTTATTTTTGGTTTTGGTTTTTTTCAATTTAGGGTTTAGGTTTTATTTTTAGGTTTATTTTTTCGGTTTAGGTTTTTATTTTGGTTTTATTAAATTTTTTTAGGTTTATTTTATTTTTATTTTACGTTTAGTTTTTATTTTATTTAAGTTTTTTATTCTTAGGTTCATTTTGTTTTTTTAGTTTAGTTTAAGTTTATATTTATTTTATTTTAGTTTATTTAATTAGTTTATTTTGTTTAATTTTTAAGTTTAGGTTTAGGTTTTAGTTTAGGTTTTTATTTTATTTTATTTTACTTATTTTATTTAGGTTTAGGTTTTTTATTTATTTGATTTTTAATTTTTATTTGGTTTAGGTTTAGGTTTTAAGGTTTTAGTGTTTAGGGTTTAGGGTTTATGGTTTTAGGGTTTAGGGTTTTAGGGTTTAGGGTTTACGGTTAGGGCTTAGAGTTTATGTTTTAAAATTTAGGCTTTATGGTTTAGGATTTAGGGTTAGTTTAAGGTTTTTTTGGCTTTATGTTTTAGGGTTTAGGGTTTAGGGTTTGGGGTTTAGTGTTTTAGGGATTAGGGTTTAGGGTTTAGGGTTTATGTTTTATGGTTTTAGAGTTTAGGGTTTAGCATTTAGGGTTGTACATATAGGGTTTAGAGTTTAGGGTTTAGGGTTAGGGATTTTTTTTTTAATTTTTATTTTTTTTAAATTAATTAGGTAGTTAAAGTTTTTAGTTTATTTAATTTTATTTTATTTTTAGTTATTTTTATTTTATATTTAGTTTAGTTTATTTATTTTAAGTTTATTTATTTTAATTTAGCTTTTTTATTTTATTTTTTTTTAGGTTTAGGTTTATGTTTGTTTTTTATTTTGGTTTTATTTTTATTTTATTTTTTAGGATTAGGTTTCATTTTTTATTTTTAAGTTTAGGTTTAGGTTTTTCTTTTATTTTTTTAGGCTTTGGTTTTCGGTTTTTATTTTATGTTTATTTTTAGGTTTTATTTCTTAGTTTAGGTTTAGGTTTATTGTTAGTTTATTTTATTTTATTTAGTTTAGCTTTAGGTTTTTGGTTTAGTTTATTTTAGGTTTAGGTTAAGGTTTTATTTATTCTAGTTTAGGTTTTGGTTTATTTTACTTTTTATGTTAGGTTTAGTTTTTTTTTTTTAGTTTGGTTTAGTTTATTTTATTTTTTTAGGTTATAATTTTAGGTTTAGGCTTTTGTTTAGTTTTAGTTTATTTTATTTCAGGTTTATTTTATTTTTATTTTAGGTTTAGTTTTTATTTTATTTAGGTTTTCTATTTTATAGTTTAGTTTAGGTTTTTATTTATTTTATTTTGGTTAAGTTTTTATTTTTTATTTTATTTTCATTTTAGGTTTAGGTTTAGGTTTTAGTTTATGTTTTTATTTTATTTTATTATTTTGTCTTTTTTTAGATTTTTTATTTATTTTATTTTTAAGTTTTAATTAGTTTTGGTTTCGGTTTTAAGTTTTTTTGGGTTTAGGGTTTAGGGTTGGTTTAGGGTTTAAGCTTTGAGGTTCACAGTTTAGGGACTTTTTTTGGGTTTAGGGTTTAGTGTTTAGGGATTAGGGTTTAGGGTTTAGGGTTTAGGGTTTTTAGTGTTTAGGGTTTTTATGGTTTAGGGTTTAGGGTTTAGGGTTTAGGGTTTAGGTTTTAGGTTTAGGTTTCAAGTTTATGTTTAGGATTTAGGGTTTTTGGTTTTTTAAATAGAGAACAAATTCAGATTTACAACATTTCTTATATTGTTTAATTAGTTTATTTAATTTATTATTTATTTATTTATTTATGTTTATTTTTAATTTATGTTTAGTTTAGATTATTTCTTTTAGGTTTATTTATTTTAGTCTTGGTATTTTATTTTAGTTTAGGTATTTTATTTTAATTTTTTTTTTTTTTTGGTTTAGGTTTATAGTTTAGGGTTTAGGGTTTTAAGATTTAGGGTTTAGGGTTGTAGGTTTAGGGTTAGTTTTAGGGTTTAAGTTTTAGGGTTAGTGTTTTTGTTTATTTTTTTTAGGGTTTATGGTTTAGGGTTTAGTGTTTAGGGTTTAAGTTTTAGGTTTAGGGTTCAGGATTTAGTTTAGGGTTTAGGGTTTTTGGATTTTTTTATAAAGAACAAACTCAGATGGAACATTTCTTTTTCTCAATTTCATCAACCAAGTAATACACCAAGTTTTTTAAGACACAAGTGACGACATAGATAAAAATAAGCACACATAGAGCAAATCGAAAACCCAAGATAACTACAACCCTCTCTGCTGCAAAGACACATTTCCATAAGCAGCAGATCGGATCGGTCGATCTTTAGTTTCTCCAGTTCCCATCAGAACCACCCCGCCTCTCTTGTAACAGGACCCACCATCATATCCTTGATCTCTCCCTCCTCCACCACCACAGTTGTAACCTAAATCACTCCTCCCACCTCCATAACAACCATTGCTCTGACCACCACCTCCATTTCCACCAGCACCTCCAGATCCCCCACCTCCATTGCGATAACCGCCACCTTCGCCTTTGTCTCCACCACCACCTCCACCTTTGCCTCCGCCATATCTATACTGAGCTTGGTTGACGGTGATGTTCCTACTGTAAAAGTTCTGCCCATTCTTAAGGTTTAGGTTTAGGTTTATTAAGTTTTAGGCTTTAGGTTTATTTTTTAATTTATTTAGTTACTTTAGGTTTAGGTTTAAGATTTAGGGTTTAAGGTTTAGGGTTTAGGGTTTATTTATTTAATTTTTTAACTCAGATGATTCCATAATTAACAAGAAATTACCAAATCAAAGAAGTCATTATCCTCTAACAACTAATAAAATAGAATAAAATTAATTGCAATTGAAAAATTCACAAAACTTGTATTTCACAAAATGTTTTAACTCCCAGAGATGATAAAATTTGATTTTATAGAAAGCCAACAAAGCTTAGTCGAACAAGCTGAAGCCCATATCATCATCAGATTCATCAACATGCCCTTCCTTCTTCTCTTCCATAGCAACAACCAAAGCAACAGTAGGAGTAGGAGTAGTAGAAGCATCAGGCACACCAGCCACATCAAATTTACTAGGATCCTTCAAATACTCCTTAACCTTCTCGGCGTGCAGGTATGTGCAATCAGTGGCAATCACGATGGCAAGGACATTCTTGTAAGTGTTGATGAACATGTGGGGCGCTGCAGCAAGGGTGGGATAATGGAGGGCTAGTGAGAGAGAAGTGATCATTAAAAGCCATGCTGAAAACTTCTCGATGAGATCATCTTTAGTGAGGTCAAGCACCTCAGGATTGAACACCAAACCATCATCATACACATACTGGATAACAAGGCCATAAGAGAATGGCCTATTCCCCAACTTAGTGAGGAGAGCAGCCTTTGAGGATCCCACCTTATTGCCTTTTTTAATTAGCATAACCGGGGTGATAATTTCAACAGTAGCCTTATTGATCTTAGTTGGGATGTTAAGATCCTGGAAGAAAGAAGGTTGTGAAGGATCTACACCAGTGTTGCTTGGAAGAACCACAACATCAATAGGTGCAACAAGACAAACATGGGTAGGAGCACCAACTTTGTATTTCACAACCTCTTCGATGACTTCTTAAAGATCAACTTTCATAAAAATTAGCTCAACCGAGGTTTAGGGTTTTAGGGTTTTGGGTTTAGGGTTACGGTATAGGGTTTTTTTTTTTTTTTTTAGGGAAACCGCATGATGCGGGGGTATTTTATTGCCACAAAAAAAGGGTTACAAGGTCCTTAAAGGGGATAAACTCCGAAACTACTACTGAAAGAGCTACAATCAGCCTAAGGAGTACATCCCCATCTAAGTACATCCAAGAGCAAAAGAAAACATTAAAGCAGTCAAAAGATACAAGATGATTAACATAATAGGCTAAAGGAAGGTTAAGGCCAATGCTCTGATGGTTGTAAGAGTGCTTGGTAATATGGAGCAAACCTGCAAGATAAAAAGAGAGAAACACCTGCAAAGTTATAATAAGAGGGATATTAGGACAGTTAAGGTAATACAGACAAAAAGTTTGAAGAAAATAATATAATATGAGTATGATAGTAAGGAAATGTGATAGAGAAGGCTTAGGCTCAATCACATCCTGTTGGGGCAGATGCAAGTATGAGCATCCAAACTTCAGCAGAAGGGTTACATCACATGAGCTACTACCGAACTAATAGGGAGTGAGATCATCACAGCCATCATAGCCAACAAACTTGTGAGAAGGTAGCACCCAGTTGTTGATATTCTTGTGAGCTTTACTACCTGCAAACCTAAGCAATATCTTATCTAAAGTATATAGAGAATTGCTAAGAGCTGAAGGATAGGGAGTCTTATTCAAGAAAATATCATCAATATATGCATCTTGACATGAGAATACATAAACATAAGAGAGTGAGCCATCTTAGCCAGAATCTCATCAATAGCCATTTCAAGAAAGAAAGCAATCCGATACAATCCCTCCACAAGAAAATTGCGAGGAGACGACTTGGTGAAATTGCTAATCAAGTCAATGAGCCTATAATTAACACCATCCCAATCATATGATATACAAATGAAGCTTTCGGGGTATGAAACAGTCCAAAGGAAACAAACCCCCTTATTAATATCCGGAGAAAAGCAATAGTAAAGGAAAAGACATAGCTCAACACAGAAGTGGACGCAACCAACTAAAAGTAGCACCCAAGAAAGCGTTAAAGCCCGGTAAAATAGTTAGCGGCGCTCAATAGCGGTGTTGGCTACAATTGATAATCCAGCAATCGCCCGGAAACAAGATAGAAAAAGGCAACATAGCATAGCTCAACACAGGAAATGGACTGGAACCAACTGAAATTAGCACCCAGTAATCAGGGCCACAATTCAGATAATCCAGATCAACAATCAGCCCAGAAAAGAAGGCATCAAAAGGCAACACAGCATAGCTCAACATAAGAAATGGACTGCAACCAACTAAAATTAGCACCCAGTAAAAATAGTTAGAGCAGCAGCTCCAATAGCAGCATTCAGGGCCACAATTCAGATAATCCAGATCGACAATCAACCCAGAAAACAAGACAGCAAAAGACAACATCCAAGACGAAGAAGCGTTCATAATATCTCTCTTCTTGACATCGCATAAGACGCACCAACCTATCGAAACTAGGTAGGAATAAGGACAACGGCAATGATCGAGTCAATAGGAGATAAAGCGCATGAGCATTGAAAAACCCAACCCAACACTAATAACATTTGAACCCGCCATTCAAAGAATCAACAAGTGGATTGAGATGGGTCTCAACATTAGAATTAAAATAGCAGCTTGAGACAGACATCCAAGCCAGAAAAGACAAATTGGCCATAAAACTCCTCAATCAGAGTAGACATGACAATAGTAGATAACCAAATAAATAAAGCATAAAAATAGTTATCCTGAAGGCAGCAACTCAGACAAAAGTCACCAAAAATCATCACCATCAGGACAACAATGTCAGAAAAAGCTTTCAGAGCATAAGACCCTAAAAATCTACAACCAACAAAGATGGAGCCAATTGAGGTGTCAAGATATAACAAGGCAGTAAATCTCCAAGACAAAAGACAACCAAAACAGCAAAAACCAGCTAGCTTGCCATAAGTATCAATCCAGATCAGCCAACAAACAAAGAATTTAAAACTAACAAGCTGGGCAAGAGTCCACCCATAAACATATATAGATAAAGGAAAGGATAGATAATGAATGGCTCCCCACCATAAGCCTATCCAGTAAGTGACATTCAAGGAAATCGATCAAGATGATGCTTAGTTACCATAATCCACTCGCTAGATAATGATAATAATAACCGGGTAGATCAATAACCCAATTATGCATATAAGATAAATCATTTATTAATTCCAAGCATAACAAACAAATGAGCCTCAAGTTGTGCATATTCCAATCATAGCATAGGATGGGAGAACAACAGTAAGCAAAAGCAACAACATCCTAGGTGTTGGCATCAAAAACCAAAAGAAAAACAAAGAAGTTTTACTGGGCAAGGAAATCAGCATTCCAAAAAATAGCAGTATGGACATTTTTACTGTTAACACTCATAACCTCAGCAGATGCACAATGATAGTCCCATGAATAACTCCAAACCTGCTGATCATGGAAAGCAAAACCAGAAACACCAAGACAAATATTGAAAAAAATAACACAATTCCTTTCCTGCAATGAGATATTAGTGTATCCATGGGATATCCCACAAGAAAATAACAAAGAATAAAGAAAATTGCAACCAATAGGTGCTCAATAGCAACCTAAGAGCAAACAAAGATCGCTTGCTTTGTCACATTAAGATACAAAGATATTGACAAATATAATCATATAGATAGACCATTGATTACATATAAGCGTAAGAGTAGAATGGTCTTCAGGATTTTCATGATCACCTCAAAGCATGAAGGGTGAAAACAATTGTAGTAAAGTCCAACATCAACCCAAATGTTAACAACAAGAGCAAAAATGAAATAGAAAGGGGAGGGCAAACACAAGAAGAACCAAAAGGAAATAGGAAATCCATTCAGGGATAGAAGATTACCAAGGTGAATTTTAAGACAATAAAGGTCCAAAACCAGAACTAACTTGGTAAGACAAGTGCACAAGATGCCAAAAATCAGGTTTAGGAAAATTGAGAGAAGCAGCAGCAGAAAAAATCTGCAGCAGCCCGAACCCAAAGGGATTAAAAAACCAAATCAACAAACAAATCAACAAACAACCATGGCGAAACCTCCAAAACCCAAAAGTAATTAAGCCCAATCCATTGCATAAGGATTTCGCACCAAAATAACCATTAAAAGAGACCGTGGTATTACAATTTTTTCCTTATAGGAAAGCATGGTGAGGTTAGCATTATATTAGCAAATCTACCGTATTTAAAGTCCTCAGAGTCTCACCAACCAAAATCCTTTCAGCATAAGTGTTGAGGTTACGGTATAGGATTTAGGGTTTAGAGTTTAGGTTTTAGGATTCATGGTTTAAGGTTTATGGTTTAGAGTTTTTGATTTAGGATTTATGTATTTTTTTTAAATTAAGTAAACCAGTAGGTTTAGGTTTATTTAGTTTATTTACTTTATTTTTTATTTATTTTAGTTTATATTATTTTTTATTTTTTTAGGTTTATTTTTTTATTTTTATTTAGTTTAGTTTATTTATTTTAGGTTTATTTATTTTTAGTTTACGATTTTCATCTTAGTTTATTTTTTAGGTTAAGGTTTAATTTTAAGTTGAGTTTTATTTTTATTTCATTTTTTAGGTTTAGGTTTTATTTTTTATTTTTAGGTTTGGGTTAAGGTTTTTATTTTATTTTTTTAGGTATAGCTTTTAAGTTTATTTTTAGTTTAATTTATATTATTTAGTTTAGGTTTAGGTTGGGTTTATTTTAGGTTTAGGTTTAGGTTTAATTTATTTTTGTTTAGTTTATTTTAGTTTAGGTTTAGGTTTATTTTATTTTTACTTTAGGTTTACTTTTTAGTTTCAGGTTTAAATTTTATTTATTTTAGGTTTATTTTTATATTTAGGTTTTATTTAGTTTATTTATTTTTTTATTATTTTACATTTAGTTTCAATTTTATTTAAGTTTTATTGTTAATTTTATTTTAGTTTAGTTTAAGTTATTATTTATTTTAGTTTATTTTGTTTTTTATTTAATTTTATTTTAGGTTTAGGTTTAGGTTTTAGTTATTTTTATTTTATTTAGGTTTAGGTTTTTAGGTTTTTAGGGTTTAGGGTTTATGGTTTAGGGTTTATGGTTTAGGATTTAGGGTTTTAGGGTTTGGGGTTAGGGTTTAGGATTTAGGGTTTAGGGTTTAGTGTTTAGGGTTCTAGTGTTCATGCTTTAGGTTTTGGGTTTAGGGTTTAGGGTTTAGGGTTCTTTTTTTGAATAAAAGGAAATAGTTACTTAGAAAAATAAGTACAAGATGGCCATATTAGTGACTAAACTAAAAAAAAAAAAGATTACTGCTCAAATGAGCTAAAGGAAAATCCTAAAGAGCTTATCCCTAAACTAATACATCAAAGAGCAATAAAGAAAAAAAATAAAGACAAAAATAAAAAAGTGAAGCAAAAGACAGCGAAGGGGAAGAATCCACAGAGCTCCAAAAGAACCTCTAAAGAGACGTAGATCCAAGAAAAGGAAACTTGCAACTTGCAACTGAAGACAACTTCTAGCCATCTAAGAAAAAAGAGAACATCAATAAGACTCTAGCTCTCTCTAAGAAGAAGAAGAGACCAACTAAAATAGAGAACCTGCAATCTACAAGAAATCCCAGCTAGAAGGAAATCATAAAACATAAAGAGAAAAAACCTCAAGCCCATATATGAGGAACGAAGGATAATCACAATAATGATGGGCATCAAATCCTAGGTGTATCTAGCTTCAAAGAATGGTTACAAATAGGAAAAGTCATTGTTGGTTTTCATTTTCTCTCTCCGTTGGAGAAAAGAAATAACACCACATAGAGTTTAGGAATATTTTATTTAGATGATCAAATACAACATTAAGGAATACTCATATTATCTCGAAAGATAAACATGCTTTTCTTTAATGGTTTCAATCATTTCAATAAAAGACTCCTAAGGCTAAAGGGTGTTTTCTGTACCAAAGTATTTTCCCTTGAACTACATAGTAAAGTAGAACAGGGTCAATTTTATCCTGGGATCCTGGTTCCCTATAAAGGCAAGCCTCTATAGTTAATTACATCTTAGGAAGGGTCTCTTCCTAAGAATACTCTCGATTAAAGAAATAAGTAGTTATTCCTAAAGACTACTAAGGTAGCTTTTAAATAATTGATATTTGGAAATTCAATTGGGAGAGGTCCAAATTGGAGAGAGTTATTTTTAAGAGTCAAATGGAAAAGAGTAGAAATGAATTGGGATGCCTAGTAGACATTTCATCTATCCTATGATTTAAATTTGGGATTTAATTTTAGATTTCAAGTTATCATTTTCTTAAAAATCTAGGACTTAGATTCTAGCAGCACAAGACTGTAGAAATGCCAAGGGTTGAAGACTTATTCCTAAATTGATGCTTCAGAACCTAATCTATAGGTGCTTCTAACACATGTCAGATGCTCGACCTAGTTCTATTCTTTGGAATCATTGTTCATTCTCTTCACTAGAAGGAACTAACCTATCCCTGACTTTTCTGGACTTACAACCTACCTGGAGAATGCTGCCAGCTAACACCACCTAACTGCATTTTAAAATAATGAGGCTAAGTCATATGAATGCAAGATGGCTAGGCTGTTGCAATTTTAGGAAAGAAATCTATGAACCTAGACTTACTCCCTAACCCCTAAGATTATGTAGTGTATGATGATGTACTTAAATAATGCATATTTTTCAAATTTTATAATTTTGACTCAAGGTTCATTTAGGCCATAAGGATGCAATTTATGCCTAATGCATGCAATTAGAAAAAGATCATGGGCCAAATCAAAATAGAAGAAGGTGTACTTCTATCATATGCTCTCAAAGGTTAAGCCTAGGTAAAGATGGAATTCCTTCATTAATCAAGAGTAAAATAATATGATTATGCATGACATCCAACTAAGGGGTTGCTACATATTTTATCTTGCTTGAATACCTAGGCTTTTATATTAAGATTATGTGTTGTATTTATTTTTATATTTCAGTTGATTTAGTTGGGTAAAAAATTTAGTTTATCCTATGAGCCTACGTCCAGGCATACATCACTGCACAAACATAACACAGAAAGAAACTTAAGAAAAGCATGATGTTTCTATTGCGCACCCAAAATAAATCAAGCCAAATCAAATTATATAAGAAAAAGGCCAATGCAGTCGGGTACTACTGTACACCCTGGAAGAAAGAAAATTGGGCAGCCAAGTTCTGCCCTAATACAACCCGGCCTAGAACTACAAGTTTAGATCTATGGGTCTTCTTTCCAAGAAAGTCTCCTTCTTCAGGGACATCCATCAGGCTCCACGGGGGATCACCGTACCATCTCTTGGTTGGGTCAGCTCCTACTAATCCTAGACCCCATATATCCTAACCTAATTCTAAGCTCAAATTTACATTTTAAAATTCAAAAGAAAATCCACTAAATAGATGTTAGGAAATACACACCACACAAGCGGTTTATATTTCCAAACATATGGGCTTAACGCTTGCCAAGCCCACTCATGGACTATGTTAAGGGATTTTTAACACCTGCAAGAAAATGACAATTTTATGATATATTTATTACAACAATCCCTTTAACACAATCCCCTGCAAAAAATAGTGTCAAATCTAGAAAGAACGCCCTACCATCCAGTCCAGTGAACAAACAAGCCTAGGCATCACTCTAAAGCAATACACCACACAGACATGTGAAGCACATCACAACATATCACAGGAGATTAAAAGAAAATTACAAAACGATCTAACCTAGATCTAGGGTCCATGACCTAAATAATCTAGTGTGTGTAGTAGTGGGGTTTGTGTAGTAAGTCTTTGCTAGGCCTTTAAGTTTAAGTTTTGAAGTTTGAAATTTGAATTAGTTTAATTTTTACCATTGGTTGGTTTCAATTCAAATGATTTAATGATTCAATTCTCATTTTATGATCATTTTATTTAGTTAAAGTTGTATAGGTTTTCAAGAATGAAGAATGGAATGATTCCATTTTTGGATGGAGCTCTTTCCATTCAACATCCTAAATCCTAATGAAGTTTCCAAAAGGCTAATTAAAATCTTTAAGTATTTTAATTAATCATTTTGATTTCATTTATGTTTGGATTTGATTTATTTTATTTCGTTTGTTTGAATTATTTTATTTGATTTGATTTGTTTATTTTATTTCATTTTAAATTAAGTTATATAGATTTCATTTAATTTAGTTATGTTATTTTAAGGAGTTTGATTTAAGTTTGATTTCAAATCATGGAGTTATAAGCTTAAGTTTTAAGTCCATTGATATAAATTAATATCTTAGGGTTATGCATGGATCATTCTCAACCTAAAGTACTTAAGTTAATTCCTTGATCTGATTTGATTAATTTAGATTTTAAGTCCATTATTTAAATTCATTAACGATAATTATTTCATTAAACTTAACTTAAGTTATTTTAATTATATTTGATTTTCATTAAGTATTGATTTTTTTTAAATTTGATATTTGATTAAATTCTCTGAATTAGAAAGTTTTAATGAATTACCCTAAGTTTTTATGATGTTTAATTCAGATTGGTTCAATTTATTTGTTGATTTAATGAATTAATGATTATTCTCAATTATTATTTAGTTCATATTGACCTAGAGATTTGGAAATTCAAGAATTCTAAATTTATAGACCAATTTGGTTTCAGATAATTATACCAAGTGGGGTAACATGCCAATTTTATGTTCCCAAAGTTTCAGCTTAATTAGATATGTAATTAGGGTGTAATTAAGGTTTTAATTATTTCATTAAAACCCAAATTAAGATTAATTTATTAAAATTAATTAAGATATTTTATTTTTTAAAATACTCTACACTGAAATACCTTTCCAATTAGGGTTTATTCATAATTTTTGGTTAACTGGTTGATTTATTATGATTTAATTAAATTCAAGTAATTTAATTGAATTATTTTATTATTTTAATTATCAAATTAAATTAATGAAGTTCATATTAAGTTCATATTAGTTTAATTAAGTTAAATTATCATTCGGATGTTCATTATTTTGATTTAATATTATTAAATTAAAATTTTATAATTATTTTATTAAAGGGTAATTAATTTATTTAATTTAAGGGTTAACTCACATAAAATTTTAATTTCAGTATATTTCAAAGAATTAAATCCCCAAAAATTTACCTAAGGTATGTTTTAATCTTAGTTTCATTTCCCCAAAATTTCAAATTAATTGGATTATTAATTTAAGAGTAATTATGATTTAATGTTTTTAAATTAAACCTAAATTAAGGAAAACTAACCCAATAAAATTTGGGGATTTTAATTTCTATGGATTCCTCTCATCAAGACAAATCCATCGAGCTTTTATTTATATTTTTTTGATTTTTCTTTGATTTGTTATTATTTTTTGAAGTTTTTTGAATTTTTTTAAATTAATTAAACCGTTAATCAACGATTTTTAACGGTTTTAAGTAACGGGTCCCACGAATTTTAACTAAAATGAGCAGGATTAGATTTGGACCATACGATCAAAGAATGGACAGTCCTGATTGATCCCGCGGTTATGCGGGACAAGCCACGTGTCACACATGGGGACATGCCGGTTGATCCCAGCGGTTTGATCCGGGGCTGAGTCAGATCGGGGCCGATCACTCCCATGATCATAAAGGGTTTTAATCAAAATTAACAGCTAGATCTGGACCGTCCGTTTCTTTTTAAAAAAGCGGGCGATCGTCTCCTGCAGTGGACCGTCCAACTTATTTTGTTAATATCTTTTGATATACTTAACCAAATTGGATGATTTAAAGTACAACATGATCATTGAGAGATCCTCTTTCCATCCATAAGGCTTCATCTCACCAAAGAACATGCCTTGTAGGGATATGACCATGGCCGAAAGCTTTGAAGAAAAAGGGGAGGTCAATAATGGTGTACCTTGATTTGGGGGATCTCAAAGGCTGGAATAAATTGAAGTAGCTTCTATTCTTCAAGAGAAAGCTTTTCTCCAAAGAAATTGGGATAATTCCTTGTGGTTTGATCACTAGCCCAAGCTTTGGATTCAAAATTTGGTTTTGATGTTTCCACTGATTGAGAACACTTGGAGGGAAGGGGGGATTTCATTTGGCTTCGGTTTTCGCCTAGGATGGTGTATGTGAGCTTTTTTTGCCTTGAGAGAGTGTGTATGTCTTTATTTTTCCTTGTCTAAAACATCATATATCATTTCTATTTTATTTTTTTCTTGGAGAAGCCAACTCTCTCTTGAAGGCAACCATCACTTGAAGGTAGCCTTCACTTGAAGGATGCGATCCTCTTAAGAGGTGGGGATAATTTTTTTCTTCTTATTTTTTTTAATTTTATTTAATTTTATTATATATTATTATTATTTTATTTCTCATTTTCATTCTTTTTTTATTTTTGTTATTTTAATTTTATTAATTAAGGAGATTAATTTTATTGGTTAATTTTAATTTTGGAAAATTTGAGTTGATCCTATCCAACCTAAGATAAGTTCTATAGGTTACTAGGTATGATGTCCTAAGCATTGGATTAGGAGAATCTTATTTTTGATTAGGATCTCTTAAGTGCTAAATTAACCTCATTCAAAAATGAGGTCAACAGTCTTCAGCCATAAAAATATTAAGGAAAATCCCCATCATATCATTATATCCATCCTAGCCAAAGAAAATTGCAAACCTATCATAGTAGCAGCCCAGCCAATGAAAAAGTGAAGCTATGGAACAGAAAGAGAGAGGAGAGGAACATCTAAAATTAACATAAGGAAATCCCAACAAACCAAAAATGAACACCTCTTGAAAATGAGGTAGAAAAGAAGCTCACAATACAAAGAAAATATGAAAAGAGCCCTCAAAGACAAAGCCAACAGAGCCCACAACAACACCAATCCAAAGCCACTAAGGCAAAGGAACCCACAACACGAATCCAAAGCCACCAAGGCACCAATCAAAGGAAAGGAAACAACCAATAGAGCAGCCACACAATAGAGCACCCAGGAAATATACCCTAGGAAAGAGCGAGAGAATCAAACCAACCAACAGAAAAAGTAAGAAGGCCAGCAAAAGCTAAAATAAACATCTTTAGAAATAGCCAACAAATGGAAAAACCACAAGCTATTAACCAATTGCCGAACCTACCAACAACAAAGAGAGAAAAAGCACCAACCAAAGAAATGCAAGCCAACAAGAACAAAGCGACCAGCACAAAACCAACTAGCCAAAGAGCACCAAAAAAAACCCCAGCAAACAAGAAGCTAGAAACACCAAGCCAGAAAGAAGAAAATTAGCCAAGAAGCCAATACTCTAGCTTGCAAAAAAACACATAGAAAAAGCTTAACCAATAGAGAAAAAACCAACCAAAATTAAAAACTACCCAAGGACATGAGAGATTAACTCCAAGAAGCTTTGGAATGAGTAACACTCAGCAAGTGAGGAGGGGCATAAATCTACTTTTTCTTTTCTTGTAAATAATTTTATAACCTTCTTAGAAAAGTCTCCATCTGAAAATGAATCAATATTATTATAAAAGGCATGGGGATGAACATAAGCTATGAATTTCAAAGAAGAGCATTCAGAATCATCCACAACATTAGACAAAGGAAAATCAGAAATAGTATGTATTTCACAATCATAAGTGAAAGAAGGAGTAGAAACAACTTTATTAAGATGACAATTATCAATATTTTCACCTTCCAACAAAATCTGAAGAGTATCCTCTCTATCGTCAATTTTAAAAGAAACAAGAGAAGCATAATCCAGATTTTTCATACAATCTTCATGTAAAAGATTAAAATAAGATTTAAATCCCTTAGAAACATATAACATATTACAAAATTTTTGAACATAATTACTAGCCATAGAAAAACCATCATTTTGAATCGAAATAGAACCATTCATAATGAGAGAATTATCACAGGTATCTAAATCTTATTTTTTAAAAGATGGATCACCGATATTAACAAGGTTGTTAGGACCAGAAGTTAAATATCAGAAATAAGAACATTCTTTTCACCACCATTCTCAATCAAAGAAAGCAAAAAATAGTCTCATTCACATGACCTAAAGCAGACATAGGAGAAAGAGAAATAACATCCAATTGATTGGAAGAAATGGTGTTAGCATCAATAATATTTGAACCATCATCATGAAAGGACTTATGCACAACATCCAAATCATTAGAATCATTAGGCAGAGCCTCTAAGGTCTTCCCTTTAACAGAATCATCAAAAGAAACACTTAAAAGCATGATTATTAGTTAAAACATTTTTAAGAAACATCAAAATTACCTTCCACAGTAGACAAATCATTATCAGGTAAAACATTTTCAAAAGATTCAAAATTTGGTTTTGTAAAACATCAAAAGTTTGAAAAGCAGATTTTCCTTTATTCAACTTGAGAGAATCATCAATTCTTTTCAACAATTGAATTCTTACTAGTGATTTTCTTCCTAAGAGAGGGATCATCAATAAAGCATTCAGAAATTTAATGCCCATGAATCTTACAATGATTACAAAAAATGGGAAAGTTCTTAAAAATAACTTTCTAAAAATAACCGCATTTCTTCGAACCCAACCAAATTTCATTCGGATATCTTTTAGTAATATCAATCTCTATAAGAATTCTAGCAATATATGGTATGGAAGAAGTACTTGTTGCTTGATTAACTTGCAAAGGCTGACCAAAAATCAACCCAATAGCATAAAGAATATGATGATTAAATAGATGAATCCTTAAGTTAAGTAAAGAAATCCAAATGGGAGCAATAGGAGACTCTTCATTAACATTAAACATAGCCATCGACTTTAGAATATGCATTTGATAATTAAAACATAGTAAGAATTCCTAAAAAATTCTTTTACAATCAAGGTCATTAGAAAGTTTAATCAGAACATGCCTTGCATCAATCAGAGCAATAGAAAAAGAACTAAAAAAATTTAAGCTATGAAAAAAATAATGAATATCTTCCATCTTTGGCTGTTTAAATGAAAACATTGCAATCAAAGAAAAAGAAAAAGCCTCTGCTAATCTTTCAATATCCTCATATGAAATCGTGATTGTTGGAGTACTTTTAAAATTTATATGAAGCAAATTCAATGGAGGCTTGATGGAGGAATTCTTACCAGCTAAAACCTCTTTGGAAGATTTAGTAACAGAAGTAGGATTACCCAAAAAAATCTAATGCCCTAGTAGGATCCATCAGCACATGGGATTTATCCCAAGGATTTGAAGAAGTTGATGCCATGAGTCACGGTGTTGTGATAAGAACAAGTTGAGATTGGCCTAAGGACAAAAATCTATAGGGAATCTAAGAGAGAAAGGGCACAAAAACTCACCAAGAGCGTGAAGGATCCCAAAATTGCCCAATAATAAGGTTTAGTTTCATTTTACGATTTAGGTTTAAGGTTTAGTGTTATTAGTTGTTATTTGGTTTTATTAGTTTTAGGTTATTATTAGTTTATTATTAGTTTATTATTAGTGTTTAGTTTAGTTAGTTTAGTTTTAGTTAGGTTGTTAGTTTAGTTTTATTAGTTTTAGGTTTAGTTATTATTATTTTAGGTTAGTTTAGGGTTTAGGTTTAGTTTATTGGTTTATTTAGTTAGTTTATTTAGTTAGTTTGTTTATGGGGGTTTAGTTTATTTTATTTTATTTATTAGTTATTATTACTTAGTTATTTATTTATTTAGTTATTATTATTAGTTTATGGTTTTATTATTATTTAGGTTTTAGTTAGTTTTAATTAGTGGTTTAGTTTTATTAGTTTAGTTTTGTTAGTTTATTTATTAGTTTATTCATTTAGTTTATTATTTTTATTTGTTTAGTTATGTGTTTAGGTTTATTAGTTTATTATTATTAGTATTTTAGTTTAGTTTATGGTTTAGATTTTTAGTAGTTATTTATTATTTATTATATTAATTTGGTTAGTTAGTTTATTATTAGTTTTGTTTTAGTTTAGTTTCTTTCTTTAATTTATGTTTATTATTATTACTTTTATTATTTTTATTTAGTTTATTTATTTAGTTAGGGTTTAGGGTTTAGTTTTTTAGTTATTTATTAGTTAGTTTATTATTAGTTTTATTATTATTAGTTTATTAGTTTAGTTAGTTAGCTATTAGTTATTATTATTATTATTACTAGTTATTATTACCTTAGTTATCGTTCGTTAGTTTTATTATTATTATTATTATTATTATTATTATTATTATTAGTTTATTTATTAGGTTTATTACTTTAGTTATTTAGTTTAGTTATTTAGTTAGTTTTGTTTTATTTAGTTATTAATTTGTTAGATTATTATTTAGTTATTATTAATTTTTTAGTTAGGTGTTTTATTATTAGTTTATCATTAGTTATTAGTTAGCATATTAGGTTTAGTTATTATTATGTTTATTTATTAGTTAATTTTCATGGTTTAATAGTTTAGGTTTAGGGTTTAGTTTTAGTTATTTATTTAGTTATTTATTATTAGTTTATTAGTTTAGTTTTAGTGTTTATTCTTTATTAGGGTTTGGGTTTATTTATTAATTAGTTTAGTTTTATTAGTTAGTTAGTTTATTAGTTTATTAGTTTATTAGTTATTAGTTTTAGGTTATTATTATTAGTTTTATTTAGTTTATTATTAGTTTTATTTTTTATTAGTTATTATTATGTTTTAGTTTAATATTGATTAGTTTATTTGGTTTTATTAGTTAGTTATTAATTAGTTTTAGTTTAGATTTATTATTAGTTTATTAGTTTTTTTAGTTATTATTTAGTTTTTATTATTAATTTTATTAGTTTAGTTATCAGTTATTTTTCTTAAGTTTAGTTTATTATCATTACTTTTATTAATTTAGGTTTAGGGGTTTAGTTTTTATTTTATTTATTTATTTAGTTATTATTATTATTATTATTATTATTATTATTATTATTATTATTTTAGTTTTATTATTATTATTATTAGTTTATTAATTTTAGTTAGTTTAGTTATTAGTTATTTATTTAGTTAGTTTAGTCATTATTAGTTTATTATGATTAGTTAGTTATTATTAGTATTAATAGTTTAGTTAGTTAAGTTTAGTTTTATTATTATTTTATTTAGTTTATTATTATTATTAGTTTAGTTTAGTTAGTTTTTATATTATTAAGTTTTTTTATTATTTAGTGTTTTTTAGGTATTATTAGTTTTTGGTTTAGTTTATTTATTATATTATTTTAGTTTATTTAGTTTGTTAGTTTTATTAGCTTATTATTATTAGTTAGTTTCTTAGGTTTATTTATTATTATTAGATTTAGTATATTAATTTAGGTTTTATTTATTATTTAGTTTATTATTAGTTTAGTTTATTATTATTATTATTATTATTAGTTTAGTTATTAGTTTTATTTAATTTAATTTATTATTAGTTTATTAGTTTATTATTAGTTATTATTAGTTCTTTAATTTTAGTTTATTAAATTTTTTTTCATTTTATTATTAGTTTTAGCTATTATTATTTAGTTAGTTTATTATTAGGTTTAGTTAGTTTATTAGTTTATTTGTTAAATTTAGTTATTAGTTTTAGTTATTAGTAAGTTACTATTATTAGTTATTTATTAATTATTTAATTAGTTTATTAGTTTTTATTTATTAGTTACTAGTTTTAGTTTAGTTAGTTTAGTTATTATTAGTTTAGTTATTGGGTTTAGTTTGTATTAATTAGTTATTTATTAGGTTAGTTATTTTTATGGTTTAGGTAGGTTTATTAATTTGTTAGTTATTTATTAGGGTTTAATTTAGTTAGTTTATTAGTTTAGTTTTAGTTAATAGTTTAGGTTTAGTTTAGTTTTTATTAGTTTTATTAGTTTAGTTTATTTTTTGTTAGTTTATTAGTGAAGTTTTTTATTTATGTTTAATTTAGTTATTAGTTTATTAATTAGTTTAGTTAGTTTTTATTATTATTAGTTCATTAGTTATTATTTTGTTAGTCTAGTTTAGGTAGTTTTATTAGTTTTAATTTTAGTTTATTATTAGTTTTTATTTATTATAAGTTAATTAGTTTTAGTTTATTATTTTTTAGTTTTAGTTTTAATTAGTTTAGTTTAGTGTTTTATTAGTTTTGTATTAAGGTTTAGGGGTTTTGGTTTAGGTTTTAGGGTTTATGGTTTAGAGTTTAGGGTTATAAGTTTAGGGTTTACGGATTAGGGATAGTTTTAGGGTTTAGTAATTAGGGTTAGTGTTTTTTTATTTTTTTTATTTTTTTAGGGTTTAGGTTTTAGGTTTAGTGTTCAGGCTTTAGTTTGTGTTTTAGGGATTTTATTTTTTTTCTAAAGATAACAAATTCAGAATCAACATTTCTTCTTTTTGATTTCATCAATCTAGTAACACACCAAGTTCTGAAAGACACAAGCGACAATATAGATAAAAAATGAGTATGCATAGAGCAAATAAAATGCCCAAGAAAACTAGAACTCTCTCTACTCTAAAGATACAGTTCCATAAGCAGCAGATCAGATCGGTCATTCTTCAGTTCCTCTAGTTCCCATTAGAACCACCCCGGCCTCTCGAGTAGTTAGATCCGGCATCATGTCTACAATCTTTCCCTCCGCTACCACCATGGCTATAACCTTCGTCGCTCCTCCTGCCACCATAACCACCACTGCTTTGACCACCACCTCCATATCCACCTGCACCTCTAGATCACCCACCACTACTGTGTAAATTTTTGCCTCCGCCTCCACCTTGGATCTCCAGCCACGGTGGGCCGGTGATGTTCTACCGTCACCATTCTTAGAGTTTAGGATTAGGTTTAAGTTTTTTAGATTTTAGGATTTAGGTTTATTTTTTAATTTATTTAGATACTTTAGGTTTATGTTTAGGGTTTGAGTTTTAGGGTTTAGGGTTTGGGGTTTAGGGTTTAGGGTTTATGGTTAGGGTTTATCCTTTATGATTTAGCATTTAGGGTTTAGGATTTAGGGTTTAAGGTTTTAGGTTTTATGCTTTTAGGGTTTATGATTTGGGGTTAGGGTTAGGGTTTACAATTTAGGGTTTTGGGTTTATGCTTTAGGGTTTAAGGTTTAGAGTTTAGTGTTTAGGGTTTAGGGTTTTTTAGGGATTAGGGTTTATGGTTTAGGGTTTAGGGTTTAGAGTTTAGGGGCTTTTTTTAATTAAGTAAATCGGTAGGTTTAGGTTTATTTAGTTTGTTTTTTATTTATTTTAGTTTATTATATTTTATTTTATTTTTTAGGTTTAGGTTTTATTTTTTATTTTTATGTTTACGTTTAGGTTTTTATTTTTTATTTTTTTTGCTTTAGGTTTCAAAATTTTTTTTTAAGTTTATGTTTAGGTTTTATATTTTTGTTTAGGTTTAGGTTTATTTTTAGTTTATTTTATTTTATTTTGCTTAGGTTTAGGTTTAGGTTTAAATTATTTAATTTATTTTATTTGGGCTTAGGTTTAGGTTTTTTTTATTTTATTTATTTTATTTTCATTTTAGGTTTAATGTTTTTAGTTTAGGGTTTAGATTTTATTTTTATTTTATTTTTTAGGTTTAGGTTTTTATTTAGTTTTTATTTTACTTTATTTTAGGTTTATTTTATTTTTATGTTATGTTTTGTTTTTTATTTTATTTAGGTTTTTAATTCTTAGGCATATTTTATTTCATAGTTTAATTTGTGTTTTTATTTTAGTATATTTTAATTTTTTATTTTATTTTATTTTTAATTTTAGGCTTAAGTTTTAATTTGGTTATTTATTTTATTTAGGTTTAAGTTTATTTATTTATTTTATTTTTAGGGTTTATTTAGTTTAGGTTTAATTTTTTTGGATTTTAGGGTTAAGGTTTTAAGGCATTTTAGGGTTTAGGGTTGAGGGTTTAAGGTTTAGGGTTTAGGGTTTACTGTTTAGGCTTTAGGGTTTAGGATTTTTCAGGTTTAATGTTTAGGGTTTGGGGTTTAGGGTTTAGGGTTAGCTGATGGTTTAGGATTAGTTTAGGGTTTAGTGTTTTTAGGGTTTAGGGTTTTGCATTTAGGGTTTAGGGTTATGGTTAGGGTTTAGGATTTAGGGTTTAGGATTTAGGGTTTTGGGTTTAGTGTTGTAGGTTTAGAGTTTAGGGTTTAGGGTTAGTTATAGGGTCTGGGGTTTAGGGTTTAGGGTTTACGATTTAGGGTTTAACGTTTAAGGTTTAGGTTTTTTGGTCATTGTTTTTTTAAAATTAAGTAAACCATTAAGTTTATTTTTTATTTAGTTTAGTTTATTTTATTTTATTTATTTTTATTTAGGTTTATTTTTTATTTTTAGTTAATTTAGCTTATTTATTTTAGGTTTATTTATTTTAGTTTAGGTTTTTTATTTTAGTTTATTTTTAAGGTTTAGGTTTCAGTTTATGTTGATTTTGAAGTTTAGTTTTATTTTTATTATATTTTTTAGGTTTAGGTTTTATTTTTTAATTTTTGGTTTAGTTTTAGGCTTTAAGGTTATATTTTAGGTTTATTTTTAGGTTTTATTTTTTAGTTTAGGTTTTAGTTTAATTTTAGTTTATTTTATTTTATTTAGTTTAGTGTTTAGCTTTAATTTTTTTTTTTTGGTTTAGGTTTAGGTTTTATTTATTTTTATTTTAGGTTTTGGTTTATTTTATTTTGTTTATTTGAAGTTTAGGTTTTTTTTAGTTTAGGGTTTAGGTTTTATTTTTTATTTATTTGTAGGTTTTATTTTTAGGTTAACTTTTTAGTTTTATGTTTTTATTTAGGTTTTATTTTATTTTATTTTAAGTTTATTTTCTTTTTATTTTACATTTTGTTTTTATTTTATTTAGGTTTTTTAAATTTAGCTTTATTTTAGTTTTTTTTAATTTAGTTTAGATTTTTATTTATTTTATTTTAGCTTAGTTTTTATTTTTTATTTTATTTTATTTTATTTCAGTTTAGGTTTCTTAATTATTTTATTTTTAGGTTTTATGTAGTTTGGGTTTAGGATTTTTAGTTTTTAGGGTTGAAGGTTTAGGTTTTAGGATTTAGGGTTTAGGTTTAGGGTTTCTTAATGGTTTAGGGTTTAGGTTTAGGTTTAGGGGTTTGGGTTTAGGTTTGGTTTTAGTTTTAGTTTAGGTTTTAGAGTTTAAATTATAGTTAAAATATATATTTATAGTGAATTTAGGTTTAGTTTAGTATTTGAATTAGTTTAGAGTTTAGGTATAACAGGTTGATTGAGTTTAGAATTTAGATTTTCAGTTTAAGTTTAGGATTAACTTTAAATTTAAAATAGGGTTTTAAGTCAGTTTAGGTTTATGATTTTAGGTTTAAGTTTAAGTTTATAGTTTAAGTTTAGGTTTTGGTTTATTTTAGGGTTTAGGGTTTAGGGTTTAAAGTTTAGGGTTTAGGGTTAGAGTTAGGATTTAGGGTTTAGGGTTTAGGGTTTAAGGTTAATTTAGGGTTTAATATTTAGGGTTTATGATTTTAGGGTTTAAGGTTTAGGGTTTAGGGTTTATGGTTTAGGGTTTAGGATTTAGGGTTTTACATTTTAGGATTTAGGGTTTAGGGTTTAGAGTTTAGGGTTTAGCGTTTTATGGTTTAGGGTTTACGGTATAGGGTTTCTTTTGTAAGTTAGGTTTAGGTTTAAGTTTATGTTATCTTATTTTTAAATTTTTTATGTAGTTTTGGTTTTGGTTTAGGTATATTTCTTTTTAGTTTAGTTTATTTTTTTAGTTTTATTTTAGTTTAGGTGTTATTTATTTTTTAGGTTTTTATTTTTAGTTTAGTTCAGGTATAGGCTTATTTAGGTTTATTTAAATATTTATTTATTTAAGTTTTTTTTTAGGTTTAGGTTTATGTTTATTTTCTATTTTTTATTTTAGTTTATTTTTTTTATTTTAGTTCAGTTTAGGTTTTATTTTAGTTTAGTCCATGTTTATTTTTGTTTAGGTTTTTAGGTTTAGGTTTATTTTATGTTAAGGTTTTATTTATTTTTTATTTAGTTTATTTATTTTTAGTTTTTTAGTATAATTTAGTTTATTTTATTTAGTTTTCAGTTTATTTAGTTTAGGTTTAAGTTTATTTAGTTTATGTTTGGGGTTTAGGTTTTATTTAGTTTATTTATTTTTTTCTTTTATTTTTATTTAGGTTTATTTAGTTTTGGTTTTTTTTAATTTAGTTTTAGGTTTATGTTTAGGTTTTATTTAGTTAATTATCTTTAGTTTATATTTTCTGTTTAGGTTTAGTATATGTTTAATTTATTTTTATTTAGTTTTAGGTTTATTTTTATTTGTAGTTTAGTTTATTTAGGTTTAGGTTTCGGTTTAGGTTTAGGTTTTTAGTTTATTTTAGTTTAGGTTTATGTTTAGGTTTATTTAGGTTTATTTGGTTAAGGTTTTTTATTTTTCGATTTAGGTTAATTTATTTTTATTTTAGTTTTTATTTGTATTTTATTAGTTTAGTTTATTTATTTAGGTTTTTTATGTTTATTTTTTGGTTTACTTTTAGTTTAGGTTTAGGTTTATTTATTTTTATTTAGTTTAATGTATTTTTATTTTTAGGTTTGTTTAATGTTTAGTTTTATTTACTTTAGGTTTGGGTTTAGGTTTACTTTTTTTTATTTATTTAAGTTTTAGTTTATTTAGTTTAGGTTAGGTTTATTTATTTAGTTTATTTATTTATTTTAGTTTAGGTTTAGGTTTATTTATTTACTTTGTTTATTAATTTATTTTTTTATTTATTTAGGTTTAGGATTATGTTTCATTTAGTTTAGTTTATTTAGTTTTATTTTATTTTGGGTTTAGGCTTTAAGTTTAGGTTTATTTAGTATAGGTTTAATCTAGGTTTATTTTTATTTCTTTATTTAGTATATTTATTTAAGTTTCGGTTTAGGTTTATTTATTTAGTTTATTTATTTATTTTGATTTAGGTTTAGGTTTTATTTAGTTTTAATATTTTTTGGGTTTAGAGTTTAGGTTTAGGTTTATTTCTTTATTTAGTTTTTTTTTTTTTTTATTTAAAAATTTTATTTTAATTTATTATTTAATTTATTTTAGTTCATTTTTATTTTTATTTTTAGCTAGGTTTAGGTTTAGGTTTTTATTTTAGGTTTAGGTTTAGGTTTATGTTTTTATTTTATTTTATTTTATTAATATCTATTTAATCTAGTTTATTTTATTTATTTATTTAGGTTTATTTAGTTTATGGTTTATTTTATTTTAGGTTTAGGTTTTATTTAGTTTTATTTAGGTTAGGTTTAGGTTTAGGGTTAAGGTTTATTTAGTTTTAGTTTAGATTTGGGTTCAGGTTTATTTTAGTTTAATTTTTTTTATTTAGTTTAGGCTTATTTATTTAGTTTAGTTTACTTTATTTTTTTAGGTTTAGGTTTTATTTAGTTTATTTTAGTTTAGTTTAGGTTTACTTAGTTTATTTTTATTTTTATTTTTATTTATTTATTTTAGTTTAGGTTTATTTAGTTTATTTAGTTAATTTATTATTTATTTAAGGTTTAGGTTTAGGCTTAAGTTTATTTTTAGTTTTTAGGTTTAGGTTTAAGTTTATGTTTAGTTTAGTTTTTATTATTTAGTTTAGTTTATTTAATTTATTTTTTATTTTAAGTTTATTTATTTAGGTTTAGTTTAGGTTTATTTAGTTTAGGTTTAGGTTTATTTTTATATAGTTTAGTTTATTTATTTAGTTTAGGTTTAGGTTTAGGTTTATGTTTAGGTTTAGGTTTAGGTTTATGTTTAGGTTTAGGTTAAGGTTTAGATTTATTTTATTTAGTTTAGGTTTATTTAGTTTAGGTCTAGTTTATTTAGTTTAGGTTTAGGGTTTAGGTTTAGTTTAGTTTAGGGTTTAGGTTTAGGTTTAGGTTTATTTTAGGCTTATTTTTAGTTTAGTTTATTATTTAATTTAGTTTAGGTTTATGTTTATGTTTATTTATATATTTTATTTAGTTTGTTTTTTAGGTTTTATTTTAGCTTTTAGGTTTAGGTTTAGGTTTAGGTTTAGTTTAGGTTTATTTATTTAGTTTAGGTCTTAGTTTTTATATTATTAGGTTTTATTATTGTTTATTGCTTTTTTAGATTTTATTAGTTTTTAGTTTAGTTTATTTATTATTATTATTATTTATTAGTTTATTAGTTTAGTTAGTTTTATTAGTTTATTATTATTTGTTAGTTTCATAGGTATGTTTATTATTATTATATTTACTATATTTATTTAGGTTTTATTTATTGTTTAGTTTATTATTTGTTTGGTTTATTATTATAATAATAATAATTATTATTAGTTTAGTTATTTGTTTTATTTAGTTTAATTTATTATTAGTTTAATAGTTTAATGTTAGTTATTATTAGTTATTTAGTTTTAGTTGATTAGTTTTTTTAGTTATCTAAGGTTTTTAATTTGCTCTATGTGCACTCATTTTTTATCTATGTCATCGCTTGTGTTTTAGAAAACTTGGTGTGTTACATAGTTGATGAATTCGGAAAGAAGAAATGTTGAATCTGAATTTGTTCTATGTTAAAAAAATCATAAACCCTAAAGCCTAAACTAAAACCTGAACCCTAAACCTAAAACCTAAACTCTAAACCCCAATCCCTAAACCCTAAAACCCTAAACTCTAAACCCTAAACCCTAAAACCTAAGCCCTAAACCTTAAACCCTAAACCCTAAACCCTAAAAAGCTAAATACCAAAATTTAAACGAAATAAAATCTAAAAATAAATAAAAAACCTAAAATAAAATAAAATAAAATAAAATAAAATAAAACATAAACTAAAGCTAAACCTAAACCTAAAAGAAAAAACAAAATAAAACTAAACTGAATAAAATAATTAAAACCTAAACTAAACTAAAAAAATAAACTTAAATAAAATAAAGCTAAACTAAAATAAAATATAATAAACCTAAAATAAAATAAAATAAAACTAAATAAAAGCTTAAACCTAAAAATAATTCTAAAATAAAAATAAAATCTAAATCCTAAACTAAAAGAAACCTAAACCTAATAAAAAAATAAAATAAAACCTAAACTAAACTAAACAAAAATAAAATAAATAAAACCTAAACCTAAAAGATAAAAAATAAACTAAAAAATAACCTAAACCTATGTAACAAATAAAACCTAAAATAAACCTAAAATGAAAAACCTAAACAAAAAAAATAAAATAAAAAACCAAACAAACTCAAAAATAAAACCTAAACTTAAAAAATATAATAAAGAAAACTAAACTAAAAAATAAACCTAAACATAAACCTACATAAAAATAAAATAAATGAAATCTAAGATAAATAAACTAAAATAAGTAAATAAAAATGAGCTGAAATATAAAAGTAAAATAAACTAAAGATAAATGAAGATAAAGACCTAAACCTGCCGTTTTTGCGTTAAAAGGCCTGCTCTAAACTGGGCTTCCTACAGGCATATGGGCACAAAAACTGATCACTGGGCATAAACATGGGCCCTAACCACTGGGCCAAGGCCTAAGGCTGGGTTTAAGCCTTGGGCCTTGGGCCACTGAGCCACAGGCCTTGGGCTTAGATCCTGAGCGTAAGATCTGGGCCACTCCCTAAAAAATAAACTGAGCCACCACTGATCCTGACTGGAGATCCTACCATAAGCCTGGGCCATGAAACCTGACCTAAATAAGATAAGATAAAGATAAAATAAAACCTATTAAACTGCACTAAAGCCAAAATAAAATAAATAGAAATTAAACTAATAAAATAAAATAAACTAAAAATAAAACCTAAACCTAAAATAACAACCTAAAACCTAATTTAAAAATATAATATAAACCTAAACCTAACATAAAAAAAACCTAAACCTAAATAAATTTAAAATAAAACTAAACTAAAAGATAAAAACATAAACTAAAATAATAAACTAAAATAAACAAAACCTAAACTTAAATAAATAAACCTAATATAAATAAACTACACTAAATAAAAAATTAAACCTAAATAAAATAAAATAAAATAAATAGAAATAAATAAAATAAACTAAATAAACTAAACTGGGGTTTACTTATTTGTTTTAAAACCCTAAACCATAAACAAAAAAATAAAACCAAAATAAACCAAAAAAATAAAACCTAAACCTAAACCTAAAAAAAAAATATAAAACCTAAACCTAAACCTAAAAATAAAAATAAAATAAAAATAAAACTAAAGAAAATATGCTTAAACTAAACTTAAACCTAAAAAGTAAACAAAAATCAAAAACCTAAACTAAATGAAATAAAAATAAAAATAAATCTAAATAAAAATAAAAAGTATAATAAACTAAATAAACCTAAACCTACAAGTTTACTTAATTAAAAAATTAAAAAAATTTAAAAATATATAAAATAGAGAAAAATTGAATCTTAAACCCTAAACCCTAAACTGCCCCAGGCCAAACCTGGCCCTAAACTCTAAATCCTGGAGTACTGATACACCCTAGGCCCTACCATACCCTGGCAAACCCTACCTACCATGAGCCATAAACCTGAGCCACTAGCCACACTGGACCACTGGTTTTGTTAAAAACCTTGGCCACCAAACTCTGAGCCTAGGCCACTGATACCTGAGCCCTAGGCCACTGAGCCTGACCCTGAGCCTCAGAAAAAACTGCGTGGACACTAAACCCAAAACTACACACTGAGCCATAGGCCCAAACTAACTTAAACCTAAATAAAATAATAAGATAAACAAAATAAAAAACTAAACTAAACTAATCCTGAGCTAAACTAACCAAACCTAAAATAGATAATAAAATAAAGATAAAATGAAAACTAAATAAAATAAATTTTAAAAAGTAACTACAAAACAATAATAAATTTAAAATAAAACCTAAAATAAAAATAAAAACTAAACCTAAATTTAAAAATAAAATAAAAGATAAAATAAAATAAAACTAAATAAAAAATGTAAACCTAAAATAATCTTAAAATAAAACCTAAAAATAAATAAAATATAAAACTTGAACCCAAAACAAAAATAAAACCTAAAACTAAAATAAAAATAAAATAAACAAAAAAAATAAACATAAACCCAAACTAAAATAAACTAAACTAAAATAAATAAAACCTAAACCTAAACCTAAAATAAACTAAACCTAAACCTAAACTGAATAAAATAAAATAAACTAAAAATTAACCTAAGCCTAAACTAAAAAATAAAATTGAAAAATGAACCTAAAATAATAACCTAAAACCTAAAACTAAGAAAATAAAATAAAACCTAAACTAATCTAATTATAAAAATAAAACTTAAACCTAAAAAAAAAATAAAATAAAATAAAACTAAAAAAACAAATTTAAACTTGAACCTAAACCAAGAAAATAAACAAAAATGAAAAAAAACATAAATTAAAATAAATAAACTTAAAATAAATAAACTAAGCTAAATATAAAAAGATAAACCTAAATAAAAATAAAAAATAAAATAACTAAAATGAATAAAAAATAAACTAAATAAACATAAACCTACTAGTTTACTTAATTTTCTTTTAAAAAAAACACTAAACACTAAACTATGAAATAAAACCTAAAAATAAACCTAAAATAAAAACCTAAAACCTAAACCTAAACCTAAAAAAATAAAAAAAACCTAAAACTAAACCTAAAATAAAAAATAATACCTAAAACTAGAAAATAAAATTAAAATAAAATAAACTAAAAAATAAACTCAAACCTAAACCTAAAAAATAACTAAAATAAAAAACCTAAAATGAAAATAAATAAAAATAAACCTAAATAAAAAATAAAAAAAACAAAACAAAATAATTAATAAACTACATAAACCTAAACTGGGTTTAATTAAAAATAAAAAAAATAAAAAAAACCCCAGACTAAACCACCTTGACTAGGCATTAGGCTAAAACCCTAACCCTTAAAGCATACCTGACCATAGATCCTAAACCCAAATCATACCCTGAGCCCAAAGCTGATCCTGAGCCCTGAGCCCCAGGCAGCCACCTGATCTCCATTAAGAAAACCCAGGCCCACCACAACCTGGGCCTGAGCCCTACCTAAAAACCCTGAGCACTACCCACCAGGCCCTAGGCCTAGCACTGAGCCACCCTGACCCTGATCCAAGACCCTAAACATGAAACCTACCACAAATCCTAAACTTAAACCTATAAAGATAAAATAAGATAACTAAACCTAAAGTAAAACATTAACTAAACCTAAACTGAGCCTAAATAATAAAATAAAATACAAAATAAAACTAAACTAAAATAAAATAAATAAAACTTAACAACAAAATAAAATAAACGAGAGTGAAACTTAAATATAATAAAATATAAACTTAAAATAAAAATAAAATAAACCTAAGATAAAATTAAATAAAAAGTAAATAAAAACCTAAACCTAAATGATAAACCTAAAAATAAAACATAAAACTAGATAAAAAACAACACCTAAACCCTAAACCTAAAACAAACATTAAATAAACAAAATAAAATAAATGTAAACCTAAACTAAAATAAACTAAACAAAAATAAATTAAACTAAAACCAAAATCTAAAATAAATAAAATAAAATAAACTAAAAATAAACCTTAGCCTAAACTAAAAAATAAAACCTAAAAATAAACCAAAAATAATAACTTAAAACCTAAACCTCAAAAAAATGAAATAAAAACCTAAACCTAAACTTAATAATAAAAAATGAAACCTAAACCTAAAATTAAAATTAAATTAAAACTAAACAAAAAATATACATAAACCTAAAAAATAAAAAAAAAAAAAAAAAAAAAACATAAACTAAAATAAATAAAACTAATATAAATAAACTAAACTAAATAAAATAAAATAAACGGATATAAAATAAAATAAACTAAAATAAATAAAATAAACTAAATAAACCTAAACATGATTGTAATGTTTTTTTTTTAAAAAAAACCCTCGACCCTAAAATATACCACTAAACCAAAACAAGAACCCTAAACCTGACCACACCTAAACTCTAGGCCCTAAACCCTAAACCTGCAACACTACCCTAAACCCTAAACTAAACTTAACCTGACCCTAGGCCTGAGCCCTAAATCCTGACCATTAACCCTGAGCCTAAAACCAAATCTAAATAAAACCTAAACCCTGAGCCACAAAATCTAACCTTAATCAGCAAAACCACAACCTTGGACCCAACCCTAAATCTTGACTAACCATAAAACCATAAACTAAACCCCCCTGGGACCCTAAACCTAAAATCATGACCCTAAACCCAAACCTAAAATAACCACTGGGCTGAGCCTAAATAAACCCACCTAACCCTAAACCCTAAATTCTAAACCTTAAACCTCAACCTAAAGCCCTAAAACCTAAACCCTAAAATTCTAAACCCTAAATAATAAAGACCAAACCCTAAAACTAAACACTAAACCCACAATAACCCAATCCTAACCTTAAACTAACCTTAAAAGCATAAATCCTAAAACCCAAAAGCTAAACCCTAATCTAAACCCTCACAAACCTTAAACCTAAAACCCCAAACCCTAAACCCAAAAGTAAAGTAACTAAATAAATTAAAAAAGAAACTAAACCCTAAAACCTAATAAACCTAAACCTAAATCTAAACCTTAAGAATGGGCAGAAGCATGATGGTAGGAACATCACCGTCAACAAGGCTCAGTCTAGATCTGGCGATGGAGGCAAAGTGTAGGCAATGGTTATCGTAGTGGTAGTGGGGGATCTGGAGGTGCTGGTCAATTTGGAGATAGTGGTCAGAGTAGTGGTGGTCATAGAAGTAGGAGGAGCTACGGAGGTTACAGTCATGGTGGTGGCGGAAGGAGAGATCGAGGATATGATGGTGGATCCTACTGCTCGAGAGACCGGGGTGATTCTAATGGGAACTGGAGAAACTGAAGAACGATCGATCCGATTTACTGCTTATGGAACTATATCTTTACAGTAGAGATGATTCTAGTTATCTATGGTTTTTTATTTGTTCTATGCATGCTTATTTTTTATCTATGTTATCACTTGTGTCTTAGAAAACATGGAGTGTTACCTAGTTGATGATACAAAAAGAAGAAATGTTGAATCATAATTTATTCTCTTAGAAAAATTTAAAAAAAAAAAACCAAAAACCCTAAACCCTAAACTAAATCCTGAACCCACCTAAACCTAAACCCTAAAAACCCTAAACCCTAAACCAAAAACCATAAACCGTAAAATCCTAAACCCTAAACCCTAAATAGCTAAAAACCTCAATCAAAACTAAATAAAACCTAAAAGTAAAATAAATAAGAAAACCTAAACCAAAATAAAATAAAAGCCTAAACTAAAACTAAAACCTAAACCTAAACAGAAAATAAAATAAAAATAAAAATAAAACTAAAATAAAATAAATTAAAACCTAAACTAAGCTAAAAAAATAAAAAACCAAAATAAAATAAAATCTATACCTAAAATAAAAATAAAATAAACCTAAAATAAAATAAAAAAACTAAATAAAAACCTAAACCTAAAAAGTAAACCTAAAAATAAATAAAAAAATAAAACTTAAACCCTAAACTAAAAAACATAAACCTAAAATAAAAATAAAATAAACCTAAACCTAAACTAAAATAAACTAAAATAAAATAAATAAATCCTAAACCTAAAATAAACTAAACCTAAACTAAATTAAATAAAATAAACTAAAATAAACTGCTAGACTAAAAATAAAACCAAAATAAACCTAAAATGAAAACCTAAAACCTCACTTAAAATAAAATAAAACCAAAACCTAAACTTAAAAATAAAAAATAAAACCTAAACCTAAAAAATAAAATAAAAATAAAACTAAACTAAAAAATAAACATAAACCTAAACCTAAACCTAAAATTTAAACTAAATAAAAAACATAAACTAAAATAGATAAACCTAAAATAAATAAACTAAACTAAATAAAGATAAAATTGATCCTAAACATAAATAAAAAATAAAATAAACTAAAATAAATAAATAATGAACTAAATAAACTAAAAAAAACCTAAACCTTTCATTTTACTTAATTTAAAAAATAAATAAATAAAACCCTAAACTACGGACCTAAAAACCATAAACCTAAATACAACCCTAAACCCTAATCCTAAACTAAACTAGAGAGCCCAAACCCTAAACCCATGACCATAAACCTAACCCTACCCAACCCAAACCTAAACCCAAACCCAAACCCTAACACACCCTAACCTAAAAAGATAACCCTAAACTCTAAACCTAAAACCCTAAACCTAAAGCCTAAACACTAAACTAAATCCACAAACCCTAACCCTAACCCTACCCTAAAAGCCTAAACCCTAAATCCTAAACTTTAAACCCTAAACCCTAAACCTAATCCTAAAGAAACTAAATAAATAAAAATAATAAACCTAAAGCCTAAAACCTAATAAACTTAAACTTAAACCTAAACCTAAACACTAATAATGTGCAGAACCATGATAGTAGGAACATTAGTGTCAATAAGCTCAGTTTAGATCTGACAATGTAGTCGATGGCAGAGGTGGTGGTTATCACAGTGGTGGTTGGAGATCTAGAGATGTTGGGGAATATGGAGGTTATGGTCAGAGTAGTGGTGGTTATGGAGGCAGAAGGAGTGACGGAGGTTATAGCGATGGTGGTCATGAAGGGATAGATCAGAAATATGATGGCGGATCCAACTGCTCGAGAGGTGGCGATTGTTCTGATGGGAACTAGAGAAACTAAAGAATGGTCGATCCGATCTGCTGCTTATGGAATTGTGTCTTTATAATAGAGATATTTCAAGTTATCTAGGGTTTTTGATTTACTTATGTGTGCTCATTTTTTTATATATGCCATCGCTTGTGTCTTAGAAATCTTGGTGCGCCATTTGGTTGGTGAAATTGAAAAGAATAAATGTTGAATATGAATTTATTCTTTGATAAAAAAAACCTAAACCTAAACTAAACCTAAACCAAAACCTAAAACCTAAACTCTAAAACCATAAACCCTAAACACTAAACCCTAAACCCTAAATGCCAAAACCCTAAACCCTAAAACCCTAAACCATAAACCAGTTGACTTCCCTTTTGGAGTGAGCTCTCAACTTCCTTATTAGAGATCTAGGACTCTCATAAACACAAAGAGTTCCTCAGTCTTAAGAAACTTGTAGTCATTAGGTGAGCACTTAACTTAACCCTAGAGACTTAAAAGAGTTAGCCATAGGGGTAGGTTGTGCCTTAAGGATTTAGGAGAACTTGCCTACCTTATATCCAAAACCAAATCCTTACTTCATTCTTCCAAATCAAATCTCAAATTCAAATCTAAATTCCAAAATCAAATCCAACTATTAAATGATTGAAACTCATGATCAAATTCAAACTCCAAATCCCTTCCTAAGCCCTTTGATTTTATCTTATGGACTTAGCCTTAACCGAATTTAAATCAACTCAAATTCAATTGATTTTCTCAATTGTCATATTCAATCTCAAATCCAATTCGAATTTATAAATCAATTCCAAACTCTAAAGGGTTGAAACCCAAATCAAATCAAATTCTTGATTTTAGCCATTTTAGCTAAATTCTTGAACTTGGCTAAATAATACCCAAATCAATTCAAAACTCATGGATTTCTTTATGATTCAAACATTCCTACAATCATTGATCCAAATATAAATACAAACTATAATTATCAAACCAAAGCCATGCCAACCCAAATTAAACCCTAGTTAGCCCTTTTTGACTTAAAATTGTCATATGAACCAAAATACATATGGATCCAAATTACTTACAATTTTATTTGTATTTTCATCTCAAACCCATTTATCAATATAATTAAACTTGAATCAAGCCATGATCAAGCCAATTAACCCATTTAGGTTCACTTAAACTAAAGTGACCTAAAAGACCTTTTCAAGTCAAGTTTTAATTCAACCCAAATTGGATTGAACTAAGCCCATCCAAACCTCACAACATGATCAAAAATTATTCTTGGTTAATCAATTGTCATGAATTGGGTCAAACCAAGTCAACCTACCTGGTTAACCAAGTCAACATTTAACCCAAATGAAACCCAAATTAGCCAAAATACACCATATGCCAAATTGACTGAAACCATTGATTCAAACCCATTCCTAACCAATGATTGAACATGACCAAACCCTCGCATGAGCCAAACAAAGTCCAATTAGCTATTTGACCAAAGTTGACCCAAATTGGCATAAAAAGCCAAAATAGGTCAAATCATAATCCAACCCAAATTAATTATAACCAATGGCTCAAGTTCATTCTAAATCACTTATTAATCTTGACCAAAACCATGATTGAGGCTAATTTGATCAATTGGTCAACTTGACCTAACTTAACCCAAATTGACCTAAAGGGTCAAATTAGCCAAAATCCAAATTAATTCCAAATTAAACCAAACCAAAGCCTACAATCATTTTCAATTAGCCAATTGAACTTGAACTAGACCTTGGTTTGACCCAATCTGACCAATTTGTCAACTTGACCTAAATAGGTAAAATCAAGCCAAATCAAATCAAATAAACTCCAAACTACTTGAAATTTGGGCTAACCCACTTTTGACCCATCCCAAATCTACCGAAACCAAACCCATAGAAAAATAACCATTTTGCCATTAGGTTTAGGGCATCACATGAGATAAGACACGTGCTTATTTGGTCATTTTTACCGCTTAACCACTTGGCACACAATCATAGGTCCACTTAGGCACATAGGAGCATGGCTGACTTGACCAAAAGATGGTTGGGGCGACCATGATCCATGGGGAGGTGAAATCACCTCCTCATCCCCAATGGAGCTTTCCAAACAAGCATAAGACACCCATTACTCCTTGGCAGCCACCTCCACACCCTCACCCAACCAAACCGATCCACATCATGCACCCAAGGACCTCCACACCACCCTCTAATTTGGCCAATTGATCAAGAAAAAACCAAACAAGTTGTGGCCATCCGAACTAAGGAATGAGGGGTTATAACCCCCTCATTCTCACTCAAACTCAGACACTCACACTCGATTCATCTCTAGTAGCCAATGAGAGAGTTCTCAAAGTATTTTCCAAGCCTTCCCAAGCTCCCCGAAATCCCCATTCTCAGTTTTATTCAAAACTAAAACACGGGAGGCCACCTTCGATTCTCATTTGCTTAAACCTCCACAAAAGTGCAATTAACTTTGCACACCCCTTCCTTGATGCCAAATGAGTGAGAATGAATCATTTCCCAAGCTTCTTGATGGTCATAGGGTAGAGTTCGATCAAGCCAGAGCACCTACGCCTAGTGCATTGGTCTTTTAAGCAAACTACACCAAATCAAAGCTTATGCGGCTCAATAGAGCTTTATTTCTACCAAACAAAACTTCCTCAATCGTTGGAACCATCGTTCATAAGCTCCAGTTAGGTGTGCCATTGAAACCAATCCTTGAATATGAAAATAGGTTGGTCTTTTATGAAAGAAATTTTCATGTCATGCAATTTCCTCTATTAGATCTTCTTATTGGGCTTCCTCGAAGGTGTGGGATCATTTTAATCTCCATCCGAGCTCGAGTGAGCTCGGATCGAGCAGCGATCGATGGATGGTAGCCATTGTTCGATGCTAGAGAGGAGATATATCATGGACTGTCCATCCTGCATGATCGGGATGAATGGTCTTAATCTAATCAAGCTTAGAGCCTCTGATTAATCCTTCAAAACTTAGATTTGATGGTCCATGGAGTTACTGCATGCACCGCAATTCGATTCATCACTTGGATGTGATAACTTAAATAGCAAATCCCATCGTACCATAATGGAAAGTGCGTCATGTTAGTTGCCATGTGGCCCGATGGGATTAAGGCTTTAATTAGGGCTAACTAACTAGTTTTTAAACCTAAAAATTCCTAAATTCAGAACTAATTCTAGAAAAATTCATAAAAAATACAAACTTAGACTCATTTTAAAGATATTTTAGAGTAGAATCTAGGAAAATTATTATTAATTGATTTTGAATAGTATATTTGACTTAATTAATGCTTAATTATAAATGCAATTAGTTTAATTACTCCCTAATTAACCATCCAATTAATCTCAAACTTAATGTGCATGTTTAGGGGCTGATCTCTGCCTTGCATATTTTTTTGGGATTTTATTAGTTGCTTAATTAAGGAAACTAATGGGTTAAGCCATAATAACTTTCTCAATGTAATTAGTGATAATTAAGCAAATGAATAGTAAATTAATTAATCAATTAAGCTTATTAACCTCTATTAACGATGATGAAGTCTAGAGAAATGGATTGGGACTCCTTCTTTTGATCTTTTCTTTAAGTCTTCTCTAATCCCACTTAAATAATTAATTAATCAACACCCCTTTATTAATTAATTTACAAGATTATTCAAAAAACCAAATCATACCTCAACTTTAATCAACTAATTGAAAGGATTTAGGGATTGAGACTTAGGCTCTCTTCTTTGTCTCTTTCTCTAAGCCCATCTCATTTTGATTTGTTAAGGTTAATTAAAGTTTAATTAGTTAATTAACAAATTTAAATAATTTAATTGAATAGATTTCTCTAATTAAATCTTGGGTAGCTCTTTGGGTGTTCAATAATCCAAAGTGGGAGGTAATGAAATTATGATTAGCTCTCATGTGTGAGAATACTGTAAAAGTAGTTAAGTGAGATCCCGCTAAATTAACTATTAATCATGAGCCAATTGCATTAGGCCCCTTTCATTTCTTAGGAGCATTGCAAATTTACTTTCCATGTGGTTGCATATCATATTGGCTCATTATTAATTAGTAAATTAACTTAAGGTGATGTAGGTAAGGGTTAATTAATTAGCTTAATTCATACCTAACCTAATTAAACCATAAAATCAACTTAAATACTTCTTCATTAAATCAAATTAACTCACACATGAGGAATGGGATTAGGATCAGCAAATCTCTTTCATTTCTTAAATCAAATCAAACTCAAAATTAAGAAATCTCATTAAATGACTTTGGTTTATTTTAAGTGTCTTTATTTATTATGATTAGCCTTAGGAATTAATTTGAATGTATGTGATAATGTGCTTATGTTCTTTTTTTTTCTAATCATGTTAAATGTTGCTTCCCATGTGTAATCATGCATTCATTCCTTTTAAAATTAACTAAATGTAATGGTTTCTTTTATGTCAAATTGCATGTGTTGATTTAAATTAAAAAGAGGTGTGGCTATTATCACTATTAAATCAAAAGTTATTTTCAAAAGCTCATAAATAAATTAGAATAAATGGAGTGATGGTAATTACAAATATCTATCCTTTGCATGTGTTGATAATATAAGATATGCAATATGAAGCTCTATTTCCTTATCTTACATGTATTCACATAGGAATTACAAATGTATAGTTCATTTGAAAAGCACACAACATTTGTCTAAGTCTATTCCTATGCATTTCCATGCTAAAACTTAGGAAGAATTTCATACCACATATGTAAATCATATAATAAAATCAAATATGAGTTCTTGCATGAGTTCTTCTTCTTGTGGTTCTTTACATACATTCACCTATACCTGAGAAAAGTGGTATTTTAGTCTGGACACCCCGAGGCTGCAAGGCTTTAAGTAGCCCTAAGTAGGTCTTATATATTACGCCCCTGGCACAAAACAATGGCATCATACTCACTTAAAACTCTTATACATGTGTATGTGTGATGTGGCCAATGAATAAGAATCATAAGTCATATAAATCAAATACAATTTTTGCATGAGTTTTTTCTATCCTTGTAGTTACTTATACATCTATATGTATCTAAGAAAAGTGGTATATTAGTCTAGACACCCCAGGGTTGCGAGGCTTTAAGTAGCCCTAAGTAGGTCTTGTACCTTACACCCCTGGTGCATAATAATGATGATGTACTCACTTAAAACTTTTATACATGTGAATGTGTATCTAGCTAATGGATGAAAAATCCTCTTTCTATTAAAAAGGCATGCATTCATAATTCAATCAAATGAAATATTTAAATTTCAAACACACTTCTTTGCATTCATCATTCACGTATGCTAAAATATAAATTGCATGTATAGGAATGCATAGAATTTAATCATATGCATGATATACATGATGGAAAGAAATGAATAAACTTGTGTTATGTTATAGCAATTCATTCTAATTAATCTTAAGATTTCATTCTTATTAAATAAGGTTATTTAGAGTGAACCTAAACTTTAGACTAATTAAAACATATAATATGTTATTCACTAAAGGAAATTGATTAATTAACTTGCTTTAGAAGTGACTTAAGGTAGGGATGAAGAGAGGTTCCTCTCTTTCTTCTCTTCTCTTAGTTGTTAAGTGTAGACCATATGAAACGAAAAGAAAACACTAAGTAAAATCTTTAAATCACTCAAATCACTTAAAGAAAAATCAACCACTTTATAAATTAAATCCCTCACACTTAGCAAATTATAACTCTAAAGCCTAGTTAGGACATACCACACAAGCTTTAATTCATGCACATTAGACTAAGTCACCATTTATAGATTTATGTTAGGGAGGTGTATGGTTTGATGTATGCTTGTTTTTGTGTGATGTATTATTATAGGCGGATGTTAGAGTGTATGTCGTAGCCTAGATTTTAGGCGATATTATCCTAATCATGCTTTTCTGAGGGGTTGTGCTTAAGGGTGCTAAATAAAAATATAAATGTTTTTTTGCTATGTATGTTGCTTAGCCCCTAAGCATAACAAGTTAGAGGTGGACTTGGTTACCCATGTGTGGGTTGCTAAGTCCAAATTATTCATATAATTGCTTGGGTTGTATGGTGTGTTTAGCTAACATTTGTTTTGTAGGTGTAGCTATATTTACTTTCCTTCTTTTAATGTAATTTTGCATTAGGATTAGGAGGAGTATTATGAGAGATTAGGATGAGCATTGGTTATAAGACCAAGTCTTATGTACTGTGTGATGCCTTTTGAGCAAGCATATCCAAATCAATCCAAAAAGAAGGATGAAATAGAGAAAATTAAATGAAGAAATGGAAGATGAAGAAATGAAGAAGGAAGAATGAAGAATGAAGACCCTGATAACATTCATCATTTGTAATTGTAATTATTCTCTTGTAATCCGAGTTATATAAGGGTAGAACTCAATAACCCACATTTCTTTTCATGATCTACGGTGGTACCAGATCGCATCAGCCTTTTATTCTTTTGTGATAGCTTTATAAAAATTGTTTGATGTTTTGTTTAGCTTGTGCATTAGAAAAAGCATGCCTTTTCATAGTTTATTTATGATTGGTGATTGTTGTATGGCCTGGATGCAATTAGGCTCTTAGGATAAAAATAATTATTTTATCTATTAACAACTCATAACTAAACTTTTAAAACAACTCATAATCTCATATAAAAACTTAGGTAGGCATTAAATCAAGATAGTAAAATATTTATTAACCCCTTAGCTGGATCTTATATGTTTAATATCATGCATAATCATCTTGTTTCACTCTTGTTAAGAGAGGGCTTCCATCTTCGCTAGATAGAATGTGCTTAACCTTTGAGAGCCTATGACGAAAAAACACCTTTTTCCCTTTTGATTTGGCCCATAATCAACTTCTCATGCATTTAGGCAAACAAAATACTATAGCATGTGTCAAAATAAAGAGTCCTAAATTAAATAAAATTTGATAAGAATTTGCATTAGATTTAAGTTAGTATTCATACCCCTCATGCTCTAGTCTTTTAGGGAGTGTGTTTAAGGACTTAGTCTTTTGGCTAAATAATAACAACCTAGCCATCTCACAAAAGCATATGACTTACCTACATGGATTTAAAGCATAGGTGGAGTTAGTTAGCTACCACTCCAGGTGATAATAAGTCCAGGTAGTGGTTTACTCTCTTGTGGAGGTAAACCATATAACCACTTTCCCCAGATTTAGGTCATGCTTTGGCCCTCAAAGTTCCCTAGATTTAGGATCAGGTTGTTGTTTCCCGCAAGCATAAATCCTCACCTCGGCATTTCCACAATCTTGTATTGTGGAATTATAAGTCCTAGATTTCTAATAAAATTTCAAATAAAAAAAATAAATCTCCTCAATTTCAAATATATAAAGCCTAACCATAGGATAGATTGGACTACTCACTAGGTTTCTTAGTATCATGAGTACTTCCTACTCATCTCCTATAATTTAGATAATAACTCTTCCTTTTTTATCCATTAAATCTTCTAAAATTCAAACAATTTATTGATACTCCTTTTTTTGAATTCTTTGGAGACAATAATCACCTACTTTAATCGAGAGTATTCTTAAGGGATTCATTTTTTTAAGATGTAATTAACTATGGGAGCTTGCCTTCATAGGGAACTTAATGAACCCAGTTTAAATAAACCCTACTTTACTTTTCCATGTAAAGTATGGGAAAAATCTCTGGTATATTTGACCCATCATGCCTTAGGAGTCCTTATTAGGTCATTAGGTCCATCGTAGGGTAGTGATTTCTATCTTTCGAGATAGTGCACTATTCTTTGATGTCGTACCCGATCACCTCAAAAATTATATCTTTAGATCTGTGTGTTGTCCCCTCACATATACACATACAAATGAAACTAAAAATAAACACCACAAAACACTAAACCCTAAACCCTAAACCCAAAACCAAACCCTAAACCCAACCCTAAACCATAAACCCTAAACCCTAAAACATAAAACCCTAAACCCCAAACCTTAAACACTAAACCCTAAACCTTAAAAACCCTAAACTCTAAATTTTAAATAGTAAACCCTTAACCCTAAACCTTAAATAATAAACCCTAAACTCTGACCTAAACTAAACCAGCCCTAAACCAAACCCCCCTAAACCCTAAACCCTAAACTAAACCCTAAACCTAAACCCTAAACCCAAACCTAAATCCTAAAACCTAAACCCTCCTAAACTTAAACCCTAAACCTTAAACCTAAACCAAAACCAAACCTAATCTCACAACCCAAATCCACAACCTAACCACAAACCAAAACCCTAAACCCTAAACCCAAACCCTCCCCAAACCCTAAACTAAACCTAAACCATAAACCCTAAATGATAAACCCTAAAACTAAAAAACATAAACCTAAATTAAATAAAACCTAAAAATAAAATAAATAAAAAACCTAAACCTAAATAAAATAATAAAATAAAATAAAATAAAACTAAATAAACCTAAACCTAAACTAAACTTACTAAAATAAAATAAGAATATGAACTAAACCAAAATAAACTAAAAAAAACCTAAACTAAACTAAAAATATAATAAAGGTTAAAAATAAAAAGGTAAAAAAATAAAATTGAACCTAAAATAAACATTAATTAAACCTAAAATAAAATAAAATAAAATTGAATAAAAAAACCTAAACCTAAAAAATAAACCTAAAAATAAATAAAAAATAAAACCTAAACCATAAAGTAAAAAAAACTTAAACCAAAAAGAAAAATAAAATAAACCTAAACTAAAATAAACTACACTATACTAAATAAAAGCTAAACCTTAATCTAAAATAAACTTAACCTACATCTAAACATAAACTAAGTAAAATAAAATAAACTAAAAATAAACTTAACCTAAACTAAAAAAAGACCTAAAAATAAACCTAAAATAAGAACCTAAAACCTAAACCTAAAAAAATAAATTAAAAACTAAACCTAAATCTAAAAAAAAAATAAAATAAAATAAAACTAAACTAAACCACATAATCTAAATAATAATACCTAAAAATAAACCTGAAATAAAAACATAAAACCTAAACCTAAATAAATAAAATAAAAACCTAAACATAAACCTAAAAATAAGAAATAAAACTTATACCAAAAAAATAAACTAAATAGAAAACTAAACAACAAAATTAACCTAAACCTTAAAAATAAAGTAAAATAAAAAACTTAAACTAAAATAAATAAACCTAAAATAAATAAACTAAACTAAATAAAAATAAAAAGGAACATAAATAAAAATAAAAAATAAATAAGCTATAATAAATAAAAAATAAACTAAATAAACTAAATAAACCTAAATACTATCTGCTTAATTTAAAAATAAATAAATAAATAAACCCCCAAACCCTAAACCCTAAACCCTAAATTTCACTTACTCTACACCCTAAATCCTACCTTACTCTAAACCTAAACCCTAAAACCCCCCAAACCCTAAACTCTCCTAAACCCTAAATCACCCTAAACAACCCTGGCTAAAACCCTAAACTCTAAACCCTAAACACTAAACTAAACTAACAATAAAAATAAAACTAAACTAACAATAAACATAAACATAATCTAAAAATAATAATATCTAAAAATAATCCTAAAATAAAAACTTAAAACCTAAACCTAGAAAAATAAAATAATAACCTAAACCTAAACCTAAAAATCAAAAATAAAACTTATAGAAAATCAACTAAAATAAAACTAAACAAAAAAACTAACCTAAACCTTAAAATAAAGTAAAATAAAACCTGAAACTAAAATAAATAAAAAAACAAATAAACTAAACTAAATAAAATAAAATGAACTTAAATAAAAATAAAAATAAAATAAACTATAAATAAATAAATAAACTAAATAAACCTAAACTTTAATTTGAATTTAAAATAAAAATAAATAAATAAATGACCCAAACCCTAAACTACTTAAAAAACCCATCTAAATTCTTTGATGCTTTAAATTCCTAAACTATAAACCCTAAACTATAAACCTAAACCTAAATCAACCCTAAACCCAAAAGCCAGAGCTAAAAACTTTAAACCCTAAACAAACTAAATAACTAAACCTAAACACAATCTAAAATAATAATACCTAAAATAAACCTAATAAAACCTAAAACCTAAACCTAAAATAAAATAAACCTAAACCTAAAAATAAAACCTATCTTGAGATAAGAATGAAACTAAAATAAAACTAAACAAAAATTAACCTAAACCTAAACCTAAACCTTAAAAATAAATTAAAATAAAAAACATAAACTGAAATAAATAAACCTAAAATGAATAAACTAAACTAAATAAAAATAAAAATGAACTTAAATAAAAATAAAAAATAAAAAATTATAATAAATAAAAAGTAAACCAAATAAACTAAATAAACCTAAACCTACTAATTTACTTAATTTAAAAAAATAAATAAATAAATAAACCATAAACCCTAAACCCTAAATCCTTCATGCTATACTCTAAATCCTAATTCCTAAACCTTAAACTCTAAACCCTAAACCCTAAACAACCCCAAACCCTAAAACCCTAAACTCTAAACTCTAAACCCTAAATCCAAACCCTAAACCCTAAAGACTAAAGCCAAAACCCTAAAATCTAAACCCTAAATACTAAACCTTAAAGCCTAAAAACTAAACCCTAAATAAGCCCTAAACATTAAGCTATCCCTAAACCCTAAACCGTAAACCCAAAACCCTAGAAACCCTAAACCCTTAGGCCTAAAAACTAAACCCTAAACTCTAAACCCTCACCTTACTAGAGGTGTTGGTGGATATGATGGTGGATATGGAGGTTGTGGTTATGGAGGCAGGATTTGGAGGTGGGGGACCTAGAGGTGTTGATGGATCTGGAGGTCCTAGTGGATATGGAGGTGGTGGTTATGGGGGCGAGAGGTGCGATAGAGGTTACAACTGTGGTGGTGGCAGAGGAATAGATCAGGGATATGGTGGTCGATCACGCAACTCCAGACGCAAGGGTGGTTCTTATGGGAATTGGAGAAACTGAAGCACGATGATCTGACCTGCTACTTATGGAACTGTGTCTTCACAATAGATATGGTTCCAATTATCTAGGGTTTTTGATTTGCTCTATGTGTGCTCTTTTTTTATCTATCGTCACTTGTATCTTAGAAAACTTGGTCTCCTACATGGTTGATAAAATCCAAAAGAAGAAATATTGAATCTGAATTTGTTCTCTATTAAAAAAACATTAAACCCTAAACCCTAAACCCTAAACTAAAACCTAAACCCTAAACCTTTAACCCTAAAAACCATAAAACCCTAAAACTATAAACCCAAAACCCTAATCCCTAAACCCTAAATCCTAAATTAACCTAAACCCTAAATCCTAAACTAACCTAAACCCTAAACCCTAAACTAACCTAAATCCTAAACCCTAAACCCTAAATCCTAAATCATAAACCCTAAACCCTAAACTATAAAACCTTAAACCCTAAAATAAAACCCAAACATAAAATAAGAATTAAAAACCAAAAATAAAATAAAATAAAAACTAAATAAAAATCTAAACCTAAAAAATAAATCTAAAAATAAAACCTAAAAACACAATTAAAAAACCTAAACCCTAAACATAAAAAAAACCTAAACCTAAAATAAATAAAATAAAATAAGCCTAAACCTAAACAAAAATAAACTAAACTAAAATAAGATAAATAAAACCTAAACCTAAACCTAAAATAAACTAAACCTAAACCCTAAATAAAATAAAATAAAATAAATTAAAAATAAACCTAATCCTAAACTAAAAAATAAAACCTAGAAATAAACTAAAATAAAAACCTAAAACTAAAATGAAAAAATAAAACCTAAACCTAAGAAAATAAAAATAAAAATAAACTACAAAATAAACCTAAACTTTAACCTAAACCAAAAAAATAAACCAAAAAAAAACTTAAACTAAAATAAATAAACTAAACAAAATAAGAATAAAAATAAACCTACAACAACAACAACAAGCCTTCATCCCACTGAGTGGGGTTGGCTACATGAATCTTACGTCTCCATTATTCCTATTATATGTCAAATTCTCATAAGAATAAAATAAACCTAAATAAAATAAAAAATAAAATAAACTAAAATAAATAAAAAATAAACTAAATAAACCTAAACCTACTGGTTTACTTAATTTTAAAAAAATAAATAAAATAAAACCCTAACCCTAAACACTAAAAACTAAAACTAACCCTAAACCTTAAACTATAAACCCTAAACCAACAACCATAACCCTTGAACCCTAAACCCTAAAACCCTTAACCCTAAACCGAAACCCAAAACCCTTAATCCTACAACCTGAACCCTAAAACCTACAACCCTAAACACTAAACACTAAACCCCAAACCCTAAACCCTAAACTCTAAACCCTAAACACTAAAAACCTAAAAACCTAAAACCTAAAACCAAAAAAACCTAAACCTAAACTAAATAAAACCTAAAAATAAAATAAATAAAAACACCTAAACTTAAATTAAATAAAAAAATAAAATGAAATAAAAACCTAAACTAAAAGCTAAACCTAAACCTAAACCTAAACCTAAAAAAATAAAAAAACAAAATTAAAATAAAATAAATAAAAAATAAAAAATAAAAAAATAAAATAAAAATTAAATGTAAAATAAAAATAAAATATAATAAAAATCACATAAAAACCTAAACCTAAAAAATAAACCTAAAAAAACTTATAAATAAGTAAAAATAAATCCTAAACCCTAAACTAAAAAAAACCTAAACCTAAAATAAATAAATAAAATAAACCTAAACCTAAACTAAAATAAATGAAACCTAAACCTAAACTTAAAATATACTAAACCTAAACCCAAAACTAAATAAACTAAAAATAAACCTAAACTTAAACTAAAAAAAATAAACCTAAAAATAAACCTAAAATAAAAACCTAAAACCTAAACCTAAAAAAATAAAATAAAAATCCAAACTTAAATCTAAAAATAATTAATAAAACCTAAACCTAAAATATAAAATAAGAAAAATACTAAACTAAAAAATAAACATAAACCTAAACCTAAACCTGAAGATAAACTAAAATAAAAAACCTAAACTAAAATAAATAAACCTAAAATAAATAAACTAAACTATATAAAAAATAAACCTAAATAAAAAAATAAAATAAGCTAAAATAAATAAAAAATAAACTAGATAAACTAAATAAACCTAAACCTATAGGTTTACTTAATTTAAATAAAACCCTAAACACTAAACCCTAAACCTTGAATCCTAAACCCTAAACCCTAAAACAAATCCTAAACCCAAATCCCTAAACTTACAACCCTAAGCCCTACACCCTAAATAATAAAAAAATCTTAACCTTAAACCCTAAAACTAACCCTAAACCCTAAACCAAAAACTTACAATCCTAAACCCTAAACCCTAAATCCTAAACCCTAAATCCTAAAATCTAATCCCTAAACCATTAAAAATTCTAAACCCTAAACCCTAAAACCTAAAAAATCCTAAACCCAAACCATAAATAAAAAATCAAAAAAAATAAAACCCTAACCCAAAATGCTAAAACCTAAACACTAAACCCTAAACCCTAAACCCTTAACCTAAACCTAAACTGAAAAATTAAACCTAAACCCTAAACCTAAACCTCAATTAAACTAAATAAAATAAACCTAAACCTGAACCAAAATAAAAAATTTAAATAAATAAACATAATATAAATAAAATAAAATAAAAACTAAAAATAAATAAATAAAATAAAATAAACTAAACTAAATAAACCTAAACCTAAACCTATACCTAAACTAAGCTAAAATTAACTAAACTAAACTAAACCAATCCTAAACCTAAATCTAATCCTAAACTTAAACCTAAACTAAATAAACTAAAATAAACTAAATAAAAAAATTAAAATAAACTAAACCAAATAAACCTAAATAAACCTAAACCTAAACTAAAATAAAATAAACTAATCTAAATAAACTAAACCTCAAAATAAATTAAATAAACTAAATAAATAAAAACTAAACTAAATAAAAAACCTAATCTAAATAAATAAAACCTAAACTAAATAAATAAACCAAAACTAAAAATAAACTAAACAAAATAAAACTAAACTAAACTAAAATAAACCTAAACCTAAACTTAAAACCTAAACTACATAAACTTAAACCTAAATAAATAAAATAAACTAAAATAAAATAGACTAAACCTAAACTAAATAAACCTAAACCTAAACCTAAACTAAAAATAAATAAACTAAACTAAATAGATAAACCAAAACTAAATAAACTAAATAAAAACTAAAATAAACCTAAACCTACACTAAACTAAATAAATAAACCTAAACTAAAATGAAAAATAAACCTAAACCTAAACTTAAACCTAAAACCTAAATAAAAATAAACCTAAACCTAAACCTAAATAAACCTAAAAAAATTATATTAAAATAAACATAAACTAAAACAAAATAAAATAAAATAAAATAAACTAAAATAAATCAACTGAATCCTTAATAAAATAAACCTAAACTAAATAAACTTAAACCTAAATAAAACCAAAAACTAAACAAAACCTATATGTAAACTTAAATAAATAAACCTAAAATAAAATAAAACTTAAATCTAAACCTATACCTAAACATAAACTAAATAAACCAAAACATAAGCTAAAAATAAACCTAAACTAAATAAAACTAAACTAAATAAATCTTAAACCTAAATAAACCTAAACTAAATTAACCTAAACTGAAATCTATGATTAAACTAAATAAAAAAAATAAATAAAATAAATCTAAACCTAAATAAAATAAACTAAACTAAGCTAAATAAATAAAGAAAAATGGAACTAAAAAAATAAACTATGTAAAACTTAAAACCTAAACTAAAATAAATAAAATTAATAAATGAGCTAAACTAAACCTAAACCTAAAGATAAACCTAAAAAGAAAATTAAAGTAAACTAACTTAAAATAAATAAAACCTAAACCTAAACTAGATAAATAAACTAAATAAAATAAACTAAATAAATTAAACTAAATAAATAAACCTAAAACTAAATAAATAAACTTAAATAAAAATAAAATAAAACTTAAACCTAAACCTAAACCTAAACCTAAACCTAAACCTAAACCTAAACCAAAACAAAACTAAAACCTAAACCTAATCCTAAACTTAAACTAACTAAACCTAAACCTAAACCTAAACCTAAACTAAACTAAACAAACTAAACTAATAAAACCTAAATGAACCTAAACCTAAACCTAAACCTAAACATAAACTAAATTAAACTAAATAAAAAGAAAATAAACTAAACTAAAAATAAACTAAATAAACAAAATTAAATAAATAAACCTAAACCTTAACAAAACTAAAAATAAACTAAAATAAAACTAAACTAAAATAAATAAATAAAAAATAAACCTAAACTAAACTAAACTAAATAAACCTAAACTAAAATAAACTAAACTAAAAAAACTAAAACCTATACCTAGACCTCAACCTAAACCTAAACTAAAGAAAGTAAACTGATAAAAAAAAAAAATAATAATAAAGCTAAACATAAACTAAATAAATAAAATAAAATAAAATAAACTAAATAAACCTAAACCTAAATTAAATAAATAAACTAAATAAAGTAAAATAATCCTAAACTAAATAAACTAAACTAAATAAACATAAACTAAACTAAATAACCTAAAACCAAAATCTAACCCTAAACATAAACTAAACTAAACTAAAATGAGTTAAATAAAATAAACCTAAACATAAACTAAATAAAATAAATAAAATAAACCTAAACTAAACTAAACTAAACTAAACTAAATAAAACCTAAAATAAACATAAAACTAAACCTAAAACCTTAACAAAAATAAAACTAAACGTAAACCTAAATAAACTAAAACCTAAACTAAGCCTTAGTAAAGAAACTAAACTAAACTAAAATGAACCTAAACCTAAACATAAAATAAATAAGTAAATAAACCTAAACCTAAACCTAAAATAAACCTAAGCCTAAACCAAAATTAAATAAACCTAATCCTAAAATAAACCTAAACTTAAAAAAATAAACCTAATGTAAACTTAAACCTAAACCTAAACAAAACTAAATAAACTTAAACCTAAATAAACTAAAACTAAATAAGCTTAAACCTAAATAAACTAAACTAAATAAAAACAAACCTAAACCTAAATAAACCTAAAGTAAAAATAAATCTAAACCTAATCCTAAATAAATAAACTGAAATAAATAAACTAAACTTAAATAAATAAACCTAAACCTAAACCTAAACCTAAATAAACTTAAACTAAATAAATTAACATAAAAACCTAAACCTAAACTAAAAAAACATAAACCTAATAAACTAAATAAATATATAAAACCTAAATTTAAACCTAAAAAACCTAAAAACATAAACTAAACTAAACTAAAATAAACCTAAACTAGATCTAAAGCTAAACCTAAAATAAATAAATTAAACTTAAACTGAAATAAACCTAAACCTAAACCTAAACTAAACTAAACTCAACCAAAAAAAACCTAAACCTAAACCTCAACCTAAATATAAACCTAAATCTAAACTAAATAAACTAAAATAAATCTAAACCTAAACCTAAATCTAAACCTAAATAAAACAAACCTACAATATACAAAAAATAAATAAACCTAAACTAATAAAATAAACCTAAACCTAAACCTAAACCTAAACTAAACTAAAAAAATAAAATAAATAAACTAAAACTTAAAATAAGCCTAAAGTAAATAAAAAAACCTAAACTAAACTAAAGTAAACTAAACTAAGCTAAATAAAACTAAACCTAAGATAAACTGAATAAACTATATAAGAATAAACCTAAACCTAAACTTAAACCAAAACCTAAACAAAACCTAAACCTAAACTTAAACCAAAACCTAAACTAGATAAACCTAAACTTAAACCTAAACCTAAACCTAAACCTAAAAAATAATACTAAACCTAAACCTAAACCTAAACCTAAACTAAACCTAAACCTAAACCTAAACTAAAATAAACTAAACTAATAAACTAAATAAACCTAAAATAAACTAAAATAAATTAAATAAAATAAACCTAAACCTAAACCTAAAAATAAATAAATAAACTAAAAAAAATAAAACTAAATTAAAAAAATAAATAAATTGAACTAAATAAACCTAAATAAAACCTAAACCTAAACCTAAACCCAAAACTAAACCTAAACCTAAACCCAAAACTAAACCTAAACCAAAACCTAAACTAAACCTAAACTTAAACCTGAACTAAATAATCAAAATAAACTAAACTAAATAAACCTAAACCCAAACCTAAACCTAAACTAAATAAAATAAACCTAAACATAAACTTAAACTAAAATAATTAAATAAACCTAAACCTAAAATTAAAAATAAACTTAAATAAACCTAAATAAAACTAAATCAAAACCTAAACCAAAACCAAAATAAATAAACTAAACTAAATAAAAATAAAATAAATAATCCTAAACTAAATTAAATAAACTTAAATCTAAACCTAAACCTAAACTAAAATAAACTAAATAAAATAAACTAAATAAATAAACCAAATTTATACTAATTAAACCTAAATGTAAACTTAAAACTAAATAAATAAACTTAAAAATCTAAACCTAAAAAAATAAATAAAAATAAACAAATAAATAAACTTAAACCTAAACCTAAACCTAAACCTAAAAGAAAAACTAAATAAACTAAACTAAAATAAACCTAAATAAATAAACATAAACCTAAACCTAAACCTAAATTAAAATAAATAAACCTAAAAATAAAAGAAAATAAAAAATAAATAAACCTAAACCTAAAACTAAATAAATTCAATAAATAAAAACCTAAACCTAAACAAAACTAAATAAAATTAAACCTAAATAAAATAAACCTAAAAATAAACCTGAAACCTAAACCTAATCCTAAACCTAAACCTAAACTAAATAAACCTAAACCTAAACTAAATAAACTAAAACATAAACTAAATAAATAAACCTAAACATAAACCTAAAACCTAAAATAAAAACCTAAAACCTAAAGGTAAAATAATAAAATAAAAACCTAAACTTAAACCTAAAACTAAAAAATAAAACCTAAACCTAAAAATTAAAATAAAAATAAAACTCAGCTAAAAATAAAACTTAACCTAAATAAAAAATAAGACCTAAAAATAAACCTAAACTAAAAACCAAAAATTTAAACCTGAAAAAATAAATAAAAACCTAAACGTAAACCTAAAAATAAAAAAAAACCAGAACTTAAAAAATAAAATAAAAATAAAACTCAACTAAATATTTAATCTAAACATAAACCTAAACCTAAAAAAACTAAAATAAAAACCTAAACTAAAATAAATAAACCTAAAATAAATATACTAAACTAAATCAAAATAAAAAAAATAAACCTAAATAAAAATAAAAAATAAAATAAACTAAAATATATAAAAGATAAATTATGTAACCCTAAACCTACCAGTTTACTTATTAAAAAAATAACCCTAAATCCAAAATCCTAAACCCAAAACCCCAAACCCTGGACAAAAAAGCTAACCCTAAACACTAAAAAACCCTAAACCCAAAAATCTAAACCCTAAACCTTAAACGATAACCCTAACCCTAAAACCTAAACACTAATAGTATAAACCCTAAAATCCTAAACCCTAAACCCTAAGCCCTAAAACTTAAACCCTAAATGCTAAACCATAAACCTTAAACCCTAAACCCTAAACCCCAAACCATAAACCTAAACCAAAAGTATCTAAATAAATTAAAAAATAACCCTAAAACCTAATAAACTTAAACCTAAACCTAAACCCTAAAATTAGGTAGAACCTTGATGGGAGGAACATTACCGTCAACCAAGCTCAATCTATATTTGGTGATGAAGGTGAAGGGGAGGCTGGGGCAAGGCAGAAGATTATCATGGTGGTGGGGATCTGAGGCGGTGGATTTGGAGGTGGTGGTCGAGCAAGGTGGTTATGGAGGTGAGGATGTGAGGTTTTAGCAATGGGAGTGGCGGAGGGAGAGATAGATATGTTTGGATCCTTACCGAGAGGCCGGGTGTCCGATGGGAACTAGAGAAATAAAGAATGTTTGATCCGACCGCCTAATGGAACTGTCTTTATAGTAGATGGTTCTAAGTGGCTGATTTGCTCTATGCAAACTTACTTTTATCGATGTTGTCGCATGTCATTGAGAACTTGTGGTTTATTGATGAAATAAAACTAAGAAATGTTGTATCTAATTTTTCTCTATTAAAGAAACCAAAACCAAAAGCCCAAACTAAAAATGAACCTAAAACCTAAAACTTAAACCCTAGACCCTAAACCCTAAAACTAATAAAAAAATAAAAAAAATAAAAAAACCCTAAACCTAAATGCGAAATCTTAAAACTAACCCTAATCCTTAAACCCTAAACCTACAATCGTAAACCCTAAACCCTAAATGCTAAACCCTAATAAAAAACTAATAAAACACTAAACTAAACTAACTAAAACTAAAACTAATAAATAATAAACTAAAACTAATATACTAATAATAAACAAAACTAATTATAAACTAAAACAAAAATAAATAAAACTAACTAATCTAAACTAACTAAATAAATACTAAAAAATTAATAAACTAATAATAACAAAAACTAACTAAACTAATAAACAAACTAATAACTAAATTAAACATAAACAAAAAAACCATTCTAATAAACTAAGTAAAAATAAACTAAACTAATAAAACTAATAAAAACTAAACTAAACCAAAACTATTAACTAAAACAAAACTAATAATCTAACTAAATTAAACACTAATAAATAACTAACTAATAATAATACCTAACAAATAAACCTAAACCCTAAACATAACTAACCTATTAAATAACTAAATAATAATAAAACTAAATCCAATAAACAAACTAATAATAACTAAACTAACTAAACTAAAACTAATAACAAATAAACTAAAACTAATAAACAAACTAAATAATTAATAATAAACCACAATAATAATTAACTAATAACCAAAAAAACTAATAACTAAACTAAATTAATAATAATAAAACTAACTAAATAATAATAACCAAAACTAATAATAAAACTAAAGAAACTAAAACTAAATAATTAATAATAACTAACACTAAACTAATAAACTAATAATAAATTAAACTAAATAAAATTAATAACTAAACTAATAATAATAATAAACTAAACTAATAATAAACTAAATAATAAATAAAACCTAAATAAATATACTAAATTTAATAATAATAAAAAAACCTAAGAAACTAACTTGTAATAATAAACTAATAAAACTAACTAAACTAATAATCTAATAAATAATAATAATAATAAATAAACTAAACTAAAAACTAATAATACTTAAGAAAACACTAAATAATAATAAAACCTAATAAGATAAAACTCAAACTAAAACTAAAATAAACCTAAACCTAAACCTAAACCTAAAACCTAAAATAAAACCTAAAAAATAAATAAAATAAAATAAATAAATAAAATAAACCTAAACCTAAACTAAACTAAATAATAAACTAAACTAAATAAACTAAACTAAAAATAAACCTAAAATAAACCTAAACCTAAACCCTAAACCAAACTAAACCTAAACCCTAAACCTAAATTAAATAAATTAAAAAAAAACTAAAAAAACCTAAACTAAATAAAATAAACATAAACCTAAACCTAAACCTAAACTTAAACCTAAACCTAAACCTAAACTTAAACATAAACCTAAACCTAATTCTAAACTAAATAAATAAACTAAATGAAATAAAAAAACCAAAACCTAAACTAAACCAAAATAAATAAACTTAAAATAAAAAATAAATTAAACAAATTAAGCTAAAAAATCAAACCTAAACTAAACCTAAACCAAAACCTGATCCTAAAAATTAAAAAAAAAACCTTAGCCTAAACCTAAACCTTAAATAAATAAAAAATAAAATAAATTAATAAATAAACTAAATAAATGTAAACTAAATTAAATAAATAAAAATAAACTGAATAAACCTAAACTAAACTAAATAACCTAAACTAAAAACCCAAACTAAAATAAACTAAATTAAACCTAAACCTAAATAAACCTAAACATAAATAAAAAATAAACTAAACTAAATAAATAAACCTAAACTAAATAAAATAAACTAAACTAAAATAAACCTAAACCTACACCTAAACTAAAACTAAATCAACCAAGACCAACTTAAACCTAAATAAACTAAAAAAAATAAAACCCAAACCTAAAATAAAATATCTAAACTAAATAAATAAATAAAAAAATAAACCTAAACTAAACTAAACCTAAACTAAATAAACCTAACCCTAAACCCTAAACAAAAAATAAAATAAAACTAAATAAAACCTAAACCTTAATAAACTAAATAAATAAACATAAACCTAAAACTAAACCTAAATAAGTAAATAAACTAAATAAATAAACCTAAACCTAAAAGTAAATAAATAAACCAAATAAAGAAATAAAAATAAACCTAAACTAAACCTATATTAAATAAACCAAACCTAAACCAAACCAAAAATAAAATAAATTAAATAAAACCTAAACTTAAAACTAAATAAACTAAATAAATAAACATAAACCTAAACAAATAAATAACTAAACTAAAGAAATGAACATAAACATAACCCTAAACCTAAACTAAACTAAATAAAATAAAACCTAAATAAATAAATAAAATCTAAACCTAATCCAAAACCTAAACTAAATAAAACTAAAAATAAAATAAACCTAAAAATAAAAAAATTAAACTAAACAAAAATAAATAAACCTAAATCTAAATTAAAAATAAACCAAATAAATAAACATAAATAAACCTAAATATATAAATAAAATAAATAAAATAAAAATAAAAACTAAAAGAAAAATAAATGAACATAAACTTAAAAATAAAAAACCTAAACTAAATAAACCTAAATAAACCTAAATCTAAACCTAAATTGAAACCTAAACCAAATAAAGTAAACTAAAAATAAACCAAAATAATAAAATAAACCTAAACTAAACCTAAACCCAAATAAATAAAAACTAAATAAAATAAACTAAATAAAACCTAAACCTAAATAAAATGAAACCTAAACTAAATAAACTAAACTAAATAAACAAAAATATAAAATAAATAAAACCTATCTAAAACCTAACCCCAAACCTAAACTAAACTAACCTAAACCTAAACTAAATAAACTAAAAACTAAATAAAATAAACTATCATATACTATAATAACTTTAAATAAATAATAAATAAATAATACCCAAACCTAAAGTAAACCTCAACCTAAAAAATTAAACCTAAATAAACATGAACTAAACTAAAAGAAAACCAAAACTAACCTAAAAAAAAAAAAATAAACTAAACTAAAAAATAAGACATAAACCTAATCTTAAACCTGAAATAAAAAAAATAAACTATATAAATAAATAATAAAATAAACCTAAATAAATCTATACCTAAAATAAAATAAAACATAAACTAAAATATAATTAAAAAAGATAAACTAAAAATAAATAAATGTAAATAAACCTAAACCTAAACAAAACATAAACCTAAACTTAATCCTAATAAACCCTAAACCCTAAATCTAATTTAAACCCTAAACCCTAAACTCTAAACCCTAAATTCTAAACACTAAACCCTAAACTATAAAACCCTAAACCCTTAACGCTAAACCATAAACTTTAAACCCTAAAACCCTAAACCCTAAACCCTAAACCTTAAACCCTAAATTTTTCCTAAACCCTAAGCCCTAAACCATAAACCCAAACCCTAACCATAAACCCTAAACCCCAAAATCCTAAACTCCAACCCTAAACCAAAACCTCATACCCCTAAAGTAAACCCAAACCCTAAACCCTAAACTAACCTTAAACCCTAAGTTAACCCTAGGTTTATTATGTTTTAGGGTTTAAATTTATTTTTTAATTTATTTAGTTACTTTAAGTTTATGTTTGAGGTTAGGGGTTTAGGGTTTAAGATTTAGTGTTAGTGTTTAGGGTTTACAGTTTTAAGGTTTATGCTTTTAGAGTTTAAGTTTAGGTTAGTGTGTTTTGTAAGGATTTAGTGGTTGGTCAGCCTTAGGGTCAGGTCAGGGTTTTAGAATAGTGTAGAGTTTAGAGTGTCAGGGTTTAGGAAAGGTTTTTTAAATTTAGTAACCCACAGGTTTTTTATTTAGTATATTTTATTTATCCATGTTTATTTTTTTAGTTTTATTTAAATAGTTTGGTTTATTTTTAGTTTAGGTTTTATCTTAGTTATTTTTAGGTCATGTTTAGGATCATGTGTGGGGTGGTCAGGGCCCAGGGTTACAGGTCAGTGTTGGGTGGGTAGGGTGTGGTGGGGCTAGGGTTTAGTTAAGGGTGGGTTTAAAGTTAGTTTTTTCTTTTATTTAGGGTTTGGGATTTATGTTTATTTGTGGATTAGGGTTTAGGGTTTAGGGGTAGGTTTAGGTTTAGGATTTAGGTTGTTTTGGTCTTAAAATTAAGTAAAACTTGCCTTCCCAAGTCTGATATGAAAAGTGGAGGGTTGCAATAGTCCAAACTAGCATAAAACTTGTAGAAATAATCATGGCATGAATCCTTTAAATCTTTGTGTTAATGCTGGATGTCCCTGAAGTGACGCTCAGATTTGAACAAAAAAATGTGCAAGGGTCACGATCTATGCCCGTGATAGTGTTAAATAAGCAAGGGTTCCCACATTATGGACTGATGCAAGCAAAGAAGTTAGTCCATGAAACTAGAATTAGGTTAGGATTTTGGAATATAGGTACTCTTACAGATAAATTAATGGAATTAATAGATATTATGGTTCATAGAAAGATAAATATTTTATGTGTTCAAGAAACTAAATGGGATAGGGAGAAGGCCAATGAGAATGATAGTTTAGATTTTAAACTTTGGTATTAAGGTAGAAGTCAAACTAGAAATGGTGTAGGTGTGATTATAGATAAAAGTTTGAAAGATAATGTTATAAATATTAATAGATGTGGAGAGAGAATTATAGCTTTAAAGATTACTATCTATACTAAGATTATCAATATTATAAGTATTTAGGCTCCTCAAGTAGGTTTGGATGTAAGCTCAAAAGAAACATTTTGGAATGAATTAGGGATTAATACAAAAGATACCTCTTGAAGAAAAAGTATTTATTGGAGGAGATTTAAATGGACCTATTGGTGGAGTGGTAGAAGATTTAAAAAGTATTCATGGTGGTTATGGATTTGGAGTGACTAATGAAGAAGGTAAAACTATATTAGTTTTTTCTTTAGCTTATGAATTTGTAGTTGCTAATACTTTATTTAAGAAAATAGAAGAACATATTATTACTAATAAAATGGATCTACTAAAACACAAGTTGATTATTTTTTGATAAGAAAAAATGATCGTTTAAATTGTGAAGATTGTAAGGTCATTCCAAGCGATAGTTTAAGTACCCAACATCGATTGTTAGTTTTAAATTTTAAGATGAAAGATTGTAAGAGGAAAAATAAATTAAATTATTGTCCTAGGATTAGATAGGGATACTTAAAGAATACAAATAAAAATATTTTTAAGAGTAAGCTACAAGAGCTTAATATTTGGGATGTTCATAAGGAAGCTAATGTTATGTGAGAAAAAGTAGCAAGCAAAATTAAGCAAGTTGCTAAAAATGTGCTTGGAGAATCAAAAGAAAAACTTCTTTTAATAAAAATAGTTGGTGGTTGAGTCAGAGTGTGCAAGAAAAGGTAAGAAATAAGAAGCATTGTTATAAAACTTGGTTTAGATGTAAAAACTTGGAGAATTGGGAAAGATATAAAGTGGCCTATAGAGATTCTAGGAAAGCAATATATGATGCAAAAAATTTAGCTTTTAGTGATTTATATAGTAGAATAGATACTAAAGAAGGTGAAAGATGTATGTATAAGTTAGCCAACCAAAGAGATAGGAGAAGTAAATACCTAGTTCAAGTGAGGTGTATTAAGGATGAAAATAATAAAGTTCTTTTCTTAGAAAAAGATATTGAAAATAGGTGGATGAGATATTTTGATAAACTTTTCAATGAAGGATCAAAAAGTGCAATTGATTTTAGCAACTTTAATACCCCAAACAAAAAATAGAGAATTTTATTTTTATCAGATTAGTAAGTCCGAAGTTGGAGAAACTTTAAAGAAAATGAAATATGGAAAAGCAAGGACCGGTGATATTCCAATAGAAGTGTGGAAATGTTTAGAGATCAAGGAATTTCTTGGTTTTTACAAATCTTTTAATGTTATTTTAAAGACTAAAAGATGATGAGTGGAGAAAGAGTTTGTTGGTTCCTATATTTATAATAAAGGTGATGCACAAGAGTGTGCAAATTATAGAGGAATTAAGTTAATGTCATACATTAAAATTATGGGAGAGAGTAATTGAGCATAGGTTATGATGTGATACAAAAGTTTCTCACAATCAGCTTGGTTTCATGCTAGGTAGATCTACTATGGATGTTATACATTTGTTAAGAGGTTTGATGGAGAAGTATAGAGAAAGTAAGGAGGATTTACATATGATATTTATTGATTTAGAGAAAGCTTATGATAAAGTTTCAAGAGATGTTCTTTGGAGAGTTCTAGAACAAAAAGGAGTTAATATTTGTTATATTCAAGTAATTAAGGAGATGTATACTAGAGCTATTACTTGTGTCTAAACACAAGGAGGATTGGCAAAATATTTTCTTATTTTAGTTGGATTACAGCACGGATCAACTTTAAGCCCTTATCTTTTTTTCTTTAGTTATGGATGTTCTTACTAGGCATTTATAGGAATATGTACCTTGGTGTATGCTTTTTGCTGATGACATTCTTCTTGTTGAAAAAACTAGAGAGGGAGTCCAAGAGAAACTTGAATTATGGAAGTCAACAATAGAATCTAAAGGTTTTCATTTAAGTAGATCGAAAACTAAATATATGGAGTGTAATTTTAGTTATCAAAGCTCTAGTGCTAGTGTTGTGACATTAGGTGAACAAGTCATTCATTAATAAGAGTGAACGATTCAGATATTTAGGTTCTATTATTCAAAATGTTGGTGAAATAGATGGAGATGTTATTAGTAGAATTCAAGTTGGATCGTTGAAGTGGAGGAATGCATCTGGCCTGTTGTGTGATAGAAAAGTTCCACATAAACTTAAGGGAAAATTTTATAAGATGGTGGTAAGACCTGCAATGACTTATGGTGGAGAATGTTGGTTAATAAAAGAGAAGCATAAGACTAACTTAAGTGTTACAGAGATAAGGATGCTTAGGTGGATGAGTGGCTTTACTCTTAGAGATAAAGTGAAATGAGTATGTTCAGAAAAAGTTGGAGTAGCTCAAAGGGCAGATAAGAATAGAGAGAGTCCTAAGATGGTTTGGCCACATAAAGTCAATCGTCTGATGACCTGCTAGGAGAGTAGATGCATTAGATTTGCCTTATGTTAAGAAAGGTAGAGGTAGACCTAAAAATGCTTTATTAAGTTGTAAAAAAAATGACCTAAGTATGCTTGAATTAAATGAGAATTTGACACATAATAAGACACAATGGAGATGAAGGATTCATGTAGCAGACCGCATTTAGTGGGATAAAGGCTTGTTGTTATTTTTGTTGTTGTTGTTGTGTCTTAAAATTATGTAAACTGGCATGTTTACATTTAATTAGTATATTTAGAATATCTTTTACTTATTTTAGTTTACTTTATTTCTTATTTTTATTTTGGTTTATTTTTTATTTTAATTTAGTTTAGTTTATTTATTTTAGGTCTATTTATTTTTTTAGGTTTTTTATTTTATTTTATTTTTTAGGTTTAGATTTCAGTTTTAGTTTATTTTTTAGTTGAGATTTATTTTAATTTTAATTTTTTATTTTGTTTTATTTTTTTTATTTTTAGGTTTTAGGTTTTTTTATTTTATTTCTTTATTTTAAGTTTTTATTTTAATTTTATTTTATGTTTTATTTTTAGTTTAGGTTTATTTTTAGTTTATTTTATTTATTTTAGTTTAGTTTTATTTAGTTTATTTATTTTAGTTTAGGTTTATATATTTTAGTTTAGTTTATTTTATTTTAGGTTTAGGTTTATTTTATTTTGTTTATTTCATTTTTATTTTAGGTTTAGGTTTTATTTTAGTTTAGGGTTTAGATTTTATTTATTTATTTATTTTTAGGTTTATTTTTTTAGTTTAGGTTTTTATTTAGCTTTTTATATTGTTTAAGTTTATTTTATCTTTATTTGGCATTTAGTTTTTTTGTTATTTAGGTTTTTTATTCTTAGGTTCATTTTATTTTTTATCCGTGCTTTATTTATCTTTATTATTTTTATTATCTTTTAGGTTTTTATTTTATTTATTTTAGGTCTTATCTTTTATCTTTTTATCTTTATTTCAGGCTCATTTATCTATTATCATCTTTGGCCCATTTTATTAGCTCAGGTGCCTGGCTGTTTTGGCCCAGCCCATGTCAGTGGTGGGGCCCAGTGGCCCAGTGGTCAGGGGCCTTGTGCCAGTGGCCCAGGGCCCAGGGCCCAGTGGCCCAGGTCCTGGCCCCAGTATTCAGTGGCTCCATGTCCTGCCCAGTGCCCAGGTCAGCAGTCCTGGCTAGCCTAGGCTCAGGCTCCAGGCCTGGGGCCTGCCCAGTCTAGGGCTATGCTCAGGGCCTGCCTCTCAGCCTGGCCAGCCTGGCCCAGGCGCAGTGGCCTAGTCCATGTCCTCTGGGGTCTGGCTCTCCTCAGCCTTGGGCCCAGGGCCTTCTCTGGCCCAGGGCCTGATCAGTGGCCTCAGCCTGTTAGATCTTTAACGTCCAGTCAGCCTGTGGCCTTAAGTCAGGGCCTGGGCTGGCTCACAACCCAGTCTAGAGCTCAGGCCTCAGCCCAGTGGGCCCAGGATCATGGGCCTGGCTGGCCCACAGCCTAGGACTGGGGATCAGCTCAGATCAGTGGCTGGGGACAGGGTGTGCCCAAGGCCCAGGTCAAGGGCTTTGGCACAGAGCCTAGCCCAGTAGCGTCAGGGTGGCTTTTAATAAAGGAGATGGCAGTTTAGGTTATTTAGTATTTAGTCTTATTATATTTATGGTTTATCTTTAATCTTATTTAGTTTAGTTTTAGCTTTTTTTTAGTTTAGTAGTCCATGTTAATTTCTTTAGTTTAGTTTTATCTTTATTTTATTTTTTGTTTAGGTTTTATTTATTATTTTAGAATACGTTTATGTTTTATTTTACTTTTAAGCTTTAGGTTTTAAGTTTTATTTAGGTTTTATTTGGTTTAGGTTAACATTTAGTTTATTTCATCTTATTTTAGAAAAGGTCTTTAGTTTAGTTTATTTTAGGTTTAGTTTATGTTATTTATTTTAGTTTAGATTTCTTTTTTAGTTTTATATTTATTTATTTTATCTTAGGTTTAGGTTTTCTTACTTTTAGTATATTTATTTATCTTTTATTTTATTTTTTAGCTTTTTATTTATTTTAGGTTTTCTTTAGTTTTATTTTATTTGTTATTTTATTTTTATTTATGTTTATCTTATTTTAGTTATTATTTTAGTTAGGTTTATTTATTTGTCTTAATAGTTTATCTTTTATTTATCTTTAGTCAGGCCTTAGATCTGGTTTTTATTTATTTATTTATTTATCATGTGATTATCATTATTAGGTCTTATTTAGTCTAAGCCTCAGTCAGGTCAGCCTAGGGCTCAGGTCAGCTCTGGGTTTGGGCCTGTAGTGGGGCCCAGTGGGTGGCCTGTAGGCCCAAGATTTAGGGTCAGTTTAATTTGTGCCTAGGCAGTCCCAGGGTTTGAGGGATTTAGGGCCTAGACATTTTGTGCCTGGGTGGATTAGATCAGTGGTGTTTAGAAGTGGTTTAGGTGGCCTGTGGTTTTATTTTGTCTTTTAGGTTTAAGGTTTAAGGTTTTAGGGTTTAGGGTTTAGGGTGTCGGGTTTAGGGTTAGGGTTAGGGTTTAAGGTTTAGGGTTTTGAGTTATTTTAAGGAAAGGTTAGAATTTTATTACAATAAAAGAAAAGGATAGAATGTCTTTAAGAGGGGTAAAGCTCAAAGATCTACTGCTCTCAGAGATACAAGGAACCTAAAGAGTTAAACCCCCATCTATGTACAATGGAAAAAGAAAGAAAAAGCAACAGCTAGAAAGCAAAAGAGGAAATGACAGATTAAGACTAGTACTATATAAGCAAAAAAAATAATCAAAAGACTAGTCAGCGGTAGCACATGATCCCTTTTGGTAGGCAGGAGAGCAAGATACACATCAACAGCTCTTGAGTTGATTGAGTAATGATCATTCCATTTTGGAAGTTCCAACCTATAAATGAAATCTACAAAACACTACAAAAGTAATAGTCATAGCTAACAAGAATAAGGATAAAGAAATCTATTAGAGAGAGCTGAGAAAGAGAAGGTTATGGCTCAATTAAGATCTTCTTAAGAAGCAACAATGCATATGAGCATCCAAACTTCCTAAGAAGGGTTATATTCATATGCAAGGCTACCAACCAAAATTAAAGATATGGGTAACATTAGGGCCATCATAGCTAGCATTCCTGATACAAGCCAACATCGAAAGAAAGCAGCCCAAAGGCTTCGAGAACCTGCATTAGCTAACAAAGAAATAGCTAGCCAACAACCAAACAACCAAAAAAACCATAGTAGACCAATCACAAACAGTCAGCCACCCAGAAGATACAATAAGGTCAGTGATAGAGCCACCACCAGCAAGGAAGAATTCAAAAGGACAAGCCAATTCAAAAGCATAGCAACATCTAATATAATAGCCTAGAAAGAGACCAAAAAAATAAAAAATAACAACAACCATCATTCAAATAGACATCAAATCTCTAAGTAAGGGAGAGTCACAACCAGTCAATAGTAGACACTAAACCAATCCAGGTAGAGAAAAGGATGCCATCAATCTAGTTGGCAGTGATAAAAAGCCACCAATAAAATCAGCCATAACCATGTCAGGAAGGAAAAAAACCACAAAGCAGCTATTCTCATGCCAATCAAAAGAGAAATAGCCAACTAATAGGAATCCCCAACACAAACTAGGAGAAATAATAAAAAATTATTGAAAATACCAAAGCTAATCAAATTCTGAAGAGACCAATAGCTGCCACTCAACAGCTAACCATAATAGAGGATCTAATATTGAAAGGGGGCGGCTAGCCAAAATAAAAGGCTAACCCAAAATAGAGCCCAAAATAGTGGAAAAGCAACAACAAGCATAGCCACAACCCTCATAGAGATCATCAAAAAACCAAAAAATAGAAATGGTCACCCACCCAAACAACCAAGAAAACCAAAGGCCACCCAACCACTAGCAATAAATGAGGAGGGACAGAAAATAGGCCAGAGGCAAGTAAAGTCCTCTCCAAACCCCATAGATCAAGCAATCTCAATGAAGGAGAAAAAAGAAAATCAGCAAAAAGTAAAGAGCTACTACCAATCCACCAATTTGAGGAAAAATGTTTTATTTAGTTTATTTATTTACTTTATTTATGCTTTTCAAGTTTTTTAGGTTTAGGTTTTATTTTTAGTTTAAGTTTAGGTTTAGGTTTTTATTTTTAGATCTAGGTTTAGGTTTATTTAGTTTTAGTTTATCTATGTTTAATTTTATTTATTTATTTTAGTTTACTTTAGGTTTATTTTTATTTTAGGTTTAGGTTTAGGTTTTATTTTTTAGTTTATTTAGCTTTATTTTTATTTAGGTTTAGGTTTAGGTTTAGATTTTCTTTTATTTTTATTTTATGTTTAGTTTTATTTTGGCATAGGTTTATTTTTTATTTATTTGGTTTATTTTAAGTTTAAGTCATGCTTCAGGTTTAGATTATTTAGTTTAGATTTTATTTAGGTTTTATTTAGGTATTTAGTTTAGTTTAGGCTAGGTAGGTTTTAGGTTTTTAGTTAGTTTGGGACTAGGTTTTAGGTTTTATTTATTTAAGTTCTTTTATTTATTTATTTATAGTCATTTAGGTAGCTCAGGCATTTTAGGCTCAGCTATAGGCTCAGGCCTTGGTGTTATTTAGTCAGGTGGGTCATAGGATTTAGGTCTTGTTTGGTATCCACATTTAGTTTTAGTTATAAGCTAGGCTCTTTATTTTTAGTTTTAGTAGATTTAGATTTATTATATTTAGGCTCTAGGGCTCATATTTATCATTTGGCTTATGTTAGTTATAGTTTAGTCTTTTAGGTTTTAGTTTCAGTTTAGCTTTTTTAGTTTTATTTTAGTTTCCTTTTACTTTATTTTTATTTTTATTTTATTTATTTTATTTTAGCTTGTTTTGGCCTAGTTTATTTTATTTTAATTTTAGGTTTAAGTTTGGTCATTTATCTAGTTTAGGTTTTTATATTAAGTTTAGGTTTATTTAATTTATTTATTTTAGTTTGGTTTTTAGGTTTAGGATCAGTTTTGTGTCCGTTTTGCCTTTAGTTTGCTCATTTTAAGTTTAGGTTTATTTTGATCTATTTATTTTATTTTATTTATTTTAGTTTAGGCCTAGTTTTAGGTTTTTCTGTGCCTGTTTCATTTTATTTAGCTTTAGGTTTAGGTTTGTATTATTCAGCTTAGGTTTTTTTTAGGTTAGTTTATTTAGCCTTTAGTTTTTAGCTTTGTTTAGGTTTGGCTATTTAGGCTCAGGTTTTTTTTTAGGCTCAGTTCTAGTAGATTCAGTTTTAGCTCAGCTTAGCTATTAGTTATTTAGTTTATCTATTTATCATTTATTTAGTTTTTATTTTATCTTATTTATCGAGGCTCAGCCTCAGGTCAGTTTAACTTTATTTTAATCTTCTTTTATTTATTAGCTAGGCTAAGTAGGTGTTTTAAGCTTTAGCCTAGGTTTTTAGTTTCATTTTATCTTAGCTAGGTTTTTAGCCTAGGTCAGGTTTACCATTTAGCTTTTGTGCTCAGGTTTTAGGCATTTAGTTTATTTAAGTCATCTATGCTAGGGCTCAGGCCTTAATCTTATTTTATCTAGCCTAGGCTCTTAGCTCATTTCTTAGGCCTTAGGCCTCATAGCTCAGGGCTTTAGCCTGGCTAGTGGAGCCTAGGGCACAGGCCCAGGGCCCAGGCCTCAGGTCAGGCTTGGCTCCATGGTCTTGGCAAGCTCAGGGCCCAGAGATCAGGGCCTGAGCCCAGGGCTAGGCCCAGGATCTAGCTTAGGGCCTCAGTGCCTTGCCTTTTCTTAAAACAAGCAACATAGGCTACCATATTATTTAGGATTTATCATTCTTTAGTAGTTTTATCTTGCTTTATTTATTTTTGCCTTTTATTTATCTTTGTTTAGCTTTATGTATTTATTTAGTTTATTTTACATATCTTTTTAGTTTTAGCACATTTTTTTTATTTTAAGATTATTTTAGATTTTGTATTTTAGTTTTTGGTTTATTTTTTAGTATATTTTATTTTATTTAGTAAGGTTTATTTATTTTAGTTTAGGTTTTATTTATTTTAATTTATTTATTTTACCTTTAGGTTTATTTTTATTATCTTTTGGTTTAAGTTCTTTTTTTTTTTTGGATTATGTTTTATTTTTTATTTATTTTAAGTATATTTAGGTTTATTATTTAGATTTAGGTTTTATTTAGTTTTATTTTATATGTTATTTTAGGTTTATTTTATTTTATTTTGTGTTTAAGTCATCTTTATTTAGTTTTATTTTTAGATTTATTTTATTTTTTTTAGTTTAGTCCAGGTTTTGTTTATTTTATCTAGTTTAGCATTTATTTTTTATTTTATCTTATTTTACCCATAGATTTAGGTTTTAGTTTTAAGCTTTTTTATCTATTATATTTTTATTTTAGGCTTAGCTTTTATATTTTATCTTTTTTTTTATCAGCTAGCCTGGTCTAAGTGGTCTGTTTGGGCCCAGGTGTCTTGAGGGTCCGGTGGCCTGTGGTCTAGGTGGCTCAGGGCCCAGGGTCAGAGCCCAGGGCTCCACCATCTAGGGCCCAGGGGCCCAGGGCCCAGGGCTCAGGCCCAGGGCCAGGATCTCAGCCCAGGGCCTCAGCCCAGTGCCTGTGGCCTGGTCAGGCTCAGTGCAGGTGGCCCAGCTCAGTGCCCAGGGCTCTGTGGCCTTGGGGCTCAGGGCTCTGGCCAAGGGTCTGTGGCTAGGGCCTCAGGCAGTCAGTGCCCAGTGTCAGCCCAGGGCCTGCTCAGGGCTCAGTGGGCCTGCCTCAGCCTCAGGCCTGGGCAGGCTCAGGTTAGCTGGCCCAGTGATCAGCTTAGGGCTGGCTGGCCCAGATCCATCCCTAGTTTCTTTAGTTTTAGGTTTATGTTTATCTGTTCTCTTAGCTCAGTTTTGTTAGCTCATGGTTTTATTTTATTTATTTTTAGGTTTATTTTAAGCATATTTTTAGCATTTTAGCTCATGTTTATATTTAGTTTATTTTGTCTTTATCTTTAGGTTTATCTATGTTATCTTATTTTATCCAGGTTTTATCTTTAGGTGCATTTTATTTAGTTTATTTTATTTATTTATCTTTAGTTTAGTTTAATTTTATATTATTATATTTTATTTAGTTAGGAGTTTAGCTCAGGTATTCAATAGGTTTTAGTTTCAGTATATCTTTGTTTTTTATTTTATTTAGGTCCAAGTTTTTTATCATTTTACTTTGGTCATTTTAGTTTAGGTTTAGGATCTTAGGATTATCTCCATTTCCTTTATCTATTTAGGTGCAGTTTTATCATTTATTTATCTTCTCAGGTTTTGGCCTGGTTTCCTGGCCTGCCTAGTTTAGGGTCTTTAAAGTAGGGTTAAGTGCAGGATTTATCTTTAGTTTAATTTATTTAGTACATTTGTACATTATTTATCTTTTAGGTTATTTTTAATCATTTTTTTTTTGGTGGTTTGTTATGGTTTATTTATCTTAGTTCTCTTAGTTTAGGTTTAGTTTTATTTTATTTTAGTTTAGGCTTATGTAGGGTAGGTTTTAATTTTATTTATTTTAGATTTTATTTAGTTTTATTTTATTATCATGTTTTGTAATTTTATTTTAAGTTTATTTTTAATTAGTTTTTATTTAGTTTAGGATCTTTATTTTATTTTAGTTTAGTTTTATTTTATATTTTCCTTAGGTTTAAGTTTAGTTTTATTTTATTTTATTTTTATTTTCTTTTTAGTTTATGTTTTATTATTTATTTTATTTTAGGTTTTATTTAGTCCGTTTAGGTCTATCTTTTAGGGGTTTTGGATTTAGGGTTAGTTAAGGGTCGAGGGATTGTGGTTATGGTTTGGGGTTTAGGTTTAGTGTTTAGGGTTAGGGTTTGAGGGTTTGGGGTTTTAGGGTTTGGGGTTTAAGATTTGGGTTTAAGGTTTAGGTTCAAGTTTTAGTTGAGGGTTTTTCATTTTTTTTTAACATACAACAAATTCATATTCAACATTTCTTCTTTTCAAATTAATCAACCAAGTAACACACCAAGTTTCATAAGACACAAACAATGACATAGATAAAAAATAAGCACGCATAAAGCAAATCAAAAACCATAGATAACTAGAACCGTCTTTACTATAAAGACACAGTTCCATAAGCAATGGATCGGATCAACCGTTCTTTAGTTTCTCTAGTTCCCATCAGAACTACTTCAGCCTCTCGAGTAGCGAGATCCACCATTATATTCTTCTGCCACCACCACGGTTATAACCTCTTTCACTCTTCCCATCTTCATAACCACCATTGCCCCATCCACCACCTCTATATCTGCCTGCACCTCAAGATCCCCACCACCGCTACGATAATTGCCACCTCCACCTTCACCTCTACCATTAGATCTAGACTAAGCTTGGTTGACGGCGACATTCCCATGCCTTTATTGTGGTTTAGTTAGTTTTGATTTAGGTTTTTTTTAAATCTATTTAGTTACATTAGTTTAAGTTTAGAGTTTAGGGGTTTGTGTTGGGAGCTAGGGTTTAGGGTTTTGGTTTATGCTCAGGTTTAGGTTTAGGGTTGAGGGGATTTGTGGGGTTTTAGGGTTTAGCCTGGGTTTGTGGTTTAGGTTTTGGCTCAGTGGCCAGTGTCAAGCCCAGGGCTTGTGGGGTTGGCCTGGCTGGTCAGTGGCCCAGTGGCCCAAGGCCCAGGTAGTGGATCAGTGATCAGTGGCCTCAAGACTCCAGGATCAGGGCCTCATGGGATGTATCAGGGCCTGGTTCAGCTCAGTGGCCTGGCCCAGTGGCTCACAGTCCTTTTAGGCCTTTGACTGTCATGTGGCCCAGGGCCTAGGTCTTTTGGGGGCTCAGGCCTAGGGCCTAGGTCAGGGCCCAGGTTACTGCCTGTGATCAGCCCAAGTCCAGGTCCGTGCCTTAGCCTGTGGCTGGCCTTTATTTAACCAGAACCAAACCAGATCTGACATTCTTTTATTTATTTAGTAGGGGGCCCCATCCATCTTAGGTAGGTTATCTTTAATCATCTAGTTTAGGCCTAGTTGATTTGGGAATCAGGGCCTGGGCCAGTGTCATGGCCTGGCTGTCATGGCCTGGGTGGCCCAGGGTGCAGTGGCCTAGGTAGGGTCATTTATGCTTTAGGGACCATGTCAGGATCAGGGTCATGTCCCAGGGCCTAGTGCCTTTTTAAATTAAGCAAACCACAGTAGTATATTTAGTTTATATTTATTATTTTATTTTTTATTTGTTTATTTATTTAGGTTTTATTTTATTTATCTTTAGGTAGGTTTAGGCACCTTTAGTTTAGTTTATTTATTTTTGTAGTTATATTTTAAATTTAGTTTAGATTTTTATCTTTATCTTAGGCCTAGGTTTTATTTTATCAATTTTAGTCTTTGAGGTATGTTGTTTTAGTATTTTATCTTTATTTTATTTTAGACTAGTCAGGCCTGCCTAGGCCTTAGCCTTTTATCTATAGCATGTTTATCTTACAGGTAGCTCTTACACATCTTTATCTCAAGCTTTCAAGCCTTTGGGATGGCTGGCCCAGGGCACATTTCCCACTGGGTCTGGCCTGGGCCTGGGGCCCAGTAGGGCTCAGGGTCCTGGGTGGGCTGTGGCCAGGGCCCAGGGTTGGGTCCGTGTCAATGATCTGGCCCTGGGCCTCATGACTCAGGGCCTCAGTTTGTGCCCAGGTGGGGTCACAGCCCAGGGCCTCAGTCCAGGGCTCCAGCTCACCCAGGGTCAGGGCCTGGGGCCCACACCTGGCTGGCTCAGCCTTTAAAGCCCTGGGCTCAGTGCCTGTGCCTGTGCTGGGCTCATGCCCATGACTCAGGCCTGGCCCTGGGCCTCAGCCAGCCTCAGGTCTGGGATCTTGGGGCCTGTGGCCCAGGGTCACCAGGACTCCAGATCCTGGGCTGGTTTCAGCGCTCATGGCCTGCTCAGGGCTCATGGCCCAGGGGGCCCAGCTGGGCTCACCAGGGCCTGACTCCAGGGCTTGACCAGGGCCCAGGTCATGATCAGGGCTCAGGATAGGGCCCAAGATCAGGGCCCATGACTCCAGTGTGGCCTGAGCAGTGTCCCAGGGGGCCTCAGTGGCCTCAGGTCATTTTATGGTAGGCCCAGTGTGGCAGATGGGGTAGTGATCAGTAGTGGTGCAGGGTTTGTGGCCCAGGATTGTATTGAGCCTATGATCTTTAATCAAAGAAACTGATAGCTTTAGTTTATTTATCTTTTTATTTAGCTATCTTAATTTATTTAGTTTAGATATTTATCTTTAATTTTTATTTAATATTTAGCCTAGGTTTATGTTTATGTATCTCTTAGTTTAGTTTTATTTTATTTATTTTAGGTTTAGTTTCTTTATTTTAATTTAGGTAGTTTAGATTTTATTTTAATTTTCTTTTAGGATTGTAGGATTTTATTTTAGCTTTATTTTAGGTTTTATCTTTTAGTTTAGTTTAGGTTTATTTTAGTTTAATTTATTTTATTTAGTTTTGGTTTAGGTTTAGTTTATTTTAGGTTTAAGTTTAGTATTTATTTTAGTTTAGTTTATTTTTTTTTATTTTATTTTAGGTTTAGGTTTTATTTTATTTATTTTTTAGGTTTTATTTTATGTTTATTATTTAGGTTTAGGTTTTATTTATTTTTTATTTTATTTTATTTAGTTTGATTTTATTTTTATTTTATGTCCAGGTTTTATTTTTAAGTTTATTTTATTTTTTTAGTTTAGTTTAAGTTTTATTTATTTTTTTGTTTAGTTTAGTTTTATTTTATTTTATTTTTAGTTTAGGTTTAGGTTTTGTGGGTTTAGGTATCGGTTTAGGGGTTAGGGTTAGGGTTTATGGTTTTGGGTTTTGGGTCTTTTAAAGGAAAGGTTTGAATTTTATTACAATAAAAGAAAAGGATACAATGTCCTTAATAAGGCTAATGCTCAAAGATCTATAGCTCTCAGAGCTACAAGGAACCTAAAGAGCTAAACCCCCATCTATGTACAATAGAAAAACAGAGAGAAAAAGCAACAGCTAAAAAAGCAAAAGAGGAAAAGACACAGATTAAGACTAGTACAATATAAGTAAAAAAATAATCAAAAGACTAGTCAGTAGTGGCTCATGATCCCTTTTGGGAGGCAAGATAGCAAGATCCACATCAACATCTCTTGAGTTGACTGAGTAATGATCATTCCATCTGAAAAGTTCTAACCTATAAAACAAATCTACAAAACACTACAAAGGCAATAGTCATAGCTAACAAGAACAAAGATAAAGAATACAATTAGAGAGAGCTGAGAAAGAAAAGGCTCAGGCTCAATTAAGATCATCTCAAGAGGCAACAATGCATATGAGCACCCAAACTTCCTAAGAACAGTTACATTCATATGCAATGCTACCTACCAAAAGTGAAGATATGGGTAACATTAGGGTCATCATAGCCAGCATTCCTGATACAAGCCAACATCAAAAAAAAGCAGCCCAAAGGCTTTGAGAACCTATATTAGAAAATAAAGAAATGGCATTAATAAATCAACCAACAAAACCATAGAATCACAAACACCCATCCACCCGTAAGATATAGCAAGGTCAAGATAGAGCCACCCAAGGAAGAATTGAAAGGGACAAGCTTCAATACAACACAAATTTTAGAAAGAGATTAAAACAAAATAAAAAATAACAACAACCATCATTCAAATAGACATCAAAGCTCCAAGAAAGGGAGAGCCACAACTAGCCATCAGTAGACACCAGATGAAACTAGGTAGATAAAAGGATGCCATCAACTTAGCAGCAATGAAAAAAAGCACCAAGTATCATCCACCATTAAAATCAGCCATAACCATGTCAGGAAGGGAAAAACCATAAAACAATTGTCCTCATGCCATTCAAAGAGAAAACAGCCAATTAACAAGAATCTCCAACACAAACCAAGAGAAATAACCAAAAATTATTGAAAATACCAAAGCTAATAAAATCTTGAAGAGACCAATAGCTGCCACTCAACAAACAACCATAACAGTAGAGGATCCAATATCAAAAGGGGGCGGCCAGCCAAAATAAAAGGCTAACCCAAAATAGACTACAAAGTAGGTAAAAAAGCAAAAGCAAGCATAGCCACAACCCTCCTAGAGATCATAAAAAAAAACAAAAATGGAAATGTTAGTCACCTAGGCAAACGAACAACCAAGGGAAAAAAGAACTAAGGAGAACCACCCAACAACTAGCAATAAATGAGGAAGGATAGAAAAAAACCAAGGGAAGCATATTTTTAGTTTATTTTGATTTAGGTTTATTTATTTATTTTATTTTAGTTTAGGTTTATTTTTATTTTAGGTTTAGGTTTAAGTTTTATTTTCTAGTTTATTTAGCTTTATTTTCATTTAGGTTTAGGTTTTATCCTTTTTATTTTAGGTTTAGGTTTAATTTATTTAGTTTGGGTTTTGGTTTTTATTTTTTATTTATTTAGGTTTAGGTTCACGGATAGGTTTAGGTTTTAATTTATTTTTTATTTTATGTGTAGTTTTCATTTTTTGGTTTAGGTTTATTTTTATTTATTTAATTTATTTTCAGGTTTTGGTTTTAGGTTTAAGTTTAGGTTTAGGTTTAGGTTTATTTTAATTTAGTAGAGATTTTTTTTTATTTAGGTTTTATCTATTTAGGTTTATTTAGTTTAGTTTAGGTTTAGGTTTAGGTTTTTAGGTTTAAGTTTTAGTTTAGGTTTAGGGTTTTAGGTTTTAGGTTTATATTTATTTTATTTAGTTTAGGTTTTATTTTTATTTATTTATTTTTGGTTTAAGTTTTTTTAGGTTTAGGTTTTTAGGTTGTTTACTTCTATTTAGGTTTAGGTTTAGTTTAGGTTTTAGTTTAGGTTTATTTATTTATATTTAGTTTTAGATTTAGGGTTTAGGTTTTATTTAGTTTATGTTTATTTTATTTATTTTTTAGTTTATTTAGTTTATGTTTATATTTTATTATTTAGGTTTAGTTTTAGGTTTAGGTTTTGGTTTAGTTTTTAATTTTATTTATTTAGGTTTAAATTTAGGTTTTATTTATTTTATTTAGTTTAGTTTATTTTAGTTTAGGTTTAGGATTAGGTTTTATTTTTAAGTTTATTTTAGTTTTTATTTTTACTTTTATTTTTTTAGGTTTATTTTATTTATTTTAATTTAGGTTTAGGTTTAGGTTTATATATTTAGGTTTCAATTTAGGTTTAGTTTAGGTTTAGGTTTAGGTTTAGGTTTATTTATTTTATTTTAGTTTAGGTTTTTATTTTCTTAGGTTGAGGTTTATTTTATTTATTTATTTTAGTTTAGGTTTAAGTTTAGGTTTATTTTTTATTTATTTATTTTAGGTTTAGGTTTTGGGATTTTTTTAATGTTTAGGTTTAGGGTTAGGTTTATTTAGTTTAGTTTAGGTTTAGGTATTATTTTGGTTTAGGTTTCTTAGGTTTAGTTTTTTTAGTTTTTAGTTTTTAGCAGATAAGATTATAGAGAGTCGCCTTAGATGGGTTGGCCACATAAAGCGTCGATCGTCTGATGACCTGGTTTGGAGAGTAGATGCATTAGATTAGCCTTATGTTAAGAAAAGGTCAAGGTAGACCTTAAAAGACTTGGTTATGATGTATAAAAAATGACCTAAGTATACTTGAATTAAATGAGAATTTGACACATAATAGGACACAAAGGAGATGAAGGATTCATGTAGCCGACCCCACTTAGTGGGATAAAGGCTTGTTGTTGTTGTTGTTGTTGTTGTTGTTGTTTAGGTTTTTAGTATTAAGTTTAGTTTTAGGTTTAGATTTATGTTTTAGGTTTTGGTTAATTTAGGTTTATTTAGTTTAGTTTATGTTTAGGTTTATATTTTATTTTATTTATTTTTGTTTTATTTAGTTTATTTAATTTTATTTAGGTTTACTTTTTGGTTTATTTATTTTGGTTTAGGTTTAGGTTTGACTTTTAGTTTATTTATGTTTAGGTATTTAGTTTACTTAGTTTTAGGTTTAGGTTTAGGTTTTTTATTTTAGGTTTAGGTTTTAGTTTAGGCTTTAGGGTTTAGGGTTTATGATTTAGGTTTTGTTTAGGGGCTATGGTTTAGTAGGTTTAGGTTTAAGGGTTAGTTTTAAAGTTTAGGTTTAGGATTTCATGTTTAGGGTTTGTAGGGTTTAAGAGCTATTTTTAAATTAAGTAAACTTGTAGGTTTATGTTTATTTACTTTAATTCTTATTTTTATTTAGTTTTATTTCTTATTTTTATTAGTTTAGTTTATTTACTTAAGTTTAGGTATATTTTTTTTTATTGTAGTTTTATTTTTATTTTATTTTTTGGTTTATGTTTTTTATTTATTTTTATGTTTAGGTTTAGGTTTTTTTTAGGTCTTACATTTTAGTTTAGTTTTAGGGTTTTTTTAGTATATTTTATTTTATTTAGTTTAGGTTTATGTTTAGGTATAGTTTATTTTAGGTTTAATCTAAAGTTTTATTTATTTTGGTTTAATTGATTTTAGTTTAGGTTTAATTTTGTTTTATTTTTAATTTAGGTTTAATTTTTTCTTAGTTTAGGGATTAGGTTTTATTTTTTTTATTTTTAGGTTTTATTTTAGGTTTCTTGTTTAGATTTAGATTTTTATTTATTTTAATTTTATTTTAGTTTATGTTTATTTTATTTTTATTTTACGTTTACATTTTTTTGTTTAGGTTTGGTGTTTAGGGTTTAAGGTTTAGGATTTAGCTTCTTTTAGGGTTTAGGTTTAGGTTAGGTTAGGGTTAGTTTAGGGTTTAGGGTTTAGCAGGTTTAGGGTTTAGGTTTTATTTATTTTAGTTTTGTTAATTTTAGTTTAGGTTTAGGTTTATTTTATTTTGTTCATTTTAGGTTTAGGCATTTTTTTCTTAGGGTTTAGGTTTTATTTTTTATTTATTTTTATGTTTTATTTTTAAGTTTATTTTTTACGTTTAGTATTTAATTTAATATTTATTTTATTTGATTTTAGGTTTATTTTGTTTTTATTTTATCTTTTGTTTTTTTATATTGGTTTTTTATTTTTAGGTGTATTTTATTTTTTTAGTTTAGTTTAGGTTTTTATTTATTTTATTTATAATTTTAGGTTTAAGTTTAGGTTTAGGTTTAGGTTTTAGGCTTTAGTCTAAGTTTTTATTTTATTTACGTGTAGGTTTTTTTATTTATTTTATTTTTAGGTTTTATTTAGTTTATGTTTAGGTTTTTAGGTTTTTAGGTTTTATAGTTTAAGGTTTAGGGTTTACAATTTAGGGTTTTGGGTTTAGGGTTTGGGTTTAGGGTCTAGGTTTTATTTATTTTAATTTAGTTTATTTTATTTTAGGTTTATGTTTACTTTATATTGTTTATTTTAGGTTTAGGTTTTTTTTTAAATTTAGGGTATATGTTTTATTTTTTATTTTTAGATTTGTGTTTAGGTTTTTGTTTAGGTTTAGTTTATTTTAGGTTTATGTTCAAGTTTTATTTTTTTTAGTTTAGGTTTAGGTTTATTTTATTTTAATTTTAGCTTTAGTTTTTTTGTAGGGTTTATGTTTTAATTTTTATTTATTTTTAGGTTTATTTTTTAGGTTTTAATTTTTATTTAGTTTTTATTTTATTTTATTTTAGGTTTATTTTAATTTTATTTTAGGTTTAGTTTTTATTTTATCTAGATTTTTTATTTTTTAGTTTAATTTAGGTTTTTATTTATTTTCTTTTAGTTTAGTTTTATTTTTTATTTTATTATCTTTGTAGGCTTAGGTTTAGGTTTAGGTTTTAGTTTAGGTTTTTATTTTATTTTATTTTGGTTTTGGTTTTACTATTTATTTTATTTTTAGGTTTTATTTACTTGAGATTTAAGTTTTTTTTATCTTTTTAGGATTTACGGTTTAGGGTTTAGGGTTTAGGGTTTAGGGTTTAGGATTTAGGGTTTAGGGTTTAAAGTGTTAGGGTTTAGGGTTTAGGCTTAGGGTTTTAAGGGTTTAAGGTTTAGGGTTTAGGGTTTAGGTATTCAAGTTTTTATTTTGGGTTTAGGGCTTTTAGTTTTTTTTTTAACAGAGAACAATTTCATATTCAACATTTCTTCTTTTCGAATTCATCAAACAAGTAACACACCAGGTGTTCTAAGACACAAGTGATGACATAGATAAAAAATGAGCACGCATAGAGCAAATCAAAAACCCTAGATAGCTAGAACCATCTCTACTATAAAGACACAGTTCCATAAGTAGCAGATTCGATCAGTCATTCTTTAGTTTCTCCAGTTCCCAACAGAACCAATGCCGACCTCTTGAGTAGCTGGATCCACCATCATATCCCTCTACCACAACCACAGTTATAACCTCCGTCACTCCTCCGGCTTCCATAACCACCACCTCCATATCTACTAGCACCTCTAGATCCCCCACCACCATTGCGATAACTGCCACCTCCACCTTCAACTCCACTGTTAGATCTAGATCGAGCCTGGTTAACGGTGATGTTTCGGTCATCAAGGTTTGCCTATTCTTAGGGTTTAATTTTATTATGTTCTAAGGTTTAGGTTTATTTTTTTAATTTATTTAGTTACTTTAAGTTTAGGTTTAAGGTTTAGGGTTTAGGGTTTATTATTTAGGGTTTTAAGGTTTATGCTTTTTTGGTTTAGGGTTTAGGGTTTAGGGTTAGGGTTTTAGGGTTTAGGGTTTTAGGGTTTAGTGCTTAGGGTTAGGGTATAAGGTTTAGGGTTTAATGTTTTGAGGATTTAGGGTTTAGGGTTACAGGGTGGTTTAGCATTTAAGGTTTAGATTATGTGGGTTTAGGGTTTTAGGTTTAGTGGATTAGGGCTTAGGAGGGCCTGGTAGGGTTTATGGTTTGTGGCCTTTAGGTTTAGGGTTTAGGTCATGCCATTATGGCCTAGGGTTTTAAGTTTGGTAGGGTTTAGTGTTTAGGATTTGGTGTTTAAGTTTAGGGGCAATGTTTAGGGTCCCAATGTTAGTGGTTTAAGTTGTGTCCAGGGTCCAGTTTAGTTTAGTTGGTTGGTTTTTAATGAGAACAAATTTGATTCAACATTTCATCTTTTGGTTTTAGTTTAAGATGCCTTCCCATTCTTATGGTTTATATTTAGGTTTAGCTTTATTAGTTTTTAGGGTTTAGGGTTTTTTTAATTTGTTTAGTTACTTTAGGTTTAGGTTTAGGGTTTGAGGTTTTGGGTTTAAGGTTTAGGGTTTTAGGGTTTAGGGTTTTAGGTGTTGGGGTTTAGGATTAGGGTTTAGGGTTTAAGGTTTAAGGTTGAGGAGTTAGGGTTTAGGGTTAGTTTTAGGGTTTAGGGTTTAGGATTTATGGTTTAAGGATTTTTTTTTAACATTAAGTAAACTTGTAGGTTTAGGATTATTTAGTTTATTTTTTATTTATTTTAATTTATTTTTTATTTTAGTTTATTTTTTATTCTTATTTAATTTAGTTCATTTATTTTAAGTTTATTTATTTTTGTTAAATTTTTTTATTTTTGTTTATTATTTAGTTTTAAGTTTAGGTTTTAGTTGAGTTTTATTTCAATTTTATTTTTTAGGTTCGCTATATTTTTTTTATGTTTAGGTTTATGTTTTTATGTTATTTTTTTAGGTTTAGGTTTTATGTTTTTATTTCAGGTTTAGTTTTAAGTGTTTTTTTGTTTTTAGTTTTAGTTTATTTTATTTTATTTAGTTTAGGTTTAGGTTTAGGTTTAGTTTATTTTAGGTTTAGGTTTAGGTTTAATTTATTTTATTTTAGTTTATTTTAGTTTAGGTTATTGTTTATTTTAGTTATTTTATTTTTATTTTGGGTTTAGTTTTATTTTTTAGACAAGGGTTTAGGTTTTATTTTTTATAAATTTTTAGGTTTTATTTTTTAGGTTTAGGTTTTTATTTAGTTTTTTATTTTATTTAATTTTAGGTTTATTTTATTTTTATTTTACACTTAGTTTTTAATTTATTAAAGTTTTTTATGCTTAGGTTTATTTTATTTTTTAGTTTAAGTAGGTTTTTCTTTATTTTATTTTAGCTTATTTTTATTTTTTATTTTATTTTTTTAGGTTTAGGTTTAGGTTTTAGTTTAGGTATTTATTTTATTTTATATTTATATTTTATTTAAGTTTATGTTTTTTATTTATTTTCTTTTTAGGTTTTATTTAGTTTAGGTTTAGGTTTTTAGGTTTTTAAGGTTTAAGATTTAGGGTTTTGGATTAGGGTTTGGGGTTTAGGGTTTAAGGTTTAGGGTTTAGGGTTTAGGGTTTTAGGGTTTAGGGTTTAGCCTTAGGGTTTTAAGGGTTTAAGGTTTAGGGTTTAGGGTTTAGGTTTTAGGTTTAGGGTTCAGGTTTTTGTTTAGGGTTTAGGGCTTTCAATTTTTTTTTTAACAGAAAACAAATTCAGATTCAACATTTCTTCTTTTCAAATTCATCAAACAAGTAACACACCAGGTTTTCTAAGACACAAGTGACGACATAGATAAAAAATGAGCACACATAGAGCAAATTGAAAACCCTAGATAACTAGAACCGTCTCTATTATAAAGACACTGTTCCATAAGCAGCAGATCAGATCAGTCATTCTTTAGTTTCTCTAGTTCCCAATAGAACCAACACCGACCTCTCGAGTAGCAGGATCCACCATCATATCCCTATACCACAACCACGGCTATAACCCCCGTCACGCCTCCAGCCACCATAACCACCACTGCACCAACCACCACCTCCAGATCCCCCACCACTACTACGATAACCGCCGCCTCCACCTTCACCTCCACCACTAGAACTTGATCGAGCCTGGTTGACAATGATGCTTCGGTCGTCAAGGTTCTGGCTATTCTTAGGGTTTAAGTTTATTAGGTTCTAAGGTTTAGGTTTATTTTTTTAATTTATTTAGTTACTTTAAGTTTAAGTTTAAGGTTTAGGGTTTAGGTTTATTGTTTAGGGTTTTAAGGTTTATGCTTTTATGGTTTAGTGTTTAGGGTTATGATTTAGGGATTAGGGTTTTAGGGTTTAGGGTTTAGTGTTTAGGGTTAGGGTTTAAAGTTTAGGGTTTAGGGTTTTGGGGGTTTAGTGTTTAGGTTAGCAGGGTTTAAGGTTAATTAGGGTTTAGGGTTTTTGATTTTAGGGTTTAGGTTTAAGGTAGGTGTCATTATATGTTTTAGGCTCAGTCAGGTTTGGTTTAGGATCAGGCCTAGGGCCTGGCTGGCCTAGTGTAGGGTATGGTATTTTAGGGCCCAGGTGCATGTCAGAGGACAGTTGGATTAGTCATGGCCTGAGTTGGGAGGGTTTAGGGTCTTGGTCAGGACAGTTTGGGTGTAGAGGGCCCAATGCCCAGATAGGGCCCAGTTTAGGGCCAGGTTTAGGCCCAGGGCCCAGGTTGTTACCCAGGGTTTATGATAGCTTTTAAGAGTCCAGGTCCGTTTAGTGGGTTTGCCTTTGGGTTTTAACAGAGAAATTGATCCAACATTTCTTAGTTTAGGGGCCCCACCATTAGGGTTTAGATTTAGTTTAGCTTTTAGGGTTTAGGGTTTTTTTTTATTTTTTTAGTTACTTTAGGTTTAGGTTTAGGGTTTGAGGTTTTGAGTTTAGGGTTTAGGGTTTTATGGTTTAGGATTTTAGGTGTTGGGGTTTAGGATTAGGGTTTAGGGTTTAGGGTTTAGGGTTTAGGATTTAGGGTTTTAGGTTTAAGGTTGAGGGTTTAGGGTTTAGGGTTAGTTTTAGTGTTTAGTGTTTATGGTTTAGGATTTATGGTTTTTTTTTTAAAATTAAGTAAACTAGGTTTGTTTAATTTATTTAGTTTATTTTTTATTTATTTTAGTTTATTTTTTATTTTAGTTTATTTTATATTCTTATTTAATTTAGTTCAATTATTTTAAGTTTATTTATTTTAGTTAAAAATTTTTATTTTTGTTTATTTTTTTAGGTTTAAGTTTAGGTTTTAGTTGAGTTTTATTTCAATTTTATTTTTTATGTTCAAGTTATTTTTTTTTATTTTAGGTTTAAGGTTTTATGTTATTTTTTAGGTTTAGGTTTTATGTTTTTATTTTAGGTTTATTTTTAGGTTTTTTTTGTTTAAGTTAAGTTTTATTTTTAGTTTATTTTATTTTATTTAGTTTAGGTTTAAGTTTAGGTTGAGTTTATTTTAGGTTTAGGTTTAGGTTTAATTTATTTTATTTTAGTTTATTTTAGTTTAGGTTTATGTTTATTTTGTTTTATTTATTTTATTTTTATTTTAGGTTTTGTTTTTTTTTTTGGATTAGGCTTTAGGTTTTATTTTTTATTTATTTTTTGGTTTTATTTTTTAGGTTTAGGTTTTTATTTAGTTTTTATTTTATTTAATTTTAGGTTTATTTTATTTTTATTTTACATTTAGTTTTTAATTTATTAAAGTTTTTTATGCTTAAGTTTATTTTATTTTTAGTTTAGTTTAGGTTTTCTTTATTTTATTTTAGTTTATTTTATTTTTATTTTGTTTTTTAGGTTTAGATTTAGGTTTTAGTATTTATTTTATTTTATATTTATATTTATTTAGGTTTATGTTTTTTATTTATTTTCTTTTTAGGTTTTATTTAGTTTAGGTTTAGGTTTTTAGGTTTTTAGGGTTTAAGGTTTAGGGTTTTGGGTTTAGGCCATAAGAGAATGGCCTTATCCCCAGCTTAGCGAGGAGAGCAGCTTATGAGGATCCCAGTTTATCACCCTTTTTATTCAGCTCAATCAAGGTGATAATTTCAACAGTACCCTTATTGATCTTAGTTGCGATGTTGGGAACCTGGAAGAAAGAAGTCTATGAATGTTCTAGACTAGTGTTGCCTAGAGGAACCACAACATCAGTAGGTGCAACAAGACCAACATGGGTAGGAGAACCAACTTTTTATTTCACAACCTCTTCGTTTACTTCTTTAAGACCACCTTTCATAAAAATCAGCTCAACCGGGGTTTAGGGTTTATGCTTTTAGGGTTTAGTATTTAGGGTTGGTGTATTGGTTTAAGGTTTAGGGTTTAGTGTTTAGGGTTTAGGGTTTAAGGTTTAGGGTTTAGGGTTGTAGGTTGTAGGCTTACTGATGTAGGTTTAGGGTTTAGGGTTTAGGGTTTAGGGCTCTTAGGATTTAGGGTTTAGGTTTTTGTTTTTAACAAAAAATTAAGTAAACTAGTAGGTTTAGATTTATTTAGTTTATTTACTTTATTTTTTATTTTTATTTAGGTTTATCTTTTATTTTATTTAGTTTAGTTTATTTATATATTTTATTTATTTTAGTTTAGAGTTTTATTTTAGTTTATTTTTAGGTTTAGGCTTTATTTCTTAGTTGTGTTTTATTTTTATTTTGTTTTTATGCTTAGGTTTTATTTTTTTTATTTGTAGTTTTAGGTTTAGGTTTTTATTTTATTTTTTTAGGTTTAGGTTTTCTTTTTTTTTATTTTAGGTTAATTTTTAGGTTTTATTTTTTTGTTTAGGTTTGGGTTTATTTTTACTTTATTTTATTTTATTTAGTTTAGGTTTAGGTTTAGGTTTAGGTTTTATTAATTTTAGTTTAGTTTATTTTAGTTTAGGTTTAGGTTTATTTTATATTGTTTATTTTACTTTTAATTTAGGATTAGTTTTTTTTAGTTTAGCGTTTAGGTTTTATTTTTGATTTATTTTTATGATTATTTTATTTAGGTTTTTTATTCTTAGGTTTATTTATTTTTTAGTTTAGTTTAGGGTTTAGGGTTCTTTTTTAACTAAAAGGTATTTATTCTTTGAAAAATAGGTAGAAGACCATATTAGAGACTCAAAAGAAAAAAAAAACTCTTGCATAAGCTATAGGAGAATCCTAAAGTGTTTAGTCCCTAAACATTCATCAAGAGCAACAACAACAACAACAATAGAAGCCTTTATCCCACTAAGCGTGGGTTACATGAATTTTTGTCTCCATTGTGTCCTATTATGTGTCAAATTCTCATTTAATTCAAGTATACTGAGGACATTTTTTATACATCTTAACCAAGTCTTTTTAGGTCTTCTTCTACCATTCTTAACATAAGGCAAATCTAATGCATCTACTCTCCTAACCGAGTTATCGGACGACCGATGCTTTATGTGAGGTGACTCTCTCTAATCTTATCTGCCACTCGAACTACTCCAACTTTTTCCCGAACATACTCATTTTGAATTTTATCTCTAAGAGTAAAGCCACTCAACCACCTGAGCATCCTCATCTCTATAACACTTAACTTAGTCTTATGCCTCTTTTTTATTGGCCAACATTCTACACCATAAGTGGTTGGTCTTATACCACTTATAAAATTTTCCCAGTTTAAGTGGAACTTTTCAATCACACAATAGGATGCATGCATTCCTCCACTTCAACCATCCTACTTGAATTCTACTAATAACATCTCCATATATTTCACCATCATTTTGAATAATAGAGCCTAAATTTATGAATCACTCACTCTTATTAATGACTTGTTCACTTAATGTCACAACTTCTAGAACTATTACACTCCATATTTTTAGTGTTAGATCTACTTAAACGAAAACCTTTAGACTCTAATGACTTTCATAATTCATGTTTCTTTGGGAGTCCCTTTGTAGTCTTATCAATAAGAAGAATGTCATCAGCAAAAAGCATACACCAAGGTACATCTTCCTATAAATGCCTAGTAAGAGCATCCATAACTAAAGAAAAAAGGTAAGGGCTTAAAGGATCCTTAATGTAATCCAACTAAAATATTTTATCAATCCTCCTTGTGTTTGGACACAAGTAATAGTGTATACATATCCTTAATGACTTGAACCAATATTAACTCTTTTCTATTCTAGAACTCTCTAAAGAACATCTCCTGAAACTTTATCATAAGCTTTCTCTAAATCAATAAATATCATATGTAGATCCTCCTTACTTTCTCTATACTTCTCCATCAAACCTCGCAACAAATGTACAACATCCATAGTGGATACCTTGCATGTAACCAAACTATTATGAGAAACTTTTGTTTCACGTAACTATGCTCAATTACTCTCTCCCATAATTTTTAATGACATTAACTTAATTCCTCTATAATTTGCACTCTTGTGCATCACCTTTATTCTTAAATATAGGAACCAACAAACTCTTCCTCCACTCATATGGCATCTTTTTAGTATTTAAAATAACATTAAGAAGATTTGTAAGCTAAGAAATTCCTTGATCTCCTAAACATTTCCGCACTTCTATTGGAATATCATCAGATCTCACTGTTTTTCCACATTTCATTTTCTTTAAATCTTCTCTAACTTCAGATTGACTAATACGATGCTAAAAATGCAATTCTATAATTTTTTTTAGGTGTTAAGGTTGCTAAAATCAATCGTACCTTCATATCCTTCATTGAAAAGTTTATCAAAATATCTCATCCACCTATTTTCAATTTCCTTTTCTATGAAAAGCACATTATTATTTTTATCCTTAATACACCTCACTTGAACTAGGTCTTTACTTCTCCTATCTCTTTGGTTGGCTAACTTATACATACATACATCTTTCTTTGGTATCTATTGTATATATCACTAAAAGCTAAATTATTTACACCATATATTGCTTTCTTAGAATCTCTACATGCTACTTCATATCTTTCTCAATTCTTCGAGTTTTTACATCTAAACCAAGTTTTATAACAATGCTTCTTATTTCTTATCTTTTCTTGCATACTTTGACTCCACCAGCAACTATTTTTATTGAAAGAAGCTTTTCCTTTTGATTTTCCAAGCACATTTTTAGCAACTTGCTTAATTTCACTTGCTTCTTTTTCCCACATAACATTAACTTCCTTATGAACATGCCAAATTCTAAGCTCTTGTAGCTTGCTCTTAAAAATATTTTTATTTGTGTTCTTTAAGTGTCCCCATCTAATCCTAGGACAATAATTTGATGTTTTTTCCTCTTACAATCTTTCAACTTAAAATCTAAAACTAACAATCGATGTTGGGCACTTAACTTTCACTTAGAATGACCATAAAATCTTTACAATCTAAAGGATCTATTTTTCTTATTAGAGAATAATCAATCTGAGTTTTACTAGATCTTTTTTATAAGTAATAATGTGTTCATCTTTTTTTCTTAAATAAAGTATTAGCAACTATAAAATAATAAGCTAAAATCTAATATATTACCTTCTTTTGTCACTCCAAATCCATAACCACCATGAATACTTTTAAAATCTTCTACCACTCTACCAACATGTCCATTTAAATCTCCTAAAATACTTTTTTTCAAGAGGTATCTTTTGTATTAATCCCTAATTCATTCTAAAATTTTCTTAGCATACATCCAAACCTACTTGAGGAGCATAAAACTTATAACATTGATAATCTTAATATCAACAATAATCTTTAAAGCTATAATTCTATCTCCACATCTATTAATATTTATAACATTATCTTTCAACTTGTATCTATAATCGCACATACACCATTTCTAGTTTGACTTCTACCTGAATACCAAACATTAAAACCTAAACTATCAAATATCCTCAGTCTTCTCCCAACCCATTTAGTTTTTTGAACACATAAAATATTTACCTTTCCATGGACCATAATATCTATTCCATTAATTTTTGTAAGAATCATTTTCCAAGTTCCTAACCTAATTCTAGTTTCATGGACTAACTTCTTTACCCATCCATCCATAAAGTGGGAACCCTTGCTTATTTAACACTACAGACCGATGCGGCCCTTGCAAATTCAAACCATACAAGCATCGCTTCCAGGGGATGCCCTAGCATTAACACAATGATTTAAAGGATTCATGTCATGATTATTTTGACAAGTTTTAGGCTAGCTGTCTACTACCTATCACAACCCTCCACTTTTCACATCCAGACTTGGGACCAGCAAAGGTAAAGAAATAAAGGAATAAAATAAAGATAAAACTAGAAAACCCAAGCAAAAGATAACAAAGCGGAAGAATCCACGAAGTTCCAAGAGAACCTCTCAAGAGATAAAGATCCATAAGAAAAGGAAACCTGCAACCTACTGGAAGACAACTCAAGCCATCTAAGAAAAAATAGACCATCAGTAAGACACTAGCTCCCTCCAAGAAGAAGAAGAGGCCAATTGAAAAAGAGAACCTACAACCTAAAAGAAATCTCAGCCATAAGGATATCAGAAAACATAAAGAGAAAAAAACTTAGGCTTAGATATGAGGGAAGAAGGATAATCACAATAATGAGGAGAATCAAATCCTAGGTGTATCTAGCTTCAAAGAAGTGTTACAAACAGGAAATGTCACCAACCACAAAAATATCAAAGAAAAAATCCCATCATATCATCATAGCCATCCCAGGCAAAGAAAAACACGAACCTATCATAATTGCCACCCAGCCAATGAAAAAGTGAAGCTAAGGAAATAGAAAGAGGAGAGTAATAAATAAAATTACTAAGGAAATCCCAATAAAACTAATTATGAACACCTCTTAAAAAGGGAGAAAAAAATACTCATAAAAAAAAAAGAAAAGAGCCCTCAAAGACAAAAATGAGCCCAGAACAACAGAATCCAAAGCCACCAAGGCACAACTACAGCCCACAACAATCAAAGCCAAGGCACCAACTAGAAAATAATGATAAGTACACCAGAGCACCCAAGAAAAGTAGCCAGAAAGAGCGAAGAGAAAAACTAAAAAAGAGAAAAAAAAAAGCTAAAATAAACTAGAACAAAATAATGGACAAACCACACAGGGAGAAAGCCAACCTACCATAACAAAGAGAAAAATCATAACCAAGAAGAGGCAATAGAACAAAGCCATAACACAAAACCAACCAATAAAGGGCACAAAAAACCCCAACAAAAGAAGCCAAATCACCAAGCTAGAAGGAAAATTAGCCAAAAATACTCTAGCAAGAAAACACATAGCAAAGCTCAACCAACAGAGAAAAAAAAAAGATAAAAACCTCCCAAGGAGAGATTATTTCCAAGAAGCTTTGGAATGAGTAACCTCGACAGTAAGGAGGGCATAAATCTGAACACTTTTTTTCTTTTTCTTCTTTTAAGTTTATAACCATGTCCTTTCTCCAAAAAATCTTCTTTTAAAAATGAATCAGGATTATTATAAAAGGCATAGGTATCAGTAGAAGCTATCAATTTCAAAGAAATGAATTCAGAATCATCCACAAAAATAAACAAAGGAAAATAAAAAATAGTATGCATTTCAAAATTAGAAGTAAAAGAAGGAGCAAGAATAGCATTATTAAGAAGAAAATTATCAATATTTTCACTTTCCAACAAAATCAGAGTCCCCTATCTTCACTCATAAAAGTAAGAGAAGCATAATCCATATTTTCAATACAATCTTCATGTAAAGATTAAAATAAGATTCAAATCCCATAGCATATTACCAAAATTCTAAACATAATTACTACCATAGAAAAATCATCATTTTAAACTGAAACATAACTATTCAAAATGAAAAAATTATCAGTATCTAAATTTTATTTTTTAAAGAAGGATCACCAATATTAACAAGATTGTTATAGAAGTTAAAATATTAGTAAGAACATTCTTTTCACCACCATTCTCAATCAAAGAAAGCAAAATAGTCACTTTCCCAAGATCTAAAGCAAACATAGGAGAAAACAACATCCAAATTGGAAGAAATAGTGTTAGCATCAACAATATTCAAACCATCATCATGAAAGGACTTATAACATCAAACCATTAGAATCATTAACCATAGCCTCTAAAGTCTTCCCTTTAAGAGAATCATCAAAAGAAACACTTAGAGCATGATTATTAGTTAAAACGTTTTCAAAAACATCAAAATTACCATCGACAAATCATTAATAGGTAAAACTTTTGAAGATTGAAATGGTTTTGGAAAACATCAAAATTTTGAAAACTAGATTTTCCTTTATCCAACTTGAGAGAATCATCAATTTTTCAACAATTGAATTCTTATTGATTTTCTTCCTAAGAGAGGGATGAGTAATAAAGCATTCAAAAATTCATGAATCTTATAATGATTATAAAAAATGGGAATGTTCTCAAAAACAACTTTTTAAAAATAACCACATTTCTTCAAACCCAATCAAATTTCTTTTAGATATTTTTTAGTAATTTCAATCTCTACAAGAGTTCTAGCAACATACGGTCTAGAAGAAGCAGATGTTGCTTGATCAACTTGGGAAGGTTGACCAAAAATTAAACCAATAGCATAAAAAATCTAATGATTAAATAGATGAATCTACAAGTTAGGTACATAAATCCAAATGGAAATAATAGGAGACTCTTCATTAACATCAAACATAGGAATCCATTTTAGAATACACATTTGATAATTAAAAACATAGTAAGAATGCCTAGAAAAAATTCTTTTGTAATCAAGGTCATTAGAAAGTTTAATCAAAACATGCCTTGCATCAATCTAGAAAAAGAACCAAATAAATTTAAGCTATGAAAAAAGAACAAATATTATCCATCTTTGGCCATTTAATTGAAAACTTTCAATCAAGAAAAAAAAAAGCTAATCATTCAATATCCTCATGAAATCATAATTTGTACCTTTAAAAGTCATATGAAGCAAATTCAAAGGAGGCTCGATGGAGGAATTCTTACCTAAAGCCTCTTTGAAAGATTTAGTAATAGCGGTAATTTAGTGGTAGGATTACCCAAAATTTGATGCTAAACGGGATCCATTGGAACATTTATTTACCCCATGGATTTGAAGGCATGATGAGCAGTGATAAGAACGGTTGAGATTGGCCCAAGATAATTAATAGGGAATCTAAGAGAAAGAACTCAAAAACTCACCAAGAACATGAGAGATCTCAAAATCCCAATAATAGGGGTTAGTTTTAGGGTTTAGTGTTTTAGTTATTGTTATTTTTTAGGTTATTATTAGTTTATTATTAGTTTTATGTTAAGTTTAGTAGTTTAGTTTAGTTATTAGTTTAGTTTTATTAATTTTAGTTTTAGTTAATATTATTTTAGGTTTAGTCAGGGGGGGGGGTTTAGTTTAGTTTATTATTTATTTATTTTTATTTGTGGGGTTTAGTTTATCTTAGTTTATTTATTAGTTATTATTAGTTAGTTTATTTATTATTAGTTATTATTATTATGGTTTATTATTATTTAGGTTTTAGTTACTTTTTAGTTAGTGGTTTAGTTTTATTAGTTTAGTTTGTTAGTTTATTTATTAGTTTAGTTTATTAGTTTTATAGTTTAGTTATGGGTTTAGGTTTATTAGTTTATTATTATTAGGTTTTTTAGTTTAGTTTATGGTTTCATTTTATTAGTTATTTATTATTTTATTATTAATTTAGTTAGTTGGTTTATTATTAGTTTTGTTTTAGTTTTTTTCTTTAGTTTTATTATTATTATTATTAGTTTATGTTTATTATTAATAGTTTTATTATTATTATTTAGTTTATTTATTTAGTTAGGGTTTAGGGTTTAGTTATTTTATTATTTATTAGTTAGTTTTATTATTAGTTTATTAGTTTAGTTAGTTAGTTATTTTATTATTATTGTTTATTATTCTTATTTAGTTAAGTTAGTTAGTTTATTAGTTTTATTATTAGTTTATAGTTTGTTTATTAGTTTTTTAGTTTATTAGTTATTAGTATATTAGTTATTAGTTTTAGGTTATTTATTTTATTTATTATTGTTTTATTTTTTTATTAGTTTAGTTTTTTTTATTAGTTATTATTAGGTTTTAGTTTATTATTTATTAGTTTATCAAGTTTTTATTAGTTAGTTATTATTAGTTTAGTTTATAATTAGTTTATTAATTTTTTTTTGGTTACTATTTAGTTATTATTAGTTTTATTACTTTAGTTATTAGTATTTTACTTTAGTTTAGTTTTATTATTAGTTTTTTATTATTAATTTTTTTTAGGTTTTGGGTGTTTAGTTTATTTAGTTTATTATTATTATTATTATTATTATTATTATTATTATTATTATTATTCTTATTATTAGTTTTGTTAATTTGGTTATTAGTTATTTATTTAGTTAGTTTAGTTATTATTAGTTTTATTAGTTAGTTTTTATTTAGTTTATTATTATTTATTAGTTTAGCTAGTTTATTATCTAGTTTAATTTATTTTTAATTATTTATTATGTAGTTTATTATTATTTTTAGTTTAGTTTAGTTAATTTTTATGTTATTAGGTATTATTATTATTTAGTGTTTTTTAAGTTATTATTAGTTTTTAGTTTAGTTTATTTTTTATTATATTAGTTATTAGTTTATTAGTTTAGTAAGTTTTATTAGTTTATTTATTATGTTTGTTAATTATTATAAGGTTTGGTTTATTTATTATGATTTATTTATTATTTAGTTTATTATTATTATTATTAATTTAATTATTAGTTTTTAGTTTAGTTTATTATTTATTTTATTAGTTTAGTTGGTTATTATTTATTTTAATTTATTTTTAGTTTTGTTTTAGTTTTATTATTTAATTATTAGTTTAGTTATTATTATTTATTAGTTATTTACTTAGTTTATTAGTTTTCGTTGGGTTTAGTTTTATTATTAGTTAGTTATTTATTAAGTTAGTTATGTTTAGGGTTTAGGTTTATTAGTTAGTTATTATTATTAGTTATTTATTAGGGTTTAGTTTAGTTAGTTTATTAGTTTAATTTTGGTTATTAGTTTAGGTTTAGTTTTATTTTTATTAGTTTTATTAGCTTAGTTTATTTTTAGTTAGTTTATTTGTGGGGTTCTTTTATTTATGTTTAATTTAGTTATTAGTTTGTTTATTAGTTTTGTTAGTTATTTTTATTATTAGTTTATTAGTTTTTTAGTTTTGATTTAGTTAGTTTAGTTTAGTTAGTTTTAGTTGTTTTTATTTTTATTTTTATTAGTTTTTTTGTTTATTAGTTTTATTTTATTATTTATTAGTTTTAGTTTTAGTTAGTCTTGTGTTGTGTTTTATTAGTTTAGGGTTTATGTTTTAGGGTTTAGGGTTTAGAGTTTAAGGTTTTAGGGTTTATGGTTTAGGGTTTAGGGTTAGTTTTAAGGTTTAGCATTTAGGGTTTGGGTTTTTTTATTTTTTATTTTTTTTTTTTTTTTAGGGTTTAGGGTTTAAAGTTTAGAGTTTAGGGTTTAGGGTTTAGGTTTAAGGTTTAGGGTTTAGGTTTTAGTTTAGGGTTTAGGGTTTTTGGTTTTTTTAATAGAGAACAAATTCATATTCAAAATTTCTTCTTTTTAATTTCATTAGCAAGTAAAACAAGTTCTAAGACACAGAGACAATAGATAAAAAATGAGCACACATAGAGTAAATCAAAACCCTAAATAACTAGAACCATCTCTACTATAAAGACACAATTTAAGTAGCAGATGCGATCATTCTTCAATTTCTAGTTCCAATCAGAACCATCTCTCAGTGGGATCCACCATCATATCCTCGATCTCTCCCTCCACCACCACCATGTAACCTCATGCTCCTCCTCCATAACTCCACTGCTCCACCACCCACCTCCGATCCCCACCTGCAATAATGTCTCCTTCCTCCACCAGATCTAGAGCACGGTTGGCAGTGATGTTCTTGCATCAGGTTTTCATTCTTAAGGTTTAGCTTTAGGTTTTAGAGTTTAGGTTTATTTTTTTTATTTATTTAGTTACATTAAGTTTAGGTTTAGGGTTTTTTGTTTAGGGTTTAGGGTTTGGAGTTTAGGGTTTAGGGTTTAGGGTTAGGGTTTAGGGTTTAGCATTTATTTTGGGTTTAGGGTTTTAAAGTTTATGCTTTTTTTAAGGTTTAGGGTTAGGGTTAGGGTTAGGTTTCTTTAGGGTTTAGGTTTAAGTTGATTTAGGGATTAGGGTTTAGGGTTTAGAGTTTAGGGTTTAGGATGTAGGTTTAGTTTTGTAGGTATAGGGGTTAGGGTTAGTTTTATTGTTTTTTAAATTAAAACCGATTAGTTTTGTTTTATTTATTTATTTTTTTAGTTTAGTTTAATTTTAGTTTATTTATTTGAATTTAGGTTTTTTATTTTAGTTTATTTTTTAGGTTTAGGTTTATGTTTAGGTTTATTTTTTAGTTGAGTTTTTTTAGGTTTAGGTTTTATTTTTATTTTTAGGTTTAGGTTTAGGTTTTTATTTTATTTTTTTTAATTAGGTTTAGGTTTTATTTTATTTTTAGGTTTTGTTTTTTAGCTTAGGTTTAGGTTTACTTTAGTTGAGTTTTATTTTTAGTTTATTTGATTAAGGTTTTATTTTTTGGTTTAGGTTTAGGTTTTATTTTATTTTTTAGGTTTAGGTTTAGGTTTATTTTAGTTTATTTTATTTTATTTAGTTTAGGTTTATGTTCAGTTTAGTTTATCTTAAGTTTAGGTTTAGGTGTTATTTATTTTAGTTTATTTTAGGATTATTTTATTTTATTTATTTTTTATTTTTATTTTAGGTTTAATTTTTTTAGTTTAGGGTTTAGGTTTTATTTTTTTTTTATTTTAGGTTTATTTTTAGGTTTTGGTTTTATTTAGTTTTATTTTATTTTATTATAGGTTTATTTTATTTTACATTTAGTTTTTTATTTTATTTAGATTTTTTTAATTCTTGGGTTTATTTTATTTTCTAGTTTAGTTTATTTTATTTATCTTATTTTAGTTTATTTTTTAATTTTATTTTGTTTTATTTTAGGTTTAGGTTTAATTTAGGTTTTATTTTATTTTAATTTTATTTAGATTTAGTTTATTTTTATTTTAGTTTAGGTTTAGTTTTTTTAGGTTTTAGGGTTTAGGGTTTAGGTTTAGTGTTTTAGTTTAGGGTTTAGGGTTTAGGGTTTAGGGTTTTAGGCTTTAGTATTTAGGGTTTAGTTTAGGTTTAGGTTTAGTGTTTAACTTTAGGGTTTTAAGGTTTTTTATTATTTAGGTTTAGGGTTTAGTTTAGGGTTAGCAGGTTTAGTTAGTTTAGTTTAGGGTTTAGGGTTTGTTTTAGGGTTTAGGGCTAAGGCTTTAGAGTTTTAGGGTTTTAGGTTTGGGGTTTAGGGTTTAGGGTTTGATTGAGGTTTAGGGTTTAGGTTTTAGGTTTAGTTTAAGTTTAGAGTTTTATGATTTAGTTTAGGTGTAGGGTTTAAGTTTTTTTAAAAATTAAATTAAACTTTATTTTAGGTTTATCTAGTTTATTTAGTTTATTTTAACTTATATTTTTTATTTAGTTTATTTTAGTTTAGGTTTTATTTTAGTTTATTTTTTTTTTTTAGGTTTGGTTTATTTTATTTTTTAGGTTTAGGTTTTATGTTTTTTCTAAGTTTACTTTTAGGTTTTATATTTTAGTTTAGGTTTAGTTTATTTTAGTTTATTTTATTTTATTTTGTTTAGTGTTTATGTTTAGTTTATTTTAGGTTTAAGGTTTATTTATTTTAGTTTAGGTTTAGGTTTATATTATTTTGTTTATTTGAGGTTTAGTTTTTTTAGTTTAGATTTATTTATTTTTTTTATATTAGTTTATTTTAAGTTTATTTTATTTTAGGTTTTATTTTATTTATTTATATTTATTTTTTATTTTATGTTTAGTTTTTTTTATTTTATTTAGGTTTATTTTATTTTTTAGTTTAGTTTATGTTTTATTTATTTTATTATAGTTTAGCTTTTAATTTTATTTTATTTATTTTATTTTTTAGGTTTAGGTTTAGGTTTAGGTTTAGATTTTAGTTTAGGTTTTATTTTACTTTTATTTTATTTATGTTTAGGTTTTATTTATTTTTTTATTTTTAGGTCTTATTTAGTTTGCATTTAGTCTTTTAGGTTTTTAGGGTTTAGGATTTAGAGTTTATGGTTTGGGGTTAAGGGTTTATGGTTTAGGTTTAGGGTTAGGTTTATGTTTAGGGTTTAGTTTAGGGTTTTAGGATTTAGGGTTTGGGGTTTAGTTTTAGTTCCAGGGTTTAGGGTTTAGGGTTTTAGTTTAGGTTTTAGGTTTAGGGTTCAAGTTTTAGTTTAGGTTTAAGGTTTTTTGGTTTTGTTAATAGAGAATAAATTCATATTCAACATTTCTTCTTTTTGAATCATCAACAGTAACACCAAGTTTTCTCGACAAGTTCAAAAAATGAGTAGACATATTGCAAATCCAAAACCCTAGGTAACTAGAACTCTCTTAAAGACACATTTCCATAAGCATTTCTTGTTCAATTTCTCAGTTCCCATCAAAACCACCTCGACTTTGGGATCCACCATCATATCCCGATCTCTCCCCATCTTGATGGATGTAACCTCGTCCTCCTCCCAAAACCACCCACGACCACCACCTCCATATTCACTAGCGTCCATATCCCCACCACCACTGATAATGCCACCTCACCTTCACTCCACCTGATCTAGGCGATCTGGTTGTGGTCATGTTCCTGTCATCAAGGTTTTACCCATTCTTAGGGTTTTGGTTTAGGTTTAAGTTTATTATGTTTTAGGGATTAGGATTATTTTATAATTTATTTAGTTACTTTAGGTTTAGCTTAAGGGTTTGAGGTTTAGGTTTTAGGGTTTAGGGTTAGAGTTTTGGGTTTAAGTTTAGGTTTAGGGTTTAGGGTTTAGGATTTTAGGTTTTATGTTTTTAGGGTTTAATGTTTAGAGTTAAGGTTTAGGTTTAGTGTTTTTTTTGGGGTTTAGGGTTTAGGGTTTAAAGTTGATTTAGGGTTTAGGGTTTTATTTTGGGTTTAAGGTTTTAAAAAAATTAAATAGGTTTAGGTTTATCTAGTATATTAAGTTTATTTTTAAATTTTTTTAGTTTACTTTATTTTCTTTTATTTAGGTTTATTTTTTATTTAGTTTAGTTTATTTATTTTAGGTTTATTTAGTTTAGGTTTTATTTTAGTTTATCTTTTAGGTTTAGGTTTAGGTTTAAGTTTATTCTTTAGTTGAGTTATTTTTATTTTTTAGGTTTAGGTTTTATTTCTTTATTTTTAGGTTTAGGTTTAGGTTTTTATTATATTTTTTTAGGTTTACATTTTAGATTTTTATTTTATGTTTATTTTTAGGCTTTATTTTTTGTTTAGGTTTAGGTTTATTTTTAGTTTATTTTATTTTATTTATTCTAGGTTTAGGGTTAGGTTTAGTTTATTTTAAGTTTAGGTTTAGGTTTTATTTATTTTAGTTTAGTTTATTTTTGATTAGGTTTAGGTTTATTTTATTTTGTTTATTTTAGTTTTACTTTAGGTTTAATTTTTTTTGTTATTTTAGGTTTAGGTTTCCATTATAATTTATTTTAGGTTTATTCTATTTCTATTTTACTTTTATTAATTATTTTATTTAGTTCTTTTATTCTTATGTTTATTTTATTATTTAGTTAGACTTAAGTTTTTATTTATTATATTTTAGTTTATTTTTACTTTTTTAATTTATTTTATTTTTAGGTTTAGGACTAGGTTTTAGTTTTGGTTTTTATTTTATTTTATTTTATTATTATATTTAGGTTTAGGTTTTTTATTTATTTTAGGTTTTATTTAGTTTAGGTTTAGGTTTTAGTTTTAGGGTTTAGGGTTTAAGGTTTATGGTTTAGGTTTAGGGTTTCAACATTTAGGGTTTTAGCATTTAGGATTTAAGGTTTTAGGGTTTATTTAGGTAGTGTGTTTAGTTGTTTTAGGCTTAGGTTTAGGGTTTGTTTAGGTTTTAGAGTTCAAGGTTTATGGATTAGGCTTTAGGTTATGATTTAGGGGTTAAGTTTAGGTTTTAGGTTTTTTAGGTTTATAGTTTATAGTTTTAGGGTTTAAGGTTTTTGGTTTTTTTTAGTTTAGGTTAAGGGTTTAGGGTTAGTTTAGGGATAGGTTTATTTAGCTTTAGGGTTTAGGTTTTAGTTTAGGGTTTAGGTTTATAGTTAGTTTAGTGTTTAGTTTAGGGTTTTAAGTTTAGTTTAGGGTTTAGGGTTTTAGTTTTGGGTTTTAGGTTTAGGTTTAGGTTTTAGGGTTTAGTTTTAGGGTTTAGGTGTTGGGTAGGTTTAGTTGTAGTTTTATGGTTTTGTTTAGGGTTTAGGGTTTTAGGTTTAGATTTAGTTTAATTTTGTTTAGGTTTAGGGTTTAAGTAAGTATTTAGATTTATTTAATTTATTTTTTAGTTTCATTTATTTTATTTTATTATTTTATTTTAGTTTATTTTTATTTTTATTTAGGTTTAGGTTTATTTATTTTAGTTTAGGTTTTTCATTTTAGTTTATTCTATAGGTTTATGTGTAGGTTTATGCTTATTTTTAGTTTAGTTTTATTTTATTTTATTTTAGGTTTAGGTTTTTATTTTTTAGGTATGTTTAGGTTTATGTTGTATTATTTTTAGGTTTAGGTTTTAGTTTTTTATTTTAGGTTTATTTTTAGGTTTTATTTGTTAATTTATTTTAGTTTATTTTTTTTATTTAGTTTAGGGTTTAGGTTTAGTTTATTTTAGGTTTAGGTTTTATTTATTTTAGTTTAATTTATTTTAGCTTAGGTTTAGGTATATTTTATTTTGCTTATTTTAGGTTTAGGTTTTATTTTTAGATTTATTTTTTAGGTTTAGGTTTTTATCAAGTTACTTTTTTTTTATTTTAGGTTTTTTTATTTTTATTTTATGTTTGGGTATTATTTTATGGTTTAGGGTTTTTTAGTTTATGGTTTAGGGTTTTAGGATTTACGGTTTAGGGTTTAGGTTTAGGATTAAGGTTTAGGGTTTAGGGTTTAAGGTTTATGGTTTAAGGATTAGGGTTTAGAGACTTTTAGGGTTTAGGGTTTAGGGTTTTAGGGTTTAGGTTTGGGTTTTAGGGTTTTGTTTGGGTTTAAGTTTTTTTTAATAGAAGAAATTGATTCAACATTTCTTCTTTTTCAATTTCATCAACCAAGTAGCAGACCAAGTTTTCTAAGATACAAGTGACATACATAAAAAATGAGCAGCATAGTAGATCAAATACCTAGATAATCATCTCTGTAAAGACAATTCCATAAGTAGCAGATCGGATCGACCATTCTTTAGTTTCTTTCATCCGCATCAGACCTCTGTCGCCTCAGGAGTAGCGGGATCCTCCATCATATCCCTGATCTATCCCTCTTCCACCATTACGGTTTTAACCTCAGCTCCTCTCGCCATCATCTTCCATCCATTACTCCATATCCATAGCACCTCAGATCCTCAACCTCATCTGCCTCCATAACCCCTATCCACCATCATATCCAGCACTTCCGGTTAGGGTTTAGGGTTTGGGGTTTAAATATAGTTTTCTTTAGGCTTTAGGGTTTTAGGACTTAGGTTTAGGGTTTAGGGATAGTGGTTTAGGTTAGTTTAGGTTTAGGAGGGTTTAGAGTTTTAGGTTTAGGGCTTAGTGTTTGGGTTTAAGGTTTAGGGTTTAGGGTATAAGGTTTGGGTTTAGTGTTTAGGGTTTAGGGTATAGGGTTTTATGGTTTAGGGTTATTTAGGGTTTAAGGTTTAGAGTTTAAGGTTTAGGGTTTAGCGTTTAGGGTTTAGGGTTTTTAGGGTTTAGTTTTAGGTTTTTATTTATTTTATTTTATTTTATTTAATTTTTTTTATTTATTTTTTTATAGTTTATTTTTTATTTTTTATTTATTTTATTTTATTTTATTTTATTTAGAGTTTAGTTTATTTTATTTTAGTTTATTTTTATTTTATTTATTTTAGTTTAGGTTTAGGTTTATTTTATTTATTTTTAGTTTTATTTATTTATTTTATTTATTTTAGGTTTATTTTATTTTTTATTTTTTAGGTTTAGGTTTATTATTTTATTTATTTTAGTTTTAGGTTTATTTTATTTAGGTTTTATTATTTTTTAGTTTAGGTTTAGGTTTTTTTTAGTTTAGTTTAGGTTTAGTTTTTTTAGTTTATTTATTTTATTTAGGTTTATTATTTTTAGGTTTATTTTATTTTATATTTTTTTATTTTAGGTTTATTTTTTTTTTAGTTTAGGTTTATTTATTTATTTAGTTTAGTTTTTATTTTTTATTTTTTATTATTTTTTTTTAGGTTTATTTTATTTTATTTATTTTATTTAGGTTTTATTTTATTTTTTTTATTTATTTATTTATTTTAGTTTATTTAGTTTAGTTTAGGTTTTATTTTATTTTATTTAGCTATTTTTTATTTATTTTTAGGTTTAGGTTTAGTTTTAGTTTAGGTTTTATAGGTTTAGTTTTAGGTTTAGGATTAGTTTATTTTTTAGGTTTAAGTTTAGGTTTAGGTTAGGTTTTAGTTTTAGGGTTTAGGTTTAGGTTTAGTTTAGGTTTAAGTTTAAGTTTAGGGGTTTAGGAGTTTAGGTTTAGTTTAGGTTTAGTTTTGATTTAGGTTTTTAATTTTAGTTTAGGTTAAGTTTAGGGTTTTGAGTTTAAAGTTTAGGTTTAGGAGGTTAGGAGTTAAGTTAAGTTTGTTTAGTTTAGGTTTAGTTTAGTTTAAGTTTAGGTTTAGGTTTAAGTTTAGGTTTTAGGTTTAGTTTAATTTAGTTTAAGTTTAGAGTTTTGTTTAGGTTTAAAGTTTAGGTTTAGGGTTTTTGGTTTAAGTTTAAGTTGTTTAGTTTAGTTTAAGTTTAGATTTAGTTAGGAGTTTAAGAGTTTAGGTTTAAGGTTTAGGTTTAGTTTAGTTTAGGGTTTAGTTTAGGTTTAGGAGTTTAGGGTTTAGTTTAGGTTTTTTAGGTTTAGGTTTAGGTTTAAGTTTAGGTTTAATTTATTATTTAGATTTAGATTTTAGGTTTAGGTTTAGGTTTAGGGTTTAGTTTAGGTTTGTTTAGTTTAAGTTTTGAATTTAAATTTAGGGTTTTGGGTTTAGGTTAGGTTTAGTTTGGGTTTTGGGTTTTAGCATTTAGGTTTAAGTTTAGGGTTTAGTATTTAGGGTTTTGTGGTTTAGGGTTGTTTAGGTTTGGGGTTTAATGTTTAGGGTTTTAGTGTTTAGGTTATAGTTTTAGGGTTTAGGGTTTAGGGTTTAGGTTTTAGGTTTTAGATTTAGGTTTTAGTTTAGGGGGGGTTTTGTTTTTTTAAGAGAATAAATTAATATTCAACATTTCTTTTTTGATTTCACCAACCAAGTAGCACGCAAGTTTTTAAGACACAAGATGACATAGATAAAAATGATCACGCATAGAAAATCAAAACCATAGATAACTAAAACTATCTCTCTTGACACCATAACAGTAGATTGGATCATTCTTCAATTTCTCCAATTCCCATCAAAACCACCACCTCGGCATGGGATCCGCCATCATATCCCCCCCATGTCCACCACTCTCAAGCTCCATCTCCACTTCCATAACCACCACTACCACCTCCATATCCATCAGCACCTCCAAATCTTCCACCACCACAATGATAATGCGCCTCCTCACCTGCTTGCAGATCTGACACTAGTTGACATTGATGTTTATTAATTTTACATTATTAATTTAGGTTTAAGTTTAGGTTTTGGATTATTAGTTTTAGGTTTACATTTATTTTTTTTTTTAGTTTCTTTAGGTTTAGGTTTAGCATTTAGGTTTAGGGTTTAGGGTTTTGGGTTAGTTTAGGATTAGGGTTTAGGGTTTTGGGGTTTAGGTTTTAGGGTTTTAGGGTTAGGGTTTATTAGGTGTTTAGGTTTAGGGTTTAGGGGTTTAGAATTTAGGGTTTTTTTTTTAGGTTTAGGGGTTTAGGTTTAGTTTAGGGTTTAGGTTTTATTAGTGTTTAGGTTTAGGGTTCAGGGTTTAGGGTTTAGGGTTTTGGGTTTAGGTTACGGGTTTAAAGTTTAGGGTTTAGGATTTAGGGTTTAGGGTTTAGGGTTGTAGGTTTAGGGTTTAAGGATTAGGTTTATTTAGCTAATTTAGTTTTTTATTATTTAGCTTCAACTTTATTTTTATTTAGTTTGTTTTATTTATTTTAGGTTTACATATTTTAGTTTAGGTTTTTATTTAGTTTATATTTTTGGTTTATTTTAGTTTTATTTTTTTAGTTTTATTTTATATTTTTATTTTTTTAGGTTTTAGTTTAGGTTTAGGTTTTATTTTATTTTTTAAGTTGATGTTTTAGGTTTTATTTTTTATTTTTAGGTTTTATTTTTAATTTATGTTTAGGTTTATTTTAGTTATTTTATTTTATTTTATTTAGTTTAGGTTTAGGTTTAGGTTTAGGTTTTATTTATTTTAGTTTAATTTATTTTAGTTCAGGTTTAGGTTTATCTTATTTTTATTTTAGGTTTATATTTTTTTAGTTTAGTGGTTAAGTTTCATGTTTTATAACTTTTTATATTTTTTTAGGTTTATTTTTTAGGTTTAAGTTTCTATTTTGTTTTTATTTTATTTTATTTTAGGTTTATTCTATTTTTATTATAGGTATAGTTTTTATTTTATTTAGGTATTTTCTTTTTTTTAGTTTAGTTTTTTTATTTATTTTAGTTTAGTTTTTAGTTTTTTTTTATTATTTTTTTAGGTTTATGTTTAGGTTTAGGTTTAAGTTTATGTTTTAGTTTAGAATTTTATTTTATTTTAATTTAGTTTAGGTTTTTTATTTATTTTATTTTTAGGTTTTATTTAGTTGAGGTTTAAGCCTTTTATCCTTTTAGGGTTTTGGGTTTAGGATTTAGGGTTTTTTTTCTTGGGTTTTGGGTTTAAGGTTGAGGTTTTGTTTTATGGTTTATGGTTTTAGGGTTTAGTGTTTAGGGTTTAGGGGTTTTAGGGTTTAGGATAGGTTTAGGGTTTAGGTTTTAGTTTAGGACTTACGGTTTTGTTTAATTATTTTTTAGCAGAACAAATTCATTCAACATTTCTTCTTTTGAATTCATCAACCAAGTAACACTAAGTTTTCTAAGGCAATTGGCATTGATAAAAAATGAGCACATGAGCAAATCAAAAGCCAATAATTAGAATTGTCTCTTATAAAGACACATTTCCATAAGCAGTCGATGTCATTTTTGTTTCTAGTTCCCATCAAAACCACCCAGCCTCTCGAGTAGGATCCACCATCATATCCCTACTCTCTCTCACCCACCACTATTGTAACCTTCATTCTCCTCCCACCTCCCTGCTTGCTCGACCACCACCTCCATATCCACCAACACCTCTAGATCCCCCACCACCTGCGATAATTGCCTTTTGCCTCCACCAAGATCTAGGCTGGTTGGCGTGATGTTCTGCCATCAAGGTTCTGCCAATTCTTAGGGTTTTTTTAATTGAAAAGTGGGAGGATTTTATTACCAAAAAGAAAGGGATATAAGGTCCTTAAAGGGATAAACTCTGCTCAAAGAGCTACAATTAGCCTAAAGAGATAAATCCCCAACCTTACAAGAAAAAACCAAAAGAAAGAAAAGACAAAAACTAAGAAAATAACACAAAATTCAAAAAGGGTAGCTAAAGACATCTATATCACGAAATCTTCTAGAGATGCATACCACAAAAAATAAACTGCAAGAACTTAAGATAGAAAATCATCTAGAAATAAGAACAAGCTAAGTACACAAAGGAACAAAATGATAAAAAATCTAGATAAGGCTCGGTCACATTCATCTCAAGGGCATAGGATATGTGAGCATCCAAACTTCAAAAAGGGTTACAATCACATATGCTACTAGCCAAAAAAAAAACATCCCAAACCATCATAGCCAACTTACCTCGATTAAACCAAATAGCCAACATCAAGCCAAGTTCTAGTATTTATCATCAAGATTAAATAGGTAACTAACAGCAAAACATCCGCCAAACCAGAGAGAAAATAAACCAACAAACAGATAAAAAGAAACAACCATCAAAAACCCAAAACAAACAAAGACAAAAGGTAAAGAACCAAAATTCTAGATCCACCAAACATCACAATTACCCATCAAGGACACCCAAACATAGTAAGAATCATTAGAAATAGCAATAGAGCCAAGAACAACCAAAGCCACATACAAGTTCATCCATAAAAAGAAATGACAAACCAATGGGCCATCCAATAACAAAACACCACAAAAAACTTCAAAAGACCACTATAAGGGGAACAAAAAACTAGATGGTAATAGCTCAAAAGTAACTCGACCAGGAAGGAACAAAGCCCATGGCTCAACCAATAATGATACTAGATAGCCAAAACCAAAAAAAAGGCTAGAAAAAAAGCCATCAAGCAACCACCAATAAACCCTCACAAGAAAAAAAGAGGCTAGGAAAAAACAACAAACAAGCTGAAACTAATCTCAGAAAAAAACCAACACAAAGAGACCAACAAGAGGAGAGAGCCACCAAAACAGAGGGAACCAAAGCTCTTAACTAGAAATAATCGACCATGAAGGATACCATTCTTAGGGTTTAGGTTTAGGTTCAAGTTTATTAGGTTTTAGGGTTTAAGTTTATTTTTAATTTATTTAGTAACTTTAGGTTTAGGTTTAGGGTTTAGTTTAGGGTTTAGGGTTTAGGGTTAGGGTTTAGGGTTTAGGGTTTAGTGTTTAGGGTTTTAGGGTTTATGTTTAGGGTTTAGGTTTTAGGTTTTAGGGTTTAGTTTAGGTTTAGAGTTTAGTTTAGGGTTTAGGGTTTAGGATTTAGGGTTTATGAGTTTTTTTTTAAATAGTAGTTTAGTTTATTTAGTTTATTTTTATTTATTTTAGTTTATTTTATTCTTTATTTTTATTTAGGTTATTTTATTTTATTTATTTTATGTTTTTTAGTTTATGTTTATTTTTTAATTTATTTTATAAGTTTAGGTTTAGGTTTATTTTAGAGTTTTATTTTATTTTAGGTTTAGGTTTTTTATGTTAGGTTTAGGTTTTATTTTTTAGGTTTAGGTTTAGTTATTTTATTTTATTTAGTTTAGTTTAGGTTTAGGTTTATTTATTTTGTTTAGTTTATTAGTTTAGGTTTAGGTTTATTTTATTTTATTTATTTTTTATTTTTGGTTTATGTTTTTTTAGTTTAGGGTTTAGATTTTATTTTAAGGTTTTTTTTTTTTAGGTTTAGGTTTTTATTTTATTTTTTTATTTTTTATTTTATTTATTTTATGTTTATTTTATTTTATTTTTTTAGTTTTATTTTAATTAGGTTTTATTTATTTTATTTTAGTTTAGTTTAGGTTTTATTTATTTTATTTTATTTTAGTTTAATTTTTTATTTTATTTTATAGGTTTATGTTTAGGTTTAGGTTTTAGTTTGGTTTTATTTTATTTAGGTTTAGGTTTTTTATTTATTTTATTTTTTGGTTTATTTAGTTTAGGTTTAGGTTTTTAGGTTATTAGGGTTTAGGGTTTTAGGGTTTAGAGTTTAGGGTTTAGGGTTTAGCGTTTAGGGTTTTTTTTTTTTTTAGGGTTTAGGTAGGGATTTTAGGTTGGGGTAAATTTAGTACATAGAAAATAAAGGGTTGAAAGTATTTTAGGTCAATGGTAAATCTAGGTGTAGGGTTTTTTTTTTTTCATCTTTATGTAGAAAATAAAATTTGATTTTTCAAGTGGGTTTCAATCTAAATTTATAGAGAATGTGAGAGAGGCTATCACACCAAATTGATGAAATAGAATCAAACTTCATGAAGGGTTACATCACAAGCTACTACCAAACCAAAAAATCATCATCACAACCATACCTTGGGAAGATAGTCCATTTGTGAAAATCTTATGAGCCTTAGGTTTAGGGTTTAGGGGGTTTTATTATTTGGTTTACTTATGTAGTTTAGGTTTTAGTTTTTTTTTAACAAGAACAAATTTAGACTCAACATTTCTTCTTTTCAATTTCATCAACAAGATACATACCGTTATCTGACACATCCTAGATTGTCTAGGCAAATCCCCTAATTAGGCGTTTGATAAGACTTCTAGTGCATTCTTTGGTTTCTCCATTCATACCAGTTCTAGTAGTGATCAAATTGATCTCTCTTTTAGTCCATATTTTTAGGTTTAGTTATTATATTGGTTTATCTCCACCTTAGCCTAGAGGTTGAGTTTATGTTTTTAGGTTCTTTTCTAGGTTTAGGTTTATTAAGTTTTAGGGTTTAGGTTTATTTTTTAATATATTTAGTTACTTTATGTTTTGTTTAATATTTATGGTTTAAGGTTTATGGTTTATGGTTAGGGTTTAGGTTTTAGTGTTTAGGATTTTAGGTTTTATGATGTTAGGGTTTTAGGGTTGGGGTTTAGAGTTTAGGGTTTAGGGTTCAGTATTTAGGCTTTAGGGTTTAAGGTTAGTTTAGGGTTTAGGGTTTTAGAGTTTATTTGGGTTTAGGTTTGGTGTTTAGGTTTATTTGGGTTTAGGATTAGTGTTTAGGTTTAGGGTTTTAGGGTTTTAGGGTTTAAGTTTAGGTTTAGTTTAGGGTTTAGGGTTTTATTTTGGGGAAAGTTAATTTTTACCATAAAGGAAAAGATATAATATCCTTAAAAGGGTAAAGCTAAAATTGTATTTATCTACAAGAAACTTAGAGCTAAACCCATTTGAAAGATAAGGATAAGTAGCAAAAAAAGCATAATAGAAAAGACAAGTAAGACTAAAACAAATCCAAAAATAAGGATGAGTCGCGTTCATGATTCTTTGAGAAAGTAAGATAAGCAAGATCCACATCCCTTGGGTTGACGAGCAATGACCATTCCCTCTATAAAGTTCTAACGTAAAAGAAATTTACAAAAAACTCGAAGGCAAAGTCATAGCTAAAAGGATAAGGATAAATAGAGGAAAAGCGAGAGTTAGAAGAGAATTTCAATTAGGATCATCTCAAGGGAAATAATAAATATGAGCATCCAAACTTCATAAAGAGTGTTACAATCATATGTAATGCTACCAACTAGAGAAGAGGGTGAGTAACATCAAAGCCATCATATACATGCAGAAAATCTAAGGCGAGCCCATAGAGTTCTAGATCTAACCATTAAACAAAAGCAACCAAGACAAACCAAAAAAAAACACAATAGATTAATCTAACCTAGAAAGAGGCTAGAATAAAGTTAGATGAACAACATCCATTAACGGATACCCATCCAAACTAGGGAAAACTAGAACTAATAGCAAGCAAATAATTAATAGAGAAACAAACAAAAACCAAGATAGAACCCTCAAGCCAAAGTCCCAATAATAAGTAGTCACCAAACCAGGGTGAAACCATAAATGACTAAATAGCTCAAAATGAAACCATCAAGAAGGAAAAATAAACTGCACAAATCAGAAGAAGACAAAATAACCACACAAAAGGGGCCAAAGGCAGCTACCAACCACCAAAACTAAAAGTCCAATGCAAAAGGATCAACAAAGGTTCATAACATAGAAAAGGCTCCGACAAATTGTTGGGTTGAGCTTTTAGTTTTAGTTTTGTTTTAGGGTTTAGGGTTTTGGTTGCTATTTTTTTTAAGAGAACAAATTGATTCAACATTTCATCTTTTGATTTCATCAACTAAGTAACACACTAAGTTTTCTAAGACACAAGTGGAACATAGATAAAATGAGCATGCATAGATCAAATCAAAAACCGGATAACTGTCTCTTATAAAGACATAGTTTCATAGAGTAGATCGGATTGGTTCTTAGTTTCTCTATTTCCCATCAGAACCACCCTGGCCTCTCGAGTAGCGGGATCCACCATCATATCCCTCTGCCATCACCATGGTTGTAACCTCTGTCACTCTCCACCTCCATGTGACCCTTTTGACCACCACCTTCATATCCACCAACTCTAGATCTCCCACCACCACTGATAACCACCTTTTAGCCTCCACTACGGATATGGAGCAGTTGGTGATGTTCTGTTGTCAAGTTTTCTCATTCTTAGGGTTTAGGTTTTGGTTTATTAAGTTTTAGGGTTTATGTTTATTTTTTAATTTATTTAGTTACATTAGGTTTAGGTTTAAGTTTTGACTTTGGGGTTTAGGGTTTAGGGTTTAGAGTTAGGATTTAGGGTTTAAGTTTTTTAGGTTTAAGTTTAGGGTTTAGGGTTTAGGGTTAGGGTTTAGGGTTTAGGGCTTAGGGTTTTTTAGGGTTTAGGGTTTAGGGTTTAGGGTTTAATGTTTAGGATTTAGGGTTTAAGGTTTTTTAAATTAAGTAAACAAATAGGTTTAGGTTTAGTTTATTTAATTTATTATTTACTTTATTTATTTAGTTTATTTTTTTTTATTTAGTTTAGTTATTTTTATTATAATTTAGGTTTTTATTTTAGTTTATTTTTTTGGTTTAGGTTTAGATTTATTTTTGAGTTGAGTTTTATTTTTATTTTATTTTTTAGGTTTAGGTTTAGGATTTTATTTTATTATTTTAGGTTCAGGTTTTAGGATTTTATTTTAGGTTTATTTTTTTATTTTATTTTTAGTTTAGGTTTAGGTTTATTTTTAGTTTATTTTATTTTATTTAGATTTGGTTTAGGTTTAGGTTTAGTTTATTTTAGGTTTAGGTTTTATTTATTTTAGTTTAGTTTATTTTATTTATTTTATTTTATTTTATTTTAATTTAGGTTTAGGTTTCATTTTAGTTTAGGGTTTAGGTTTAATTTTTTTATTTATTTTTAGGTTTTATTTTTAGGTTTATTTTTTAGGTTTAGGTTTTTATTTAGTTTTTATTTTATTTTATTTTAAGTATATTTTATTTATGTTTTCGGTTTAGTTTTATATTTTATTTAGGTTTTTTTATTCTTAGGTTTATTTTATTTTATAGTTTAGTTTAGAATTTTATTTATTTTATTTTAGTTTATTTTTATTTTTATTTTATTTTATTATTTTATTTTATTTTATTTTTTGGTTTAGGTTTAGGTTTTAGTTTAGGTTTTTATTTTTTTATTTTATTTAGGTTTTGGTTTTTTTATTTATTTGATTTTTAGGTTTTATTTAGTTTAGGTTTAGGTTTTTAGGTTTTTAAGGTTTAGGGTTTAGGGTTTAGGTCTTTGATTTAGAGTTTAAGATATTTTTTTAAGAAAACCCATAGAAGGGAGAATTTTATTATGAATAAAGGAGTACAAGTTCCTTAAGAGGGAAAATTTTCTTAATTACTCAAAGAGCTACATTCATCTAGAGAGAAAAGTCCCTATCTAATACAATAAAAAAAGGAAATAAAACCTAAGCAAAGAAATAAAAGACCAAAAAAATAAGCAACAACATATAGTAAATAGGAGGATCGTCAAAGCCCACTACTAGAATCAAAGTCTTTTGAGAGTTGCATCCACATCCAGATCTGAAACTTGCAAAGAACCTATAAAGAATCACAACTACTAGAAGATGTAATTAGCACGACTAGAAAATCAAGCTTAAGCATAATAAGAGCAATATAAGAGAAAATTTCAAATAAGGCTTAGGTCACCTTCATCTTAAGTGGCAACCACAAATTTGAGCATCCAAAATTCAAAAGAAGGTTACAATCACATATTTACTACCAGAAGATAATAGGAAATCATCCCAACCATCATCCATTTACCTTGATGAAATCCACCAGAGTGAAAGTCAACAATTCTCTAGTACTCTCAAGCAAAACAATCATCACACTAAAGGCCACCAAAAGAAAGTAGCATCAACAAAGCGCCATAATAGAAATGAAAGATTTCACCGAGAAAGCACCATGGATAGGAACCAAACCCACGAGGCAAACCCCCATAATTCAAACCAGAACAAGGCAAAACTATGACCAGATAGTGGAGATAAAAGAGGCAATCAAATACAGATAAAGGAAGCCATGGGAAAAGCAGATCAAGAGGAAAAAGAACCCATGAGGAGACCAAAGGGGCATCAGAAAACACTAGAAAATCATCACCAGGTGGGAAAATAGCCAAGCCCTACCTAAGAGGCAAGACATAGGAAACAAAGGGAAAAAGAAACCAAAAGCGGTCAAATCCTCAATAATAGACCAAACCATAACACTCAAGGGAAAAAAATAGCCAATGAGCAAATAGATGTATCAACAACTAATATAGCCACCATAAATAAAATAAAATAAAGAAAAATCACCAAAAGGCAACCCTATCAATAAATAGAAAGAAAACCAAAAAACCAAAACCAAACCGGACAACCAAAATAATACCAAAGCCACCCAACTAATTAACAAAGCTGAGCCAACTCAATAAGGAAGCCAGGTCAAAGGGTGACAATCACAGAGAGAAAGGCAAATTGAAAACCACAAAACAACAAATAAAAGAAATGGTCACCCAACTGATAATAAAACTGACGGGAGGACCACCCAACCTCAACAATGAGACAGGGAGAAAATAGACCAAGGCCCCTTCTAGACAGGGGATAAAAAAACCGAGTACCAAGAGAAAATAGGATACTAACACCAATCACCCTTCTAGCCACAAGGTAAAGGAGAAACTAACAAAAAGCCAAAAAGGATGAAGAGACAAAAAAAACAAAGGCCCTAGCAAACTCAAGTGAAATGATCAACAATAGTCAAATAATAGCCACCCAAGATAGCCAGGTGTAGAGGGTAGTGGCAAGACCCCAAACCAAAAGTAGCAAAAAAAACTTCTTAAGTAATGAAATAGCAAAAAACTAGGCAAAACAATTAAGAAAAGGAAAAAAGTGAGGCATAACCTAAAGGAGGCCACCACAAGTTCAAGGAAGCACTTGAAGGACATTAGATCCCTAAACACACTGTCCCAAGAGATAGAGCCACCTCAAAGAGATCTCCCAAATATTACAAACTAGACAAGAGTGAAAACCAAAGGAATGCAAGAAAATGCACATAGAAAAAACATAGAAAACCAAAAAAACACAAAGCAAATTTTTTGAGATAAGGTAATCCGTGTTATCGATTAACCAACCCTCTCAATTATCTAGGTAAATTAAGATTATCATAATGAGTGAGATCATTTAATTTAGCACCTAGATTAAAAAATCTACACGACATTTCCTTCATGTGAGAAATTTTAAAGCATACTTGAGAGAGGAGTGTTCTATGATTAAGAAGATAGAATAAATTCATTCCCCATCTTAGTGGAAGTCAATGAGTAAAGAGCATGAACTTCAATCCAAATATTGAAGAAACCTTTTGCAAACAAATGTCAATAGCTTTGTTTACAACCATTAATTCATAGATAACAAGCTTTAAGAGGATAAGCAAAAAACAAAATGACATTACCTTCAAAATCCTAAAAATACCACCATAATCAAATGTATTTGAGAGAGCCATCGTATTAATTTTAATAATATTATTATTATGTTTTATCCAACATATAATCTTATCTTCTTTATAGAAGGTGATCTCGGTAAAGACCCAATTTTTTACCAAATTTGCAACCTCTAAAATGTGTGTTACTAATTAAATTAGCATTAAATAATGCATGATTTTTTTTCTTTGGTTCTAGCAATAATCCTTTTATGATTCATAGGAATACCATGATATTTAGCATCATTTCTATCCATCCATATGAACTAAATAAGGGTAATGGCAATTAAAACTTTGATATGACCTTTCATAGTTTTGTGGAAACAAGCTTCAAGAAGTTGATATAAAGAAAAAAAAACCATGGAAATGGTTAGTATTAAAAGATCATACCAAACCCATAATTTAGAGGCAATAGCACCATTGACAAAACATGATTAACATTTTCAATATGAAAACAACAATAACATTTGGAAGGAAAATGAAATCCTTTATCCTAGAGCAAGGAATCAACATGAATGAAGTTTTTATTATTCTCCAAGTAAGGACAAAATAAGAGATAGGGATGATATTATTCCAAAGTTTAATAAATACATTTGAAGAAATATGAGCATCTCTAATAATTCAAGCCTCTTTAAGAATCATCACCATTATAAGACTTAAAAAGAATTTGATCGGGGCTTGTTGGAAAGATAGGAATATCACTAAATTTATCAAAAGAGATATGAATAAATTGGCTAAGTTTACTATCATTCCACTTGTTATTAAGCCAAAATGAGTTAACTTTAGTAGTAGAATGGGTAGATAAAAAAAGAATCAACACCACCAATCTAGTTATCTTGCAAAGAAGATCTCAAATTTATACCCCAAGATATCAAGGATTTATTTAATGGAGCAAAGCCTTTTCCAAGGGAGTCACCAACTTTATAAGTACATATTAGAGGGTGCTTACCTTGGCAGTGTATCATAAAATTAGCATAATTTTTTTTTTGAAAATTCCACCGGCGTTCATTGGAGAAGGGTAATAGCTTGAATAGGTTTGCAACCAAGTGCACTTTCACGAGGACCACAACATTTATGCCAAGAAGTCTAATGCATCCTTTTAACTATTATTAGAGCCCCTAGAAAAATTTATTAAGGAGTTGATCAATTCTATTTAAGATAGAATTAGTAGGGATAATGGTTTGAATAAGATATAAAGGCATCAAATTAAGAGTACTCTAAGCAAAGTAAGCCACCAAAAGTAAGTGAAATTCCCACACCAAAATTTTATTAGAAATTTTTTGGATAAACTTCAAAAGATGGGATCTTTTTGACTTTTGAGAAGAGGAGCACCCATATATTTAATAGGGAGGCTGGTGTTTAAAGTTAGTGATTCTCAAGATATGATTGATTTTATTATTAGAAATTTTAGAGGAGGTAATAAAGTAGCTCTTGCTTTCATTAATAGAAATACCACTTTCTCTAAAATTATTTAAAATTTCTTAAGTCTTTTGATATGATGAAAAGAAGCATTACAAAAGATAATGAAATCATCAACAAAGCTAAGATGAAACAGGGATACCACCAAGAGTTCTAAGGGTTATTATTGAATAAATCATTTAAACTCCTAGAAAGGTATTCCATAGTAATAATAAACAAAGAAGGGGACAAAGGATCTCCTTGTCTCAATCCATGAAAAAAAGGAAAAGCTAAGCTTCACCACAAAATTAAAACCAGGCATTATTAATTTAGTTTTTAATAAGGTTAATGAAATTATCAGAGAAACTAAATAAATGTAGGATATTTAAAAGGAAATTCTAAGAGATATTATCAAAGGCTTTAGAAATATCTAATTTAAAAGGATGTTACCACCTAGTTGGAACATCAAAATCATGAATAAGCTCTTGAGCAAGAAGAATGTTATCAGATATAGATCTCCTCTAACAAAACCGTTTGGTTGAGAGAGATAATTTTTTGAAGTAAAGGACTATTCTATTAATAAGAATTTTAGAAATCAATTTATTAAAGAAAGTGTAAAGACTAATAGGTCTAAAATCACTCCAAGAATGATTATCTTTTTTTAGGTATGAGAACAATGGAAGTGCTTGAAAATATTTAAGGAGAGGATTACCAATAAAATCAATAATAGCATCAATTAAGTCATGCTTAATAATAGACCAACAATTTTGAAAAAATTGAGTAGTATAACCCTCCAGACTAGTAACAAAATCAATGTTCATGCTATTGAGAACTTTACCAATCTCATCTTCAAGTGAACCTAGTAAGCTAATGATTATCATCATTGGTAATAATAGATGGGATCAAATGCAAATTAGAAATAGCTTCATAAGAGTGGCTTTTATTAAGCATATTTCTAAATTGGTTAATAACATAATCTTTAATAACATTAATATCAGTAATCCAATCTCAATATCATTTTCATTTTTTGGATATAATTTAAAGCTCACTTTTATTAAATAAAGCATAAAACACGGTATTTTATCCCCATCGATAATATGTTTACTAGCATCTTTTTTGCCACCAATAGGTCTCTTCAATATTCTAATAATTAAGTTTATCTTTAGCTTCATTCAAATCTTTAAGCTTAGAAGAGTAAATGAAAATAGCATTTTCAAGTTCACAAAAAAAGTTCCATGTTTTTTATATTAGCAAAAGATTTTAAAATAATGTTTGTTCCACCAAACCAAATTTTGTTTCAGCTTTTTAAGCTTAAACCATAATCTATTCATACCCCTAATCGAATTATCAGGCTGTAAAGGGGAAATCCAATTAATGGCCACAACTTTAAGAAAATCTAGATGCTGGATATACATATTTTAAAATCTGAAAGAAGGTGAGATGTTTAATATTTTCGAGTTTTCTTTAACATAAACCAAAAGTGGGGCATGATCAGATAAAGTTTTACTAAAATGGTC